>CM028138.1:1329000-1974750 GCA_016271365.2 Neoceratodus forsteri | reverse complement strand
TGTTACCCAGGTGCATTACTTTGCACTTCTTTGCATTGAATCCAAGCTGCCATACTTCTGACCATTCCTCCAACCTTGCCAAGTCCCTTCTCATCCTTTCCACCTCCCCTTGTGTATCAACCCTGTTGCAGATCTTTGTGTCATCTGCAAAGAGGCATACTTTTCTTTCCAGTCCCTCTGCAATGCCAGGGACCATCTATGGCACAGGTCTAGGTCCCTGTGTAACCAGGCCAACATCCAGAGGTGCAAAGGTCTAGAAACAATTGCACGAGGGCTATTCATGCTGCTAAAAATCAATATAACAAGGAGGTGCTCTCTCGCACCTGGAATGATGGCAGAAAATGTTGGACTAACCTTAAAGATGTCACTGAGAGAGACCTCAGATCTGCCCTTACCATGCTTAACATTGATGGTGTACCCTCATTCGACCCCAAATTTTTTTGCTAACACTTTTAATAATACCTTCACATACCTGAGTGGTGTCCTGCCACCTGGCTGCTACTCGGTCCCCCTCACAAGTAACTACTCTGGGAAAGAGACTCTACACCCTTCTCATCCTCCTTTCTACTTCAAAAACCTCTCAGCCCATGAAGCCAGGAATTACCTACTGAAGGTATTAGGGAAATCAAGATTTAGTGGTGACACCCTGGATCTTAAGTTTGTAGCCCTTACGCTGGATGAAATTCTGTCACCTCTAACACGTATTATTAAGATGTCACTTATTTACTCTGTATTCCCTAAGAAATGGAAATCTGCCACTGTGACACCAGTTCATAAGTCTAGGGATCGCACAATTACTGGGAACTACAGGCCTGTCTCTATCCTGCCCCAACTCTCGAAAGCTCTTGACTGTATAGTGGCTGACCAGCTGGTTGAAACTTAGAAAAATGTCAGCTATAATGCCCACAACAACACGGGTTCAGAAATGGTCATAATACTACTACCGCCCTTCTGGAGTTCACAGGCTTTATTCACCACTCCTTAGATCAAGGAGACCTGGTCGGTGCTGTTTTCATTGATTTAACCAAAGCTTTCAAAACAGTGAATCATGTCCTCCTGGTTGAGCAGCTTACCACCATTGGCCTAGCTCATGATAGCATAGCCTGGTTTGAAAGTTACCTGCACAACTATACACAGCAAGTGAAGATTGGCAACACCCTCTCAGATAGCAGACCTGTCCTATCTGGAGTTCCTCAAGGGTCTATCTTGGGCCCTCTTTTATTTAGCATTTTCCTCAACAACCTTCCTTACTCCTGTCGGGGTCACATTCTTTTATATGCTAACGATGCTGTCTTGTTTACCAGTGTTCCAGACCCTAAGGTTTTTGAATCCAGGTTACAGAGTAATTTCATAGTCATGGAAATATGGTCTCTAGGTACTCAACAATTCTTTCCTTCAGAAGTGAAGTGAGGTTATTCTGTGGACTGTCTGGAATAGTTCTCAGATGATTTAGATCTTTCCTCTCAGGTAGGACACAGAGAGTGGTGTTGGGAATTTATTCTTCAGCCCCTCTCCCCCACCTTGTGGGATTCTGCAGGGCTCCATTCTGTCACTTGTGTTATTTGTGGTATATATGCTGCCATTGGGAGACATTATAAGGCAGCATGGGCTGAGTTTTCACTGTTATGCAGATAACACTCAGCTCTACTTGTCCTTTGCACCCAGCCAAGTCGGTGCTGTCTCAGTCTTCGTAGCTGCCTCTCCGAGATCCAGGACTGGATGAGAACCAGCTGGTTGAGATTGAATCCAGATAAGACTGAGGTGCTGGTGGTGGACCCAGGCTGCCAGGATGTGGGCTTGGTGCCTGGTCAGCCATCTGGGCTTTGGCTTGGTGAGAGCCAGTTATCTGCCACGGACCAGGTACGAAACCTGGGCATTGTTTTTGACAGTGGCCTGACTTTGAAACGTCAGGTTTCTGCTGTCATAAAATCCTCAATTTACCATCTAAGCAACATCGCCCAGATTATGCACCTGGTCTCGCATGGTGACCTTCCTACTTTGGTCCACGCCTTTGTGACCTCCCATCATGACTACTGTAATGCCCTTTACCTAGGGCTGCTGGGGGTTGATATCCACCATTTGCAGCTAGTGCAGAATGTGACAGCCAGGTTGTTGACTGGCTTACCTCAATCTTGCCATATGACACCTATGCTCTGTTATCTGCACTGGCAGCCAGTTTATTGGCAGATCACCTTCAAGGTCAGGTTACTGACCTATAAAGCCCTACATGGTCAGGAACCGTGCTACCTGCAAGATCTTCTTTCCCCTTACTGCCCTTCCAGCCCTCTCCCTCCACTGATGAAGGACTGCTAGAGATTCCCAGGGTTCAATTTAAAACATCTTGGTCCTGTTCTTTTGCTTTTGCGGCCCCAGCCCTGTGGAATTCTCTGCCTCATTGGGTTAGGGAGTGCCTGACCGTGGAAAGCTTTAAATCTACTTTAAAAATGTATTTGTTTGATATGGCTTTCCCAGATCCTGACTAGTGTATTACTGATTATATTGACATAGTTGTTTTAATGTTCTTATGGTGTTATTTGTTTTTATATTTATTGTACAGCACTTTGATGATGGATGGAGTTGTGCTTTATGAATAAAATTGACTTGACTTGACCCACACCTCCAGCAGCAACAGCACCAATGGTGGAGCTCACTGGCCTAAAGGATGGAGTGGGGGACCTCCATCACCAGCTCATAGAGGTGAAGCAGGATATATAAGTTATTCTGTCCAATTGAAGCTGCTGGAGGGGATGGCTGAGCTGTGCTGTGGTGGTGTGGGCCCTGGTGCCAGTGGCATTCAATGAGCTTCTCATATTCAAGCAAGTAAAATCCCAGTTGCTATTTAACAATTTTCTACCCTCTTTTTATTCTTTTCTTCCAACTGCCCTACTTGTTTGTTCTTCCAAAAATTAAAAATACTAAAAAAATAAAAATAAATAAAATGTTTAAAAACACAAAAAAAATGTAATTTGTCTTTAGTGTCTAATTGTATTCTTTCACTTAATGTTCCTTGTCTTTATATGTGTTTCTGTACTGTTGCCACTGTGTTTAACCCCCCCAAATGGTATTTCCTACCATTATTTTCTTGATACCTTTCATCTCTATATCTGTTTCTTTCCTTAATGTTTCTCAATTACCAGAAAAAATATATTACAGTCTGCTACAGGTACCACTACATAGTACTGAACTGAAGAGCCCTATGCACTAACGGCAGGTATTACATGCAAAACATGCATACTCCACTCACCCAGGTCCACACCCCTGCAGAGGAGTGTGCAAGTTGGCAGGTACTAATAGAGGCCTCCTGTCTGAGACTCTGCTCCCCTGGCATGGAGCTGTGTGGCTGAGGAGCCCAGCAGCATGGGGATGGTGTGCAGGCCATGGGTAGGCCCTGGCATGGAGCTGTGTGGCTGAGGAACCCAATGCATGGGGATGGTGTGCAGGCATCCAATAGGATGCCCATCCCAGTTCCTGGAGAGGATCCCTTATGTGACGGGGCTGGGGAGCCTGGGATGGCACACAGCCTACCCTGTAGAACCAATGGGGATTTGCCCAAATGTCCACTCCCTGACCTCCGAGATAGCCCAGTGGGCTGTGGCAGCCGTGTGCAAAGGGTGGTGGTGCTGCCGAACCCCACCATCAACCTTTGGGGGGCACATAGTGATTTATGCCAGGGTCCAGAATACCCATGCCAGAACAGCACACAAGTGTGGTTGTGCATAAGTGTGGCTTGGGTGCACCCCCGGCAAGATGCCGTGAAGCCAGCTGGAGGATCCAGCACACTGGGTGCTAGTACACCCATGGTGAATGCTGCAAGGGGTGTTCACATCACCCCTGTATGCATTCAGTCATAGCACTGCCTACACGCTGCCTCTATGTGGCGCGTAGGCACTGGTGCAGATCCCAATATTTGCAGTGCCCCAGCACTGTTTCTGTGTTAAACACTTACTATTAAATGTGCCTAAGTCACAATTTACTCTTCTCCCTGAATTTTTCTTGAGTAATCCAAGAAAATTGGGTAGGCTGCTACATGCAGCCACACGGTACTTCACAGTGTGTAAGTGCCCCAGACACTGTTGCTGTAATGCACTCTGTGTTAACTGTGCATTAATCACAATTTACATTAAATCTGTGAATTCCAGAACTCTCTTATAGTGTCAGAAAAAATTAGACAGGCTGCTGCATGTTGCCACATGGTAAACTTTGACTTTGATTGCAGATAAAGACTGCTTGGCCCACCTAATCTGCCCATTTTCCTACCTATTGGATAAGCTGCAGATTCTAGTTAACCAGCAGCCTACTTCCTACCCCCCCACTATAATTGCTTTATGTTTGTCCCATGCATTCTTGAATTCCCCCACTGTTTTGACCCCACAACCTTCTCAGGAAGGTGGTTCCATGCGTCCACCACCCTCTCGATGAAAAAATATTTCCTCACGTTGCCCTTGAGCTGTCCCCACTCTATCTTCAAATTGTGCCCCTTTGTTCTTGCACATCTCTTTTTCTAAAAGATGCTCTTTAGTAAGCACCCCAAACATACTTGTTGCAATGCACTTTGTGCTAATTGTGCATTAATCACAATTCACAACAAATCTGTGAAATCCAGAAATCTCCTGTGGTGCCAGACAAAAATTGGACAGGCTGCTACATGCTGCCACAATGTAGTTAATAGTGTATAAGTACCCCAAACACTGTTGTTGTAATGCACATTGTGTTAAGTCTGCATTAATTACAATTCACAATTGTTAGTCACAATTTTCAAAAAGCACAATATTCACAAATTCTGTATTCCAATATTTTCAGGCATGAGTGAGAGAATAAATAGGCTATGGTGCTAAATGCATTGCTGCGGTGAATTTTTCTGATGCCCAGAAATGAGATGTGCTCCCAGAAGTGTTAAATGCCACTGCCACGGTACTTTGTGAATATAGTCTACAATGACAGGATCCGGATGATGATCTTCAAGTGGAGTATAGTGACCTACCAGCAAAGGTAAGTATTTTGTTTTTCTTTTTGGGATTGTGGGGTTGAGAGGGTCTTTGAAACCACTGTATTTCTAATCGTTTGTTACTGTTTTCTCTTTGCAAGTATGTATCACTAGGGTGATTGAATCCTGTTGCTGCATTGGTCTTGCCCACATGTCGTTATTTACCAGACCTTCTTACAATTTACCTCCATCCTGACTAGTATATGGGACCTTCATGCCCTGCTCCGCTCCACCAGGGTC
This sequence comes from Neoceratodus forsteri, assembly GCA_016271365.2. NCBI lineage: Eukaryota > Metazoa > Chordata > Ceratodontiformes > Ceratodontidae > Neoceratodus > Neoceratodus forsteri. The sequence continues at coordinate 1,969,526 of CM028138.1, read as the reverse complement.
AGGTATCATCATCTTCCCTAGACATCCTTATATATCCTATCCTTCTGCAAAGTTCACGACAAAGCATGCTCACAGTTTAAATCCTCTAAAACCACCCCTGACTGTAACCACAATTGCAAGCTCAGAAACAACTGCACCACAGCCATATGCAAAGCTAAAGCACAGTATTTCAGGTCGAACCTTGCATCCTGCCCTCAACCCTCATCCTTATGGGGAAAAATCAAATCCCTTATCAACCTCTCCTGCAAGGCAACTACCCCCTAACTCAACATAAATGGGTCCTTAGTTTCTGAACCAACCACTGTTACTGATACTTTCAATAATTTATTCATGTCCTGTGCCCTTCCCGACAAACTGGCTCCTCCCTATTCCCTTCCCCCTCCCACGGGTTTAGCCTCTACCTCCACCCCACAGGAAGTTTTTAGAACCCTTGGCATTCTAAATCCACACAAGTCTAGCCCAGATAGCCTTAACCCCAAGCTACTATGTCTCTCAGCTCCAGCCATAGCCACTCCACTCTCCTACATCACCAATCACTCTTTCCTTACCAGCACAGTCCCACACCAATTGAAGCTGGTTAATATTATATCGTTACCCAAAGGAGGTGACCCCTCATCCACAGGTAACTACTGCCCCATATCCTTGCTCCCCTGCCTGGCTAAACTACAGGAATCCCTTGTTCTCTCCAGACTAGCAGATGTCATCTCATTAATCAACTTCTCTGATTATTAATCCAGTTTCTGGAAAACACATTCCACTATCCCCTCCCTACTCCATGTCATAGACTCATTCACACTGCTATGGACAAAGGTCATGTCACAGCGACAATATTTATTGGCCTCACCAAGGCCTTTGACTCCTTCTCTCACACCTGCTCCTTCTCAAGAATTTGCACTCAACTGGCCTTGCCTCCACAAATGTCCACTGGTCCAGATTCTACCTCTGTGACTGACATTAACCCACAGGTTAATGATAGCCAGAAAGGAGGACCCAAATATTTATGTAGATAGAAATGAGGAACATGAATGTAGGTTATAGACAGGGACGGGGGAGTAAAAAAGGAGGGGGCAGTAGCCCTGTGAGTAAGAGAAGATATGAGCTACAGAGGTGCAGGGTAGACAGGGAGTCTCTACCATGCCGGTTCGATATCCTTTATGTCGACCGGTATCTCGCCGACAGGAATCATGTTCATCTGAAGTTGCAGTCTACATGATTCCTGTGTGTCCTCAGTCCCCTGTTTTCTACTGGGGCCTCCAAACCCTCCATGCAGAGGGGGGCTCTGCCCCCCCCATCTTTAGGATTATTAACTCCAGTTGCAGTTGATTTGGGGCAGAGGTGCAGGACCGGGAGACAGCATGCCCCTGTCTCAGGCACACCAACACAGTGACCTGTCGGCAAAGTGTTGATTTTGCTGACAGGTGTGTATTTCACTGTGTTGCTGTTGCTGTAAGGGTGGCATACTGACAGGGGGAGACTGAGGCACTGTGAGTCACCCTTGAGTCAGGCAATGGCACAGCAGATCTACAGACCTCCAGAGCAGGGGGAGGAGATGGGTAGGGATCTAGTGGACCAAATTCAGGATATAGCAACAAAGGGTGAGGTATTACTGCTAGGTGACTTCAATATAACAGATGTGGATTGGACCATCCCAGCAGCTGCTTCAGCCAGGAGCTGAGACACCCTGGATTCCCTACAGGGGCAGGCCTCAGACAGCTAGTTATCAATCCCACCAGACACAGGGTGATTCTGGACCTAGTACTGACCAGCGGGGACAGAATCACAGACGCCCAGGTGGCAGGTCAACTGGGATCCATCGACTACCACATATTGTGGTTTAGCATGGGAAAAGAGACGCCGTGTAGTCACACTAAGGTAAAGGTCCTAGATTTTAGGAGGATGGATTTTGCTAAAATGGGGAGGTGTATCAAAGAGGCCCTGGTGAGGAGGGAGATAGGAGGGGGAGTTGAGGAGCAGTGGGAACACCTGAAGGGAGCCATAGAGGTGGTGACAAACCAATTCTTCAAGAAAGTAAACAAAGGCATGAGAAGGAGAAAACCACTATGGTTCCCAAGAGAGGTGGTGGACAAGGTAAGGGCCAAAAGAGCTGATTTCAGGAAATATAAGGAGACTCACAGGGAGGATGACAGGCAGATGTACCTAAAGAACCTAAGGGAAGTGGGGAAGGCTGTAAGGAGTTCAAAGGTGCAGACTGAGGAAAGATTATTGCAGATGGTGAAGACGGGGGACAAGGCATTCTTTAGGTACATCAGTGAAAGAAGGAAAATCAGGAGAGGGATTATAAGGCTCAGATGGGATACAGTGGAGTGTAAGGAGGGAGACATGGAGAAGGCAGAAATAGTGAATAAATACTTCTGTTCAGTATTCACTGAACAGGAGGAGGGTCAAAGTCCACAGCTGGGTAACAGACACAAAGTGGGGGGTGAGGCAAACACAAGTCCTTTCACAGGTGGGAGAGTCCTGGAAGAGCTCACAAAATGAAAGGTGGACAAAGCAATTGGGCCAGATGGCATACACCTGAGTATATTAAGGAAGCTGCGAAGAGAGATAGCAGAACCTCAGGCAGCCATGTTCACAGAGTCCCTCAACACAGGAGTTGTCCCAGAGGACTGGAAGAGGGCACATAGGTTCACAGGTTCATAGGATTTACATGAGTCCAATGGGTAGTTACCCTTTATGGACTCACCACCAAATAATTATTGGTGGAAATCAAACTTAGCATCCTACATATATAAGTCCAAATTTGTCTTAAAGGAATCCAAAGAGGTACTCAACACTGCATTCACAGGTAATTTGTTCCAAATATTTACTACTCTTTGTGTGTACCACTTGTTTCTCTTTAAAGGGTTGTTTGGGTGCCTTTTAATTTCAATGAATGTGATCTAGTGTTAACAAATGACTGATTCCTGATTAGGCCTATTGTTTCTAGAATAGCATCACTTTTGGTAGCTTTATATGTCAGACATAAATCTCCATGTAATCTTCTATATTTCATGGAATAAAGACCTTTCTTTTTTTTTTTAGTTTGTGTTTTTCCTCCTATCTCCCCTTGTTGCCCACTCCTTCTTTCCGCTCATTTCCTAACACCCCACCTTCTTGGGATCAGCCCCTAGAGTGCCTCCTTCTCTTACTTCCTGCACAGCAGGGTCTGTCCCTTCTTGGTGGTCTTGGATAGAACCGGAGCAGTTTTCATCTAGGACTGCCGAGAGGTGTTTTTCAGTTTTTCTCCCCTTTAGTTCCCTACCCTCTGAGATGTCTGGTGCTTGGGATGTATGTCCCGAGGGGTGATGTGCTGACGCACGCCTTACCTCTCATGCGCTGTTCAACATTTCCCCTTGCCGACTCCATGGAACAGAGCCACCTCCATCCCTTGCTGCTGCCAGTGCTTCCACTGGCTTGATGGGATGCAGAACACTAGTGTATTCTTGGTCTCTCACCCCCTGAGGGAGGAGAGCATCTGCTGGGATGCTCGATCCTCCATCTCCCCTGCTGACCTCTGGCCACCCAAGTCTGTTCCCAAACCCAGGTCACCGGTGTAGTGCGAGGTGTGGCATCCAGCATCTCAACCCTCAGTGCCCCCGGGCTGGCCTAGACCTGTCTTTTTTAATCTAGTTTTGTAATCAGATCCTTTTAATGCATAAACTTTTCTTTGTAGCTTTACATTGTACCCTTTCTACAAGTTTTTTATTTCTTATCAAATAGGGTGAAACTACTGAGGAGCAATGTTCCAAGTGAGGTCTAATGAGACCAGTATATAAGGGATTGCTTACATTTTTGTCCCTACTTTTTATGTTTCTAAGAATGCAATTTAATATTTTATTCCCTTTTTTAACAGCATTGATTGTATGTACATCAAAGGTAAAATGCTTAGAAAGAGTTACGCCTAGATCTTTTTCATGATCTGTTGCCGTAATTCTAGATTATTTATTGCATATGTAAAGCAAGGGTTATTTTTACCTAAGTGTATTACCTTGCATTTTGATTCATTAAACAACAGATCATTTCTTTTAGACCAATCAACAAGATGTTTTAAATTATTTTGTAACTCCAAAGCAGATTTAGCATTGGTTATTATACTGCCTAATTTACAGTTGTCAGTAAATTTGGCAAGCCAGCATGTGTCAGTTAGTTGACTCATGGAAGATATCAATATATTAAAAAGAGCTGGTCCCAACACAGAGCCCTGGGGTACCCCACTGGTAACTCAACCCCAGGCTAACAGATGACCTTTTACAGAAACTTGTTGGGTATGATCTGATAGCCAGGTGTTTATCCAATTTATGATCACTGGGTGTAGTTTTAAGAGTTCAAGATGTTCAATAAGTATTTGATGGGACGCGAGTCAAATGCCTTAGAGAAATCGACAAAAATTATATTGACTGATAAACCCTTGTCCAGTGCTTCACTGACTGGTTCAAGGAAATGTAAAAGGTTGGTTTGACATGGTCTACCTTTGACAAAGCCGTGCTGGTAAATGTCTACATAATTTATATCTTCTAAATGTTTTGTTATTCTATTTTTGAGTATCCTTTCCAACAGTTTGCAGAATACCGTAGTTAAACTTATGGGTCTGTAATTTTGTAGGAGGCTTTTGCTGCCACCTTTATGTAAAGGAATAACTGTGGCTTTGTTTCATAATGGGACCGTAGTACCAGCTTTCAATGACCGATTGAATAATATAGTTAAAGGTCCGATCAATATATCAATCAGATTTGTTATAAATATCAGTGAAATGCCATCAGGGCCAGGTGACCCACTGGTTTTTAATAAGTTTATTCCATCTATGACTTCTTGTTCAGAAATCTGGATAATGGAGATATCCATTGTTTTATTTGGTAGATAGTCAGTGTGTTTAGGTTTAAATACATTTATAAAATAATTGTTCAGCTTTGATGCAATTTCTGTTTCATCAATCAAAATGCATTCTGGAGTGTGTATGGGACCTATAGTAGGGCTATTTTGTTTTAATGCGCCAATGTAGTTATACCAGGATTTTTTATTGTTTTTTACAGTTCTGGCCAAATTTTTTTCAAGTGTTCATTTTTTTTTTATCATGTTTTTACTTTTATTGGCTATCTTTTCATATAAGTTCCAGTTAAATATGGAGGGATTTCTTTCACATTTCCTGTACAATTCCTGCTTTTTTGCTAGGATTTTTTTTATATATTTGTATTCCACCATAATGGAGATCTTCTATTCTTATTGTATTTCTTCCTAGTAGGAACCCAGTAATTGATACAAAATTGGAGTTTGTCATCTATTATACTCCAAGTTTTTTCTAAGTCGCACCCTGTAATATCACTGGCCCAATTCCAATTTTTTAGATATTTTTTGATACTGGGGTAGTTTGCTTTATTTAAGTTTATTTTTATTTCTGTACATCCCATTTGCTCCAAGGAATATGTAAGGTTAATTGATATAAGCACCATACTGTGGTCACTATTTGACAGGGGTTGAGTAACCTTAACTTGTAAGCTTGCATTTTTAATGGTAGTAAAGACTAGGTCCAGTATGTTGCCTTTTCTAATTGGAAGTTTAACTAATTGTTCCATGTTATTTATGATCATAAGGTCAAGGAAAGAAAATTCAAGAGCAGAGTTTCCCTTGCAGACATCCCAGTTTATATTAGGGAGGTTAAAATCCCCCCTAAATATACAATCTTTGTCAATTAGGTTATCTTTGATGTTAGCCATGAATATATCATTTTCTTCCTTATTCAGATTTGGTGCTTTATATCCTAATCCTACTGTAATTATATGATTAGTTGTAAGCATAATTTTGATCCAGATTAATTCACTAGTGTTGTCATATTGATGAGTATTTACTGCTGGATAACTTTTAAAAGTGTCTTTTACATACAGTACAACTCCACCTCCTCTAGTATGTAATCATTTTTTTTTCAAATTTAGTATATCCAGGTATTTGAGTGGCCCAGTCATAATTTTTAAACAAGGATTTGGTCACCCCATGTATATCTATTTTATTAGTTTCCATGAATTATAATAGCTCGTCTAACTTGTTCAATAGACTTCTTGCATTTAAAAGTAAAATATTTAAATTATGTTCTATGTGATGTTTAGTGTTAAGATGATTATGTTTTGTACTAGTTGCTGATTCTGTGTTATTATAGTTTGTAATTGATGCATTGCCCAATATTTTTATATTAGAATCAGATTTATTGTTTAGAGAATCCTCAAAAGTAGGGATCTCCCTCTTATTTATTAGTTTAAACTGTTTTGAATGTTTGTCAGTATATGTTTTCCCAATAGGGAGTTTCCCCTTCTTCTCAGATAAAGCCCGTCCCATGAAATAAGTTCTTCCTCATGAAAAAAATCCTCCCAATGAGTTATGCATCCAATTTGTTTTTTTATACACCACCTTCTTAACCAGTTGTTGAAGGCTTTAAGTTTATTTGTATTGAAATCAGAGGCTTTAGGAATCGGTAGAATTTCAGAGAAGGCAAAATTACAGTTTAGACCAATGAGTTTATTGGCCATTGCAACAATGTCTTGTTTGATTTTTGTCAGAGGTTATTTTAAGACATTGTTTGCTGTTGCATGTATAATAAATAAAGGTTGATCTGATTTTTCCAAAATGTTATCTAACATTAAAGAAGATAATGTTCTGGATGCCTTATCAGGGTTGCAAATCAATATATCTAAGTTTTTAACTATAGAGACTCCCAGTACAAATAATTGTTTAGTAGTTTTAGCAGTCTCTAGGTCCATCAGCTCAAATCACTAGATAAATGAGTCAATAAAGTGTTACTGGATTTTAAGGGAGGAACACTGATTTTTATATTAGTGATTGAATTGAGTGGTACCATAGGGGTAGTTTCATCAGTTTAGTTATTGCCACAAGCCTGATTTCATTGGCCCTTGGGGAAGTTTTCCTGAAACAGCTGCCTAATATTCATTCATGATAGTATCAGACCATGAGTTCTATGTCTTTAAATGGAGTTAGTTTCTAAAAATCCAATTAAAATAGCTTTTAAAATACTGTGTGGAGACGGATCGTAAGGGAAAATGTCTTGCTAGTTAGCTACTCATCAGCACCCCCCCAGATAAATGGTTTTAATAAAACTCTGCAAACTTGCACCTGGCTCATCCAAAAGTTGATCTGAGTGTGCCTCACTGCTCCTGATCTGAAGAAATAACTCAGTGGGGAACCCTCATAAGAGAATGGAAAGGGCAGCAAATCAAGCTACAGGATACCGCCAGCCAAAGTGAACATGTGGGAACTGGGAGCAGCACTGGGGAACGGACAAACACCACTCTATTACAGGCCATATGCAAACCTGATCACAAGGTGGAGGGGATAGGGAAAAGGTTTGCTGCCCTAGGGGTTAGGATGAATTGACTCTTGAGTGATGTGAAAGACACTACAGACTTAGCCAACAACTCCTTGATTGCTGTAATGGGAGTCATTACTGCAAAACAATCTTGCAATGGAGACTGGAACACCTAGGAAATGGTGGCTGAATGGGCAGAATGTGGCTCTTGAGTGTTCCTGAAGAATCAAAGGGGCCCAGTGTGATTCAGCTTGTTACTGAGTTATAGAGAAATAACTCTAAACGGGCAAATTGTGAAGGTATTTCATATCACACCACAGAAATGGCTAGTGGACAAAGATCAGCCTCAAACCTTGCTTGTTGTCACCTTGAGAACACATATTAGAGATGAAATACATACAGCAGTTAAGAACAGAGGACCTTTGCAAAACACAGATGGCTTGCCAATAATCTGTTTCCCAGACCTCAGTTTTGAGACAAGAACATGGAGGAAGGCATTTGACACAGTGAGAGCAGGACTCAGGGTGCTAGGGATTGCTCATAGCTTCCAGCTTCCCACAAAGCTCCTGTTAATTAATGCCAGTAAAACTTTCTTGTTCTCTGATCCAGTGGAAGCTGGGAAGAAACTGGAAGCCCTGAGAACTGACTTTAATGTGCACCAACTGTCCCCTGATGCTGAAGGGGAGGACTAAAATACAATATTGGGAGAGTACTAACTTCTTAGTGGGCAATAGCTTTTGAGCACCACAAGTTAGTTTGCCAAGGTTTGAAATCCTCAAGAGAGTGGGTTAAGTGGGATGCAGAAGTGGGTGTCTTAAACTTACATCTTGCATTTTTTTATTACTTTTCCTCCTCTTATGCTAGCTACCTTCCGGAGAGTGCCTCCAGCCCCATTCCGCTGACATCCATCATCTGGCGCTGACCCAGAATCCCAGGGCTTGCCTCCCTTGGCAGGGTCGGCAGGGTTCCCCAACCCCCACTGAAGTCCTGATCCAGTGGGCCAGTGCCATGGCTGGCTGGCAGCAGAGCCTGCAAGGTGCCCTCCACCACTGTGCTGGAGCACACTTTTCCCTGGTGTTTTCTCCCAGGAGCTGGGGCACGCAATGAAAGCAGAGGGGAACGTGCACGCATCCACATGTGCTCCCTCCAAGCATCTTCCCCAGCTCCTCCCTGTACTTCAGCGCAGTGCCCTGTCCCCCAGCCTCTGCCGGGGAGTGAATGAGTGCTGACCACTGAGGACCCCCATCCCCAGAGAAGGAGAGCAGTCCGTCGCATGCTCAATCCTTCTCCTCCTCCCCTACTGACCCCCGGTGGCCCGTGCTTGTTCCCAAACATGGGTCACCAGCGTAGTGCGAGGTAAGGCATCCAGCACCTCAGCTCTCAGCACCACCGGGCCAGCATACATCTTGCATTTGGATTGTAGTGGGGAGAGCACACATTTTGAGGTATCATTCAGTTTCCCAAGGATGACAGTGCTCACCTCATGTTACATAATGGGGAAAGATGGCCACTGCTATGTGGGAGAATTGGATTAAGTGCGCTATATACACACATGCTGTCTAGCCTATATGGAGCCTTCACCCACTATGCTGCCACTGACTCTATACACCTTGCATAAGTACTGTATTAAAAGCACCACTTAAAATGTTTCACAAGACGTTTTTACAATTCTGTGACAAACAACAATTGCATAGTTTACTATTATTATTATCAGCTCTCCTCATAAGTTCTAGCCCTGAAGTAGTGTCAGTGGATCAGCAGATAGCACACTCGTCTCTGAGGCCAGGAGATCAGAAGGCTGCGGGTTCTATCCACACACCAAGCACTTGGGTTAATATCACAATACTGACACTGCTGTGCAGCAGGAGGGGGTTGCTGCACTCCTGAAGTGCCATCTTTCAGATGAGATGTTAAACCGAGGTCCCATCTGCCTGTTCTGGTGGTAGTTCAGGTGGATGTTAAAGATCCCTTGGCACTTCTCGAACAGAGTAAAGGAATTTTCCCAGTGCTCTGGCCAGATTTCCCTCATTCACTAAAATACCACCAACAACTTAATCTAGTTCAAGATCAGGTGGCATTCATCTGTATCCCCCTCCCTGGGTCGCGCCTGAAAATAGACAGAATCTGCCTAGTCCACTTACCCGGTCAACAAAATGAAATAAATAAATTGAATAAAAAATTGAAAAATTTTGCCCTGTGAAATATTTCATGGATTTCATGCAATCCGTAAAATATTTTGTGGGGTGAAATGAGAAATTTCACCTGCGGAGCAACCGAAATTTCACCTGCAAACCAGCAAAATTCACTGCTCGTGGCTGAAATTTCACCATCCATGGGTGAAAATTCACAATTTCACCCCTAACTTCCTCCCTGGTGTCTAGTGGTCCCCCCCCACAGCTGCTCACCAGCCCAAATTTACAAAACATTTCTCCTTGGTGTGTAGTGGTCCTCCCCAGCTGATCACTGGCTGAAATTGAATAAAACCCCCCTTCCCCAGGTCACCCTCATGTCCCGAGTCCTCCCAACTCCTTGTGCTAAAAAAAAAAATAAATACATCAAATGCCCAACTCCCTGGTGTCTAGTGGATCCCCCACACCCCCATCCTGTCATCGGATAGCACCCCCCACTCCTCCCCAGTACCCTGATCGGACCACTGGCACAGCCCTCCACTCACCTCCATGGCCAGCAGCCAGACTGAGCATTTCAATGAATGAGTGCCTGCTTGTACAAGCAGGCATGCATTCACTGAAGTGCTCAGTCAGCCTATCAGCCATGGATATGAGTGGAGGGCTGTGCCAGTGGCCTGATCAGGGTACTGGGGGAGGAGTCGGGTGGGTGCTATCTGCTGACAAGGTGGGGAGGGCAAGAGTTCACTAGACACCAGTGAGTTGGGTATTTTTTTTTTGTTTAGCACAAGGAGTTGGGAGGACTCGGGACATGGGGGTAACTCTGGGGGGGCGGCTTTATTCAATTTCAGTCAGTGATTAGCCATGGGGAGGGGGACTACTAGACACTAGGGATTTGGGCATTTTTTTTTTTTTAGCACAAGGAATGGGGAGGACTCGAGACATGAGGATAACTGGGGGGGCTTTATTCAGATTTGGCTGGTGAACAGCGGGTGAGGGATCACAAGACACCAGGGAGAATTTTGTTTTTGTAAATTTGGGCCAGTGAGCGGCTGGGGGGAGGGGAGACCACTAGACACCAGGGAGATGCCCATTTACAGGGGGGAGCAAAATTACAGGTAAAATTTTGTCATTTGCTGAAAAATTTCACACAGCGAAATTGCTGATTTTGCAGCAATTTCACCAGTGAAATTTTATTTCAGAACATCTCTATCCTGAAGTGAAGAGAGCTCAATTCTCTGAATTCACACAATGTCGGAAGGAGTATACAGCATTTTAATCATTGTTTACAATGTTAGTTCTGAGAAGTTATCCAGAAAAGATGAAATTCCATTCGATATACTTATTTCAGCTTGAACTGTAATATCATGCAATATGATGTTAAAGGTGCAGGGCCCCAGACTAAATTTTTGGATACAATATTTGGACTAAGTCCATGACTTTGCTGCCAAAAGCTGTTTAGATATCAATTTTGGGTCTTCAATTAATAAGAATGTTGATTCCCCTACCTGATGTAACACTGGGGACCTGTCATACTGTACTGCATACTTTTGTTGGACTTGCATTGCTATTTTATGTCGCCTGATTTGATGTAGGTGACTAACATTTTTGTGGAAACGTCAATAAACATAAATTAAAAATAAAAAAAAGTTATGGCTGTTAAGAAACCCTGTTTAAAAAAACTAAGAATGAAAAGATTGAGTATTTGAGAATGCACAGTATACTTTACATAGGAGATAGTTTTTTTTTTGTGGAGAAGTCGTTTTTTTAAAGACCCATAAGTGTTCAAATTTTTGTTTTACTAAATTTGAGGGTTGAGGTTCTTACCACCCACAACCAGCACACAGTTGGCCTTTTTGCCATATTGTCACAAAGTCTGGTTCTGAACACTCTTCTTACCTAAGTCCAAGTCGGCCCACTGGTGCAGCAGTAACGCTATCACTCACGACGCTGGTGACCCAGGTTCAGGAAGGAGCCGGGCCATTGAAAGGCTGGCAAGGGGAAGGAGGAGCAAGCATACTAAAGGACACTTTCCTCCTCCAGGGAAGGAAGGTGCTACAGATGGTGGTGCTGGGGATATGTGGATGATATGTGGGCACTGCTATAGTGTGTCCACAGGTTGGCTGCTTCAGGCCATGCACATAGCCATTTACGATGTGTGCACCTAGTGGGGTGCAGAGAAAAAAATGAAAAATGGTGCAGGATTGGGGAGGATGAAACCTCTGTTAGCCCACCACATCCAGCACACTGGATTTGAGTCACCATCTCCCATGGACACCACCAACCTTCTCCTCAATGGAGGATGGCCAGATTGCTGCAGGAAAGAAATGCCATGGGACTGATGGTGTGCCAAGCACTGGGGGGCAAGCTAAGGGGGGCAGCACATTGGAGACTCGCGGGTGGATTGAGTGTCCAAGGAGGATGTTTGGTAGAATCTCAGTATGCTGGGAACAAGGCACATGGCAGTAGGTGGAAGGAGGACTCTTCTGTGACTAGGGAGGATAAACAAAAATCTGAAGAAAGGAAAAAAAAAAAACAAGTCCAGGTTTTGAGACATACCTTTTCATCTTTTTCTTTTTTTCACTTACATTCAGGTACAGAAGAGCATCGGTGACGCTGAGGAATTGTAGTCAGCGACACTGAGGATTCTTAATGTGGAACCAAATTTGTTTCTCCAGTGGGAGAGGAGAGTGGTGTGGGTGTGTGAGGATGGGATTCTTTATCATAGATGTAAGCAGGAGGGATAACAATGGTGTGGTTTGGTACCTGTCACCTGTTTAATTAATGTCTAAGTGGGGAGGACGGGGTACTTGAAGTGAGATTGGACACTCATTGCTGGTTTACTTCAGAATCTGGTGGATAAGAAGGAAGGGGTTAATATCAGGGCTGGGCTTCTGCTGCCAGTTTACTTATGGATTAGGTGTTTGGGAGGGGGTACAGATGGGGAAAGCAGGTACCTGTCACTGGCTTTCTTACTAATCAGGCAGCCAGAAAGGGAGGCGAGTGTCATGAAGTTTAGGCACCCACTTCCAGTTCATTTAAACATCGGGTGATGTGTGGGAGGGGAAATATCAGTGGCAGGGATTGGATCCAACAGAAAGCATTATAACAAAATAATGGGGTAGTTTTTGTGACTCAGCAATGGTAATTGGAACTGACAGTTACCACATTTACAGGAATCAGAGATTTTGGCAACGATGCTGGCACACCAGATTTCAAGCTATTCTGTCCAGGGATGTGCACATTATTAAGGTGTAAAAATGAAGCTGAACAAAAAAAACTACTTATGAACCCCATTATATCTGTGCTACCATTCTCCTCTAATATGTCATTTGCATCCTCTGGATGGAAGGCAGATAAATCACTGCCTTCACACCCATTGCTAACAATGCTCCATTGTAGGCTGGAAGGGGGTGTACAAATGCTGGGGGTAACCCACCCTCTCCACTGAAAAAGCCCCACAATTCTTCTCTGTTATGCTTCTGTCTTTTGTACTGTCCCAGGTATGGAAACTAACCGATCACTGTAATTCAGGTCCTCAGGGCACAGTGCAGCGGGATGCCTTCATTCTATGGGTCTGGTTAGCCTGTGTCAGCCTCAAATTCAAATAAACAGATAGTTTCTAATCAAAACAGACAAAAAGTAAAAGAACCAACCTTTTCAAATAATGTGTACAACATTCACTAGAATGATAATGTTCTTTGTTTTACTGGCTTACATGTTGGGAAAACATATTGTCATGCATGAGAATTTGTCACTCATGAGAAGGAACATGTAAACAGGATTATCTGCTACAGGCAGTAAATGACATTAGTTTAGTTGGAACTTATTGTACTCTGAATCCAAGAAACGCAGTTGCAGACTTTGGTGTAAACTCCTGGTTTCTTCCTCTCAGCACATCCATATCCCCAGGATACAATACCATGCAGCTGTCCATTGCAAACAAGTGGGCCACCAGAATCTCCCTGAAAGAAAATAAATGTAACAGTTACAGTATGTGAAAACACAGAATCCTAAATAAAATAAAATAAAACATGCATTTGTAAACAGTCATCCACTATGCTTTTGTTTAGATTGATAACATGGCACCTGGGGGAAATTATATCATATTTAACGGTGCTGAATCATTTTGTGAAAATGATACTTAGCCTGAGTAATCTGTTTACACACTGTTGCATCATTTCAGGCTGTAACTCAATGATCAGCAGTACAACTGGAGAGTGGAGAGATTCAAAAGACTTGGGATAGGGATGAGCAAATGCCGAATTTTTATTCAGTGAATATATCACAGTTCAGCATATTTACCCTTGATTTGGCCAAATTGAACTTTTAGGCCACTTTGTATTACTTTGACCATCAGTCTAATAATTAAAATTGTCAAACAACATAATAGCCATTTCCAGGTGGCCAGCACTAGCCATATAAGCACCCTGTTGCCTATCCCAGCAAATATCCAACTCCTTGCACTATGCCATGTCCCACCACTTATTTAAATAAAAACTGGCTGGATGAACAAGGGAGGGTGGAAAAGGTTGGAATTGACTGAAGTGGGTGGGGTGGTGGAAGGGGGTCTCTTACCTCTATTTGTAGCCTACTAGTCCTCACATTAAGGAATCAGAATTTCTTTGGTTAAAGTGTCAAAGCTGAACCGAAGGCATGGTGTCAAAACTGAAACCGAACTGAAATAGCCAAATGTCACATTCACTCATTGTTTATTTGGGGTTGTTCAATTAAAATTACAAGAAGCCAAGCAAAGCAAAGTCTGGTGTTTTTTTTACTTGAATTTCAATGGGGTTTGCTTATGAATAAAACTCTTTTCCTGTATTAAAATGGGATTTGTCTCATCTAGCCCCGAAGCCTCTGAGTGGTGGAGTGCTACAGAGGTCGGTCTTGTCACTCTTATTGTTCACGGTGTACATGCTGCCATTAGGGGACATTGTCAGGCAGTACTGGTTGGGTTTTTCACTGCTATGCAGATGATACCCAACTGTACTTGTCCCGTGCACTTAATGTCCAGATGTCGGACACCATTTTTATTTATTTATTTTATTTTATTTAGTTTTTGTTGACCGGGTAAGTGCACTAGACAAATCCTGCCTATTTTCAGGCATGGCCCGGGGGAGAGGGATACAGATGAATGCCAACTGACCTTGAACCAGATTAAGCTGTTGGTGGTATTTTTTGTGAATGGAGGAAAATTTGACCAGGGCACCGGGGAAATTCCTCTGCTCTTTTCGAGAAGTACCATGGGATCTTTAACATCCACCTGAACTACCACCAGAACAGGCAGATGGGACCTCGGTTTAATGTCTCATCGGAAAGACGGCACCAGATGAGTGCAGCACCCCCCTCATGCTGCACTGCAGTCGCAGTACTGGGATGTTAACCCAAGTGCCTGGTGTGGTGATAGAACCCAAAGCTTACTGATCTCCCGGCCTCAGAGGTGAGTGTGCTACCTGCTGAGCCACTGACACTGTAACAGCTGCCTCGAGGAAATCCAGTTGTGGATGACTCTAAACTGACTTAGACTCAACCTCAAGACTGAGGTATTGGTGGTGGAGGCTGGGTCATCATGGGGGTGGATGGGGGGTTGTCCCCTAATCTAGTATTGGGGGGCATTCCCCTTGTCCCTTCTAGACAGATGAAGGATTTGGGTGTGATCCTGGATGACAGCCTGACACTTGATTCTCAGGTGTCGGCCATGGTCAAAAGTGGTTTTTATCATCTTAGGAGCATTGCCAATATCTGAGCCCAGATCCCGCCTGAGGACCTGCCCACACTGGTGCATACTTTTGTAACTTCCAGGCTGGATTACTGTAATGCCCTGTACCTTGGATTATCTGGAGGCAACCTCCGCAGACTGCAGCTGGTGCAGAATGAGGTGGCAAGACTATTGACCGGGGTAATGAGGTAAGACCATATTACCCCGGTCCTCTGCAGACTGCACTGGTTGCCAGCCAGGTGGAGAATTGTCTTCAAGATAGGGCTTTTTATCTATACAACCCTGCATGATGAGGGTCCCGCCTATCTGCAAGGTCTCCTTGACCCTTACCGTCCAGCCTGGATGCTCCATTCCACTGAGAGGGGCCTCCTGGGGGTTTCCAGGGTTAGGCTGCAACATTCAGGAGATAGAGCATTTGCAGTGGCCGCACTAACCCTGTGGAACTCCTTGCCTAACTATCTAAAGGGGAGCCCCATCGGCATAAGCCTTTAAAAGGGGACTAAAACATATTTATTCGAACTGGCTTTTATAGTGTGAGTTTGCTGATAGATTGTACACATTCTTTTATTTATAATGATTTTATTATATATGCTTAGTGTTTTTAAATAATACTGAATTGTGATTTTATTGTACAGCACCCATAGTCCCTGGAACTGGGCACTTTATAAATAAAAATATTTATCTATCTATCTATCTATCTATCTATCTATCTATCTATCTATCACTGTATCTCAGTTAAGGCATTTCCAAACAGGTGATTATGTAACAGCACACATATAACTTTTAACCACAAATGCTACATACTTGACAGGAGTCCTTGCCACTTTCAAGGAAGCCAACACAGATCATGTTGTTGGTGATCATTCCTAGGTATGCGTTGTGGCACGCGACAATAGTCAAGATTGGCACATCAAGGCACTGCAGGCGGTCAGGATAGTTAGCTCGAAAAACATAAGAATCTCTATTATGGAACTCAGTACTAACTTTTTGTAAATCAAATGCCATTTACTACTTTACCAGCATTATACACCCTGCTGAGGTTCATTGTGATTTTAAAGCAGAACCCTTGTAAATGTTTTAAAAACATACAAACATGGAAAGTTGTTGGCAAAAAAGATGTACATTCCATTGTTCCATTTTTCTACCTGAATAATTTCAACCCTATCATTGAATATGCCTTGAATACCCTAGTGTCAGACAGTTCATCCCCTCCTCATCTGCTCACCTTCTTCCCTGCCTTTTTATGTTTGCTTGCACATGCAGCACACAAGAAACATTTTGAGGAGAGTAGAGTAATGCAGAGGTGTGGCAGTGTTTGGCCAATCCAACCAATGCTTTCAGGGGCTCATCCCTTGGCCACCAATCAACAGGGAAGCTGCTGATGATGGCAGTTTCAGAACAAGCACTGCACTTGAAAGAAATGTGCTGCTCCAATCATGGACAGTTTCATCATTGCAACAGCAGATCTCTTCCCCCCCCTCCCGGTAACCAGGCAAATTCCAGCCATGCACATTACAGTGCAGAGTAATGTGCATGGCTGGACTTAGGAGCAACTTGTTTGCTCAATGTGTCTCTCCTGGTGATAAAAAATAAATGAGCCCCGCTGCACATAATTGGCAGCTCATGCCACCCACTCCCCCCAAAGCTGACATCGGGTGCCCAATCCCCATGTCAGCATACCCCCCCAAGCCTGAACATATATTTTGCTGACAATGGGGTGCCCAATCCATGTGTCATCATGCCCCCCCACACTACTGTGGCACACTGGGAGCCCACCTCAGTGTGTCAAAGTACTTCTTATGTTTTTCCAACACTGGGATGCCCACTCAAGGTGTCAAACATGCCCCCCACCCTCCCTTTTTGTCAGTCAACCTAGAGGCGTCAAATCCCCAGGTCATCATTGATCCCACCTCCACTAGTCTGGCACACTGGGAGCCCATCCCAATTGGCCCAAATCCTTTTTTTTCACCTGTAAAAAAAGAAAACAGTCCCATGACATATATTTTTTAAACCTGAAAAAAAAAGAAAATGGTCCCTTGTCATTCCAGCCAGCCCTTCCCTAAACTCGCACCTTCCCTTTGTGCACCCCCCTCCCTCACTCCCCTCACTCCTACTTACCTCTGGAGATAGGGCACTGCGATCGTCTGTGGACTGGGAACATATCTGCACTCTTCAAAAGCTGACCGCAAACTGAAGAAAATCACCGTAAGCCCTATAATGGCAATCAGAGGGGGGGTTTCAGCTTAGGTTGATATCTCAGCCATTTTTGGGAGTTTGGCCATGAATTTTCAAAATGGGGTTCTTGGGACCCCACCTCATGACCACTGACACTGTAATTTCATTTCTTGGTCCTGAAAGGTGATTTTGTGGTTGCTGTGCGGAACCACATTTTGGGACCAATTAACAAAATGACAGTGCCACTGTTCATGAGGTGAGGTCCCAAAAAGCCTATGTTGCAAGTTTGATGGAAAAACTCCCCAAAATGACTGTGTTATGAGCGTGTATTGTGCAGTTTGGATGCACATTTGTAACTTTGCCAATTTTTAATATTTTCACCCCACATTTCCAACATTGCCATTTTTTCACACCTCCTTATAAATAGTATAGTTGTCATTTTTTGCATCTTGCTTGAAATGTGTTTTCGCACCTGTGGCACAGAAAGGTGCAGTCACTGTGCAAAATTAACTTTTGGGGCACATTAATGAAATCACACTGCCACCGTTCATGAGGGGAGGTCCCAAAAAGGCCATGTTGAAAATTTGGTGAACAAATTCCAGTAAATGACTGTGTTATGAGCGTGCTTTATGCAATTTCTATGCATGCTCGTAGCTTCACCACTTTTTCATATTTTCACTTCTCATGAACAGTACAGATGTAATTTTTCACATACTGCCCAAAATGTCTTTTCACAGCTGTTGCACCGAATGGTGCATTCGCTGTGTGAAATCTCCTTTCAGGATAGAGTAACAAAATGATAGTGCCACTGTTCATGAGGTTGGGTCCCAAAAAGCCTATGTTGAAAATCTGGAGTGAAAATACCAACAAGTGCCTGGGGCATTAGGGTTTCTAACCGTAACACCCCACCCAGTAGAGACTGACAGGTGTTGGGGGTGTGGCTTGGGGTCATGGGTTGTAATGCTTATGCTATTCCACCCCCACCCCCACCCTGCAGCCACTGACAGGCATCGAGGTGTGCCTTGGAGTCTTTGTCCCTCATGTTCACCCCCTTCTCCTGTACTGCACCCATCTCAGCTTAATTTCTTATGGAATGGGGTGATTGTAAAGGCCGAAGACCTCAAGGCACACCATGACACCTGTCAGTGTCTACAGGGTGGGGTGAGGTGGAATGGCATGAGCATTATGGCCTACAACCCAAAGGCACATCCCAACACCTGTCAGTCTCTTTATGGGGTGGGGGTTGGCATTAGTTCAATACTTCATTGCCATATCTATTATGCATCTCTCTACCTCATGTAGTACCAATGCCAATACCAGCAAACAAACATTCATCATAGACAAATGCTTGTTTATTGTGAAACAATTAGCAAAGAGATTCGGAAACCTGTATTTTAAATATTTGCATTTCAACATGATTAAACCTACTGGTTTGGGAATAAAGTCAAAAATGAAAACAAGCTTTAGGCAAGTAAATGACTAACAGTGCTAATGACTCAGTATGTAGCACACGTGATGCTGGGGCTGGAAGATCAGTAGGTCATAGGTTCCAGTACTGCACCAGCAACTTTGAGTAATACCCTGTGCTGGCACTGTACTGCAGCACTAGGGGGCAGCTGCACCGCAAAGGTGCTGATCTTCAGATGAGGTGTTAGGGTGAGGTGCTCAGCCAAACTTTAGATCAAATGTAGATCTTATGCACTAATACTTGATGTTACTTTGTGGACTTTTTGTTGTGTTTTGTTCCTGTGGAATTGTGACCTATTTTTGTACAACTACATAATGAATATAGAGAAAGGCATACAACAAACATGTTCACTTGAAACTTAATACAGCTGTGTTCAGAATCAGTTTCTTATGTTTCTTCATTATGAGGAAATTCCTGAGGACAGTGGCCATGGAAGTTGTAATCTGCTAAGGAGTGTGTAACAACTCACCTGCTGAGTCAACTAGCCCTGAAAATGGATGGCGCTGGAGCATCAGGCCCATACCCGGCCATTGCTGGTGATGGGAGGCAAGGGGGCTATGCCACAATGAGTAGGAGGGCCACTGAAGTGGCCCTGAAATCCAGGGCAAGGGCCCAGGTGGGGCTGCCACAGGTGCAGATCTTGGTGGTAGTAGCAAATATTCAAACAAGAGCTTTGGAGGCCAAAGTGGAGAAGGGGTCCATGTGAACAGCAGTTGAACATGGGTTAGTCAATCCTAAGAGATAGGTGAGTGCCATTCCAAAGGGATGGGCAATAGCCTCCGTTGCCCTCAGCCAATCAAAAGGGAGTTGAGTTCAGATCCCCGAGTGGTGGAGATGGGTGCCTCGCAGTGTCCAGTGTGGTAACGCAAATGATACTGGAGAAGTTATTGGAAGCCCCTGAAAGTTCTCTTTTCTTTGTAAAGGGCAGGGTGCCCTGGAATTGGTTCACCCCAAGAGAGGATCCTGAGCTCTGGAAAGCATCATGGTTCTGGTGTCATCAGGTGAGCTCTCGCTGGCCCTATAAAATCATGGGAGAGATGATGTAAGTCTGTTCACAGCAGGTCTCCAAGGTGAACAGCCTCTGGCATGTTATAACAATGCAGGTAAGAAAAGTCGGCAAGCCAAATCTATAACTTCAGAATAAGGATTGGCTCTAAGGGCTGGGAGACCCCATCTCTGGAAGGACATAGACAGGATGGAGGCAGTTGAGAGGAGGGTAACTAAAATGCTGCAGGGTCTGCACCAGCAACCATAAGAAGAGAGGCTAAAGGAGCATAATATGTACACCCTTGAGGAAAGAGGGGGGACATGATAGAAACATTTAAGTACCTGAGGGACATCAACAAAGTTCAAGAGGGTAGCATCTTAGAGAAAAAGAGATGTGCAAGAACAAGGGGACACAATTTGAAGATGGGGGGGATAGCTCAGGAGCAATGTGAGGAAGTATTGTTTCACAGAGAGGGTGGTGGATGCATGGAATGGCCTTCCTGAGGAGATATGGGGTCAAAAAAAGTGGAGGAATTCAAGAATGCATGGGACAGACATAAAACAGTACTACTGGGGAGTAGGAGGAAGCAGGCTCTTGGTTAACTAGGATCTGTAGCTTATCCAATAGGTAGGGAAATGAGCAGACTGGGTGGGCCAAGTGGTCCTTATCTGCCATCAAAGTCTATGTTTCTATGTTTCTTAAAACAAAATGAGCTACATTCAGTCAATGCCTTCATTATATGACATCCCTTCATCATAACATCCAGTCTTACCAGTCATTTAGGTTGTTAATCTAAATAATTGCTGCTAAGGAGTCCCATATCCTTACTTGAGTTTTAACATTTCATTCATTGAATTATGATATTATTAAGTCTTAATCAATCTCACTTTTTATTTTCCTCTTTAGTCAAAATGTACTTTTGTATCAACCCTGTGTTCCAATTAAGATGCAGTAAAAGAACTGTGTGAGGGATGTCAGATGTTTATATAGTTGGAGTCATTAGCAATTGAATGGTTATTGATTCACTAATCTCCCTCTCTCTGCCTATGTGCTTTACATCACCATGAAACACTCTAATTTTTACACTGTTATATCTGAAGTGCTTCTATTCTTGCCTGGAGCTATGGTCTATTGGTCTTTCTGTCCTGTTTTTATCCATTCATTTGTTTTTGAAACACAAATAGATTAATGGCTGTTAAATAAATTTCAAACTAATGCATTTCAAAGAAACACATTTTTCAAAATAATAACAATTGAACATAATGGTTGTGAACCTTGTTTTTACTTACATCCACTGCTCAGTGTGTTTCCCCATCCAGAAATGAGACAGTATGTCCCAGAAGCAGGACAGGAAGTTGGCAGGGGAATAGGTTGGACGTAAGCATTGACGGTTGCAGCACTGGACAGCTTGATCAGCATGATGTCATTATCTAAGGTAGAGGAGTTGTAGCTGGGGTGCCTGATAACCTTGGCAGAATTAATAAACTGCTCAGTTCCTTCATACAGTGCAATGTTATGTTCTCCGAGCCTGACCTGGATAGATCTGCAAATAAAATATTATGCAAATTATGTAATATTTTCACATTGAGAAAGCATAATTATGTATAACACTCTGTTTCAGTTTTCACAAGGGTCCCAATAATGGCTCCACTGATACTAACACTAGTTCCCTGTAAATGGTGTCACAGTTAAGCTTCTTTCTGTGTTATCTTTAATGCAAAACTGGTTGCTGAATAAATTTACATTTCATTGTTTTAGAACTCACAATAGCTTGCTATTTAGTTTTAAAATATAGCAAATGTCACTAACTTAGAATTCTAGTAAACAGTTACTCTAATAATCACTTTTTTAAATTGCATTCTCTGTGTTCATAGAGGAACTAGAGTAAACGTGCATTCATTTGTAATTTGTGACCAATACATGCCCATTAAGCTGTTACAGGTTTTTTCCAGGTACATCCTGTGAGTCTGTTACATGGGTCAGTTATAAATAATGGATCTGTTTTCCTTAAGCTGAATATTGAAGGCTGGGAAATAAAATACTCTACTTAAAACTGCTTATATGACTAACAACACCTCTGCATCAAGTTTCTTATGAAGTGCAAGACCCAGGTTGTGAATTATCACAGAATGCTGAACTATTACTCCAGCTACCCTTTGGGGCCTCAGACCATGACACATTTATCTGTTATCTTAAGCCACCCTCACTAGTAGAACTCCAAGGTTTCTGTACACATCCCACCCCACCACACCCAAACCTGTTCCATGCCATCTACCTCTGTGCTGACTCCAAAGGGGTCACCACTGCAACTGCCAACCTGAAGTCAAAAACAGGGTCTGAAGCTCAGTGAGGAAGGATTAGAACAGAACTAGGGGAGCATTATTTCCTCTCAGAGGGAGGTAGGACTGTGGGGTAGATTATAGTAGAAAACTGAATGAAATCCACTTGAGTGCTTAACCCTTAGGCTGCCAACAGAATTAGAACAAACAGGAATTCTGGACTGAAATATCAGTGCACAGCACAGCAAGGGTTAGCAGAGCCCTTGATGGCTCAGTATAAACTGCAAAAACATAGTTTTGAGAAATGCTTTAGCTTCTATTTCAAAAAATGTCTGTATATAGCATGTCCTTTATGTAAGTGATAACATATGACATGGTGTAGGTTATGCTCTGATAAATTCATGCCTAAGGGCATATTGAGGCAAGAGACCTCAGGCCAAGTGCCTCACTGCTCTTAGTAATCTGTTTATCAGAGCATAACCCACACCCTGGAGTGTGCCATTGCACTTATACATTTGGTATCATTTGAAAAATATTGTGAGTGTTTAGAAAAATAACAATAATTGAAAGTTTTTCATTTTTGAAGCACAATATTCTTTCCACTTGTCAGTCAATTGAAAGTGAACCAATTTTCTGAGTCTCTCTCTACCATTTGTCTATTTTGTTCTATTTTCTTTTAGTCAGAGTAGAGTTTCCCAGTTGTTTCCCAGTTTTGTTTCCCACCGAGCACTCTCTTTCATTCATAACCAACTTTCCTGATTGATCACGGCAAGTCACTAGGCCGCCAGCAAGACCAAGACTTTTTTGCGGTCTTGCTGGCAGCACACCACTACCTACAGTCATGACTTTGAGAAAAAATACCAGTGTTTGCATACAAGCAGAGGTCAGACAAGAGAACAAAACAGCATGGTCAGATGAGGTTTTTTTAAGAGAGGAAGGGAGGGAGGGACTTGGGAGAGGCAGCAACAGAAATTTATAACAAACAAAAATGTCAGTTTTAACTGTTCACTTAATTTACTTGGCATTGGTTTGAAGTCAGTGCCCCCCCCAAAAAAAATTCATATGGTGGACAAATCTTTTTGTTTAGTATTTTCTCAGTGGTATGAGGATACTGCATGTAATGTTGGGATAGATGGGGGCACTATTATTTTCCATGATATAAGCTAAAGAAAAGACATGCCTAACAAGGGCTGTCACCCAACCAGGTTCCTTTTCTGTCTCTACCCATTTTATAAGTATGAGTAAGCACTTAACTTGGATTTGAGATAACTGACCTCTTTTCTCTATTTGTCTTCTACTCCTGATATCACTAACTTTGTTTTGTGACATCACAGTCCATTGATATGACAATGCCTATGATGTCACAATAAGAGTGTTATGGTGTCAGGTGTAGGCAAGCAACCAGAACAATAGACAGTTCTGGATTCACATTAGTATCTATAGTTATAATGAAACAGGGGTAGCGAACTACAAAATCCATAAACATTAAACTGTAAATAAAAATTATGATTTTACTAAGTTTATCATAGAGTATTAGGGTTCACATTAATTAAAACATTCAAAATACTTGCTTTGCTGCTTGCAGCATATATACACATTTTGCGTAATAATTTTTCACATTCTGGAGATGTGGACAAAACACAATTATATTGGTATATGACATGCAACATAAATTGTTGAATGCTCATCTTTCACAATATGTTTTTTTCCAAGGAGAGTGCAAGGTGCTCAGTATTTGCATGTGTAATACATGTATTTCTGAACATGAGTTGCTTGACAACATGTCAAGAGATTTTGCATACTTTAACTTCCAGATTATAGAGGCAGTAGAAAAATAAACCTCAACAAATATCCCCCAACAGTAATAAAGCTTTAATTTTTTTTCAAACATTATCTAGAAAAAAAATTCTTTCGATTTGTAGCAGTGAGCAGCAGACACAACCCACAAGTTATTAATCAGAGAGCCACCACAGAAGTGGTAGCCAATATTCAAGGATGTCTGCCAGGGTACAGAGTTCTTCCAACACTTGTAGCCACTGACAATTTTGTCATCCTCAAGTGGGAAAGCAACTAAATAAAAAACAAAAACAATTATCTTTTCTTGCAGTGTTGGATAGAGTAAGGATATAATGTTGTGCGAATGTCCAATCAGTTATGAAAGGAAATAAAACATCTGGATGACTGGCTTGCTGTGCCAATGGTAAAGGGGTTAATGATCACATGGATTAGTGATCATGCACAAGAGATGTTTCAGTTCAGTGATAAAACAAATTCAAAAATCAAGAGTTTTTCATATCTTTGGTTTTGAAGAGCAAGAGAAAGCAGACCACCAAGAAAGATTTTAACTCTGGGAATAATTTGCAGAAGTTGCTTATAATCACCGTGATAAAGTTCTGTGGAGGTGAAAGAATGTTGTCTATAA
The DNA here is from genome assembly GCA_016271365.2 of Neoceratodus forsteri. Classification (NCBI taxonomy): domain Eukaryota; kingdom Metazoa; phylum Chordata; order Ceratodontiformes; family Ceratodontidae; genus Neoceratodus; species Neoceratodus forsteri. The sequence continues at coordinate 1,945,037 of CM028138.1, read as the reverse complement.
GACACACTTCAGACTAAATAATGAGACACTGCTTTAACTAGTGCTGTATGGTTTTATGTGATGAGGGCAAAATTATAAGAGCGAACCCGGAATCGCAAAACCAGTTGGGTGAAACCCGAAATGACAACTTTTTTTTTAGCAGGGGGCTTACTATTATAACACACTCTGAGGTCATAGCACCTCGGGGAAGGGGGGGAAACCTTTGTTGCCATTTTGGTTTTGCCATTTTGCCATCACAATTCCAGGTGTCATCCTTTTGGTTTTCGTCCACTTCACTGCACACCGTGCTTGCATAGCTCAGAATGCATGACCTTCATAATAACACTGACTATGAGACTAAATGGGCTCAGTGATGCTGGATCTAAAAGGGTTTTTTCCCACTATTTATGAAAATGTTTTAAACTGTAACATGTAGATAGATGGATAACAGCAACATACTTTAAGAAAGAGTTCCATTTGGTGGCATCTGAGTGAAGTGAAACTGATAGAGGTGATCATTAAATGGTCATCGATATCTGAAGAGATGTTGAGTAGACACAACATCTACATTTGAAATGTGGGTACTACATGGAAATAGGCCATTACACATATCAACTACAGAAAAGGTGTGATGGAATAAAACTGTTATATCTTGCACATATAACACGACCTCAGCAATTTTGGGGACTGTGATATTTCTCATATTTCTCATTGTTCGTGAAGAATCATGAGAAATAAAATTATAAAAAAGTTCAACACATTAAAAAATGTAAGGTAAAGATATTTATTTTAACTTTTACAGTCTTTTATTTTTTGTTTGTTTTACCAGGTAAGTGCAATGGGACAGGCCCATTTACAACTATATCTTGGTACAACACAAAAGAAAATGCAATTAAAGAAAAATCAGATTAATTCAACACAAGTTAAAAATACACAGTTTTGCAAATAGGACACACTTAGAAGAGTTCTGTTACTAGGCACATTGTACACTTTTGATCATTCTGTTTATGATCTCCAGGTCCCAAAGGGATGTGTCCCTCACTCAGACCTTATAACACCCACAGCTGCCCCCATCTGGCATCCCCCCAGCTGCTCACATGGAGAGGTCTGTGATATATCCTTCATGACAGATTTACCCAGTATCCTGTGAGTTTGGCTAACCGCAAGTGGGCACCTACCAAAATGGTGACCCACTTGCTGCCACTGCCCTGTCAGTGAGGGTGACCAGATGGGCAGGGTTCATGAAAGGTGACAGGATGTAGGTGAGGGCCGGGAGGGTTTATGAGGGGTGGTTTTGTGGGTTGCCACCAAACTGGTGCCATGGTGTGGTGGGTTGGGTGCTGGCCTGGGGTGGCAGGGATGCAGGGTTTGGGTCTGGGTGCCAGCAAATTTTGTTGCGTCCGGCCTGAGACATGGATTTTTTTTCACCCCCCCAACATGCACCCCTCTGGAGTTGAGAATCTATAGTAGAGGAGTGTGGGGGGCACAGTCCCCTGCATAAAAGAAAATATTACAAGTTTTGTGTACCTCTTTCACTGGCGCTGGAGTTGCACATTGCCATAATTGAATTTCAGTGATGTACACTCACCATAAGGACTATCGCTGTTTGGCAATTGCCCTTATGACATAGAATGGGTGTACCCAATGTACTAGGAGATGGACCGTGATCAATATTGAAAGCCCCAACAAGTTTACCAGGTATTATTCAGGTGAGCAGTGCTACATGAGCCTTGGTATCCTGATGCACTGTCGAAGTTGGATTATGACTTTTCTGTGGGTTGCAGCCCTGGTGGAGTGGATGTATAATGACATCACTGCATGTTGAGAGTGCTCCCACTCCAGGTGTCCAGATGTCCACTCCATCTACCAATCCTGGCGGATGCACTTGTCCCAGGCACACCTGCCTCTAGCAATGCTAGAGTTCAGAGTGTTTCTGGGCACAAGATCCCTCCATTTTTGTAGGAGGACACAGTCATTCAGACAATCAACTTCGTCCCCCCAACCAGCCTTCTGACATCTTCAAGTTTTCTCCTGAACTCATGTCATCAGCATAGTTAGTGGTATTGCAACTGTTGCACCAGTGTGCTGGCCCCCTACAGTACACGTTTGATTTAAAAAGCTTTAAAATTCATGACAGACTGAGGTTTATGTCAGCAGAAAAGGGTCACAAGACCCATCCAGTCTGCACTAACCTGTCTACCCTATGTGGTGACAAGGAGCCCTATGCCAACCCTGCCTCCACACCCTCTCCAGGTGATTCTTCCTTTTAATGATACACAAGGGCCTGTCCCATGCATGCTTGAGTCCAGTCACTGTCTCTTTCCCAACAAACTCCCTTGGCAACCAGTTTTATCTCTCTAGCACCCTCCCTAGGAAGACATATAGCCTCATCTTCCTCTTGGAACTTCTCTCTACATCACATCACTTTTGAAAAATCTGGTCCACATAATTTATTAATCTAGTGTGGATAATTCTGATGTGTGGCCATGACAGACAATCTCAGTTGTATTTATCAGTAAATGTGTACTGTATCTACAATAGCTTCATCACCATCACATACCCAAACTCTTTAGAGAAATGATATCCATCACAAGAATAGGGGAGACTGAGCCTGCCAAACATGTATTCATACTACTGTAAAACTAGTTGTTTTCACATAAAGTAATTTTAGCTCAAACACAAGTGCAACCATAATCGCATTAATTAAATTTAGCTCTAAGTCATTGGGACCATATACGCTATAATGGGAAATCTGCTAATAACATGATTGAGTGTAAATTAATTGTAGCGTAAATTAGTGCTTCAGCAAATATAGCGAAAATTATTTGACAGTGAAAATTTCATGTTCTACAGTATCTATCTGCACAAGTAGAAACAACTTTTTCTTGGTTGAAGCCACTGGATACAATTCCATTATGGTCTTCACAGGAAGAACATCAAGTGGTTCCATGCAACTCTCTGATTACCTCATTGTGGAAGAAAGTGTGGGACTGAAGGATGAAGACAACAAGAAGACCAACAAAAATCAACTTTATTCAGCAAAATGAAAATAAAGTGCTAAAATGTGAACTGTACAAAACAAAGAAAATAAAGAGGGTAATCCACAAAATAAGCATTCCAATAACCCCCCAAAATTCGACCTCTAGAAGTAGCTAGAGTTCCATGTCGGTTAGCTCCTTGCTGAGCCCTAAAGCAGACTGACTAACATAGTGGTAGCCACCTCTTTTTACAGTAGGATACATCAGGTGGTAGATCTCAGCTCTGCCCCTTTTCTTATTTTAGTACAAAATGCAGGAATAATTAGCAGTTTATGTAAACAAACTCATTTTCTTAGGTCATTTCTTTAAATAAATAAAGTTTCAGGGTTCAAAAAGGTTTTATATGCAAGGAATAGCAAAACCAAAAACCTAGATGGGTGTTTCCTTGACCCCAGGCTCCTCCTACTAATCCTCTACCCTATATCTAAGGTAATGAATGGGCCAGCCGACACTATAGAGAGCAGGGTAAAGACCAGAAAAGGTCCTGTGAGAGAGGAAACATACGCCAGTGCTTCTGGTAAGCATAATGACAAAACAGCAACATTTCTTCTTTTTATTGTTATGACTTTTGCATTGCATAAGTGCTGTATTTGGAGTGAGGGAGTGGTACAGAGCTGCAGCGCTGAACAACCCTGTTAAAATACGGCCCACTGCTGCAATACAGCTTTTATTGCCTTATAACTACAAGTCTCATACTCAGCTCAAGGCTTTCCAGAAATGTTAAAAACAGACATTAAGGCACTCAATATTTGTTAACTAGAGTGACTGACTGTCACTGTTTGCAAAGCCTTTCCCCTGGCTATCAATTGTTTGGCAAATCTGATTGAATGTGGGGTGTGGTTTCAGAACAGCAGAGCAAGACTGAAAGCTATTCTGCAACAGCTGTAGCTGCCCAAGCTGTTTCCTAAATGCCCTTAACCTTTCTGTTACTATACTGTACCCATCCATCTAGTTGCCTAGCCACAAGACCAAAAACAAAGTAGTGGCATTTAGCAGGTGGCTGGAACATACTTAAAGTACTCTGCATCAGACTAAAAAGGGCTATCAAAATAGATGCATCTATTTGTTGTTTTTGGTTTTTACACTTCCGTGCTCAGACAGCAGTCTGAACTTCCCAAAGCATTAAAACACAATTAATATTGTGGCAATGTACCACTGCCAGCAAAATCATTTATTTTCTAAGTTTTATTTCTTAATTGATTCTCTTGCTACCGAACGTTTGCATGTTCACGTGGCTAAGTGTATGCACATTTGTGCAGGCGCATGTGTGCATGTTCATGCAGGTACTATGGGCATTCCAAGAGGAGTTGTGTCAGGACTTATTTATTTATTTATTTAAATCTGGGATTACAAATACCTTTGAACTTGAAGCAGCTCATTTACAAAGGTTCCATGTCAAAGAAAAGGGATACAATAAGATAGGGAGGTATAGATAACATTCATGGTATCAACGGAGGCACAGACAACATTCTTGGTATAATTGGAGCACAACAAGTCAACTGGTAAATAAGTGGGAACAGTGCTACACACCCAAGATTATAAGCAAGCATAGAAAACCATAAGGTACATTTGAAGCAACATTGCTAATCAGAGGTGGGGGGAGGGGAAGAGTAAGGAAGGGGTAGGGGAGATGAGAGGGCAGAGTCCCGATAGAGAAGGAAAAGAAAATATGGCAGCCAGAGGCCTTGTCATAGGGTGAGAGGAAGGGGAGGCTAAGTTGGGAGAAGGGGTAAAAGAGGGGAAAAGGAGGGCAGATGAAGGGAAAGAAGCTAAGGGAGAGTGGGGACCAGAAGGCCTGGACAGGTCCAGGAAGAGGGGGGGCAGTGGGATAAGAGCAAGGAGGGGGTGAGGTAAGGGAGGAGGTGGCAGGGGGAAAGGGGAAACTGTTCTGTCAAGAGAGGTAAAACGAAACAGGAAGCCAAGTAAGGGCCTCAGAGAGTGAAGAAAGTGGTATAAGGATGTTTGTAGAAGTAGAAAACTAGGTGTAACAATCACAAGTGCTTTCGGATAGGAGATGCTGATGAAGCACAAGTTTAAATTGGGATAGACTAGAAAGACTGCTTAGTTGGTTGCTTAGATTATTAAACCACAGGGGAGCTCTGTATTGAAAGGATCGCTGGTATTGAGCAGTCCGACAGTGGGGTACTAGAAGGAAGTCAGAAACTGAGGTACATGTGTATTGGGTCTTGGGGGATTTGTTTAGCAGGCAACCAATGCTTGGGGGTAGTAATCCTAGTAGAGCTTTTTTGCACAGGAGGCAGGTTTGATATTTGATCCTGTTATTTAATTGGAGCCAGCCAGATTGAGCATATTACTCACAGGTATAAGTGAGGTGCACAGCACCCGTAACTAACCTACAGGCTTTGTTCAGGGCCATCGTGAGTCATTTAAGAGATGTGGAGGTTGCAGCACAGTATATGATTAGACCATAATCAATGATTGAGAGGACTGAGCTGCGAATTGCAACCTTCAGGGCTTCTTGGGTAAGACTTCGTCTGTGTCTGAAGAGGAGCCCAATTCTGGTATTAACATCTCTGGCAACATTTTCAATGTGAGGCACAAAGGTAAGGTGACTATCCAGGGTTAGTCCTAGGTATTTGAAAAGCTGAGTTTGTTCAACAGCATTTCCGTGATTGTTGGTGATAGTGAGTAGATGGAACTTAAACTTATTCCAAGAGGACGAAAACAGCTGGACTTTAGTTTTTTTGTAGTTTAGCACTAGTTTGTGATTATTAAACCATCGCTCTGCTTCTGTGAAGCTTTGTTGAAGACTGTTTTCAAGAGCGTGGGGATCCAGGTGGCTAGTAAAGATGACCGCATCATCTGCGTAGAAGAGAGTACACTGGTTGCAGACAGCTGGAAAGTCGTTCAGGAAAATACTCAAATATAAGTGACCCAGTATTGAGCCTTGAGGTACCCCTGACCAGACAGCCCTCTGCTCTGAAACTACATTTGATATCCTCACCCTCTGCAGTTTATCACTGAGGTAGCTTCTGAACCATTTCAGGGTGTTTGGGGCAACACCAGTTTTAGAGAGTTGGCCAAGCAACAGTGTGTGATTCACTGTGTCAAAGGCTTTTGTTAGGTCAACAAAGGCTGCACCTACAATCTTGCCTTGATCAATGGCCTGTTGTATGAAGCTTGTGAATTCTAATAATGCTGTGGTAGTACTGTGCCCCTTTCTAAAGCCATGTCGTTGTGGGCACTGGATGGAGTATGTGTCCAGATAAGCACCAAGCTGGTTGGTAACAATTCGCTTGAGCACCTTTGAGAGTGGAGGGAAAATGGCCTATAGTTACCCTGTAAGGAACGATCACCGGTTTTATGCACCGCAGTTACGATGGCCATTTTCTAGGCATTAGGAAATTGTCCCAGTGTAAGAAAAAGGATTAGAATCTTAGTTATAGGTAGGAGAACTTCATCTAGGGTTAGGGTGATAAGCTAAAGGTCTAGTCTGTCACTACTGTGTCTTGCGTTTCTTAGGACCTTAGCTAGTAGTTTTCTAACCAGGTTGCATGATATCCTTTTAAAATAAAAAGGGGGTGCTCAGGACTATTTTCATCACCGTGGCTTGTGGAGTGGGCAGAATCATCATGGAAAAAGTCAGGTGGGAAAACACAGCTCAAATTGGTAAAAGCATTGCCCGTAATATCTTGTGTATTGCTAATGTCAACTGTTAGTGGGTTTTCTTTGTAGTGTTTGAATTTAATAAAGGTTTTTAACAACAGCAATTATGGGCTGCTTCAAATGAGATATGCTTTTGAAACATACAGAAGGTAACACCCTGCTATGGGCTGCCAGTTGTCATCCAAGCCATTCAATTTATAACATATCCTGTGGCCAGTTCCTCAGGTAATAAAGTAATTGTTTCTCAGATATATCTTGCGATGCATCAGTAGAGGAACTGCTGCCTAAATATCAGGAAAGGGGATACTTGGCAACATTATTCAGCACAGTTACAAGACTACTTCAGCAATCAGTAGAAGTCAAATATTGACACCAAAGGGAACTGGTTGGCTGAGTGGATTGGCAGCAAGATAAGGAGCCTTTCACCTCTTCGTCATGGGTTCAAATCCAGCAAAGCTCAGTAGTGGTCAAAAGCTATTATCACCTGAAGGCTGTTAAGTGGCCTATGTGAAATGAGTTGTGGTGGTCTCAGTTCAATTCCCAGGGAGCAGGTGTTCACATCACAAAACTACCAACACAATTGGCACAAATTTGGCACCCTTGTTGCTAGCCTAATGTGAAGGGCCATGAATTGAATGGGTATGGAGACTAAACTATCCTCTCACCTACATGGTGGTCCATCCAGTGCAGGTTGAGGCACATTGGCGGGTTAATGTGGGGAAGCTTGCACTGTGATCACCTGTGCTTTACCTCTCATCTGGATAAATTGACGACTGCAGATTCCAGTGATGTCAATACAGTGCCTTTTACGGGTGCTAAATTCACATGCAGAAAAAAATATATATTGACCCCAAAAGAGGGTTAACAGTCAGAACAAAGTCACCTTTGTAACAGATTTCCATGACAAGGCAGTCACACTCAAATATATCATCAGAGATCACTGGTAAATTTGAATTTCATATGAAGAAATTGCAACACCTGTGTATGAATGCCACAGCATAACATTTGGAAGGGAAATTAGGTGTAACCTTGAAGTCAGTCACAATGGGAATTCAGTATATTTGGTGGGAAACCTGAAACTGCTTCTATAAAGCAAGATTATTTTATTTCACAACTTAAAGAGCTATGCAACTGCATAGACTGTTTCCACGTACTAATTGCAATATTGAAAAAGGTACATTAAAGTGCCTTATTATTCAGTCAGAGTTTGAAATATTATATCCAGCATACTGCTAAATAGTAATAATACCACTGTTTGCCATTGATGCTTGGGAAAATCAAGGGAAATGGTGCATGTCCTAAAGATGACAGAGATAATAACAGGCTATGGAACACCGTCAGGCATGGACAGCTTTTCTTAATCAGAATCCACATTTACAGTAGATGCAGTTTGCTGCAGAACAAGCTGCCAGCTTTGATATTGTTCTTCAAATCTGACTCTGATGAGCTTTCCTGAGTCAATGTATATACAATAAAATATGCCTGAGCTGGCATCTTTAGCCACATTGTATTCTAAATTATTAAATACACATCAGCATCTATGCTTGTAGTTGAGAACTACTTATCCATAAAACTTACTTTATAAATCTGATTTTGGCACCCAGTTCTATAAATAAGGGGCATGATACCTGCCTGGACATATGGCAGCTGGCCAAGAGGGTGTATGGAAGGCTAAGCTAGTAACTGTATGCATCTGCGGCACCAAAGGGAATGGTAAAGTGATTGGGGGGTGTTCAGTGCTGTGGTGGTAGTAGTTGTGGGGTTTCTAGACACCAGGGATTGTTTTATACTACAGAATGGGCTGGCGATCGGAGGGACCACTACCACCAGGGATTATGTGACTGACAGGACAGGCTGGCAATCGGAGGGACCACTACCCCCAGGGATTATGCGAATGACAGGATGGGCTGGCGATCAGAGGGACCACTACCCCCAGGGATTATGTGAATGACAGGACGGGTTGGTGATAATGTAAATGTGGATTCTGATTACAGAACACTCTCCATGCCTAACAGTATTCCATAACCTGTTAATATCTGTGTCATCTTTAGGATGTGCACTGTTTCCTTTAATTTACCCAAACATCCATGACAAGCAGTGGTAATATTGTGATATAGATAATATTTCTGTAACCGCCACCCAGGTATGCCATTTCATCTTGACAGCAATACCAGGTGGACTGGGTTCAGGGAGGAATATGTCACTTGGCACATAGGCTAGGTTTGGCTACTCTGCACAGGGGCACCCAAGTACCTCCAGACTAAGGAAGCAATAACTGTAATTTCCAATACCAGAAGTGGGACATTAAAGTGTGGCTTTTAGTCACATCCAACAGAATAAACAAAGCATAGATGGACCCCCACGGGGCAAAACTCCTGGTAATGCAGATTTGAGGAGACCAGAACACATCCTCATTCACTTTATCCCTCAGGCTCTGAAACACACTGGGCACACAGCCCGAATTTGTACACTGCTCTGGGTTTTCCCCGGCTTGGCTCCCTTGCCAGCCACTTAGACACTTTCCATATAGCATGGAAACATTTACTGGTGGTTCGCTAAACCACCTATGAGCACTTCTGCTCCATAAGGGAATCTTCCTCATAAATCCCACATCTAGGTACTTTTCCCTGGCATTGGCCAAGTACATGAGAGAAAGCAACAGGTGTCCCAGAACAAATCCATAGAGGTGAATTTGGTTAATACTGATGGGGGGTCTCCCACCTCTCGATCCCACAATTCACACCAGGCCATTTCTCTGGACTGTAACATCTCATCCTTTAACACACTTTGCTGTGTAGATTCTTTTTCAATGTATTTCACATTCAGTCTACTGTCTTTACATCCCATTTGTGCTGGACTTGAACATACTTAAAAAGTGGCTTTGTCCATTACTCTAGACCCCCCACAGAGTTAAGCAGTCCAATCTCCACATCTTCCAAACTGTACTTGGTTGTGTTTTCCTGACCTCATAGTAACAGTCCCTTTAGTTTCATCTTGATGCAGGTGAAAACTCATGGCCCTTTAGCAGAGCAAACTCACCCTTCAGTTGCAGGTGCCCCACAGGCATTTCCTCCTCAAGGAACTATATTCCAGAGCTTCTGGTGCCTCAGCACAAACTTAAACAAGGCAGCTTCTTTTCCTTAGCCAGATCAAGGGGGTTGCCCCTGGAAGCAGGCTGATTCCTTCTCCCCATCCCTGCAGGGATGGGACCCCGAACTATTGAAAGCGGTCTCTACCACTTCAATATTCAGTTCTTGTGTTCCTATTCAGGTGAGAACACACACCTAAAAACAAAAGTAGCTCTTTGACAGAGCTTAGAGCTCTGAGGGCCTGCTTACAGCAGAGCACCTCTTTCAGACTGCACACACTCTACTGAACTCTTACAGAACTGACTTCAAATTCCCCAGCGTTCTACTCTAATCTCCAACTGCAACATTCCAGTGTAGCATATGCAGCTGCGACAGTTCTAAATGATGTCATCCCTCAGTTTCAGCTGAGACTGAGAACAGAGTGAGACAGTGTGAAATCCATTTAACTGGAGTTTCACAAGCTGCCTTCCCTGCCTACCACTAGGTCTTACTGGGATTCTAATAACCCCGGGTAACAAGGGGGTTACATTTAAAACTCTGACTAAATAATGAAGCGCTTCAGTGTACTTTATTCAATAATTGTAATTAGTTCATGTGTTTAGTATGTGCAGTTGCATAGCTCTTTAGGTTGTGAAATAAAATAATCTTACTTTATAGAAGCAGCTGCAGATTTTCCATCAAATATACTACATTTCTATTTTGACTGACTTTAAGGTTACACCTGATTTCCCTTCCAAATGTTATGTTGTGGCATTCACACACAAGTGGTGCAATTTCTTTATTTGAAGTGCAAAATTACCAGTGGTCTGTGATGATATTTTTGAATGTGACTGCCTTGTCATGGAATCTATAACAAAGGGTTGCTAGCATTGAGGACAGACAAATCACCAGGCCTGGATGGAGTGGGCCCTAGGGTGCTGAGGGAACTGGTGGTGGAGCTAGTGGCGCAAGTAGTGGACCTGTTCAGTTTTTCAGTAGGGTTGGGTGTGGTACCGTAGGACTGGAGAATGACACATGTGATGCCTCTTCACATGAGTGGTCCCAGGAAAGACCCTGGAGACTACAGACCTGTCAGTTTCACTTCTATAGTGTGCAATTAATGGAGCTCATACCGATGGAATGATTGTTGAGCATCTAGGGGAACATGGTCTACAGGATGTAAGGCAGCATGGATTCATGGGAGGAAGGTCTTACCAAATAAATCTGATTGACTTCTTTGACTAGGTAACCAAAACAGTGGACAGGGACCAAGCAGTGAACATCCTCTACCTGGATTTCAGCAAAGACTTTGACTCTGTACCCCACATAAGGCTGATCAGGAAGTTGGTGGACCTTGGAGTTGGAGAGAAGATGGTTAGATGGGTGGATAACTGGCTAAGGAACAGGACACAGAAAGTGATGGTAGGAAGAGACTTGTCCAGTACCAGAGTGGTCACAAGTGGCATCCCACAGGATGTGGGGCATAGGCCAGTTCTATTCAACATATTCATTAATGATATTGGGGATGGCATCAAAGGCAAAATGTGTCTGTTCACAAGTGACATCAAACTCTATGTTAGGGTGGATTCAGCAGAGGGGATACAGCACATTAAAGAGGACCTAAGAAGATTTGAAAGGTGGTCTGGGATCTGGCAACTGTGCTTCAATGCCAAAATGTGCATGGTTATGCACATTGGAGCCAAACTCTCCAGGACAGAGTTCGACACGGGAGGGGTCAGGGTATCTCCCATGGAGGAGGAGAAAGATATGGGATTGATGATATCTAGTGACCTGAAGTACTCTATGCAGTGCAGGAAGGCTGTGGCAAGGTCAAACAGGATGCTGGGGTGCACTGCAAGGGAGGGTCAGCTGTAGGTGTCAGGAGGTGGTATTGCCCTTGTACAGCTCACTGGGGCTGGCTTCATCTGGAACATGCAGTGCGGTTCTGGATCCCTCACTTTAAAATTAGTATCAGCCTGATAGAGACAGTCTAGAGGAGGGTCACAAAGAAGGCTGCAGAGCAGCAGAGTAAAACGTATGAGGAGAAACTGCGGGCCCTGAACATGTACTCCCTGAAGAACAGGAGGGAGAGGGGAGACATGACTGAGACCTTCAGGTACTTGAAATGGATCTACAAGTTGAACAAGGATGGTCACTTTGGGCAAAGCTGCAGAAACAATATGAGGGGGCTCAGCCTTAATTAGGTGAGGGGTGGTAAAAAGGGAGGTTAGGAGACATTTCCTCACAGAAAGGGTGGTGATGAATTGGAGCAGACTGCCAGAAGAGATGATCTCAGAAAGGATGGTGGGCAGCTTCAAGAGGGGCTGGGCTAGATACAGGGGTAGGATAATAGTCAAAGAAGGGGGGGAGGAGGAGGAGAGGGATGGTATAGTTGGGGTGGGTGGAGCAGGTACAACAGCTTGAGCTATGAACCTTGACAATGAGTAGACTTGATTATCCAGAGGGCCTAATTCTGCTGGTTTCTTTGTATGTTCATATGTTCATAAAGGAGACTTTGTACTGATTGTTAACCATTCTCTCTTTTGGTATCAATATCTCTATTTTTCTGTGTGTTAATTTAGTGCCAGTGAAAGGTGCTGGATGGACATCACTGGAACCTGAAGTTTTCTGTTTATCCACATGAGAGGTAAAGCACAGGCGATCACAGTAAAAGCTTCTCCATACTACCCCACCAATGTGCCTCAACCCTTCCATGGATGGACCACCATGTAGGTGAGAGGATAGTTTAGATTCCATACTCATTCAATTCTTGGCCCTTCAAGTGAGACTGCCAACAAGGGTGCCAAATTAGTGAAAATCATGTTGCTGGTTTTGTGATGTAAACACCTACCCCCCTGGGAATTGCACTAAGACCACTACAATGCATTTCACATAGGCCACTTACCAGCTCTCAGGTGATAATAGCTTTCAGCCACTACTGAGCTTTCCTGGATTTGATCCCATGACCAAGAGGTGAAAGGCTCCTTAACCCGCTACCAATCTACTGAGCCATCCAGTTCCCTTTGGTGTCAATATTTGACCTCTGTTGATTGCTGAAGTATTCTTGTAGACCGTGCTCAATATTGCTGCCAAGTATCCTATTTCCTGATATTTAGGCAGCCTTTCCTCTACTGATGCATCACAGGCTATATCTGTGAAATAATTACTTTATTCCCTGAGGAACTGGCCACGGGATATGTTATAAATGAAATACTCTGGATGACATCTGTCATCCCATAGCCGGCAGCACTGAGGTGAATGGTAAGGTGACTAGGTGGTGTTCAGCACCACGGTGGGGGGCGCTAGATGCCATTGATTGTTTTATACCACAGGACAGGCTGCAGGGATTGGAGGGTGGGGTGGTGCAACAAGTAACCAGGGAAATGCTATACAAATAGATGGCTGGTGATCTGAGGGTGGAGGTGCCACTAGACACCTGGGAAATATTGCACAAATGTGGGAACAGCAATCAAATGGTTGAGGGATGCCACTAGGTACCATGGAAACATTACATTTTAGCAGGGATAGTAACTGGAAGGTGGGAGGTTGGGGTGACAGGGTCAGATCAGCAAGGGACCACTTTCTGTTTTACAGGTTTAAAGACAAAAAAAAAAACAGCCAGGGATGGTATTCTTTATTACAGCTCAAATTTCTAAAACTATCTGTCTGTCTGTCTGTTTATCTATCTGTATAGGAATGGCTATTAGAGGGAGTGGGTGCCACTATACACCAAGGAAATGTTACAGAAGTACAGGGCTGGTCATCAGAGGGCTGGGTTGCCACTAGAAACCAGAGCAACACTACTCGTATAATTGGGACAGTGATCAGATGGTGGGGGTGGCACCTAGCTCTGATCCCAGAAGTGAATCGGAAGTGAGCACAGAGCAGGAAAACAGTGCACCTGGTGTGGGGGGAGGGGAGACAACACTGTGGTCAATGGAGAGAACTGCACATGCTTCAACTCCAGTGTGGAAGGACACAGTCTAGGTATCCAGTCTACAGTCCCCTTTCTCTACTATGTAATATAAATACATCAGCATAACTCTGCTATGCAGCCAGAAAAGGGGATCCAGCCTGGTTAGGGCATACTTAGAAGCAGCACTGCAAATTTTAATGTGAGAGGTATTACTTTCTTGTGAAGAAATTCAACAAGAATATAAAATTCACATATTAAGCGAAACAATACAACAGGTTGTCATAGATAGAGATTACTCAGTCTCACCTTCCCCAGAATGGGACCAATGTTAGAAACTCACAGATCATACAAAGGGGCTGGTTATATCTTCAGAGTGATTTCTGATTCAGGTGAGGTATCAACACATGGTTTCAGACTGACATGAGAGGAAGATTTGGACATCTGAATGACAATGGGCAACTGGAACTCACTCTAGACAAATGCTTATTATAGCAGTAAAGATGTACAGGATAGGTTGGTACCATTCAAAATCTTACATTATTATTATTATTATTATTATTCATGAAGTAAATTGGAATCCATGGGTCTTTACAAAGATGGTCATGTTGAAAATGCAGCCACTTACATATGTTGCTAGGTCATATGCATTGATTATGTACCTCAATGTTTCATGTTTAAGATTCTTTTTTTTATACTTTCTTTATTTCAAGTTTATTCATTTTTACTTCAGTGATATTAGGATGAATGAAGCTCGCCGCCACATTGCCTCAGTCATCTCCACTTTCAGCAGTGTCACCCTGGACCTTAAGCAGCTATCACTTACACTTGACAAGGTCCTCAGACCCCTAACTAAAATTCTTAACCTCTCTCTCCACACCAGTACATTCCCTGAAATATGGAAAACTGCCACTGTGACCCCGGTCCATAAAAGTGGGGATAAAACCTTCCACTGTAACTACCACCCAACCTCCATATTGCCACCACAATCCAAGGCCCTAGAGCATATTTTGTTGCAGACTGGCTCACTGATTATTTGGACAAATATAATATTCTGTGCACACAGCAGCACAGTTTTAGAAAAGGGCATAGTACCACCACTGCCTTGCTTGAATTTACCGGTGTAGTGCATAGTTTCCTTGATAAAGGTCTTCTTACTGGGGCTGTCTTCATTGATCTCTCAAAGACATTTGACATGGTCCATCATCGGCTGTTGAATGATCAATTAGTCCTTGCTGGTCTTGCACTGGACTCAGCCTGCTGGTTCAGAAGCTACCTTGACAACCGCTCTCAAAGAGTAGAAATTGCCAATGCTATCTCGGACACTTTGCCTGTCCATTCTAGAGTCCCTCAGGGGTCCATACTGGGCCCTCTCCTTTTCAACCACTTTTTAAATTCCCTATCACAATCCTGCTCGGAACAAATCATCCTGTATGTGGATGATGCTGTTGTCTTTTCTACACACAAGGACCTTTCACCACTACAACACAGCCTCCAACTCGGATTCAGTGCCATTGAAACATGGTTCTCCAATCATAAACTAGTCCTTAATCACAAGAAAACCAAGTCATTGCTATTCTGCAGTTCACATAACCGTTACAAGCAACACCCCCTTGCCATCTCCACCAAGCAGGGGACTGTCCTTGAACAAGTTTACTCATTCAGATACCTAGGGATTCTGCTTGACCCCAATCTCTCCTATCCAGCTCACATTGACTGCATGGCTAAAGCTGCCAGCACACGCCTTGGATTACTCTACAAGCACAGGCAGCACCTCACCCCAGAGGCCCTGAAGATTGCCGTCCAGAGCTCTGTGGTGTCAATTATTGATCATGGCCTCATTGTCTATGACTCCTCCACAAAGTCTGCCCTCCAACGTAAAACAACTGCACTTAAAGCACGCTGACTCACAACTAGTGCTCACCGCCACACCCACACCTGTGCCCTTTATGAACAATCCGGATGACTCCAACTCTCCAACCGTATAAAGTATCTCACATGTGCTATGGCAGGAAAAATCAGCCTTGGCCTCACCCCCTCCCCCGGTGTTACTGCATTATTACATCAAAACACCAATAGGCAGAACACCAGGAGCTCAACAACCCAGATTCTAAAAGTTCCTTGCTTTCGAACTGCGCAGGGCCAACGCTCCTTCACTTATAGGGCTCCTCTATGGATGAATGATCTCAGCCACACCATCTCCTCTACCTCAACACTAGGTCTGTTCAAAACTAGGCTCCGGATCCATCTCATTGCCTCTAGCTCCTGTGACTGCCTCACCTAGCTAATGACCTACACAACTTTAATCCTAACTTATATACTGCTTAACCTCAGGCCCCTCAGTCCCCCTCCCCCCCAGCTCCTGAGGCACCACTTCAAATCTCAGGTCTTCATACCACCTCATTAGTCTCTCCTTGCCCCATTATAGCACTTATTTTGCCCCCTCACCCTGCCCCCTTCTTCTCTTCTATCACTCCTTCCTATTTATTTTTCGACAAATGCCTCCAGCTGCATCTTCATCCTTCCCCCTCTTCTCTCATCCCTGTTTCTCTGCCACCCCGGGTGCCTGACCCTACCCGTTCCTTGTGGGCACATGTGTCCTAGCTGTATTTGCCATTTTACTATAGCTGCCTCTGTTAACTACCTACACCTCTCCTCCTCCTCTACACCTTACTCTTCCTATAACTGACCCTTTCAAAAGCACTGTTGTATATTAATTATTTATTGTTATTTCATTGTTGCTTCTTTGTTTGTTATTTCTGATGTGGAACCTTTGTAAAAGAGCCTTGGCTCAAAGGTACTTGTAATCCTAGAATAAATAAATAAATAAATAAATAAATGTTTGAGATTCAGTTGCTGCTAGTGCTCCAAATTATTAAATCTCAGAATTATGGATTTTTAGTGACTGCTCAAAAATTCTGTCAGCTACTTACTTAAAAAAATCTTGAATATTAGCAGCAACCTGATGCCTCAAAAGGATTTTTTATATCTAAACTGAAGCCCCCCCACTATAAAATCATGGTAGGCAAATATGGGCATTAAAAACTCCAGTGAAAAAATGTAGCTACTCTTTAACTGGTAAAATGAAAATATTTAAAAATATCTGGTCACCTTATATTGAGAATTTATCTCCCACCCTCCCACTGTCTGCACCCATACCACCTCTCTCTCTTCACATTTGTATGTGCTTTGGCAATTAACTTTACACCTGATACATTATTATTCATTTACAAGTGCCTCTGTTTTATCTTTTTGACATTTCCAACTTGCTCTATCACAATTATGCAACAGACACTATTTGACTTTTTGACTTATGTTTTATGACACATCATATTTATGCTATGAAGTTAAGAAAATGTTACCATTTTATGTCTCCATAGTACTTATTACTACTCAGAAGCTATTTAATATGATGTATTTATTTATATTCATAAATGGGAACATGGCTGAGACCTATAAGTACCTCATGGAGTGAATAAGGTGCCAGAGGGGAGTTTCTTTTATAAGAGAAAGACCAGCCAAACATGGGGACATGCTATGAAACTTGAGGGGAGAAGTTTCAGAGGGATGTGAGGAAAGATATCTTCACAGAAAATGTGGTGAATGCCTGGAAAAGCCTGTCAGAAGAGGTAGAGGGGTAAGACAGTGAGGAGTTTCAAACATGTGTGGGACAGGAACATGGGTATAATAAGTAGAGGTAAGGGAGAAGGGAGGGACAGTTGTGACCAAGTAGGGTCAAGGGTGAAGTGTTAGGCAGAGAAAATAGGGCAGACTAGATGGGCCAACTGGTCCTTTTCTGCCAGTGCTTTCTATGATTCTATAATCTAGTTTAGAGTTTTAGTTTTAGATCTTAAGTTTAATAAAATTTATAGGTTGAATATTATTTTCATTAACATTTCCATTTGTATTGAATGTTTTGACAAATTACTTCTAATTATGTTACAGTGTTTTAATAAAAATTACAATTTTAAAATGTTTCATTATGGCTATCAGCTTATTCTTTGCTTTTCAGTGGAGGAAAAGGTAGGCACAGTTATGCTTGCAGCACTGGATATGTGCATACCACAGGTCACAAATCCAGTTCTAAACATTCATTTTCAGGGCATACATCCTCACTCATGTTCTTCAACCTCAGCAGACATCCAATATTAGGTGATTCTTTATGTAACTTACTTTTCCCGAGTCAGTGAGTCTTGGTGAATCACTGACTCACCAAGAATCCAGGCTGAGTTGGCCAGGATTCAGGGGACCTCCTCTCCCACCCACACCAGGGCCACCGCTGTTGCCGCAGAGGTTGCCAAGAAAGAGGAGTGATTTTACCACAGTGGGCTCAGGGAGGTTGAGAGTGGTGGAACAGATGCACATCCTTCCAGCTGTTCCTCTCCACAATTTGTATGCCATTCTGGAAGAGAGTGGTTCCTCTAAGGAGGCATCCACAGTGGAGACCAAGAAGGATGCTGGGAACCTCCATGAAGGAGACCCACAGAAAGGTGGCATGGGACCCCACAGGGGAAGGAAACAACTCCTGGTGGGAGACTCCATTGTTAGGAGTGTAGAACTGGGGGGGAGATAAGGTGCCTACCTGATGCCATGGCTTGGAAAGACAGGGAGCAAATCTTCAGGATCACAGGAGCAGCTGTACAGGGGAGGGAACTGAATGTCATTGTCCACCTAGGGACAAATTACTTTGCTGGGAAAGGGATCAAAGTTGTGCAGGAGGAGTTTGTGGAGTTGGGAAGGGGTCTTAGACAAGTAGCACACATAGTAACCTTCTCGGAGGTGCTGCCTGTTTATAGCATGGATGAGGTCAGGGTGCTCCGCACCATGGGATTCAGTCAATGGTTGAAAAAACTAGTCCAGAGCTAAGGGTTTTGGCTTCACTGGGGCTGGAGTCCTTCTGGAGGGATGTAGGCCTATACTGGTGTGATGGTCTGAATCTGTCCAGTAGGGGAACCAGCATCCTAGGTGATAGGTTTAAATGCTTCATTGACAAGCATTTAAACTAGCCAAGGGGGGAGGTACTGAAAAGGAGCAGGGAAATCCAAGCCCCTCTAAAATCAGGAAGTTAGTGAGTAAATATCACACACATGAGTCCATAAACAAAAACTTGTCAAATGTACATTTCAGCAAATGCACATTATTGTGACCAGGGCTCTCAGAGAGCCTCAGTGATTTGGCACAAGCCTTCATCAGGGTGTGTCACCCCCGATGAAGGCTTGTGCCAAAGCACTGGGGTCTGGGTCTTGAGAGCTCTGGGCACAATAAATGTGCATTTGCTGATATTTATTATTTGACAAGTTATTTCTTTGCCGGAGTGCTAGGTGTGTGGATATTTACTGATATTGGGGTGGAAACCCTTCACGCAGCACCAGCCCGGTTCCTTGATTCACAGCTGCTGTATCTTGGAACTCATAGTTAGTGAGGCAAACACCAAGATAGAGAAGTTGATAGGGAGAAGGGCAGGGGTAAATGGAGAAAAAGGCAATGGCAGTAAGGACAGGGATGGGGCAAAAAGGGGGTAAGGCCATCAAAAAATGGAGGGTAATGAGTACCAATGCCAGTAGTCTAGGTAACAAGCTCCCTGAACTGGTGGCCTTGATGGAAGAGGGATGCCTGATATTGTGGCAGTCACAGAAACATGATACACAGAGATCCATGACTGGGATGTCAACATACAGGGGTACACAATCTACAGGAGGGACAGGGATGGTAGAAGAGGAGTAGGAAGAGTAGCTCTCTATGTAAGGGAGGAGATCAAAGCAATGGAATTAAAGGGTAAACAGGGAGGAGAGGAGGCACTGTGGGTCACCCTGGACAACAGAAATGGCACCACAATCTGCACGGGGGTTGTATACAGACCCCCATCTCAGGGGGAGGAAATGGACAAGGAAGTAATAGAAGGCACCTTTGGATGGCAGAAAAAGGGAAGATATTGTAGATGGAGGCCTGAATATGCCAGATGTTAACTGGAGCACCTTTGTTAAACCACATCCTAGAGCATGGTCATTCTCAATGCCCTACAGGGGGTATATCTCAGACAGCTGGTGTTGGAACCCACTCAGGAGGGAGAAATCTTAGACCTGGTGCTCTCAAATAGGGATGGAGAGAGAATCTCAGATTCAGAAGTGGGTAGCCATCTGGGAACAAGTGTCCACCAAACAGTGTGGTTCATGATAAACATAGCCATGGAGTCAAACCATACAAAAGCAAGGGTACTGGACTGTAGGAGGGTTGACTTTGACAAAATTGGAGAGTGCCTCAGAAAAGCATTAGCAAAAGGTGAAGAAGGAGGGGTGGAGAAACAATGGGAAAACATCAAAACTGCCATCACAGAGGCAACAAGCCTTTTTGTGATGCAAATAAACAAATCAAAATGAAGGAAAAAACCACTATGGTTCTCAAAGGAGGTGGTGGGGAAGGTTAGGGAGAAAAAGGTAGCATTCAGGAAGTATAAGAAAACACAGAAGGAGCAGGACAGAGAACTGTACCAGTTAAAGCAGAAGGAAGCGGGGAAGGCAGTTAGAATAGCAGAGGTCCAAACCGAGGAAAAGATAGCTAACTTGGTTAAGAAAATGGATAAAACCTTTTATAGGTACATTATCGATCGAAGAAAGATCAAGGAAGCGATAGTGAGGCTTAATAAAGGGGACGGTGGGTGGGCAGAGAGGAACAGTGAAAAAGCATGGATACTGAATGAATACTTCTGCTCAGTATTCACAAATGAAGAAGAGGAGAAGGTACCTAATCTAATCAATAGAAGCACTCTTGATGGGGGGTTGATACCAGTCCATTCACAGAAGAAAGAGTCCTCAAAGAACTCCTAAAACTGAAGGTGGACAAAGCAATGGGGCCTGACTGGATTAACCCCAGAATTCTAAAAGAACTATGGGAGAACTAGTGACACCACTGACTACCCTTTCTAACACGTCATGGGAGGATGGTGTGGTACCTGAGGACTGGTAGAGGGTAGATGTAATTCCTCCTCAAAAAAGTGGGAGCAAAGCAGATGCAGGAAACTACAGACCTGTTAGTTTGTGGTAGGCAAAATAATGGAATGAATTCTGAAAGAAAGAATTGTTGATTACCTTGAGGCCAGCGGGGCACAGGAACCAAGGCACCATGGATTCGCAGTAGGAAGGCCATGTCAAATGACTCTAACAGATTTCTTTGCCTGGGTGACCAAAGTAGTAGACAAGGGAGGGGCTGTGGACATGGTCTACCTAGATATTAGCAAGGCATTTGACACAGTCCCACAAAAAAGATTAATAAACAAGTTAGCCAGCTTGGGAGTGGGTCCAAGGGTGGTAGCCTGGGTAAAACATTGGCTGGACAATAGGACACAGAGGATAATAGTAAACGGAGTCCACTCTGAAGAAAGGGGGGTTACTAGTGGGGTACTGCAAGGTTTAGTACTGGGACAGGTCCTTTTTAATGTTTTTATCCATGACATTGTAGAGGGACTGGAAGGAAAAGTATGCCTGTCTGCAGACAACACAAACATCTGCAACAGGGTTGATACACAAGTTGGGGGTGGAAAGGCTGTGAAGGGACTTGACAAGGTTGGAGGAATGGTCAGAAGTATGGCAGCTTAGAGTCAATGCAACAAAAAGGAAAGTAATGCACCTGGGAAACAAAAATCTAGAGGAAGAGTACAGAATGGAGGGGGAAGGCACTATCGACAACAAAAATGGAAAGGCACCTGGGGGTAGTCATATCAAATGACCTAAAGGTAAGCAAGCAATGTGAGAAGGCAATAGGGAGGGCTGGGGGGATACTGGGATGTATAGGGAGAGACATCACCAGTAGAAAACAGGAGGTTGTTATCCCTCTGTACAGACAGTTGGTGAGACCCCATAGGGAGTACTGCATGCAGTTCTGGAGACCCAATATCCACAAGGACATAGACAAGATGGAGGCAGTCCAGCAGAGGGAAACTAAAATGGTTCAGGGTCTGCACCAGAAGCCATACAAAGAGAGACTAAAAGAGCTTAATGTATATGTCCTCGAGGAAAGGAGGGAGAAGGGGGACATGATTGAAACTTTCAAGCACCTCAAGGGAATTGGGAATGAGCAAAGTCCAAGAGAGTAGAATCTTTCAGAAAAAGAAATGTGCAAGAACATGCGAGTACAATCTGAAGATAGAGGGTGATGTCTCAGGGGCAACGTGAGAACATTTTTTTTCATGGAGAGGGTGGTGGACTCATGGAATGGCCTTCTTAAGGAGGTCATAGGGTCAACAACAGTGAGGGAATTCAAGAATGCATGGGACAGACATGAGGCAATTCTGGTGGGGTAGGAGGAAGTAGGCTGTTGGTTAACTATAATCTGCAGCTTATCCAATAGGTAGGGAAATGGGCATACTGGGTGGGCCAAGTGGTCATGTGCCGTCAAAGTCTATGTTTCTATGTTTCTAGGTATATTATCCTGTAAGGGATACTAGGCTTGATTTTCAGAGCACCGAGAATGCAGCAAGCCCCTGGGGCACCGATTGTTTGTGGCATGAGGGTTGCAGCATTCTCCTGGCCGCCCATCAGGATTTTTAATCCTGAGGGTCAAATGCTACAAGTTACACTAGGTTTCCCTTGTCCAACTTGTGTCTTTTGGTGGACCCTTTTATGGGGCTTGCACCCAAATATTTGCTTTAAGTTGCTGAAGTGTGAAAACTGTTGCAGCTAAACTTGATAACCTTATTAAAATCAAATTTTGGCTGCATCAAAGTTTGGGTGTAATTGCACCAAAGAACAGGGCTGATACAGGATTGACACAGCCTCACGTCAGCCTTCGAAAATCAAGCCCACTGTGTGTGAACCTAATGGCTTTTAGCTCATATGCTAATACGGGTCCCTATGCACCAGTGGGGCGGGTGATTTGTGTTAGATAGTAAGTACTATTGTTGTATTTTTGTTTTATTTTGGAATGTGTGAGCGAATGATGTAAGTATGTTTGTACTTGATGACATTTTTTTTTATTGTTTGAATATTGTCAAGACCATCTTGAAAAAAGGCTTGTCCTAAATATGTGAAATAAGATCTCTGTCCTGAATAAAAATAAATATTTTACTACTACTACCCTTCCCACATAGGTGCACTCCCATGAACAGGTGTGCACCAGCAGTATTCACAACCACTGGCCACCTGTCCGCAGCCCCACCCCCTCAGCACACAGGAGCGCGGAGGACAGATATGCGGACTGGCTGGGCATCCAATGGGATGCCTGATCCAGTCTGCCATGGGATCCCTTGCTCCCTTGGGCATGAAGATATGGCTGCCAACACGCAGCAGGCAGAACACAAGAGGTGGAGTGGTGCCTGGTCAGCCATCCCCAGACCACCATTCGCTGTCTGTGGTCTGGGGTGGCATGGTGTGGGGGACAGCAGTCCCTGTCTGTCTGTTGGCAACTGGGGGGGCCACATCCCAGGGGTTGCACAGACCTTACTGCAGGGGTTGCCCCTGCATACTGTGTGCCCCCTGTGCCCAGTGCTCTGTGACTCTGTGAATGTCTCAAAGTGTGGGCATGCCCCCTGGCACACCCCCTGCTTGCCACAACTGCATTGCCTTCTGTGCAGTCTGGCAGTGGGGCTGTGCACCCCATGGGTGAATCCCATGGCTGGCCTTGTGGGTGGCACAATGGGTGCAGAGTGGTTGTGTGCTCAGATATACACGCATAGCCACTCTGCCCCATTCATGCATAGGGCCCAGGGTTAGTACTTTTAATTTTACCCAACCTTAAGCAGTTTGTTATGGTGTTTTGTTGGGTAAACTCTTTTATATTAATGATTGGAAAATGGGTTTAACTTTGGCAGGCCTGTTTTGACCAGCTATGTTTAAACATATTCCTTGTTCTCATTGTGTTTATTCCAAGAAACATTTTTTCAGTCTGAGCATTGCCACAAGGTAAAGAATACAATTTAATTTACTAGTACTACTAGCTGAAAATGTTCAGCCTAATCATGGCCCTCACATAGCTAGCCTAATGAGTTCCTCTCAGAACTTGAAACCAAAAGGGTTCCTTTCAATATTGCATTTAAACATTTGGGGCAGGATTCCAAAAAGAGATGCTCTGGGCACAACTGAGATGTGCCGGTGCAAACAGGATGTGCCAACCAGAGCCAGAGTGATCCACAGAGGCATGCGCCATGGGATGCACCATGCACAACCCCACTGTGAATCGCTCAGAAATGGCAGGGCACAAATGGAGATGTGTCAGTGCAGGCTGGATGTGCTGAGATACACAGGGGAGCAAAATAGGGCAATCGGAGCAAGTCAGCAAGGTAAGAAGGAGCAACAGGGGCAATGTGCCTGTACACAAGAGTGAGGGACAAAGGTCCAATAGAACAGACACAGACCAGTGAGGCAAGGGCACAACAGTGGCCACAACAGACACAGAACTAGGACAGGGACCCAAGAACAGCAGATCCCATGGCCATGTCCTACAGGAACTGGAGCAGGTACACAGAAGGGGCATGCTGCATCAGATAATGTGGCACAGAACAGTGCGGAGATGCACATGGCACAGTGGAGGGCTGTGGACAGGGTCAACCCAACAGGTGGTCAGTACCAAGGTAGTGCAGTGGGGGGGAAACAACACAGGGTGGCAGCATGCTGAACAGCAACCAAGACACAAAGGAACCACAGTGCCAGACAGCCAGGCCACAACCCCAAGAACAGGAACAGCATACAGGCACACATGCACACAGGAAATGTGTAGTGGTGCAATATAGGCATGCCACATGCAGTGTGTACACAAGGACCAGAGGCAGTGACATGAGCCACTGGATGGTGAGCCTTGCACATGGCACGAGCAATGGCAGCACCACATGGAGAGGGTGGGCATGGAAGGGGGCCTGGAGACCACACAACGCTATGTGCGCACACAGCCATGGGTGGATGGAGAAATGGAAAACACCCCTGACAGTACACACAGGAAGGTGGAACAGTGTAACAACACAGACATAAGTGCAGATTGTAGAACACTTTATAAAAAGGTAAATGAAACAAATGAAACATGCACAACAGCAGTATCAAATGGTGAAACTGTATACAATGTGGATAAAACAAGGGAGCAGAGGGGGAGATGAGTGAGACCAACAAGGGAGGAATGGAGGGGGCAGGAACAAGAGGCTATATATAACCGTGCCCTGCAACAACATGGCAGGGGGCCACTATCACGGCTGCTTACACCTGTGTGCCATCCCCACATGGCCACATGGATGCAGTAGTAATTGGAGGCCCCTGAAGGATGCACTGAGCAGCCCTACAGTGTGGTATAATGGCCATAGCACTGCCTGGATGGCCTGGCTGATTCTCTGGTCCAAGTTCCCCATATGGTCAACGCCACCTCATCCTCCAGCCATAGCATGACGATCCTGGGAACCTACAGCAATGACAGAGAGAACACATACTAAGGGCCATAGTGTGAAGACACCACCCCCACCAAGCAAGAGCCGCCCACAACACCAGAAAGTCATAAACAACAGAGTACAGCACCTACCTGCCCCTGCATGTGCACCACCCCTGGCCCCCACAATGCCCTGGCGATGAAGTTCAGCAGGCTCTGTGGCATGCCACCTGGCCCCTAGCCCTGCAAAACACAACAGACAGAGAGCAACATGAGTTAACACAGCAGTGCGTGAACCACACCCCACACCAATGTGTGTGGTGCAGACATTGCTGATGCACCCTGTGGCATTGTACACTACCTGGCAGTTCATGAAGTGGTAGCCCTTCTGGTTCACATATGTTATGGCCTCCTCACCAGGTGGTGTGTGGATGCCCATATGGGTGCTGTCTATGGCTCCTATGATGCCTGGCATGTGTGCCACCCTGTAGAACCCTTGCATAGCTTCTGTCCACTCTGCCTGCATGCTGGGGAAATGGATGAATTCTGAAGCATGCGGTAGCAGTGCGGTGAGGAACTGTGTGTGGAGCTGGGAAGTGGAGGCCTGTGCAATGCCAGTGGTGTTCCCAGTGGGTCTCTGGAAAATTCCCGTGGTGAGCAGGCACGACTGTTGTCACTTTGGTCTCCACTATGATGGCATGACCACATGCGGTGGGTGCCTGCTTTCTATCATGATACAGCTCACAGAGCTGCCTCAGAATGGTCATGTTCAGGAGGTATTGGCCTACTGCCTCCACATCTGTTAGCTGCTCAAATGACAGCCTGGCATGATACCACCGTGGAGCAGGCTGCCTACAGTACCTTCTGCCTCCCCGTCTCCTTATTTTTGTGAATACACCAAACATGGTGTCTGGTGCTGGGTCCATGCTGCTGGTGTTGTACTGTCTGGCTCTCCAGCTCACTGGGTCTCTGTCTCTCTCTCTCTCTCTCTCTCTCTGTCTCTTTCACTGTCACACACAGTTGCCCCCTCTCTCAGACAGTGTGCAGGTGCTGCTATTCAGCTGCTGATCTGCAGGTGGTTTGCACTTCAGTCTGCTTCTTTTATACTTATCTTTTCATGGTGCATTTGGTATTTGTACTGGGATTGCTCTGTTGTTGTGCTGTCGTTTTGCACTGTGAATCAAGTTGTGCTGTGTATGCATGGGTACGCTTCCTGTTTATGCACCACATGTTATTATGATGCACCTATGGCACTTCTTCTTTGGGGCAGCGCATCTCGGATGCACTGGTGCATGCATCCTGTGTGTGAATTGCTCCACTGTGTATTTTCTGGTTGCACTGGTGCATCTCAGTTATGCCCAGTGCATCTCTTTTGTGAATTCTGCCCATGAAGTCTAGTTCCTAAATTAGATGAGTTTTGTAAATTAGTTCAGATGAATGATTTTGATATTCTTACATTATCTGAGACATGGCTCACTTGTAAAATTACTGATCAAGAAATGTTATTAGAACATTACCGTCTCTAGGGACAGGCAGAGAAAATGAGGGTTATGATTTATATTCATTCTAATATGTCTGTGTCAGTTGATGTCGATGAAAAAGTATCATCCTCGTGTGAGTTTATTGCAATTAAGGTGTTACTGGGAAATGCCAACTGATTATACATAGTTAGTTTTTATGTTCCATCTGCATTTTCAGAGGAAGGGATATCATTCTTACTAGATCACAAATTATCTATTTCAGAAACAAAATAATTAATTATGCTAAGTGATGCTAATGTTAGTTGGTTACAGCAGTCAAATTCCAAATTTAAAAATAGTTCATTGTGTCAAAATTTACATATGGTACTTTTGCAAACTACACATCAGAATTATAAAACTGGCACAGAAACTATGATAGATTGGACATTAACTACTCACACAGATAGAATATTGCAGACCTTAACGATGGCTGATGATTTGAGTGATCATAGTCCAATTCTATGTTACTGGGGCGCTCATATACCTGAATTACCACCCATCCATATAAATCCCAGTTCTTGCATGGATTCCGTTTGAGTGAATTCCTTGAAGCCATTGTCACCATTAATCAATCATATTCATGTGACATCCTGGATATAGATACTATGTTGGATTTTGCTATGTCTGAATTTTATTCCATTTTTGATAGATGTGCCCATTTTCAGAAAATAAGAGGAAAAAATGCAATCAGGAGTGGATTATCCATGATATGATATGCTTAATGCAGGAGGGAGATAATAAATGGTGAAAATACAAAAAGTTCCATGATTCAATTGAATTAGAGCAATAGTTCTCAGACTTTGTCACAGTGAGCCTCCCCAAATCCATGTAAAAGATTTTGAGCCTCCCCCAAAAATTGAAATATTCTTGGGCTTCCCCAAAGAAAAATAACATACTGTACTTTGCGCAGTACAACATGAATAAATTGAAACCCCTCTGAGTACTTGGCTCACATTCAGTTCTTTGTCTTATACTAACGTGGAACCTTTGAAAAAGAACTCCTGTGCTCACAGGTGTTATCTGAATAACACATAAATAAAATAAACAAATAGTATCATTCAACTTATTGTAACTCCCCTCCCTCCCACAGGCCAGCCTACTTGCTCCGCTATTTTCATTCTTGAACCATTGTTACCCCTTGTTGCAGTACCTTCATGGGTCAGACTACTTTCTCTGTTTCCTCTCTATATGAAATAACCTTCCTACATACTTTGTCTCTCCCCCTCCTTCCTTGCTCCTAAGCAACTTCTCCGGTATTACTTTGCTCCTTCCTGCTATTGCTTGGAGCACTTCTATGCTCAACCCTTGTATTTGGGCTGTTCTGCCATCAGTCCACAAATTGATCAATTAACCAGCACTCATTATTAGTTTATTGTTCATATTTGTTTGCATTATTGTTCACTGTGTATTTCTTGATTGTTTTGCAGTTACCTTTTGAAATGTATTCACTCCCTACCCCTCCCTGGGTGCACCCAAAATGAGCCTTGGCTCATTCACCTTCCCCTGTCACCTATTATTAAATAAATACATTAAATTCACCTACTATTATCATCTTTCAATTTGCATCATCTCTTCACATAAAATATATAAAACTCAAAATGTAAATACAGTACTTTTTCAGACTTGCTTGAGCCTCCCCTGGAACAGGTTGGAGCCTTCCAAGGGAGACTGGCCTCACCATTTGAGATTCCCTGAATTAGAGGACTATAGTAGGTAGAGAAATCAATGTAAAACATTAACAAGAAAAACAAAAGCTGATTTAGTTTTCAAGAAACAATTTTCATATAGTAATGATATGCGATACAATTGGAGAAGATTGAATAAACTTTTGGGTAAATCTAAATCTACTAATAGTCCCCTTTTATCAATTGCTTCTGGTGACTTACTCTCTCCATTATATATTGCAACTGAGCTAAACACAGTTTTTAGTGAGGCAATTAAACTTGCTTCACAAATTCAGGAAGAAGAACTTGGTCTAGTAAAGTACTTCTTGTATTTAAATTTAAGAAGAGGAAGTTAGCTGGTCAAGTAGTTTAAGTACTTCTTTTATTTTTAATAATATAATAATAATACATTGTATTTATAAAGTGCCTTATCTAATAGGCAAGATGCCTAACAATGTTAAAACAACCACACAAACAACAATACATTAACATTAATATAACAATATACCAATCATCAGTTGGAAGATCAATCAATGAATGCCTGGTGCCACAGAAAAGTTTTTAAACCATGCTTGAATTCTTCCACAGTTGTGCACTCCTATTACTGACGAGGTAGAGAATTCCAAAGGGTGGGGGCTGCATACATGAATGCTCTCACTCCAGAAGATTTCAAGCACACCTTTGGAATATCTAGCAACCCTTCGTCGGTTGAGCAGGGTGTTCATCCAGGGCAGTAAGGAACAAGAAATAAGATCTCTCTCCCTCTGAATTATCTGATGAAGATGAACTTTAAATTGTGAATAGGCTCTGATTATATTGATTTGAGATTATTTTCCCTTGTCTTAGATTTGATGGTTTATCCCTTTTGTGAGTTGTTTAATTTTTTACTTAAATTTGGTATAGTACCTCTGTTTTGGAAATAGGCAGATGTGGTGCCCATTTTTAAATATGGCAATCAAACTAGGGACAAGAATTATTGCCCCCTTAGCAATCAAATTAGGGACAAGAATAATTACCCCCTTATCAATCAAACTAGGGACAAGAATCATTGCCCCCTTTGCAATCAAACTAGGGACAATAATTATCACCCCTTCTTGCCCCTCTGTCTCAGGTCTTGAAAAAATTGCAAACGATCAGCTTTCTTGGTTCTTAGATGAAACTAAGATATCATCAAAGTGACAACATGGATTTTGTCCTGATAATAGTACTTTAAATGCTGTTCTGGAATTAACTATATTTTTACGTACAGCCTTGACCAGTGGGGATGTGGCAGGTGCATTATACTTAGATTTGTCTAAAGTCTTCGATTTGGTACACCATGGTCCCCTGCTCTCAAAACTTACATATATTGGTTTGTTACCTTCCTCACTTCTGTGGTTTTAGTTATCTTACGGGTCAATCTCTGTAGGTCAGATTACAAGATAAATCCTCTTCTGTGGTTCTTATCAAAACTGGTGTTCCACAGGGTTCAATATTGGGACATATTTTGTGTTCTGTTATTTTGAATGGTCTCAGTTCATGCATATTTGTTTCCAAGACAGTATATTATGCAGATGATACAGAATCATATAATCATATTATAGAAGCTTGATGGCAGAAAAGGAGAATACCAACCCATCTAGTCTGCCCTTTTTCTCCCCCTACACCTCCCCCTCCCTGCCAGCACCTTCCCTCCCCCAATACTCAGCCCCATATGCTTGTCTCATGCCCCCTTGAATTCTTCCACCGATTTAGCCCCCACCACTCTATCTGGAAGTCTGTTCCAGGGCTCCACCACCCTCTTTGTGAAGAAATGCCCTCTCACATTGCTCCAGTATTTTTTTCTTGCAGTCTGAGGATATGCCATCTAGTTTTGACCCCTCCTTCCTCTTAAGTAAACCCTCTTCTCCCACTTTATTGAATCCCTTTTCATATTTTAAAGTGTCAATCATGTCTCCCCTTTCCCTTCTTGTCTCCAGCATGTACAGATCCAGCTCCTTACACCTCTGCTTGTATGATTTCCCCTGCATACCCTGTACCATCTTGGTTGCCCTTCTCTGAATACTCCCCTAGTGCATCTATATCCTTGCAGAGATGTGGCCTCCAGAACTGAACCCCATACTCCAGGTGTGGACTCACTATGGCTTTATAAAGGGGCATTATTACCTCCCGATTTCTGCTAGTAATGCCCCTGCATATGCATGCCAACATTTCATTGGCCTTTCCTGCTGCTCTGCTACATTGGATTCCTACCTTAAGGTTTGAGGAGAATATGATCCCCAGATCCCTCTCCTGTTCTGTTACTTTAATTTCCTCCCCACCTAGGGTGTACCGTGTTCTTCTGTTCCTACTCCCCAAGTGCATCACAGCGCACTTCTTGGCATTAAATTTCAGCTGCCATGTCCCAGACCATTTCTCAAGCATCTTTATGTCCTCCCTCATGTCCTCCACCCCTTTGGGGTGTCCACCCTTTTCATATTTTTGTATCATCAACAAATAGGCACACCTTCCCCCTCAAACCCTCATCAATATCACCGATGTAGATATTGAAGAGAAGCGGACCCAAAACTGACTCCTGTGGCACTCCACTCTTCTCCCTCGCTGACCCAGAGTGCACCCCATTTAGCACCATCCTCTGAGTTCTTCCTGACAGCCAGGCCTCCTCCCAGCTTTTTATTTTCCCACCCAACCCCAGGATTTCCATCTTGCTCGCCAGCCTCCTATGTTTTGATATAGTGTTGGTTAATAAGATAGGTTCTTGGTCTGATGTTAATTCTACTTTGCAAACTGATTTGTTTGTTAGAACAGAATTTTATTTATTTAGTTTTTGTTGACCTGGTAAGTGCACTAGACAAATCCTGCCTATTTTCTGGCATGACCCGGGCGAGGGGGATACAGATGAATGCTAACTGACCTTGAACCAGATTAAGCTGCTGGTGGTATTTCCAGTGAATGAGGGAAATTTGGCCAGGACACAGGGAAATTCTCTTACTCTTTTCGATAAGTGCCATGGGATCTTTAACATCCACCTGAACTACCACCAGTCCAGGCAGATGGGATCTGGGTTTAACGTCTCATCCGAAAGACGGCACCTCAGAAGTGCAGCACCCCTCTCATGCTGCACTACAGTGTCAGTAGTGGGATATTAAGCCAAGTGCCAGATGTGGGAACTGAACCCACAGCCCTCTGGTCTCCCTGCCTCAGAGGCGAGTGTGCTACCTACTGAGCCACTGACACTGAGTTGCTTAATGGATAATGCTCTTCTATTGAATGCTTCTGAAACAGAGTATAAGAAATTTAATACTTGTCAGAAAATACTTTTTCTTCCTACTGCCTGTCCAATTTTGGACAGAGCAGGGTCTGAAATTAAATGTGTTAATACTTTTGGTTATTTAGGTTTTACACTAGATCAGAATTTGGCTTTTGATTTTCATATTTATGTATTAAATTGATCCATTAACATCTGGGTCAATTGTACCACCTAAAAAATTGTAAAAAAAATTATATTCTAGGAAAGTTCAAGCTCAATTGCTGTTAGTACTGGTACTGTATTTTTGATTGACTATGGACAAGGCCCCTGGAATTCTGCAGTTCTGCGGTTGTGGAATTTGCCGCAGAATTTGCATCATGCCGCAGAATATATATAGTGCCACAGAATTCATTTTTTTGGGTGAATTTTCATATAAATATACTGTTTTTCCATAGTGTCAGTCTTTCTTTCCCACCTCGTTTATCCTGAAGCCCCCCATGCTCAGCATATGATGTCATCGATGACATCACATCATATTTGGCCAATGACAGGACTGCATTCTGCCAGAGAAATGAATAAATCATGCTGCAGAAATCAGAAAATGCTGCTGCAGAAGTCAAGGAGCCCTGCCGCAGAAATCAGAAAATTCTGCCGCAGAACACCAGGGGCCCTGACTATGGATTGCCTGTTTATAGTATAGCCTCTGAATCTTCTTTATCTAGAGTGTAAGTCCTGAATAATTCCATTTGTCATTTTGGACTCTTAAGTTCATGAAGAATACATCACTCTGAACTTTCCAGTTTGTTAACATGGTTTTTCCTTGACATGAGATGCATTTACTATATAATTTTAAACTTTCAGAAGCATTTTAAATCCAGATCAAATGATTTGATATATTTTATTGGACCAAAAAGGATGTTACAAAAAGAAAAAAGAGCTTTAGCTTTCGGACCAACAAGTCCTTCTTCAAACTTAGGCTTCCAAAGAAGGACTTGTTGGTCCCAAAGCTGAAGCTCTTTGTTCTTTCTGTAACATCCTTGTTGGTCCAATAAAAGGTATCAAACCATTTGTTCTGGATTTGTTCTTACTAGGACCAATACAGCATTAAACATTTTGTTTAGAAACATTTTAGAAATTCTGAGTAATTTTCATTCATACTTGGTATCAAAGCTACTTCTACATCGCATCAGACCATATCTTCACAGGGCTGCAATATCAGACCATTAATGTTTTAAAACATCTTTTGGTCAAATATCTATATCATGCAATTAAATTCTGGAATTCACTCCCAAGTTCTATCCAACAAATCCAATCTGATTCTCTTTTTAAGAATGCACTTAAGAATCATTGTCTTATAAATATAAAATGTCTATGTTTCTGTATGTATTTACTGTATGTTGTACTTGCTTGAACTTGTCTATGCTTTGTACATAGATTCTTTTATTTCGTTATTATTACTTGTAAATTGTTTTGGCTGTATAGTGAATGTATGTGTCTTGGTCCTCCTTGAAAATGGGCCTTTATGCCCTTGAGTTCTTACCCGGTAAATAAAACAAATATAACGTAATTGTCTTCACCTGATGTTTGCCTTTTGCACAATTGTTAATTATTGTATTTATTGTTATGTTGTACTGTACCCCCCCAACAGATTTATATGTGGAACAGAACTGTTACCAGCTCAGTATGTCTTTCCTGGTAAAACTTATGAAATCAATTAACTAGTGTATTAAAATAATACTGAAGTATACATAAATGTGCTGTGGCTTAGGTTATTTTTGACTGCTATATTTCATCTCATTTTTTTCACTTACTGTTATACATGATGGTTAATTAGGACAACATTGACCTAGTAGCTCACTTAATTTGTAATTACTGAACATTTGAGCCACGAGAGGACAGCAAGCAGGTTTTGGGGAGGGTTGGGTCTATAAGCTCTCCTTGCTTAAGTTTGCAGCATTTCTTGTATAATCTGGTAGCCTATAGTTGAAATGTATTCAACTATTTGCCACTAGATGGCAGGTATGACCCACTTTTGTGTATAACTAGACATCTACCAGACCTTTGGTTATTTAGTATGTTGTTTTCCTCACAGCTAGAAAGGAATATTTGGTGTTCCCTTCTAATGCATCTTTATATCTCCTGCTTTTTAGTTTCTGCTCATTGGCCCCACCTTAGTGTGTCATCCTAATCAATGCAGTCGAGGCCATCTGGTTCTACTGAATCTCGCTATTAAAAAGTATCCTTTCTATTGCATCAGCAATTGTCTAGAGTGATATTCTGCCAAACTTTTGACCTATAATGCTGAAGATATTAACTGATGCATCAACTGGAAACATTTTTGTGTATCTGTGTTCCTTGACCTGCATTTCAATTGCTGGCCTCACCATAGAGAATTCTGAGGGACTGGAAGTATGGTTACATCTGGTTATGCACTGATATGACCCTCCTGTGTGCTTCCTTCGGCCATGAAAAAGACAGTAACACAGTTAGGGAAATGTTGAAAATGATCTGAAAAGTCATTAAAGGAATAGTGCCCGACAGGGTGTATGTTGTGCTGGGATAATGCCATGCCTGGGGTGGTTGGGCATGAGGCTGCAGGCTGAGTGCATCCAACAACCCAGGCATGGCATTATCACAGCATGACACACACTCTGGAGTGCATTATTCCGATTATACAATGGCTAATTTTTTAATAAAAGAAAAAAAATGAAATAAATAGGTTTTAGAACAGTTTTTCACTTGATTTTGTGTGTGGAAGTATACTTATTTAGAAAGAAGATCCTTTATCCTGTTTGTGCTGTAGGTGGAGCTGTGTGGCCAGTAACAAGATTCTTTCTGTTTTGTATCTGCTTGGCAGTGTGGCATGTGGTTTCCTTTCTTTAATTTCCTGCCCTCCCCCCCACAATGTTAAAATATTGTATGGGCGACCTTTTCAAAGTGGGATATTTCCTGAAAACATTCACGGTTTGCAGCTCCTTCCCCATCCTCTTTGCTGCATGCCCGCTACCATTGCCATCACGGTTTGGAGCTCCTGCCCCATCCTCACTGCTGCCGCTACCATTGCTGTCAAATCCATAGAGGAAACAACCTATGGAGGTGGTAGGAAGAATGTTTTTTAAATGGGATAGAAAATGAAGCTCTGAGATGGAGCGAGCGAGCGTTATGAAAGGAGCCACGCGCCAGTGTTTTCTTAAATCACTCACTTTCTGTGTTTCATACCACAAGCAAACAAAAAAGGGAAAAGTTAGAAAAATATTTACAGATTGTTTTGTGGCTTTTGGGGACTTTTTTTGTATATGGCGGTTTGTTCGGTTGAAGTAAGGAGTGGGGCACAGTGACGCGAACTGGTGAGTGGTCAGTGAAGCTCACCGTGCTGATGGCTGAGTGATTTTTTTGTATTAATAATGTGGTCATCTGTGTGATGGGACTAGATCCGTGGTGTTATACCAGGAGAATTCCACAGGTCCTGTCCCACAGTGACCAACCAGAGCCAGAGATTCTTTCTTGCCGTTGTATACCTGTTGAATCACTGTAACAGTCGGATCAGGAATTGATGCTGACTAGTACTTGTTTCTTGTTTGATGAAACCTACCACTTGTAGACAAGGGGCATGGCCTTGGTCCCCTCCTACACCAACCTGAACCCCATGAACAATCCATTCAATGACAAAGTAGCCCTCTGGGCTCACGGTTTTGCATCTGGACCAGGACAGAGGTGGAACTGTGCTCATTTTTTGAATGTATCAATTGCAATAATTTGGCTTTGAAATTAGCAGTGAACTTTGATCACAGCAAGATCACATTTTTAGATTTTGAGTTACTTGGGGAGCCAGGTAAAGCTGTGTTTACCATGAATTATAGAAAATCCACAGCAGGGAATATGCTGTTACATGCCCACAGTTCACATTGGTCCCATCTTATTAATAATAATTAGAATGCACTTGGGGGTCTTAATTGGGGTTACCTTGGGCTGTAATCGGAGAAAGAGTGATTCCCAATTCTCTTGACAGAGCTGGAGTAACAGGTTACCCCCACATACCCAGTAACCCCACTGATTAAGACACTTTGGGGCTTCTCTGTCACTTCTCAAGTCAGCATCCCTAGTCAGCTTTTTCTAATACACTGGTTTTGCTAGACAGCACTTTCCATCCTGGACTGTATCTGGCTTGATCATTTCTTGATTAGATTGATTTTTGTATCAATAACTGTTTTCTTGCTGCACATCCATTGCTCACTGTTAACCCAATCTAGGTTGTGGTATTTATTCACACTGTAGTTTCATTCTGTCTGTTATGTCTTATTTCATTGCAGTCTGCTTGCTTATCTGAGTAGCCTGGTCAATCAACTTCCTTTGTAAGTTCTGTAGCAGTTTGTTCACTCCGCAGTTTTGTTCCTACTGTCTCGTAATATAACCCTGTTTGGGTGCAGCCATATTGCTGTCTTGTATTTCAATCACTTACTGTTTGCAGGAATTGTTATTGAATGCTTCTCCTGCCATTTGGCAGCCCATAGTGCTGCTACGTTGCATTATATTGTGCGCCCATACCACATAGAACTCTTCTAGTCATTGCTCTCATCTCATTTAAACTCACTGGCTAGCTATTGTCATTGTAAGTTTCCATTGACTGTTTACACCTATTACTAGATGGAGGTTTTTAAGGCTTTGACTGTGAACTGTTTCATCAGTTTACTGCATTGTATTGCTTATTAGTTGGCTGTGGCACCTGTCTCCATGCTTGCAATGTATAGTACCTTTGTTTTCATCATTCATTTCCCTTTACTACCATTATTAGTACCTCCTCCTCCTCCCCATCTCACCAACCCCTCCCTCATTCCCCTTACTATGGCTACCTTTCCCTCTGTCTTTTCCTTCTCAATATGTATACTCTAGAGAAAAGGAGGGAGAGAGGTGATATAATCGAAACATTCAAACATCTTAAGGGCATTAACAAGGTGAAAGAGTCTTAACATTTCAATATAAGAAAAATAGCAGGACAAGGACACAGCATGGGATACGAGGGAGGCTGATTAAGGGGTAATGTGAGGATGTTCTTTTTCACAGAAAGGGTTGTGGATGCATGGAACTGCCTACCTCAGGAAGTGGTGGATATGAATACAGTGCAGGGCTTCAAACAGGCATGGGATAGACATAAGGGAGCAATATAGATGAGTATGAATAGATAGGCCATTGACAGAGTAAAGGCCTATGGCACATTCAAAAGGTAGAAAAAATGAACAGACTGGATGGGCCTTGCAGTCCTTATCTGCTGTCAACTTCTATGTTTCTATGTTACCCCCACCCCTCCTATGCACCCTTGTCCTCTATTATCTACCTCCCCTACCTTGAATTTCTCCACTGTATTCTCCTCTTCCTTCCACACTGCCTTCCCTCCTTCCTTCCATCCTCCCCGCCCTATGGGCTGGAAATCCAATTCCATCCTGCCCTTCTCCTGTCTAGCAATATGAAGTGCAACCCAGGCCACACCTTTCCAACCTTCTGAGCCTCCTCTACTGTCAAAGGCTTGAGCATTTTTCACCTTAATGTTTGCAGCCTTATTCTAAAACTGGACCTGCTGTCTACATGAGTGTTGCAACAATTTCCAGATATCCTATGCATCTCAGAATCACTGCTGTCTGCCAGGATCCCAGATTTTACTCAGGTACTGCCTGACTATCAACTTTTCAGACAAGACAGGACAGAGAAAAATGTGGAGGAGATGCAGCTATTTTTACCCATCAGAACCTCTCCTGCAGCATGGCTGTCAGAGAAGCTGTATCCTTCTCCAATGAGTTTCCCCCATTAGACAGTCATTCCACTCTCCTGTGCCCATTTTCATTGGTGTATGATATGCCTCTCCCAAAATTTCATCCTCCCCCCTGGTCAAAGCTGTCTCTAATCTTACCTACAATTCCCCTGGTGGTGAAATCATTCTTCTAGGGGATTGTAATGTCATTTGGCTCTCCTCAGCCTCCAGGCCAATCACACAAAAGGTTGCATCCCTCAGTCTCACACAGATTATCTCTGATCCTACTTGGCTCAACTCACTCCCAAAACTACAAGCTTTTGTACTGGGTTTCCTCTTCTCATCTCCACCATATCATCGTTGCTGACATTTTGGCTAAAGCTTTCAGTGACCACTGCATGAAATTCAGCATCAGGAGGATTAGACACCCTTCCTCCTCTCCAAAATAAATTGTGAGTGGGTCCCTCAGGTTACTCAACACTCAGGTCCTCCTGAGTGACCTTGCTACATCAATTGGTCAGCCTTTCACACCATATCTGATACTGATGTTGTCCTCTCCATGTTGTACTCCAAATTCTGTTCTATTTGAGACAAGACCGTCCCTCTCAAAAAAATCCAGGATCAGATCTCACCATCACCCATGATGGATTACTCTGGAAATTATTGAGCAGTGCTAGTCCCGTGACCTGCCTGGTCATGCTATAAATCATCTCATTCCCTTCCTGTACTCCTCAAGTATATTTCTAACAGAAACTCCTGCACAAAGACTGTTAAGACTGTGAAATCACATTTCTTTAAGGCCAACCTTCTGAAAACCTTAACAACCTTTAGAAGTTCTGAAGGGTAATTCACTCCCTTTTTGACCCTCCCACCCAATTTGGCCCCTTAGTTCTCCTGATTAATGGTTCATCTGTATCCAATGGTTTTATGTGATCACGACGACTCTAAAAGAGCACCAACCAACACAGAGCAACTACAATATTGCAGGAAGGAAAAACTGCAATAGCAAGAACAAAGACCTACACAAAGAGCAAAGAATGATTACTTTCTACTGGGGGGGTGGTGTGGGGAAATACAGATTAATTTATTTATTTATTGAGTTCTTGGAGAACACCTGTGAGCGGATGCTCTTTTGTAGGTTCCACATCAGTTGAACAGAAAACAGCAGAGAGCAACAATTTATACATTTACAGAGATGGTACAGTAAGTTACAGAGAGGTTCATACAAGTAGACAGTGCTGAGGCATTGTACAATGTATGCCTGTGTCTGTGAGTTCAAACACCTTGAGAAGATAGACACTGAGAAGGTAACAGACAAAGGTGACATAGTGGAGGAATAGAGGGAGAGAGAGGGGGAAGGGTGTGCCATGAGATGGGGGGGTAGGCAGAGGTGAGGTGGGGATCAGTGAAGTGCTGAGGTTGGGAGGTACCCCCTCAGTCAAGAGGTGCATCTGAGTGCAGCAGGTGATTACTATGGGAGGGAGATAAGCGGATGCAGTCACAGGTGTCCTTGATAATGAGGTGCTGATGAAGACTTTGCTTTTATGCACCAAAAGTTAGATGAAGCAGTCTCAGTTGTCCTTGGCAAGGAGGTGCTGATGAAGCTTATGCTTGAGGGCACCAATAGTTACTACTCCAGATGATGCAAGTGGTAGAGCGTTGATCCAGTGGGGTGCACGTTGGGAGAGCGCATGTTGTGCCAATGCAGTGCGGCATCTAGGTTTGCTAAGGATTTGACCATTGGAGTTTCTGGTCAGTCTAGCACTCGCATGTTGTGTGAACAGGTTCTGAACTCCAGGTGACAGCAGATTTAGTGAGGCTTTTTTGGCAAGTAGGCAGGATTAGTATTTAATTTTGTTCTTCAGTTGGAGCAAACCTGCCTGAGCATCAAGTTCACAGGTGTGCATGAGTCTTGTAGCACCTGTGAGGAGACAGGAGACCTTATTTAGTGCCAAAGAGATGCAGCGGAGGACAGTGTCCATTGCCAACCCAGACATGACCAGGCCATAATCGATGAGGGAGACAACTGAACTATTGATGGCCAGGTTCAGGGCTTTATTTGTTTGACTGTGTTTGTGACAGTAGAGTATCCTGATTCTGGAAGTGATGGCCAGGTTCAGGGATTCATTTGTTAGGCTGTGTTTGTAACAGCAGAGTATCCTGATTCTGGAACTAATGGGCAGGTTCAGGGCTTCGTTTGTTAGACTATGTTTGTGACAGTAGAATATCCTAATTCTGGAACTGATGGCCAGGTTCGGGGCTTCATTTGTTAGACTGTGTTTGTGACAGTAGTGTATCCCAATTCTGGAACTGATGGCCAGGTTCTGGGCTTTGTTTGTTAGGCTGTGTTTGTGACGGTAGAATATCCCGATTCTGGAACTGATGGCCAGGTTCAGGGCTTCATTTGTTAGGCTGTGTTTGTGATGGTAGAATATCCCGATTCTGGAACTGATGGACAGGTTCAGGGCTTCGTTTGTTAGGCTGTGTTTGTGACACTAGAGTATCCTGATTCTGGAACTGATGGACAGGTTCAGGGCTTTGTTTGTTAGACTGTGTTTGTGACACTAGAGTATCCCAATTCTGGAACTGATGGACAGGTTCAGGGCTTTGTTTGTGAGACTGTGTTTGTGATGGTAGCGTATCCCAATTCTGGAACTGATGGCCAAGTTCAGGGCTTTGTTTGTTAGGCTGTGTTTGTGATGGTAGAGTATCTCGATTCTGGAACTGATGGCCAGGTTCAGGACTTCATTTGTTAGGCTGTGTTTGTGACGGTAGAGTATCCCAAATCTGGAACTGATGGCCAGGTTCAGGGCTTCATTTGTTAGGCTGTGTTTGTGATGGTAGAGTATCCCGATTCTGGAACTGATGGCCAGGTTCAGGGATTAGTTTGTTAGGCTTTGTTTGTGATGGTAGAGTATCCCGATTCTGGAATTGATGGACAGGTTCAGGGATTCGTTTGTTAGACTGTGTTTGTGACGGTAGAGTATCCCAATTCTGGAACTGATGGACAGGTTCAGGGCTTTGTTTGTTAGGCTGTGTTTGTGACACTAGAGTATCCCGATTCTGGAACTGATGGACAGGTTCAGGGCTTTGTTTGTTAGGCTGTGTTTGTGACAGTAGAGTATCCCGATTCCGGAACTGATGGACAGGTTCAGGGCTTTGTTTGTTAGGCTGTGTCTGTGACACTAGAGTATCCCAATTCTGGAACTGATGGGCAGGCTCAGGGCTTCGTTTGTTAGGCTGTGTTTGCGACAGTAGAGTATTCTGATTCTGGAACTGATGGCCAGGTTCAGGGCTTTGTTTGTTGGGCTGTGTTTGCGACAGTAGAGTATCCCGATTCTGGAACTGATGGCCAGGTTCAGGGCTTTGTTTGTTAGGCTGTGTTTGTGACAGTGGAGTATCCTGATTCTGGAATTGATGGCCTTTGTGGTATTGTGCATGTGCTTGGTGTAGGACAGGGTGGAGTCAGTTGTGATACCCAGATACTTAAAGTGCTATACAAGATCCAGTGTGTCACGACTGTCATTCTTGACAGACTGGGGGAAGGCCTTATGCTTACTAAGGGAGCTGGAGTAGATCATGTTCTTTGTTTCTTTTTATAGTTGAGTACTATTCTGTGCTCTTTAAACCAAGCTTTGGTGTTGGAGAAACCAAGTTGGAGATCTGCTTGTAGGTGCTTGGGGTGAGGACTGCTGGTGAAAATGACCATGTCATCAGCGTACAGGAGCATACAATTGGGGCAGGAGCCTGGGAGTTTGTTTAGGAAAATGCTGAACATTAGGGGCCCCAGGACTGACCCTTGTGGGGCCCCTGAGTGGACCAGCCTGCTATCAAGATGACGTCCCCAATCTTGACCTGCTGTGAGTGATTGCAGATATAGCTGTTGAACCATTGAACTGTATCTGTAGAGTGTCTGGCATTGGTTAGCTTCTCAAAGAGAAGTGTATGATGCACTGTATCAAATGCTCTTGATAGGTCGATAAATGCAGCCCCCACCAGCTGGACTTGGTCTAAAGCTTGATGGATGAAGCCCATAAATTCCAGCAAAGCCGTGATGGTGCTGTGCCCCACCTGAAACCCATGCTGCTCTGGGCAAAGGAGTTGGTGCAGGCTCATGTACTCCACAAGCTGATCTGCCACAATCCATTCAAGTGCTTTGGAAAGTGGCAGGAGTATGGAGATCGGCCTGTAGTTGTTGTGCAATGCCTTGTCCCCTCTTTTGTGGACTGGGGTTACAGTTGCAGATTTCCATTGCTGGGTGAATTGTGAGAGGTGGAGGGACTGGTTAATTATTGAAGTCAAGGGACTCAGGACTTCTTTGAGGGTCAGGGCAACAAATTTAAGGTTCAGGGTGTCCCCGCTGTGTCTTGATTTCCCATTACCTTCTCCAGGTATTTTCTGGGCTCTATTCTGGAAACTTCTTTAAAGTAAAATAATGGAAGGTTGCTGGTTTGAGTTAGTTTGTCTTTAGGATCTTTCGGGGGGTTGAAGTAGTCTGCTGGGAGCACTCCACTTAGGTCTGTGAATGCATTGTTCAGTGAGTTTGCAATGTGGAGAAGGTCCAAGGAAGGTACGTCTTTGACCATGAGCATAGTTGGAGCAGTTTTGGGGTCCTTACCCATTATGTCATTGAGGTTGGCCCAGAAAGACTTGTTGCTCTTCCAGGAGTTGGAAAGCACTTCTTTATAGTACAAGCTTTTGTTGAGTTGAATAGCCTTCCTACACTCGTTTCTAGCTTTTTTATACTGTTGGATGTTGGCAGGTGTACCATGTGTTCGCGCCTTTTGCCACAGGTGGTCTCTAGTGCTAAGTTGAAGTAGGAGGTCTGGAGTATTCTAGGGGTTGCAGAGTCCATTTATTTTTTTTGTTTTCACGAGGGCGTGTTTATCACAAGCAGTACTGAATTTCCTAATGAAGAGTTCGTGGGCTCATCCACGTCCTTGGCTTCATAGAGGTCAGACTAATCAAGGCATTGCAGATCTGCTTTCAGTTGAGGCAGGTGCCCTTTAAGAAGCACACAGTTAGCTATAGTTCTGGGTGGGGGTTTGCAGTAGTTGTTGTTCCAGGTGCATATAACGGGGAAGTGATCACTTAGGAAATCGGTAAGGATGGTGGTGTTTGAGATATGTGCAGGTCACTTGGAAAGCACCCAGTCCAGAAGAGTGCTGGTACAAATTTTGTAATTAATTCTTGTTGATGTCTTAACTATTTGGGACAAGTGGACGGCAGTCAAAGTGTCCTTGACAGTGGCAGCAGCAGGGGAGGGTCAGTTGATCTTGAAGTCTCCTAGTAGCACAATTTCAGAGGTTAGGCTCTGAGTACTGATAAAGTCCATCAGGTCACCGGTTCCTGCCGCTGTTGTTTTGGGTGGGATATAGACTGAGAGTATCGTAAGTGCCTTGCTGTGAGCTTACAGCAGAAGTCTGATAGGCAGAATTTGCAGGTTGACACTGTGGCTGGGGAGGGGTAGGACATTCCCCTGGAGATAATCCATGATATAGATGACACAGACACCACCTCATTTTGAGAGTTGGTCTTGCCTGAATTTGAGGTACCAAAGCAGTGTTATGGCTGCATTCAGTATCTTTGGTGCTAGCCATGTTTCCACCACTGAGAGGATGCTGGGGTAATGCCGAGTAACCCACACTCTCAGATTGTCCAATTTGGGAAGTAGGCTGCAGAGGTTTAAAGCAGACAGTGTGAGCCCTGCTGATTTTTGTGGCAGCATGTTCTGAGTACAAGGTGGGCCTGGGTTTGGGTGTATATTGCCCGAAAGTAGGAGTAGTAGTAGCAGCAGGTGAGTAATATATTCCAGTAAGAGTTTATAATTTCTTGACCATTGCTTTTAGCTGGACGCAAGTTCTTTAGTGGTGCTAAAGTGGGCAACGAATCCAGGGATGAGCAGTACCAAGGAGGGATCTTTTGGGAGACAGCACTGTGATCAGACCCTGGAAGGCCCATGCCGGGTATAACTTTTGGACCCCTGGTAGGGGGAGGTGATTGAGACATGCACATTAAGGACTGTCTCCTGGTGGTTTTAATGGGAGGAAGGAGGCAACCTGGTGCAAGGAGGTCCCATTGGGGACAACAAAGCAAGTATGATGATGCATAATAGGGTCCTAGAAGTCCTAATCGACATTGTGATGCACAAGCCTCAGGAATGAGATACTACCCATTTTAGAGAGAGAGCAAGAGAATAGAACCTGAGAGAAGTAGGGGCAGGTCACTGGGAGAGAGAAAGTGTATTTAATAAAGGAAGGAGATGGAGGTGAGATTGCGTTTTTATTCTGGGGCTATGCCACCTACACCCCCTTTGTGGGGAGATTTGCCCCCCTCAAACCCCCCAAACTAAAAATAATCAACTCAGGTGGGGATGGACACAGGGGACAGGGGAAAACTCGGGAAGGGACTACTCAGGAAGGGGTAACCTGTGGACAGCAGGGTACTGCAAAACAGGTCTTTGACAAAAAAATACATTATTTTACTGGCAAAAAAAATTACTTCCCACCCAGACCCAAACCTAAGTCCACCAGTTGCAAGGCCGTGACCTAACCCACTATGCCAGACAGCCAGCTGGGAAATGCCTGGCCAA
Source organism: Neoceratodus forsteri (assembly GCA_016271365.2). Classification (NCBI taxonomy): domain Eukaryota; kingdom Metazoa; phylum Chordata; order Ceratodontiformes; family Ceratodontidae; genus Neoceratodus; species Neoceratodus forsteri. Next base: position 1,901,327 of record CM028138.1, on the reverse strand, counting down.
ACATATCCCTATAATGCTATATAGCGAATGTACCTCACTGAGACACTCACTGTATAGTACTCATGCTATTCTTCCACATCCATTATCCTTGTAAGTGCTCAAATTGAGTCGCTCAATGTGATTTGCTTAATTTGAAACACTCGCATTACATGCTACCATATCCAACCCTTCCTCCTTTGCTTCCAAATCTAATGAGTGTTTTACCACGTGTGCTAGCGGTTTCTCTCTATCATACCATGTTCCTTCTTCCCATGGCTTTCATTTCTCCACTGTTACCACCCAAGGGACCATAACTGCCATTGACTTCCTGAATTTGAGTAAGTCTAGCTGTGATGGACTTGATCCCTCCACATCCTTGCTCCTGCCATTGCATTTCCTTGGACTCAGCATTTTAACCTCTCCTTCTCCCTCAGTGCAGTCACACAGTCCTGGAAATTGATCAAAGTTATATCCCTCCAAAAAGGTGGGGACCCTTCCATCTTGAGTAACTATTGGCCTATCTCCCTCCTCCCCTCTTGCAAAGCTGCAAGAGAAGCTTGTCTACAGCATACTCTTGATTTCTTCTCCTCCTGTGATTTCTTCTTTATTTCAGTGTGGTTGCAGGAAGGATCACTCCACCATGTCCTCTTTGCTGCATGTAACTGATTATATCTTCTCAGGGATGGATGAGGGTCACATCACAGCAGCTGTCTTCATCGATCTGGCTAAGGACTTTGACTTGGTGTCTTACCCTCTCCTCCTGAATAAGCTGGGTTCTGCTGGCCCCTCAGCTGCTGTAGACTGGTTCCATTCTTAATTGATGGGGCATCTACAGCCAGTACAGGTTGGTAGTTCACTGTCACTTCCTTTTCCCATCCAGGTGGGGTCCCACAAGGTTCCATCCTGGGCCCCATACTCTTCTTTATCTTCCTCCATGACCTACCCTCATCCTGAGTCACTTTTCATATTCACATGTATGCAGATAACACAGTCATCTACACTTCTAGTCCATTCATCTCAGACGTAGAAGGTCTGCTACAACAATATTTCTACAATGTCCTATGTTGGTACCAGTCAAACCAACTTTGGGTCAACACTAAAAAAACAATTTCCATGACCTTTGGCACCAGCCAAAAACTATCCAAACTCCTATAATTGTCTATCTTCTCCACCTTGGATGGTTCCCCAACAGAAGTAGTTCCTTCCTTCAAGTACATTGGTGTGTGGCTTGACAGCAAGTTTGACTTCACTTCTCACATCAATACCATCCACACAAAGCTCTGACCTAAACTTGGTGACCTGTATGAAAATAAAGATTGTCTTTCCATTCAGGTTTACCAAGAGCTTGTTACCAAAATGATACTCCCGGTTTTTGACTATGCGGACACGGTCTATGGTTCCATCCCCTCAACTTTCCTGGCCAGATTGGGCACCCTCTCTAACTCCTTCTTTTACTTCGCAACCAACTCATCCTCTTGAACCCATCATTGCTCACTTTGTACATCATTATCCACTCTTCCTCTACCATCATATCACCAGATGCACTGTTCCTCCTTTAAGCATAAATTCTGATTTGGGTCCCTTCCCTCCTACCTCTCATCACTCCTCTCCATTGTGCCCTCTTCTCCCTGCTCCCTCTGCTCCAGGGACCACAGCACCTTTACTTTGCCACATTCCCATACCTTGGCTGGCCAATCACATTTGCCTGTCATCTCCTCTCACTTTGGAACCTGCTCCCCTCTTCCCTCTGCTTCCCTTCCTCCCTCTCTTCCCTCCCTCAGATATCTGCTGAGACTCCTTCCCTTCCCCAATGCTCCTATTTCTTTCCATAACAGTCCCTCAAGTGTTTTCCTGTAATGTTCTACTGCAAGATCATTACTTGTGTGCTCACTCTGCACTTTTGATTGTCTTTGTGTGCTCTGACTTTGCACTTTGTTTGTATCACTGAATTTGTCTATGCTGTGTATCATGTTTATCCTTTGTTTCCCTCTCCCAGGTCACACCTGAAAACAAGCTTTGGCTCAGTTTGCTTTTACCAGTCACCAATTTTCGAATAAATAAAAAAATAAAATAATAGTATCCCATATGGCAGCTATTAAAATTACACAGAAACTGCACAAATGAATAAGACTGTGAGAGAGCAGCAGAGAATCTATTGCAAAGATTTCACACCAGAGGTTATGAGGAGGGAATTTTGCAAGAGGTACAGTACTACAGAAAACAAAATCTTTAAATAGACAGGATCTGTTAAAAGTAAAGACGAAGGCGCAGAAAGGGAGGGAGCCAGTTTATGTTTGTAACTACCTATGGTCCCATAGCCATGGACAGTAGGATGATGGTAAAGTCCATTTGGCATCTTTTGTGGCTAGATTCAGACCTGACAACACCAGCCAGTTAGGAACCTTGAATTACATTTTATAAATTAAAAAGCATTGGGAATCCGGTGGTACATAATGCCTTTACTACTCCTCAGAGAAATGCGAACTTTCAGTACAAGGGGACAAAACTGTTTAGGAAAAGGGAGTTAGTGATAAAACAGTTCCTCACCTGCACTATGTGTTTTGTTGTCTATGTCCTGTGGCGCTCACGTTGCATAGTCTATCTCGGCCCTAATGTAAGAATGCTAAAAGAACATATATAGGAGCACTACAGGGCTACAGCCAATAAAAAATGGGGTCATCCAGTAGCTAGCCACATTATGGAATATCACAGTGATTGTCACTACACCATTCAGTGTATGGTTTTGGAGTCCATGCTCATCAATCCTCATGGGGGGTATAGAGTTCATAGTTCACTACTAGAAGAATCTCAAAGTGTCTTTCTGTTGAAAATGTTAAAACCACATGGATTGATTCATGATATAGTAATAGGAAGTAAAAATTATACATAACAGAGTATTGATTGGTGAAATGTATATGGGTTTATTGTTACTTCTTTTTTCATATATTTAATTAGTTATTATATTACAATTATTAGATTGCAAAGTACATTTTTGAGGTTTATTGATCTCTATCTTACTCAGCAGATGTTCTATAATACTGTTTCAGAGCCATGCAAAATGTTGTTCCTCCGTGTCACCTTGCCCTTCCCCCATAACTGTGGCTTGTTTAATTAGAGATATGGGGCCTGATATTCAAAAGGTTGCCTGGGTGCAAACCAGACTTTGTGCAGAATTCCTATATTCAGATGTCTGGTTTGAATGCATAAACAGGGTTTGCACCTGGACAGACTGTGGAGGGAGACACAATGCATATGGAGGGGCAGGGACCTGAATATCATCACAGTCTGATATTCAGAGTATCTGTACCATGCGAGGGCATTTTGTGCAGTCCCCTTGTGTGGCACAAATACCACTGATGGAGACCACAACTTACTCCCATGCAACCCTAGTGGTTGGTGGAGAATATGTGGCTGCCCCCACTGGCCGATCACCATCTGTGTACTGCAAGAAACATGCCCTGGTGCTAGTGGCACCCACCCTTCCTTCGATCCTAGGCCTGTAATGATAGAGTAATGCCATGGTGCTAGTGATGCCCACCTTCCCTCCAATCACAGCCCCAAAATGATAGAGTAATGCCCTGGTGCTAGTGAAACTAACCCTCCCTCAAATCTCAGCCCTGTAATGATAGAGTAATGCCCTGGTAATAGTGGTACCCACCATCCCTCTGATCCCAGCCCTAACTTAACACTACCCATCCCTGGTGGTAGTGGCACCCCCTCCTGATTGCCACCACATATATACAACCAGCTCCTCCCTGGTGTCAAGTGGCCCCCGCCAATGGCACCAGGCCACCTTCCCCCACTCACCTCAGCAGCAGATACCACAGTGCCGTGCGAGTATACGGCACCCAGCACAGGCCTCTGCACACCTCCTCAGCTGGGCTGCAATATGTACATGCTGGCAGTGTGCCTCTTATTTATAGGACAGGGCACATCACCCTGTCCTGTAAATAAGAGGTGTACTCCATGCCTGTACATATGGCAACCCGAATGAGGAGGTGTACAGAAGGCTGTGCCAGGCACTGTAGGCTCCTGCAACACCATGGTCGCTACTACTGAGGTGAGTGGAGGGGTGGCCTGGTGGTACGGGGGACCACTGTATGCCAGAGAGGGGCTGTTTGTAAATCTGGACTAGCAACTGGGAGGACCACTACCACCAAGAATGTGCACTGTTATGTTGGAGCTGTGATGGGAGGGAGGGTGGGTGCCACTAGCAGCAGCGCATTACTGAATCATTAGGGGGCTGTTGATCAGCCAGTGGGAATACTAGTGCAAAGGATTGCTTCACATCTTGGACTGGGCAATTGGGGGGAGCGGTGCCTTGTAAACATGCCTAGCTAGCTATGCTAATTAACCCATAGTGGGCATGCAAATGGACCCTTAGTGCCTTGCATGCCCAATGAGTTCATTTTCATGGGTCCATTTGAATATGGCAAATTGCACTCTGGTGCTGTCCCTTGTGGCATCGCACTTCAGGACCCATGTCAAGGTAGCACGAAGCGGCTTAGTGCTGGGCCAACATGGCCCTATAGTCAGTCGAGTAGTGCTGGTGGGCTATTCCACTGAATATAGCATTGTTAGGCATGCGGGCAGTCACAAGGTAGAGCACAAAGTTTTGCATCCACTTTGCGCGATTTTGAATATCGAGCCCATACTGTCTATAGCTAGCCACATATTCCTCTGTTTTGGCAGGCATATTTTTGAATGCAATTGAAACAAAATTATACTGTGTTTCAACATTCAATTTCATTCATAGCTGTTTTTTAGTAAATGCAGATTATAACTTCAACGTCTGAATTATTAATACGATACAATATAATATACATTGTGTGATTTAGACATAACTATGTTGCAAAAAGAATAAAAAATAAAAAAAAACAAGATTACATTATTGTATGTTTGATATCAAGCAAGATATAATCTTTGCTTACTCATATTTTGCAGAATGATTTGACAAAAGTGCTATTTAAGACCTGAGAAAAGACTGCCTGGACAAGCTATGAGCTGCACCAAGAAAGAGCAAAGAAGACACAACATAATATTCAAATGTTAAGAACCTGAATTTGCCATAATATTCAATATTTTGTACCAATGATCAGGTGACGATGATGTAGTTGTGTGTTTTTAGTCTATTTTTTCACTCATGCCCTATTTTCAGTATATGCACAAGTAAAGTACGTGTTTTCATTCTCTTGTTACATGTCATCCGTAGTAACTGTATACTGATCATGCATTTTACAAGTGCAACAGAAGAGCAGTTACTAGCAGCCACTGTACATTATTTTATAGCAATCTTAATTAAATGTGAATTTACTCAGACATACTTGTACGGTGGAAGTCACTAGCAATTGTAAACAAGGTTCGGTCTGAAGCCTCACTTTGTTGCTAGGTCCCCTGAAAATCACCTTTTAGTGGTATTTAAATTAGTGTGTTTATCCACAACAAATCACCTTTTTAAGGTGGCTTGTTTAATTGGCATTGGTTTCTGGGTTCTAATAATGAGTTAGCTTTTAATTCTGAATTGTGATTAGCCAAAATGGGATTCTATTAGACTGGATACCACAAATAATAAGAAAGGAACATTTCTCACTGAATATTTATGGTACAACATTGCAATTAAATTATCATTTAATTGGAACTGCTATAAAGGAGATACTGTTGCACTTTGGTGGCATCCACACCCCAAGGGGAGATCATCCATCAAAGCACAGGGGCATGTCAGGTTAAGAGAACAGACATTTTTTGTGATCCGCAAACTGTATATATTTGTGCTTTTCATCTCATGGCATGGAATTGCATTAGTTCACAGAATTTCACACAAAGCACTGGAAAACATCTCTTCAAGTAAAACACATCTGTGTAAAAGCTATACAACTGGAGCGTTCTTTCTCTTTGTAAATCAGCCTTCCAAGGTCTCTAGTAATTATGAAGCCCTCTACTGAGACTTCATGTGTATTTGGAGCCCATTGTCAGTATAGCCTGTTTATTGTATGTATTATAACTTAGCTGACTGATTTACATACCAGGGCCCGGATATTCAAACTGCGCCAGGCTGTGGCGTAAGCCTGGGCACAGCTCAACTTGGTTGCACAGGGATGTGGCCTGGGCGAAATTCAATGGAGCTGTGCTATGGAGCAGCAGCTTTGAATATCGCACCCTGGCCATCCCCCACTGTGCACGGTGCAGTGGCACTGCGCCAGAGCAAATGGCCAGAGTGGAACATGGAGATGCGCTAGCTCAAGTGCCATTGCGCCATGCACAGCACCTGCGATATTCAAAAGGGGACATGCAAATGGGGTCATAATTTATGCAAGGCACACGGAGCCATTTTCATCTCATTATAGCCCCATTTGCATGCCATTAGCATGCAGGTGCACCGATTCCCGATGACTTGCACCTGACGCCCTGTGAGGCAGCAGCCGTCGGGGACTGATGCCCCCTGCAGCCCGATTGTGGGCATTCGTCTAAAAGAACCCCCCCTCCATCAAATATCCTTACTGGTCCAGTGGACATCTATGTGCCCAATTGCGGGCATCAGTAATATAACCCCCCCACGTCCAATAGCCCTGGTGGTCCAGTGGATCGATTGCTGCCCGATCGCGGGCATCTGTAACTCATAACATACTCCTACTACCCTGGTGATCTAGTGTACCCCCCTTCCCCCCTGCCCTGCTCCCCCCTGTCAGCCGTCGGGTGGCAGCACTCCACCTGCCTGCCACCCTGCCACCCCACCACCTGCCGACTGACAGCTCAGTAGGGCTGCATGCCCATTGGTTCACAGCATGAGCCAATGGCTGTGCAGCCCAAACTGTACTACTCAGTCCAGATATGTGAATGAATGGATGCTGTGAACCAATGGTGTGCAGCCCTACTGAGCTGTCAGTTGGTGGGGCGGCGGAGTGGCAGGTGGGGTACTGCCACCCGCCGGCTGACAGGGGGTGGGGCAGTGGGGCTCAGTGGGCGGGTGGGAGGGGGGTACACTAGACCACCAGGGTAGTAGGAGTATGTTATGAGTTACAGATGCCACAATCAGGCAGTGATTGGTCCACTGGACCACTATGGATATTGGATGTGGGGTTGAGATACTGATGCCCGCGATCGGGCACATAGAGGTCCACTGGACCACCAGGGATATTGGACTTGGGGGTTATGTACTGATGCCCACAACTGGGCACATACAGGTCCACTGGACCACCAGGGATATAGGACGGGGGGGATTACTCTACACGGATGCCCGTGATGGGGCATGGGGGGTGCCGCCAGGTGTGGCAGGAACTCGGGTGGCCACCTACAGGTGGCAGCTGCCGTGTTGTGCCCTGCAATGCAGCAGCTCACCTGTGGGTGGCCATCACTTGTTCCTTTTTTTTTTGGCTTAACTTTGTGCAGACGCAGGTAGGGGTTGTGCATGCACGACTCTGCACATCCCGGGCTGAATATCGGGCTGTGCAGGTTATGCATGGGCACGCCCCCCACCTGTGTCTGCATACATTACTGATGCATTCCAGCGCATTGGGATTTATCCGGCACACTTTTCCCTTTTGAATATCACACCAGGGTGCATCAGTGGGTTGTGCATGGTGCAACACTGTTGCGCCATGCGCAACCCTTTTGAATGTCTAGGCCCCAATTCCCATCTGCTACCATGTGTTGTTAAATTTGCATTGTGCTATGTATGGCCTACATACGTCACTGAGCTACACACTATTTGGGTGTCTGTATACTTGCATTTGCTCATGTCTGTCATCTCATTATATTTGACTTGCAGGCTATTTATTTAATATAACTGTAATCCTGGATCCTTTATAGATGCTTTATAGGGTACCTATTTACTCATATCTCAGATTCCTGTATACCTCACATACAGGGAACCTATTTAATATAACTGTAGTCCTGGGTCCTTTATACATGCTTTATAGGCTACCTATTTACTCACATCTCAGATTCCTGTCTACCTCACATACAGGGAACCTATTTAATATAACTGTAGTCCTGGGTCCTTTATAGATGCTTTATAGGGTACCTATTTACTCACATCTCAGATTTCTCTATACCTCACATGCAGAGAACCTAGTTAATGTAACTGTAGTCCTGGGTCCTTTATACATGCTTTATAGGGTACCTATTTACTCACATCTCAGATTCCTGCATACCTCACACACAGAGAACCTAGTTAATGTAACTGTAGTCCTGGATCCTTTATACATGCTTTATAGGGTACCTATTTACTCACATCCCAGATTCCTATATACCTCACATACAGGGAAGCTATTTAATATAATTGTAGTCCTGGGTCCTTTATACATACTTTATAGGGTACCTATGTACTCCTAGCTCAGATTCTATATATTTGCATATAGGGTACCTATTAAATATCATTGCAGTCCTGGTTTATTTGCAAGTGTTTATAGGGTACCTATTTACTTCTATTTCAGATTCCTATATACTTGAAATATTGGGTACTATTTAATATAATTGTAGTCTTGGTTCCCTATATATAGAGAACAATATATGGGGTGGCCTGTGTAACGAGATTTTACGCACACCCGAGTTGTGGAATGCTACATAAACCCCGAGGGTGAAGCCCAAGCGGTTTGTGAAAAGCATCCCACAATGATTGTGTGCAAAATTGAGTTTTACACAAGCCACCCTGTATTTTACTTTTTATAATTGCTGGCATGTGCTTTTTTGCCTCAGCAATTATACAAAATAAAATAAGGAACGCTTGAAGCAAATTCAGGCAGCCATGGAGCAGTCAGGTTTCTGTGCAGTCCCTAAGTTACAGTACCCCAATTATTCGACGGATAAAGAAATAGACTTTTCATTTAAAAAATTGATTAGATGTGTATTTTTTTTAAAATTTTGAATCTGACTGCCCAGCGGCAGTTGTGGTGAGCTGGAGCATGCTTTCTGAGAGCACTCTCCAGCGCGTGCCTCATTTCCATTTTTTTTGTGTTTTGTTGCAGGGTCACAGTGAGGGGTTTTTTTTTTTTGGATAAAAAGCAACTTACCGCCAAGATCAAGGGGTGGTGAAGTCTGTGGCCAAGAGGTAAGGTACCCCAGAGAAGGAAAATCGGCGACTGCCGCATGCGTGCTCCGATGGAAACCCACGTGTGTTTGCTGTTATAACCAGGCCAGCTGGTTATGACTGCAAATTGTAACTGGGTTTCCCTATGGGAAAAAGTGCTGGCCAGTAATTATAGATGCTTTATACATGCTTTATAGGGCAACTATTTATTCATATCTCAGATTTCTATATACTTGATATATAGGGTACTATTTAATGTAATTGTAGTCTTGAGTTTCTTAGGGCACCCATTTACTCCCATCTCAGATTCCTGTATACTTGACATACTGTATAGGGTACTAATTAATATAGTTGTAGTCCTAGGTCCCTTTGTACATGCTTTATGGGGCACCCATTTACTCCCATCTCAGAGTCCTGTATACTTGACATACTGTATAGGGTACTAATTAATGTAGTTGTAGTCCTAGGTCCCTTTGTACATGCTTTATGGGGCACCCATTTACTCCCATCTCAGAGTCCTGTATACTTGACATACTGTATAGGGTACTAATTAATGTAGTTGTAGTCCTAGGTCCCTTTGTGCATGCTTTATAGGGCACCCATTTACTGCCATCTCAGAGTCCTGTATACTTGACATACTGTATAGGGTACTAATTAATGTAGTTGTAGTCCTAGGTCCCTTTGTACATGCTTTATAGGGCACCCATTTACTCCCATCTCAGAGTCCTGTATACTTGACATACTGTATAGGGTACTATTTAATGTAGTTGTAGTCCTAGATCCCTTTGTACATGCTTTATAGGGCACCCATTTACTCCCATCTCAGAGTCCTGTATACTTTACACACAGAGTACTATTTATTTTTAATTTTTTTCAAAATGAAACTTTTTTATTAAATTTTAGAAACTGGGGTGCTATTTAATATAATTGTAGCCCTTAGTCCTGTTATACATATTTTATAGGGCACCTGTGTACTCCCATCTCAGATTCATGTATAATTGACATATGCAGTTGGATACCTACTGTATTTAATTTACTGTAATGCTTGGCTGCGATACCATTTTACTATACAGTACTTTAGTGTACCTGTTGAATTTAATTCTCCCCTTGGGTCCCTATATGCTTGCTATGTAATGCACATATTGAATATAATTCTCTGCTGGGGTCTCTTTATACCTGCCTTATAGGTTAACTATTGAATTTTAATTCATGTCTTGGTCCCTCTTGTAGAGCACTAGTTAATATAATTCTCATCATGGGTCCCTTTATACATGCATTTTAGGGCATTTATTTACTTCCAGCTCAGACCACGGTATTTGTTTTACTTCTAGGGTATTCATTTCATTTTATGCATGCCCTGTGCCCTATTTTCTACATTGTGTTGTTCATGTATTCCATTTTAATCACGATTCTTAGACCCTGTTTTGTAACTGCTGTGATTATTTAGGAACATATTCTGGAACCTGTTTAATTCTCACTTCTGTGATCAACCTAGCACCCATTTGCTCCCTTGCTAAATTAAAATGTGCAAATTGCTATTGGTTGTTCCCTCCTCTGCACTCTGACATACTTTCCTTTCCTACTGGTATTTTACTTCTAACATTAATGATCCTTCCCATCCTCAATAACTCATCCCATCTCTCCCAGCTACCACCCTCTGTCTGCCTCTCCCTACTCAGTGCTTCCCCTTCAATACTCTAACCATCCTCTTCCTTCCCCCTCTGTCCTGTCCCCTTGGCATTCTGACTCCAACCTCTTCTGATTTAATTTGCTTCATCTTGAATTCCTTTGGTGTCCCTATGACTCTATCCTCCCTCTCCCCCTCCCTTTCGCCAATCCCCATCTTCTCAATGTATTTACCTGTACCTTTATTGTGTTATTTTGCACCTGCACCTACTTATTTTTAATACTGCACCTCAAATGTGTTAATGTTTAATTATTTATGCACCTTGTATTGATGTTTTGTTGGGTACTGTTACCTGCTACTCCTGCATCCCCCATTCCCCAAGGACACATCTAGCAATGAGCTGCTACCAACTCAGCATGGTTTTCCTAGTAAAACTTTTGAAATAATGATAATAAATCTCTGCAGTAACATAGTGCTTCTGCAAGAGATACATCTCCGGAGAGGAGAAGTGGCCTAGCTACCATAGTTTGGGATAAGGCAAGAAGGTACTCCAAGAAAAAAAAGATTTTCTATTCCTATAGGAAGAGGGTGTCTGTTGTAGGTTGAAATGTCCCTAGCAGATACCCATGGATGCTTGGTTGGGTCTCTGGGTCCTTACACTTGGTTCAACTAGTCATTGTGAATGGTTATGCCCAAACAATGATAATGCAGACTTCTTCCTTGCCTTAACTTAGATATTTCAGGATTTTGCACCTACAGGGATTTTAATTTGGTGTGGGACCCAAACCACGGTGCTGCCCCCCCCCCCATTCTGACAGCAGGTACCCATCCCCCAGGTCCAAGAGTCAATGAAATAAAGTAAGCAGACAATGGAAGCCCAACTCCAGTGAAAGTTTTAGAAAGAAATGTAAGTTGTTACTTGCACTAATCTAATGTAGATATGTTCTCTGCTATTCATTGTACTATTGCACTTTTGTGTACTTGCCACTCATACATCAAATAAAAAGCAGTTTTATTCCATAGTCAGCAGTAACTTTAACCAGCTTCATAAAAAAAGCATAAAAAGCAGATGTGAATTCATAGGATAAATACTAAAAGCAACAAAAGTGCAGTCGTGCAATGAACAGCAGGGAGCAATGCTATGCCAGATTGGAGCAAAAACAACTAACATTTCATTCAAAAAGTGGAGCTTCATTGGAGTTAGTAACTTAATGTAGAAATGCTCTTGTATTATCCACCACCAGTGATGTGCACAAATTAAAAATTTGAAACAACGAATGTGACATATACTCAGGATATAAGGAGGCACTTAAATGTTTGCAGCAGGAAATTAAGGTAGTGAAAAGTATAATATCAAACCTGATATAAACTACCCACAAGGCATATTTTCACAGTTGGTTAGTGCATGTAATTAGAATAAAAGCTTTAAATATAAACTACAATATTGGAAAATATAAATGTATATAGAAATCCATTTTGTGGATGTTGGGGTGAAGCACTGAGGATATACAATGTACATGTATTCATTTATATAACCCTTCTTTTGAGACCAGATCCAGAAACAAATGATTTGATACCTTTTATTGGACCAAAATGGATGTTACACAAAAGAACAAGGTGCTCTAGCTTTTGAACCAACCAGGTCCTTCTTCAGAAGCTTTATGGCAGTTATTTTGAAAATCCCATACTAATAACACCAGATAATGTTGAAAAAACAGAAATAATTATCATTGGTTTAACATGTACATTTAAAACATAACAGAAGATTACATCAGAGAAGCTAATTAACATATCATCAAGAATTAACAACAACCAGAGTTCTTCTCACATAAATTTTAAATGTCTCAGTATTCTTTAAGAAAGCATTCTAGTGATAAAAAACCTTGGGATAGCATTCTCTCTAATACATGTAAGATGAGCTTACAACTTACATTGCAAGTGTCCTTGAGTTTTAAAGAACGGACAATGAGAGACAAAATCCTGAAATTAGGAAAAAACTGCAGGTTGAAAACAAGCCCTAAATTAAACATACAGTACACACATATACATGATGCATGATAGTAGCACTCATAAGTATAAGTGCCAAATAAAAATACTTGTCAAAGACCCCCAAGAAAATTAGACCATGAGCCTAATAAGTGTAGATTCAACACAGAGACTTGTTCTTTAGTACTGTGGAGCCAATGAACTCTGCAGTACAATGATTCAAAATGTCAGGAATCTATTCTAAAAAAACTAGATAAAAATCAGGGCATTATTATATCAGATGCTCAGACATAATGGATCTATACCTTGGGGGGGGGGGCTCGCCATAGCCCAGGTGTGAATGACTACTTCTAACTTATGCACTTTCTGTAAGATGTCTGTAGACAACCTTTATTTCCAGTATATGAAGATGACATACTTTGCAATAGATGTGTTTTTTTATTGTATTATGACTAAATGAACTTCTGATATAATAATGTGCTGCTTTTTATTGTTTTTATTTGTTTAGAATACATGCCTGACATCTGCATTTTGCATCACAGAGTTCATTGGATCTACAGTGCTAGAAAAAATGGCTCTCAAGAGAAGGAATATTATATACGAATGAACACCTGAACATTTTATATCCTCAGTGCTTCACGCCAATATGTGCAAAATGGACTTCTGTATACATGTATGTTTACTGATACTGTGGTTTATATGTAAAGCTTTGTTTTAATAATTACATCTACTAATCAACTGTTGAAAATATGCCTTGTGGGCAGTTAATGCCAAGTTTAATGTTATACTTGTCATTACCTTTATTGCCAGTTGTAACTTTATGAGTCTGCTTGTATCCTGAGGATGTGTCACATTAGTAAAAGACTGCTAATGTAGCTTTCATATATGCCACTGTATGCCATATTACATGTAATATAACGATTTTAAATAGACCCTTTAACAACAAGACACTGTACTAATTCCTGATATAAACAGTCAGTAAAATCATTTTGCAGCCGTATTAGGTCTGACTAGAGTTTGTTTCTTATTGCTATTAAACTTCTGTCAGAAAAAAAAACATCCTGACTACAGAGCTAGGGGAATACAGATATTAAAGTGACAAAATGCACAGAATATTCCTATATGTTGGTGAGCTCCTGCTTACATTTGCTACAGTGGATTAACTGCTATTCCAAGCACAAGCCGTGCTGAAAGAATCTGAGGGTTTAGTGGGCCTCCAGGTCAACTGTTCTACATTTTACTAACTGTCCAACTCTTTTTAAATTTAATTAGCCACCACAGAAGATTAACTAGTTGGGTATAGTGCTCACCCTTAACTGCAGGATCAGGATGTCTGCAAACCCTCACCACACACTCTTTACTGACATATCTAATCACTGCAACTGGTGAGCAAATTGTCACTTTTGTGGCCTGGTAAAATAGTTACATTTTAAAATAATAGCTTTGCCACAGTTCCTTTATTATATAGGCAATATCTTTATTAAATTTAGAAGTGGCCACACTATTCATTCAGGGGGCTCAAGGTTCTTTGGCAAAATCCCAAGTTGTTAATTGATAAAAGACAAGCAGTGTGGCATAGCTGCCAACCATTAGAAATACACAGGGTGAACCACTTAATTTGTCCACACACTAAGGTATTGAAATCCTTCTAACAACTGCAGACCAATTCTCTTACCTAGGCATGATGTTTGAAGTATTGCACCTGTAGATAGACCATGCATAAAACGATTGGCTGGGGCTCCAGCTCTCTCTAGCAAACATTGAAATCACACACACACACACACACACACACACACACACACTACCGAGGGGTTAAACTTAAAAAAGGAGTTAGGGTGCTCTATCTATAAAACTGTAACTGGTCTCCATAAATAGTGGGAGGTCACATTAGGGGGTAAACATTCATGGTAACGTGGGATTTATGCTGGGCCAATGCCCATAACATATGTACAAGTCTGATATTTAAGTGTATGCAGCAAAATGTACTAGTCTGATGGCACCACTCCCCACAGACTTAATACAATAGGCTTGCGCATAATGATGTGTGTTGGAAGTGTGCCCACAGCTCAGGGCATCTGGCACATAACCCTAGATATTTCTTGCAAATAGTCAGGATGTTGGGGTCACCCTACTCATGATCCCTCAAGTTGTCGAACCTCAGGGGTCTTCCAGATATTCCATCTAACATACCAGAAACATGCTAGGCTGCTCTGTACACTCAACATTGAGACAAAGTGGCAAGCTTTGCTGATCTCGATACAGCCACAATGCCCGACAAAGGACATAAATTTGGCGAAGTATCACAAAATTTCATTCTCAGGGTGGGGACAGCTTGAGCACTTTCCAAACATCTGGGGTCCATGGTTCAGGCATATAAAAGGGTTTCATTGAGCTCCTTCTGGTTTGGGGATCACTAACTGAGGGAAGATTGGGCTGAGGGGATCTATGGCCTGTGGCAGAGTTGCAGTGTGGTGAAGTGATCTTCATAATTATTTATTTATTTGTAGTAATCAGATATAACACCTTTGAGACAGAGTAGCTCATTTACAAAGGTTCCTCATCATTAAATGAGATTTTAGTAATATTTCACATTCAACAGAGTTTAAACTTTATAACAAGATATTCACATGTTACATATGAGATAGAGAGTAGCCTATATATATATATACAGTATATATATCCAGAGGCTGTGATAAAGATGGTAGACACAGTCCTATGGGTCTTTTCTTTCTCTTATTGTTTACCATTATTACTAATTGTTGTAGAACTGCAGGTAATCACTTATTTTACTGCTATATTCAGTAATCTGGTTATGACTTGCTTTCTGCCTCTTGCCTTTATAAACAAATTTGTACATTGGTAAAGGCCTCTTTATACCATATAATGAAATGCCTAGGTATATATTTTCTCCTCAGAACAGATTAACAAATTACCTTGTTGTGTTTACAATTTCAAGGACTATAGTGGTGTATTATACAAGCCTATTTTTTCTGTGCTGTCTTTGCATTAATCTGTTTGACTTTTAAAAACTGAATAAAATCTTTTAAATAAAAAAAGAAACTGGAGACCATAAAAGAACAGTGACATAATGCTCATTTACTGGTGTAATCCAGAGAAGGGGCACATGGGAAATGTGGTATGAGAAAGGGCTGAAACTCTGGATGCTCCCCTGGCATATACAATAGCCTCAGATTTTTACCTATAGTCACTGGAGTCCTCCCTCTAGATACTGTTCAGAAATACGTAGTTTAGAAAGCTGATGGAGCATCATATTCCTGTTAGTTAAAGTTTTTTTTATTATTGCTAACATGAGATTTGTGGAGCCGCCTTTTGTCCATAGACCAATGTTTCATTGCCTGGTGCCACTTTCTCAGGCCCCACAGTGGTCGCCAACATATATTACTTATATGTTTCAAGCCACAGTGGCTAGCAAGAGAGGTGGAGTTGAGTAGTCAGTAGGCCATCAGGAGAAGCAAAGCACTGCAAAACTGGAAAGCCTGATGTGGCTGGGTATGCCCATCTAACAAGAGCAGACAGTTAACACAAGCAGATTCCCCAACCATTCTGATTAGAAAGCATATAAGTAATATATGTCAGAGACCATTGCAGGCCCCGAAAAATTGGTCCCAAGCCATGAAATGCCAGACTCTGAACAAGAGGTGCTCATAAGATCTCATGTTAACAACAATAAATAATAAAAAATGTACGTTAACTAACATGATTACATGGGAAGAGACCCAACCAGACAGATAAAAACAAAACAATATGTACTAGAGCAACTAATACAAGGTAATTCAGACATTAACAAGACGAGTTAAAATATGTAGGCATGTACAAAGAATAAAGTGATATGATATATCTGACAATGAGTAAACTAATACAAGAAAGTGCAGTAGCAAACCTGGAGGACTACAAGTAAGGATTAAGCCATGAGAAAGGATGGGTTTACTGTGGAATTAATCCATGGTTGGGGGGTTGGGGGGTTGGGGCACAAGGCTGAAGGCTGAGTGCCTCCAATGACTCAAACCAGATTAATTCCACAGTAGACCCATTCTTTTGAGTGGCTTAATCCTCTTATAACATGGCAATGATGTTATGACTAAATATTTTCTGAATAAATGAGAACAGACAGACTGATTTTGTTTTGGAATACTTTATGCTGAGCTGTTAAACATGGTATACATACAGTACAAAACAACTGGAAAACACCTATTGGAAATATTGTGGCTGTTATTTAAGTTTTGCAAAACTAGTGTTCATTACAAGCTTTAAGCTTTCTAACATCAAAACATATTTTAAAACTTTAAAATTTTGCAGTTCACTTTCTACGCTGGGTTCTTTGATTTTCATCTGTGTGTATTACAAGATATAGGTTGCACTGCATGATGGGAGTGTGCTAGGGTAGATCTTCATGTTTTGTTCCTGCAGTTCCTTGGCAGACCAATAGGTGGCTGTGAAGCAATGCTAGCAGTACAGCACTCTTTTTCCAAATGTACTGAGTGGAGCCAATCTTAAAAAATGTTCATAGACCAAGTGCTATTTTTCTGAGTATTAACTTCACTTTTTTTCCTCTCTACCTCATTAATTTTCATGTGAAGTGCTAGGACACATAATGTTATTCAGTGGACCAGAATGCATTCCATCAAAAATTGCTTACATAGCAGTAGATTATGGCTGATTGTAACAGTATGTAAATGTTCAGTTCTGAAAAAATATTGTCACAGCATAATTAACAGTGTATGTCGAGTTGAACTGTAAAATGTTTAGTAAGTCATACAGATATGTACCCGTGACAACATAAAACAATGTTGAAAAAGTGAAAAGCCCTGTGCCAGAAATAATAAAAAAAGTGATCAGAAGAAACATGTTTCTTTATTTTTTTTCATGCATTAATGCTTACTTGTATACTGCTTTTGCCTATGGTGGGTTGTCAAGGTACTACATCACAATCCATGGTCTACTTGGGAATTAGACCATGGTTAATGAAGCACCACCTGTTATATTTAGGCAGATAGAAATTCAATATTTCAGTAAGCTGATTTATGCCACGTTATAAAAACCTTTAAGCATTTACTTTTTTGTGGATCGGTCTTTCAGTCAGAATACTGTTAGATCTGGCTTTGCAATGACATGCTGTGGGTTAGTGAGAAGAACCATGTGCTAGCCGGCATTCAACATCTGGCCCCCAAATCATTGATTGTGGCTGAATTGGGAGGTCATGTGTGGAGATGGACCTTTGGTTACAGGGGGAATGACAGCCTAATAAGGGGACATCACCAAATTTTCTTGCTTTCCTTTTTTTGTCATCAAACATGTTGCAAAGCAACACTGCTGTAATTTGGGTTTCTAGAGGCCCATATTGTTTCAAAGGACAGATGTGTACAGGCTGAACTACAGTTCAGGCTTTGCACTTCTGGATTCAGTACAATCAAGGAATTTTCAGTTAAACCTGAATTATATCCATGCAGTATTCTTAATTTGTCATCACTGCTACCTCTTGTCCCCCTGATCCAGTTCCCTTTTGAGGGGAGGGCCAGGAATGGCTTCCCCCTTTCAGCCCTGTCTCCACCAGTACATCATCTGTCTCTGGGGCTAACTCTCCCTGGCATTCCTCCCTGGCTTACCCACCAGGGTGGGGCCTGAGGAGTCTCCTCACTTATTCACTCAGATGCCACATTCAGTGTCTGGGGAGGTACCACAATTGACTTGTGTGGAGTCAGGGTGAGGCAGGTGGCATTGTGCAAGTCTGGCATTTTTAATAATGTTTATTGTAGCGAGGTGTAATGTGCAATGACACTGAGGTGTGAGAATGCCATGCTTCTGTCACGCTCTCATTAAAGTGAGCTCCAGCTTGCCAGGGCCTCCCAGCCTGCACCAGGGGTCATGCAGGCATTGGTGGCCCTCCACCTGAGAAAGAGAGCAGTCCATAGGATGCTTGAGCCTCATCCTGAAGCTGGCCCTCTGATGCCCAGGCTTACTTATGAACCTGGATCATTGGCATTACAAGCAATACTACTACTGCTGCGCTGGTGGGCCAGGCTGGCCCTCTGATGCCCTGGCTCACTTCTGAACCTGGATCATTGGCATTGCAAGCAGTACTGCTACAGCTGCACTGGTGGGCTAGCAGGCCCTCTGATGCCCAGGCTCACTTCTGAACCTGGATCATTGGCATTGCAAGCAATACTACTACTGTTGTGCCGGTGGGCCAGGCTGGCCCTCTGATGCCCTGACTCACTTCTGGACCTGGATCATTAGCATTGCAAGCAGTACTGCTACTGCTGCGCTGGTGGGCTAGCCCATCCAGTTGCTTTTCAATTTCCTGCTATTTTAACAAAGTCTCTTACCTGCTGCCCCTATTATTTTATCATCTGCATGTGCTGGAGGAAAGCCAACAGGAATCCATTTTTGTATTTTGTGGGTTTCTGTGTTCTTTCTATTACACTTCACTCCCATTTCTAATTTAATATATTGCTAAGGGTTATATCCAGCTTCTGCCTTTATGCAGGGGCTCAAACATTTTTACATGAAGACCATCTTCTGCAAACTGTCTGCTATCATCAGAAGAATCCCCAGTCACCTGAAAAGTACACCCCATCAGCTTCTCACCAACCCTGTATCCACAAGTTAAACTCTATGATTTTAGTTCTAATCTGTCTTGCTAATGGTACCAGCAACACCTCTGAGAAGGCAACCTTATCAGCTCTTATCCTGAACTTAGTTTGTTAAACTGTATGCATCCCATAATATCTAAGTGCTGCAGCTGTTTGAAAGTGTTGTGACATAGAAACTTTATCAGTCTCCACCAATTTAATTATGCTAAGAATTTTTATTGAATGCAGAATCACACAATTTACCCAATTAATCCATGCTGTACTTTATTTTGTTCCATAAATATATTGGATATGTTTGTCAAACATTGCACAAATCATGATCTACTTTATTTACTTTTCATAAATAAATGGAGCACTGCATAATGCCAGGCATCAGAGAATGTTAGCCTCAGTGGCTTTCACGTGACACCACATTGTTTAGTTGGAACTTATTGTACTCTGAATCCAAGAATTGTAGTTGCAGACTTTGGTATAAACTCCTGGTCTGTTCTTCAGAGCACATCCATATCCCCAGGATACAACACCCTGCAGTTGTCCATTGCAAACAACTGGGCCACCAGAATCCCCCTGAAACAGGAAAAAGAACATTAGAAAATGTCTAACATTTAAATGTTCACTTTGCTCATCCAGTCGGTGTGTACAGTATATTGGGGCCAGATAGACTGAGGATGGGGAGTAAACCTCCATACACAGCCAGTCTGTATATTAGAGACAAACAGAATTAGGGCATGATCCCTCTATACGCAGTCAGCCTCTATATTAGGGACAAAGAGAACTGGGTCATAATCCCTTCACACACAGTCAGTCTATATATTAGGGACCAAGGGAACCGGGGCATGATCCCTTCTCACACAGTCTGTATATCAGGGATCATGAGAACTGAGACATGAGCCCTTCACATGCAATCAGTCTGTATATTAATGACAAGGAATCTGGAGTGTGATCCCTTCATACATAGTCAGCCTGTATATTAAGGAGCAAGGGAACTGGGGCGTGATCTCTCCACACCCAGTTGGTCTGTATATTAGGGACAAAGAGAACTGGGGCATGATCCCTCCACATGCAATCAGTTTGTATATTAGGGACAAAAGTAACTGGGAAATGGGGTGCGATCCCTCCATACATAGTCAGTCTGTATATTAAGGAACAATGGAACTGGGGCGTGATCTCTCCACACCCAGTTGGTCTGTATATTAGGGACAAAGAGAACTGGGGCATGATCCCTCCACATGCAATCAGTTTGTATATTAGGGACAAAAGTAACTGGGAACTGGGGTGCGATCCCTTCATACACAGTCAGTCTGTATGTTGGGGACAAGGTGAACTGGGACATGCTCCCTCCATACACAGTCTGTATATTAAGTGCAAAGTCAGTTGGTGATGAACCTGTAATCACTGGATCTTCCTTTTTCCCATAGGGAAACCGTGGCATAATTTGACATCATAAAGGAATGTTTATAATGGCAAACACATGCCCGGTATCCCTTGCTCTGTGCATGCGCCCACCGCTGCTCTTCCTCTCGAACCACTGGCTGGCTTATCTTTCTCCTGGAGATGTAACCACCACTCAGACATGGCAGTAAGTAACTATGAAAAGGAAAATCAGGTGGCATAAAATAAAAAAAACTAAAATTTCAGCTGCTGTCCCAAAGAAGTAAATAAAAAAACCCTCTTTTAAATAAAGAAAATAAAAGCGACCGCAGACCACACGCTCTAACCTAACCAGACTGTGGCTGCACAGAAGCATTTTTTATTTGATATAATTGCTCTGGCAAAAAAGGAAAAAACAGCAATTATACAAAATAAAATATGGGGTGGTGTTTAAGCTTGAAGTAAATGAATGATGCTGGGAGCACACTTATATACATAGGCGATGCACTCCCTGCATCAGTTGGACAGCTGTTGGCCATGGAGGTGTGTGGAGGGCTGTGCCACTAGCCATCTTGAGCCACAGCACTGACTGGCAGGTATGAGGACTGGGGGTGGTGTTGTTGGTGCCATGGGGATCACTGGCCACCAATGTTGATGCTGGGATACCGGGTTCAGGGGTTGGGGATGTGTGGACCGGGGCACCTCTGAGTGTTCAGGAGGGATGACATGATCAACACTAGGGACACGGCATATATGTGCTGGGGTGGGCTGCCATAATACAATGGGCACATGGCTTACTTGTGTTGTGGGGTCAGCCTTAATACAACATGAATGGGCTTATATGTGTTGGGGGGGTTGCTATATTATCTACAGGGATGGGATAGACTTGTGCGGGGTGGATATCACATCTGTGCATGGGGACGGGTGATGAAGTGTGGCAGGGGTTGAGGGGTAAGACTCTGCAGTCGTCCAGGCCTGGGCACTGATATGTGTGTGGGGGATCCCTGGTATATGGTATAGGAGTGGATTTGCTGTTGGGACAGTGGGATTGTGTCTGGCAGCCTGGAAGGAGGTGTACAGCACATACAGCAGTTATGGCAGGGTCCCCCCTGCTGTAACCTGCTCACTCCGATGCTTCCCTGTGAGCAGCACTATGTGCCTTTGTGAATGACACACAGTGCAGGTACACCTCCATCACGCTCCCCACCCCTGGCATGTTGATGATTGCGCAGCCTGGGGATCTGGCACATAACTGACTTGCACGTCATTTGAGAATGCCACTGGGGGGTCTGCAGGACCCCTGCTGTGCAGCATTCATGCGTATCTATGCCTACACACCCGGTTTCCACAGTGCATAGGCATAGTGCATAGGGCCCATTCTCCTTTGCTATAGGTAACATCTGGGGGGTGTAATGTTGTCTATACCTGGTGCTCCAAACATTTTTAACCCATCAGTCTTTGTCTTTTTTTCTTCCTTTGTTATATGGAGATGAGAAGAGTTAGCAAATATAACTTGAATATTTAGTGGACTAGTTTCAGAATACATTGAACAAAAATTTGAACTGGATCTGAAATTATCCTGTTTTGTTCTATAATAGATGTAAGTTTAGGCTCTGATTTTATGATGGAATTTATATACCTGCAAAATTATTTGTAGTTCCTTTAGGATTCTGTTCTTGCTAGTTTTATTTCCATGTTTCTTTTTGCTTTATTAATTGTGTTTTTACATGTTCTATGTACTTGTTTAAATTTGTTCCAATCTGCTGCTGTTTTTGTCTGTTTACAATGCACATATTGTTTGCTTTGTTGTTTTATTAGTCTTCTAATCTTATTATTTAGCCATTCTGGCTTCAGTCTCTTTCTGTTGTGGTTTTTTTCACACATTTGATATTTCTAGCACATAGTTCTTGTATAGTTAAATTATTTTCCACATTCTCCGGTGGTTTTATTTTGAAGTAGGGCTTGCCAATTTATACTATCTCTGTGTTAATGTTGTCCATGTTGGCTGCATTATATAAATATTTCAGTACAATCCAGTCTCTGGTTTGTTGTTTCTTGAAGTACGAAGTGATTACATGAATGGTCACTGTTACCTAGTGGCATTTTTACCCAACAGTTACTATTAATAGCATCATATGTATTTACAGTAACAGTATGTCTAGTATATTTTTGTCTCTTCTGGGTATGCTGGACAAGATTATGTTCTATACAGGTTTTTAGGAAGATGGCACTGTGTTTGGCCTTTGCAGTTAGATTCCCTCAGTCACTGTCCCTTAAATTAAAACCACTTGTCAAGATTAGTTTTCGCATATCACATGCCTTGGTTATCGCTTGTGGAATTGTTAGGTGAGTGACTTCATCCACATTTGGTGGGTGACAGCACAGGCCTATGTTGAATACATGTGATGTATTTGGGTTAATCTGTAACTATATTGTTTCAGAGGAGACACTACGTAAGTTGACTTTGTGTGGATATGTCTGCAGCTTTTAACGTATTTGATATACAGTATATACTGCTATTCCTCCTCCCTTTCTGTTTGTTCTGTCTAGCCTAAACAAGTGGTAGCCATCAATGTTCTTACTCCAAGGCCTGGAAATTCAGAGCAGTTGCACATGGTGCAATTGAGTTGTGCTGGCACAAGTGCAGAATTGCGCCAAGGAGCCATATTCAGCGGGAGCCATTGCACAGCGCAAAATCCATTGTGCCAGTGCACAACTATAATGTATGCAGGCACAAGCGCAGGGGGCATTCCCATGAATATCCAGTGCAGTGGCATATTCAACCATGAAACCATGGTGCAAGTGTGGATCAAACCGAAGTTGCTCCAACCAAACTTGTTCCTATAAATACAGGGCACAGTTGCGCCAGGAGTGAGAGTGAGAGGGAGCAATAGAGAGAGAGAGAGAGAGAGAGACAGACAGACAGACAGACAGACAGACCAAAGACCAGACACAGAGGGACAGGGACAGATAGGTGGCTTGGGAGAGGAAGAGAGGGGCAGAGAGAGACACACACACACACACACACACACACACACACACAGTTTGTGTACCAGGGTGGCACACAGCCAGCAGCCAACTGCCCGGGGGGGACAGTGGACAGGAGGGGCCATGGACAGTGCACACTTCATGATGGAGGCAGTAATGAAGGGTGTGAGGGGGCAGGAGGAACAGCTACATGGCCGATGAAGGGACAGTAAGCGGTATGCCTCATACAGGTGGTACCGTGCCAGCATTTCCTTCGAGAACTATAGTGACACTGAGATCGTGGGCTGGTACCACCTGAACAGGGCCATTCTGAGGCAGCTCTGCGAGCTGTGCAGTGAGAAGATGTAGGCACCCACCAGACAGAGCCACTCCATGTCCATGAAGATGAAGGTGACCACCATCATGAGCCTGCTCACCACGGGCACCTTCCAAAGACCAACAGGGGACACCACAGGCAACACCCAGTTGGCCACATCCCACCTCCTCACACAGTTCCTCAATGATCTGCTGCCACATGCTTTGGAATTCATTACTTTCCCCAGCACACGGGCAGAGAGTACAGCAACTATGCAGGACTTCCGCAGGGTGGCACGCATGCCTGGCATGATTGGGGCCATTGACTGCAGCCACATGGGCCTCTGCATGCCACCTGGCCCTGAGGGAGTGGCATATATAAACAGGAAGGAGAGCCCAACTATCAACTGCCAGGTGGTGTGCGGTGCCATGAGGCACATCACCAATGTCTGCACCACACACCCTGGAAGTGCACATGATACATTCATCTGGCACAGCTCTGCACTGTGCCACAGATTCAAATGTGGGAACATCCCCACAGGCCACCTAGTGGGTGAGTATGGCATGGGCAAGGTGCAATGGGCAGAGCAGACCTGGGGATGGGGTGGGCAGGGGGCGCATGATGGCGGGGGTGCTAGGGAAAGGTGAGGGGCACAGTACAGCATAGCAGAGGGCTAATCATGCCATTCTACACACAGGTGACACTGCATACCCACTGAGGCCCTGGCTGCTCACTCCCTACCGGCACCCGTCATCCCCAGCAGAGGAACAGTACAATGAGGCAAACGCCAGCATGCACAATATCGTTGAGCTTGTATTGGGCATGCTAAAGGCACATTTTCATTGCCTAGACAGGTCAGGTGGTGTCTTACAGTACAGCCCCTTGAAAGCCTGTGGTCTGTTTCTGCCCTGCTGCATACTGCACAACATGGCCATTGACCGTGGGATAGCTGTCGAGGCTGATGAGAGCAACAGTAGTGGGAACGATGGGGACAATGGGCTGGGGAGTGGTGGACAGCCACCCCCTGGGCAGAGGGACACCCAGCTACTGCAGCAGGCTCAATGCCACTGCAACATTGTCACACAAGAACACTACAGTGAACCCAGTTAGGTGGTGCAGTACCCATGCATGGGCCACACAGACAGGTACAGAACACATACAGGGGACATTTATTGCAAGGGGCATGCACACAGAGGCATGATGCATGGGTAGGGGAGTCAGTGGCACACAACCACACACAGCAACACACACACACACACACACACACACTCACACACACACGCATTAGAATGTGGCATGGATCAGATGCATTGCTCCACTGCACAGGTGCAACTGGTGCTAGACTGCCCTCATCACACCCATGCCACATGGTGCAGTGGCCTGGCAAGCACACACACACACAGGCAGCATTCGGCACCACACACAGGCACGACACCAGTGGTAAGGCACACACACATACCACCCATGTGCACACAGGGCAGCAGCTGCAGTCCATGGTCAGGGCAGCCCACAAATCAGGGCTGCTGCATGGTACCATGGCCACCAGGACAATGGGGGCAGCTGTGCTGGGGCTGATCAGCAGCCACAGACTGTGCATCAGCCGGGGTGGTGCAACAGCCCCCAGGGGTGGAAGCATGGGACAGCGACCGTGTCCTTGCAGGGGTGTGCAGGTGCCCAAACAGGCCAGCCCTGGGTGTGCCTGTGATGCCTATATCAGAGCCCAATGTCGACTGTGTTGTGGTCACCCAAGGCTGGGTCCGTAGCATGGACAGCGCACTGCGAGGGGTCACCTGTGCATGCCCATGCGCTGTGGCAGCCAGCAATGCAAAGTCATCTGTGATCACAGTGGCAATGCGATCCAAGGATGCAGTCATGGCCTCCTGCATGCATTGCATCCCCACCAGGATCTGCTCAGTGCCCTGTTCCTGCTGCTCAGCTAACTGGCGCATCTCTGCACACACTCCAGTGGCAAGCAGCACCTGTTGCTGAACGGATGTCCACAGCAGCAGGGTGTGCTCAGCCAGACAGTCAACATCTTGGGGCTCCTGGGTGGGATGCCATTCCCCTTGTGGTGACCAGCCATGCTGCACAGCCCCTCTCTCTGGTGGATGCTGCACAGTGGGGTCTGCAGAGGATATGGGCACGGCAGGTGCACCGGTGGTGGATCTTGTTCCTGGCTGCACCATGGCACCCGCAGCCTGCTGCTGTTACTTGTCCAGCCACTGTACGCCGCCCTGCATGGCCACACCACCTCAGGGCACATTCTGGGTACCGCACACCAGCGTACCTGCAGTGGTGGCAGGTAGCTGTTCTGCCACTGGCAGAGCACTGGGCACGGGGCCTGCCTGTGATGCCAGCAGGGGTGACACACCCACAATCCAGCCATGCTGTCCAGGAGCTATGAGCAGTCATCATCAGTGTCAGACCCTGCCCTGATCTGTGTCTCTGCACACAGGACACCAAGGCTGGCATCCTGCAGGACCACATCCAGGGCCTTGTCCAACCCTAGGTCTAGGACATCTAATGGCACCGTGGTGCTGAGCTGCAGCCTGTCAGGCCCCCGGATGCCAGTGAATGTGGAAGGTACATCCTCCGGGGGCTGTACTGGTGGCCACAGGTGCCGCTGCTGCTGCTGGTGCCCCATCCTCTGCATGGAGGTGTGCTGGAGCTGCAAGAGAAGAAAGGTGTGTCAGTGATGCAGTACCCACATGTGCCCCCCTGTACACTGCCGCTGTATGTGTTCTGCAGCATGGCATGCACATGGGAGCGCACACATGCACATGACATGCATGACGGCCACATGCACGCCAGAATGCTCATGTATGCACCCTCTGGGCCACCAGCTATGCATGTCTGACATACATCACATGCAGTGATGGGCTGCCACCCATCTGGAAGCCTTATCCAGACACACACACACTCCACCGTGGTACAGCACATAGTGGCTGCCACCAGCTCCTTGGTTGGGGTCAGTGTGGGTGCATCCGCTGACCCTCCCAGGTGGCTTTACAGGACACCCTGATGGCAGTCACCTTATCCTTAATCCACCACCTGTCAGTCCCAACCTTCTTGTGGCACTCCTGCACCAACCACTGGTGGCTGCCGTGCTGGTACACATAGGTCACAAACTCCACCCATGCAGCAGCCCTGGCCTGTGGTGTGCTCGTGGCACCGCTCAACAGTGCCTCCCTGTCGAGGTAGGCCTCAAACAGGGCATCTTTCTCAGCCTTAGTGAAGTTGGGCCTGTACTTCCATGCAGGCCCCCCTCTCTTAACCCTCCTCATGTTCCAACTTGTTGCCTCCTGTGGACATGGACAGCACAGTGTGTCAGTTGCAGCATCTCCCTGGTCCATCCTACCCTGCAGTGCTGTCTGCTCCCAGTGTGCTGCAGCAGCATCTACTACTTACCTATCAAGGTTGCAATACTGGTCCATGTCCTGTGCTGTTCCGTGATGCTTATGAGGTGCAAAGCATGCAAATGAGGTTGAGCGCAACAGAAATGTCATGCTAATGCACCCCACTGCACCAAGCATTGGCTGATGAGCTCATTTGCATGTAGCATCTGAATATCGAGATATTGCACCGTGCGCAATGGTATTGCGCTGGAGCAAGTGATGGCACAATGCCCATGCATGCGTGGTGCTGAGGCCTGCAGTGCACATGTGCACTGTGATGTCATGGTATCAATCGTGCAGGCCGCATGAACAGCGTGATGTAACAGCACTGCACAAGCTGCACATGACTGGCAACGTGCGCTTCGAGCATGACGGCATGTTCCCTATTGTGCGCATGCGACTCTGCACTACTCACTGACCTCTGACCCCTGGGTCCTCTCCATGACCCTGTTACTCTGCCAGCCATGCCTACTGAGCAAGTCTGTCACTGCATGATGGGCAGGCACTACGCAGTCTCCTGCGCATCGCACATCTGACACCTGTACTTAACACGTGTGCCTGATGCTGCCATTTTTGCTGCCAAACCCACTAGTGTAAAATGGTGCAGGGGAGAGATAGATGTGCCCCTATCTGGACCCAGGTAGAACTGGCCAACCTTGTAGCCTGTGTGGAGCCCCACACCCCCCAGCTGTATAGGCAGGTGTCCTTACAGCAGGAGAGGGGCACTGTGTGGCAGGGGATTGCTGCCAGCCTAGAGCACAGGACCAGGGTGCCCAGAACAGGGGAAATGTGCAGGCACCAGTATTGTGACAATGCCAGACAGGACCCTGATTGGCTGAGGAGGCTTCTGGCATGCACCAGGCATGGGGCTGTGCCACAGCCAGGTACGTCATCCCATGTTGCATGTCTGCCCTTGTGATGTACTCTGATGTTGACTTGATTGTCTGGCATGCCCTGCAGAGGGGTACACTGTCATCGTGCACATCATGGAGTGGCATTTCCAGCTTCCGCTTGCATCGTGATGCAGCCGTGCAAGTGTGCGGGACATGTCAGGCAGGGTCACACCCTGTGCACAGGGGTATTGGGGGACAGCTGCTGTTGTTGGTCACTGATGTGCACCTGTCTCCTTTCCAGTTCCAGGGCCAGAGGACAGCAGGTGGGCCAGGGCTGCAGCAGCACGGGACCAAGCGGTGCACCATGATGGTGAAGGACTGGCACCAGCAGGGCCACAGGAGGCAGGTAAGCACTGTCATGGTCCTTTGTACTGTACATGGGGGGTGGCAAGGGGAGTGAGTATGGGCATGGCCACCTGTGCCATGTGGAGTGGCAGCTGTGTGTGTCGCACTGTGCATGGTGCATGCCATTGTGGCACATCCATTGGACATGTATGCTGACTGTTGGTGGGGTTAGCATGCACCTGGCTGCCACTGTTGTTGCTGTGGTGCTGCCAGTGCACTATGCCATGTGACTGTCATTGCACAGTCCTGTGGCCATTGTGCAGCGGGGACCACCTCTGTGCAATGACGTGGTGCACCATGTTGCTGGCTGGCATTGGCCCAACCCCCTGCAGGTGGCCATTATGGGCCCTCCAGATGTGTGTGGTCCCACTGCCCATTGTGCACTGTGGGTGGGCATGGTTCCTTAGGCCATTGCACTGATCACCTGTTCTGTCCCTTGCTGTAGGTGTCCGGTGGCCAGTGTGAAGACCACCGGGCCAGATGTTGAGCCAGCTGCTGTGCCAGACCCTGCTCTTGGTCCTTGATCCTAGAGGTGGTGTGGCCATGAGCCAAATGATGGTGGCAGAGAGGCCAGAGAGGCGGAATGCCAAGGCAGCCAGCTGGGGCCGTCGCTGAGGCCTCATCAGTTTTCCCCTGTCTCCCCTGCTGAACCTTCCCCTACAGTCCCACCTCCCACTGTACAGTCCCTGTTCCCTGTCCCCTTTCCTTGCTGTACCTACCCTTTCCCAGTCCCTGTTTTTCTGTAAATAGTTTTCTTAAATATATATTTTTCTGACATACCTGCCTGTGTCTGCTTTGCAGGTGGTGTGAGGAGCCATGCTGCAGTGTCTGTCTGTGTGGTGTGCATGAGACGGAGCGCATGTTGTGCTTTTGTGGTTCACTGCTGTTCACTGTGGTGTGTCCCACCATGGTGGTATCCATCTTCTGGGTCAGTGGCTGTGCCTTGGGGTGCCCATGGGGTGGCTGTCAGGGGTGTGTGGTGGGTGTGTGAATGGTGGTAGCACACAGCCATGATCATTGGTCGGGTACTGTCTGCACACTGTGTTGAGGTCCTCTGCTTGGTATTGTGCAGCCTGTCCCATGTGGTCTGCCATGCTGCCTGCAACCCCACCCCTTCAGTGCCCACTGTGTGGGCTTCCTGTGTGGAATGTGTGTGCTTGGCTGCATGGTGCTGGGTGTGGCCTGCTATGGTCTGGGGCATGGCCAGTGGCCTGTGGGAGGGCTCCTTTGGTGGCACTCCATTAGCCATTGGCACCTCCTGTCACCTAGCTGTGCCACTGTTGTGTTCTGGGGTCCTATGTCTAGGTGCCTGTGTATGCCCTGCTGTGCCCTGCTGGTGGCAGCCTCCTATGGCCTGTCACTGTGCTTCCATGACTCTGTCCCTGGGTCTGTTCTCTTTGCCCTGCCTCCTCTATAGCTGTGCTGCTCTGCTGCAGGGTTGCACTGGAGCAGCTCTGTTTGTGTCATGGTGCAATTCTGTTTGCACCATGGTGCAGCTCTGCCATATTCAGCCAGGTTGCACTGGTGCAGTTTGGCCTGTGCAACCTCTTAATATGGCTCCAGTTGCACCATGGCTCATCGGATTTGTGCTGTGCCTGACTTGCGCTGGCCTTTGGCGCATTTCTGAATATCCAGGCCCCAGTATCATTCTCGTTCACCATGTTTCAGTGTTAGATATCAATACTTTTATCAGTGTTAAGAAGCACTTGTAATTCATTGACTTTATTAGTCATACTCCTGACTTTACACATCATACATCTAAGACTCCTTTTTTCTTTATGGCATTTGTCTAGATGATGTTAGTTTGTCTGTGAATTTTAACAGTTTGAGTGTCTGTCAGATCCTTCTTGTGGGTAGCCACCTGCCCCATCTCTGCTAGTTTAAAAGAATCAGTTCCATATTTGTATTAATAAGCCTAGGACATATTAATGTACCCTTGTTATTCAAATGCAGCCCAAGGATGCAATACTTGAAGCAACATCCCATTGTGTTAGAGAGAAAAGGAAGTGCAAAAGAAGAAGGAAACCACTGATTCTCAAAAACAGTAGCAGAAAAGGTCAGAGTCAAAAGGAGGCTGGCCTTCAGGAAATATAAGGGAATGCAGCAGGATGAAGATATGGAGGCATACCAAACTTCCCTAAGGGAAGCAGTGAAGGCAGTAAGGCAGGTAAAGGCCCAAACCAAGGAAACACTAGCATGAACAGTAAAAGAAGGTGACAAGCCCTTCTATAGATGCATTAGTGAAAGGAGAAAGTCCAGAGGGGGTATTGCTAAGATCAAAGGAGATAAGGGGGCATGTGAGGAGGAGGACCATGTAAAAGCATCTATCCTAAATAGATACTTCTGATCAGTATTTACAGAAGAAAATGTACGGCAGGGCCCACAGCTCAGCACCATGGACACAGGGAGAGGGAGGTGTGCATTAGTCCCTTCACAAAAGAAAGGGTCCTGCAAGAGCTTGATAAGCTCAGGGTGGACAAGGAAATGGGACCTGATGGCATACATCCCAGGGTACTAAAGGACCTAAGGGTGGAACTAGCAGAACCATTATCAGAACTGTTTAGTGAGTCTCTGGGCACAGGAGAGGTCACAGAAGACTGGAGAAGGGCTCATGTGATCCACTCCACAAGAGTGGTAGCAGGGAGGAGGCAGGGAACTACAGACCAGTCAGTTTTACCTCAGTAGTGGGCACTATTATGGGGGCACGCCTT
Organism: Neoceratodus forsteri; assembly: GCA_016271365.2. Taxonomy (NCBI): domain Eukaryota; kingdom Metazoa; phylum Chordata; order Ceratodontiformes; family Ceratodontidae; genus Neoceratodus; species Neoceratodus forsteri. Next base: position 1,870,101 of record CM028138.1, on the reverse strand, counting down.
AAAGAAAGGATAGTGCAACACCTGAAATCCACAGGTGCATAGGATCCAAGACAGCATGGGTTTATAAAAGGAAGGTCCTGTCAAACTAATCTCATAGATTTCTTTGACTGGGTAACCAGAGTGGTGGACCAAGGGGGAGCAGTTGATGTCACCTACATTGACTTCAGCAAAGCTTTCGATACTGTTCCACATAGAAGATTGATTAGTAAGCTGGGTAGGCTTGGGGTGGGTCAGAAGTTGGTCTACTGGGTGGCAAACTGGTTGACAGGCAGAAAACAGAGAGTGGAGGTAAACGGTATACAGTCAGAAGAGATGCAAGTAACAAGTTGGGTACCTCAGGGATCAGTCCTGAGGCTGGTCCTCTTCTATATCTTCATCATTGACATTGCAGATGGACTGGAGGGTAAGGTTTGTCTGTTAGCAGATGACACCAAGATCTGCAACAGAGTAGATGATCCGGACGGGGTGGGCAGAATGAGAAGAGATCTGGATAAACTGGCAAAATGATCATAAGAGTAGCAACCGGGGTTTAGTGTAAAGAAGTGCAAAATCATGCACATAGGGAAGAGAAACCCTGAAGCCACCTATGGTCTGGAAGGGGAGTTGCTGGCAGCCACAAGGGAAGAAAGAGACTTGGGCATCATCATCACAGATGACCTGAAATCATCCAAACAGACCACTAAAGCAGTAGGTAAGGCTAGAGTGATGTTGGGGTGTATTAGTAGGGGTATCACAAGTTGGAAGAGGGAGGTAATAATCCTTCTTTACAAGACACTGGTTAGGCCCCATCTGGAGTACTGCGTGTGCAGTACTGGAGGCCACAACTTCACAAGGACATTAACCAAATTGAGGCAGTCCAGAGAAGGGCAACCAAAATGGTGCAGGGACTGCATCAGAAAACATGAGGACAGATTAACAGAGCTCAATTTGTATAGCCTAGAGCAAAGGAGGGAGAGAGGTAATATGATAGAAACTTTCAAACACTTTAAGGGCAATAACAAGGTGAAGGTGTCTAACATGTTTCAATATCAGAAAAATAGCAGGGCAAGAAGACACAGCATGAGATTAGAGGGGAGGCTGATAAAGGGGTAATGTGAGGAAGTTCTTTTTCACAGAAAGGGTGGTAGATGCATAGAATGGCCTACCTCAGGAAGTGGTGGATATGAATACAGTGCAGGGCTTCAAACAGGCATGGGATAGGTATAAGGGAGCAAGACAGATGAGTATGAGTAGATAGGCCATTGACAGAGCAAGGCCGATGGCACATTTATAAGGTAGAAAAAGAAATTGGCAGATACCTGCCATCAAATTCTATGTTTCTATGTTTCTAAAGTGATAGGCTTCTGCTGGATCAACAAGTCTTATGACTGCTTCCTCATTATGAATGCAGAGAACTGCTTTGAAAGTTAATGAAAACATTACTTTCGTTGTCCTCAGCTTGTCTATGGCAGGCCCAAATGCCGGCTGCTTTTCCTGTTTCCGTCATGGTGTAGACAATCTTGATACAGGAACAGGAAAGCTCTCTAGTCCTTCCAGAGTTGCTGTTGCCAGTAAGCATGTAGTGTTTTCTGCTTGTCCACAAAATTGTGGATCTACATAATGAGCTGCCATGACGGTTCACTCACAGGTGGCTCCTCTTTACCATGTTCAGTTTAATGTGGCCACCCTAGCACCCCAAGTTTTAGCTTTAGGGAGCCATACCTTGAAAAAGGCCACTGGACACAGGCCCTCTCAACTCTCCAGCAATCCTCGGAACCTCAGGTTGTTTCACCAGTTCACTTTATCCTGCTGATCAATTTGCTCCTGAAAATCTGTAATCTTTGCTATTAATTTAAAAAAGTACTTTTGCAGTTGCCTTGTCTGGTCTTCTACACCTGAAATAATTTACTCTGTGGTTGCCAGTCGAGTTATGTGACCTGCTACATGTTCCTTCAGGAAACTGATTGCTCCACCATTCCATTCACTTAGGAGGTAAGGGCCATCAGCAACTGGGTAAGATCAGCCAGTCAAATGTCATCATTGACCTCTCTCAAACCTTTAGGTTGGCACTGATCTCCAACTCCCCAATCCTGCCTATTTCTTCACATCTTTCTTGACCCCCGTTTATTGCTTGGATGTGATTACAGTCAATAATTCATCCATACCAGTGATAAGAACAGTCCTGCCTACAATTAATGATATTACCATACCTGTCACTTCTACTTTTCTAGGGATCGCCTATGCAGTGCACCATAAGTTTGTTATTTTCTCAGTCCTAACCCTTACCAAGTCAACAATGATATATCTAAATGAAATGTAATGGCAATTTGTTTTCAAGAAAAAATGTAAATATTTATAAAATACCCAAATCTTGGTGGAACTACAACATTTTGTCACCAAATAATATTAGAAAATGATGGAAACCTTTTACAGTGAAAAAGGTAGGGTACATTTTTGCCCAGTTTCATTGCACTGCTGAATTCATAGCTGTGCAGTGTAAAATAACTAGAAAAATGCAGGGTGGATGGAGCTGGAACAGAACTGGACCACTTAGCTGCTCATCAGCCCCTCTCTCCCCAAAATGTATTTGACACAAATGCTTACTTAACTCTAACATGCAGGCCCTACCCCCCCCCCTATAATTATTGTCCGTCATGGATGAAGATAGCCATCTCAAGTTATTTTGGTAATTGTGTAAGACTTCAGTATAAAATGAAATGTTTTACTTTGAAGAAAATAAGAAAAATGGATACAGATGCCAACTGATAGTAGAACTTCAGCTTTTTGGAACTATTAGCATGACGGACCCTCAAATGGTAGGTTGTGTATGTGCAATGTTTCAAAACAAGCCATTCTGATGTGATAACAACTGAGAGCATGTTACTGTATTTTTGTGCATTTTCACTGTGGTCTTCAAACATTTCATAACACACATCTGAAATATCAGTCTCACTCCAGATTCCATTGAAGAGGAAAAGTGTGTAAACAGGCTTGGAGTGGGGTTTGGAGAAACATTTTTCTGTGCAGTTTTATCTGGTGACAGTGACCATTTAAACAGAGGAGCAGAGCAGAAAACATGTTTGATATTCCACAGACCAGCTCAGATTGCCCTATCTCTGCTGCTCCTGTGTGCTGCTAAGTCAGATGGGTCCTATACACATGGACATTTTTTGCATGTCATTTAAATTACCTCTACCCTTCACCCTTTACCCTAGCCCTTTACCTAGGGCTACCTGGGGTGGATATCCACCGCTTGCAGCTAGTGCAGAATGCTGCAGCCCAGTTTTTGGCAGGAATTCTTAGATCCTGTCATATTACGCCAGTGCTGTGTGGACTGCACTGGCTGGCAGTGCAGTGGCGGATCACCTTCAAAGTCGGCCTTCTGACTTTTAAAGAGCTACACAGACTAGGCCCAGATTACCTGAAAGAGCTCCTGGTCCCCTACTGCCCTGGGCAATTGCTTTGCTCAGCTAACGAGGGGTTGCTAGAGATTCCAAGGGTGTGCTTGAAATCTTCTAGGTCCCGGGCATTTATGCACATGGCCCCAACCCTCTGGAATTCTCTACCCCGTCAGCTACGGGAGTGCACGACTGTGAAGGGATTCAAGCAAGCTTTAAAAACACTTATGGGTTCAAGATTATGGTGAATTAATAATTTTTATTGGATCATTTGTTTTATGTTATTTTATGGCCTGGATTTTTGATGTGTTCTTTTAAATTTGTTAGGCACCTTGATATCTTAAAAGGCGCTCTACAAATAAAGTTATTATTATTATTATTATTATTAAATGTGCAAAGATGATCAAAGCAGACTGAAAAAGGACTGATTTGGTTTTTAATAATGAACTTTTTTATCTATGCATTATTGACTTTTTGGGGCTGTATAATCATGTTTTAATTGTCAGTGGATTCCTGAATACAGCATGGATAACACAAATTATTATTTTTCAATGCCTTTTAACATTTCATAATCATCAATACATAGGCACCAGCAAGCAAGGAAGCTCACATCAACAAGAACTGAAGCTCACACCAATAAGCAAGAAAGTTCACGTTAGTGCAGTGGACAGATGCAGCACAGGGAAGATGGCATATGGAGTACTTGTAGTTGAGGAGTAGCAGCAGACAGCTTGATGTTAATGCTATTAAAAACCTAACGTGTGGTATGCATTTTAACCACTGACTTGTATTTCTAGTTGATATTTATCTATGCTATACATTGCTGCACTTGGAGAGTGAATTTGCTTGTCTTTCTAGTGATTTTTCCTCTGGAGGTGGAAATGAAGAGAAGAGAAGATGAAAAGTCAAGGATAGCACATGCCTCTGTGAATGTTGCTGGAGAGGATCATGTGACTGGGCAGCCCAGAACTGCTTTTGCAGCCTGAAGTGTGGAGGTGGATAGGCTCCGGGATCCCAGAGAAACCTGGATTCTTGCTAGCAGACAGGGGACAGCGGAGGATTTGTTCAAGTGCGTTGCAGCCCTGGAGGCCATGAGATGTTGTTTAGATGCTGACTGGAAGCAGGAAGGTTGGCTAACAAGGAGCGGCATTGCAACATGGAGAAGTAGACTGTTTTAGTGGAGGATTAAGAGTTCCTTCAGGATTGGCAAAGCCAGTGGAGAGATGAAGACAGACAACGGTGAAAAGCCCTGAAATGTATTTTATTTTTCTAAGTCAGTTGTACCCAATGTTACATTAAGATTGAGGCATTTAACATTGTGTATAACTCCCTGGGTATCACCAAAAATTTTTCTTAGGGTTAGAGTAAAAGATTTTATCTTTGAGAGAATTGTAGGGTGGCATTAAATCACTCTATTTGCCTAATACACTCATTTGAACTGACAAAAACAATGTAATATTACAAGAAAGTGTAAAGCTAGTATTATTTTTAGAATGTAACCATTCACTACTCTCATAGATTTCTGTTCCATAGGAGTGTCTGATATTTCACTTTGGTGGAGTTAGATTAGTACTGTTAATTATGTGTTCATGTTATAGGGGCTAGTTGTCTTAAAAAGGTTACATGAAAGGAGTAGGGAGGCAGGTCACAGTTTTAAAGTAATGTATTCCCCTGTTCACTTGCTAGATTCAGATATATTTCTCCTACAAGTTTAGTATTTTTATTGTTGCTTTGTTTTCACATATTAAGTTACAAATTCGAAATGTCCACCACTTTCTGGAGTCATGTGATTTGTGCACAATGCAGGTATCCCTTACTTAGTATGGAAGTCTTACTCAAAGATTTTCCAGTAGCCATCTTTGCTCCACAGTAGTCAAAAGGCCAGTTGCAGGAGAGATGCAGGTAATCCACACTCTGTATGCTCAAACCTATTGAGAAACCAGGCGGTAGTAACTTACAAGGGAGAGAATGATTACGGTTGTATGCCTTATATGCTGTATATCAGTTTACAAGATGTTTTACCTGGGTTACTTCCTTTTATTTTTCATTGTGCAATATCTTCAAATTATGACCGACTATTCACTGAGGCTGAATACTTGATATTTATAACTGTTCATTGAATCATACTGTTACTGGTGTATAAATTAATTTTAAAGAACCGTTCACTGGCTGGTCGCTACATTTTCTCACCCTACGAAAAACAGAATTTTGATGTGGGAGTAGGGCTGGAAGTGCCTAAGGCTAATATTTTATTGTGAATAATTCCTTTTTTGCTTTATATTTTTACATATTATGTGTTCTTAATGATAATGTCATGATTATATGTTGGTATTTAATAAATAGAATAATGTATATGTACCAGTGCATTACCGGTGAGTAATACCATCGAGAGGTTCTGGACATGTAGGAACCTCGAGAGCTAAGCTCAAGAGGTTCCTGTGTCCAGAACCTCTAGATGGTATCACTCACCAGTAATGCACTGGTTCATATATGTTATTTTTTTTAATATATGGATCTGGTTTGGATATTTTGCAGGAGTACGAGAGCAGTGTAAAACTTACAGCAGTGACCGTAATGTAGGTGAGGTGGTTTCCAGCTCAGGGTCCTGGGTGATGAGTCAGAAGAAGGCAGTTGTAGCCCAGCATTCCAGATAGTGACATTACTGATCAAAAACAACAAAATGTAGTGGGTTGCCAAGTCGTCCATGATAAAAAACTGGACCTATAAAGCTGTACTAGGCAGTAAAGAGAAAACAAATGCTGCAACTAGGGCCGAGAATTTCTCTAGCTAAGTGTATTGTTCTGCCCGCCCACACAGGAAAAGTTGCTAACTGAAAGGCATGCTTTACAAGATGTCAGAAGGGAAACTAGCACTTGCGCTGTTCTGTTTTGCTAATAATACTATAGTTCAGGTCACAAATAATAGTATTACGGCACCTGAACGGTAGTATTATCACTCCTAAAGTGTGCCCTTATCACTCTGGGAATGATAGTATTATCAAGATTTTTTGTATGCTTTAGTAGCATATTAAATTACATATCCATATATTAATATATTTTTTTTACTTTTGAATGGCTTCCATGTATCCTGTAAGTTTTATTAAGTTCTATTATGTCAATTATTTTCTTACACCTAAAATGTTAGGAAAAGGATGTGGTTACTGAAAATGTTATGCATGTTGGACTATGACAAAAGTATTAATCACTGAGTACTTTTTTAGTTGATCAGTCTTTAATTAAATTTATTTTATCTGTTAGTAATTCATCTGGACCACTTGGCACTAGGTACTTGATTAAATTAGCCACTTGTTTTGCTTCGTTGCATGCAATGTTGGGCTATTTGGGATAGGGTTATGTTGTGAGAAGGCCCAGACATAGAGAATTATCTGTTGAATACTACTATGCCCCAAAATAACCTACTTAGTGTGAATGTTTTAAGGCAAAACACACAATCTAATGGGTTGTACCTTGCCCACTGGCACCAGAGCAGGTATAGTCTCACACCTTGCTAGCAAATAAGCAATTCTGGGTTCTTATTCCCAAAATGGCAGTTAGGGACCTTTAATGGCCTAATTGTAATGTCAGCCTAGTTTTTTTGGTTTTTTAATTAATGCAGACTAGTATGGTGACCTATGATAGTCTATCACTGCCAAATGGAAAGGAGGTGAATACAACTGTTCCCCCAGTCAGCATACTGTGTGTTATCATATCTGGTGAAGTCCCAATAATGCAGAAATTGACACTTTGACAAAGTATATCTTTAAGATGAGACAGAAAAGTTTACCGTACTGTGGCAAAACTTGTGTTTTGATGGGGGGGTGTTGTTTACTCAAATAATGGGTTTCCTTGCTGTAGTCTCCATTGCCTGAATAACTGAAAGTATGTTTTGAGTGAAAAACGAGGGTTTCATTTTTTTTCTTCCAGTTGCATAATGTGGTCTTGGAGGGATTTTAACTAAGTACTTTTGTGCCGTCCTTGGAACAACATCTGTTACAGGAACTGTAGACATGATAAAAAATTGATGAACTATTTTGCCTGTATTCATAAATGGATTGGGAAATTATATGTGTGGGCTGTTTATTAGGTAGCTCATTGGTTTGTCTTGTATGTACATTATTTATGAGCATTCACTATTTATTATATGACAGGTATCTGGTCTCAGACAATGAGAAAACAGAACACCTGTCAGTTATTCTCTCACAAACTTCAAACCAAACCCCACAGAGTCATTTATTCACTCAAACCCCACCCATAGTCGTTTAATCAAACCATAACCCCACCCACAGTCATTTAATCAAACCTCGAGCATCACAGCAGGAAAAAATTTAAAAAATGGCATCGTAACACCCAGTTCACCTCAACAGCAGCCACAAGGCTCAGCCCCCCTTTTCTCACTTATCCTGCTCGAACAACTGTGTTCCTGCTCAAATATATACCTACTTTACAGCTCAAAAAACTCCTTTTTTTTGCTGAATCACATTACAAATCACAGCCTTCCTGCTCCCCTTCACTTGCTCCTTCCACATCGCGGACACTGACAAAACTATGACTTCTATTCTCCTCACATTCCCCACACGGCTAACCAGCTCACCTCCCTTCTTTAGCCCGAACACCCATTCAAAATTGTTACACTGTGCCAAAACACATTACTTGCCAATCTCTCTGAAATCTATCTCTCTCGCTTTCTCACTTCTTCATAGAATGACCTGACTGCCGCTCGTGCTGTCTCACAGTAACTCTGCAAACGGAAACGCACCAAGACACAGAGAGAGACACAACACAGAATACATCAATTTATTTTTTGCCTTCTTTTTCCTAAGCATCACACTTATATTCCAACTTGTATAATAGTAATAACTGTCAATGAGTTGGAGTATACTTGGAATAACCGGCTTCTGTGGTGATTAAATGCCTCGTCTTCACCTCAGCATTTAGTCATTCACAGAAGCTGGTTATTCCTTCGTATACTCCAACTCACTGAAAATTATCACTTAATTAACTTGTTTCATATATTTCAAAAATGTACATTTCATTAATAGTTTATAGTTACCAAATGGTCAAACAAATAAGCCTTGAAACATTTGCTTGTTTGCATCAATACATACGTTATTCACATGTGTCACAGTTATTAACAGGAATGTTTAGTAACAGGCCTACAGAGTTTTATAGTTACTGACAACACAGCTGAGAAATATGAAAAAAAAAACATACTTGGCAGGAATCCTTGCCACCCTCAAGGTAGCCGAGGCAAAGCATGTTGTTAGTAATCCGTCTAGGATATGCATTGTGGCACTGGGCATCACTCAGAACTGGAGCATCGAGGCACTGAAGGCTCTCAGGAGTTTTAACTTAAAAGAAAAACACACAGACTAAATGTATGGCATGCAATAGGAAATGCCAAAGGAAAAACACAAGTTAGTAAGCGTCTAAAACAGGGAATATCTTGGCTCTGAAACAGGGCCTTTAGCATAACAAATGTACATTATTAAGTATCTCACATATTTATGAAGCACTGGACTAGTCCTCTTCAGTGATATCAAATCATAAAGCCATCATAACAAAATTAGTGTTAAAGTTTCCTTCAGTAGTAATACAGCCATGTAATGTAGTAGGATGTCACCTTTCTTGGACACATGTATTATTTTAGATTTTGCTGCTCCATTACCTCAAATGAAAATGTCCCTTATTCAAGGAGCTGGTGAGTTGCTACCTAGGAAGATAGTCTGTGTATCATCAGGGTGGGGATTAAAACACAGGTGGAAAGGCTTATGGGGCTGTGAAGGCAGTACAAAAGGAGGTATAGGGGAACGATGGGCCACTAGCACCCTCACAAAATCAAGATTAGGTACATAGGGCTGGCCACACTCTATGGGCAACAAGCATGTTTCTGCATGCAATATCTACATTTCTATGAGTTGGTATAATCAGGAAAGGGAGTGGCCATCCTTTAAGGAATCCCAACAGTCTCTTCTGCACCAACAGCCCCACCTTGGAGAATAACAGGAGGGAATGGTGCTGCCATTAGGTGCACAGAAGGATTCAAGCAACACAGATTAGGGTATGAGACTGCAGACCAGTTAAGCACATGGAGGCTAAATGATATGCTCAGGTTTACACAGTTAGTAACTGGCAGCTATGGGATTCAAACCTGTGTTTCTTGGTTTACAGCTATGCCATCTAACCACAAGACAAATGCACTTTTATTGGCCAAATGCCTCTTGCACAAGCCCACCTCACTCTAAAAAACTAACATTTGACCTCCTGCCAGTCCTCCTTTCCTTCAGAAACCTTTTGGATTGCCCTCCAGCCCCTACCATTTTGAGGCATGAGCCCCTCTAAGATGCAGTCTTCTCTATTTCCCTCTGTGACTGCCAAAATTTTAGAGGTGACATGCTTTGCAGTTCAAGTGAGTCCTTCACTCCAAGTAATAGAAGCACAGAATTATTCTGCTGAAAATACCGCTTAGCCTGCCCAGTTTGCCCAGATGTTCCTTGCCTAATCTGCCTCCACAGATCCCAACTTGTCTCCAGTGACCTTTCTGCCCCTGCCTCTTTTCTAATATCTTCCAATATTTATCAAATGCATGCTTGATGCCCTAACCCCTCTATTTTAGTCAGTATCCTGAAAATAGAGCCAAAACTCTAGAGTGAGGAGATGTGGGCACTGGAAGAGGGGTGAATTGTATTTGTGCAGGTCAGACTTTAGAGTGTGAGGTGTTGAGGCTATGAGTCAGAGTGTGGTGTCATTTGGTCTCGTAGGATGTCTGTGGAGGTTATAAGCTGTGCACATGGAAACTGATCACTTGTGATGGATTTCTCTTTAGAAAACAACAGGATTATTGGGAAAAACTGTGCCATGGGTGATGTGTGCTCTCCACCAGTATTTCTGCAGCCTGGAGTTTGTTATATATAGTTAGGGGGTATGGGAGGGTATGGGGCAGAGCCCCCCTTATTACAGCTGGCTTTCTGTTGTCTCTATGTGTGGTTCCTCACAGGTACATGAGAGATACTGGACGCTGTGGTAGCACTTGTGACATATGCTGATTTCTGGCTTTCTGATGTAAGTTGCTTCCAACTTCATTACTGTTCGCTCACTCTGCTGCTGACATTTTGCTCCCATTGTCTTGATCTTCACCCGGTTGCTTTCTGCTCTAATGCGAGTGTCCCAGTTACATCCACTGACAATCTGATCTGGGTGCCCACTACCCTTTCAGTGATGAAATATCACCTTACATCTCTCCTGAACTTCCTCCCCCTCCAGCTTCTTTGCATATCTCCTGGTCCTGGTGCTCTTTCTCATTTGAAAAAGAGTCCCCCCTGTGTCTTGTTCACCCATGAGTCATTTGAAAGAGAGGAGAGAGAGAGAGAGAGATGACGTGATAGAGACCTACAGAGTGTATATTTTGACATTTTTTAGTATCTCCTCTCAGGGCTTCACATGCAAACCTTGCACCATTTTAGTTGCCATCCTCTGGACCACCATTATCCTGTCTATGTCTACTCTATGTCCTTTCTGAGGTGCGGCCTCCAAAACTGGACACAGTACTCCAGGTGTGGTACATCAGCAAGTGATACAATGGCAGCACCACCTTCCTGCTCCTGTTGGCTATAAAAACAGGCTCAGCATTTCCAACTCCCTGGCCATCTCAGTGGTGCAGAGGGCTGAGGTCCTGAGCACCTCACATGCCACCATACTGGTGATTCAGGTTCAGAAATGGACCAAGGTCGCTTGGGGCCTGGCCAGGGGAAGAAGAATGGAGCATCCAATGACAGTTCTCTTTCTTTGAGGAAGCAGGAAAACACAAACTGCTGCATGGCTTCCACTTAGCAGTAGCTGGGTTGGGCTGTCGTGGTGGATGGCCAGGAGCTGGCATTGAGGCAACCCTGTATCTTCAGAAAGGGAGTGAAGTTTAGCTGCTTGTGAAATATAATTAAAAAATGTACATGTTTGTCTGGTTAAGAATTAATCTATTGTGCAAGACCCAAGTCTGAATGCTGTTACAGTCCTCCTGTAGCTTATTGTTAGGCTCACTCAAGGTATCGCCCTTACAAAATAATACAGCATCATCTGTGTAGAGTATGATGTCAGTGATCATATAAACTTTTTGAAGAAAATTGATAAAAAGGGTAAATAACAAGGGACCAAAGATAGATCTTTGGGTCTCACACAGAACATTTTGCAATTACAAGAATATGAACCAATGTTTTATGCAAATGCCCCTTTAAATAGTCAATAAACTACAAAAGTACATCCACTGAAAAATTCTTACTCTTCAACATATATTGATTAAAATTTGATCATCAACAAGATCAGAAGCTTCCCTGATGTCCATGAACACAGATGCCACAAAAAGTCTTCATCAAGGGCCCCATGGATCTGGTTCATGAACCTCACCAAAGCAGTCTCTGCATTATGTTTTGCACAGAAAATATGCTGTTCCTCTGCTCAAATTCCACTTTCAGTAATATAAACAACAGTCTGATTAAATACTATCATTTCCAAAATTTTGGAAAGAGTAGCCAAAAGGGAGATTTGACAATAATTCAAGACACAAGTCTTAGACCCAGATTTTTGTATTGGTCTGATTGCCATCTCTTTCCAAAGTGAAGGAAAAACTCCATTACAAAATGAGAAATTAAGAATGTTCACAAGAGAGAAAGCAGCAGAATCTGATTCCAATTTTAAAAGCCTGCAATCAGTTTCAGCTACTCCAATCAAAGTCCTAGGATTCATAGACCTCAGATACCCAGCTACTTCCCATGGTGAAGGAATGCAAAAATAGAATCTCTTGGGTTCAGGCACAGAGTGGCCTACTGTTGAATGGCAGATCCTAAGAGCTGAGAATTGAGAATTAAAATTTAGCCTGCAACACTTAAGGTTTCAAAAAAATTCTTTAAAGCATTTCGCTACCTCTTGAGGTTTATGATACATTTTCTCCTGGCTCTCCAAACTATAGATTCTGATTTCTGAGATTTACCAAGTTGATCTTTTAGGGTATTCCAGATTTGGGGGAATTACCAAAATCCTGCTGTTGCCTAGACTTAAAATAGTTAATTTTTACACTTCTCACCATTGATTTAGATTGATGCCTTAAAGAGCAGCTGACACCTTCTATGGGCTGGTACAGGCAGCAAATGTCCAGTAGCTGCTTGCACCAGGACCTAAACGAGCCCTATTTTTATTTTTTTATGTTTCTAGGAAACCAGAAGTTATAATACTTACAAATATCACAGTCTCACTTTTTAGTAAAGCTGAAGCTGCTGACTGCCTGGCACAGCTCCTTCTAGAAAACACCATCTTGATGACATAAAGTGGGGAAGGGACTTTAGGGCCATAGATAACATTAGAATGCTATCAGGGGCTGCTGCAGCATTTAAATAATACTGAAACTTCAAAAAGGTGCTTGTATGTGTTAAGGGGGGTAGTACATGTAATACTAACTCCCATTAACATGCACAAGTGCCTCTTAGAAGTTTCAGTAGTATTAAAATGCCGCCATTGCTCCTGATAGCTTTATAATGCTATCTATAGCCCTAAAGTCCCTTCCCCACTTCGCATCATCAAAACACATTTTTTTGGGTGTGGCTGTGGTGAGCACTTGGTAGCTTCAGCATTACTAGGAAATGAGCTCACAGTATTTGTCAGCATTATAACTTCTGATTCCCTGAAAAGAAAAATTTGAAATAGGGCTAGTTTAGGTCTTGAACCAGGTAGCTACTGCAAAGGAATTGTCTTCCTCAAAGGTGTCAGCTACTCTTTAATGTTTTATATTCCTGTAGGATAACTGACCCTTTGGTTTTTTTGTATTTAACCTATTGTTTATCCCTGATCCTAAATTGCTGTAAGTGCTCAGGGTTCAACCAATCACATTTAATGCCTCTTACTCTAATATTTTTGATCACAAGAAATCTGTTACAAATATCTAAGAAACTTTGACAAAACTGTTCATAAGCTGAATTCAAATTAATATTATTATCAAGGAAGTTCCAAGAATAGCATCATTAAAGTCACCTATGTTAAGATTATGGATTTTCTGGAGGCTTCTTGTCTCTCTTTGTCGACCAGTCACAATACACTGTGCAGCAGTTGCTTATGGAGTCTGATAACTCCAGAAGTAGTCACTTTAGAAGAATTGGTCATCATAATCCAATGAAGGACATACTCAAAGCCTGTTCTATAATTGGTACATGTAATAGTCTGCATTACTTGTTGTAAAGTTTGATCTACTAAGACCTCCTTAACTCCCTCGACCTGCTTATTGTTCCAATTAAATTTACATCTCCCATTATAATCCCCTTCCTATTTGTAGGTTGTGTATTTTGAAAGTAAACATAATGTCAAACTTGACTGCCCCGGGGGAAGTACATGCAACTAAGTACAAAAATGTTATCACCAAATTCAAGATTTATGGACAAGAAGTCACAGGTAGAAGAATGTTGTTGGTAGTGACATTCAGTTGTCACTAAATCATTGGACACATAAAGCAAACATCGTCCTCCCTTTTTGCCTATAGGATCTTTTCTGAAAATAGAGTAACCATCTAAATGAATTTCACTCTTGGAAATGTTACTATTGAGCCAGGTTTCTGAAAGCAATATAACTCTGAAATTATTTGAAGCAAACCAGACCTCAAAAAAGTGCTTTTTGGCTTATAATCTTTGAATATTCAGGTATACTATGCTAATATGAGGTTCGATCCCAAACAATCCCAGCTCTACCATAACCACTATCCTGTGGCCCTGGGTGTGGATGAACTGAAGATGAAATCAGAGGTAGCAATAACAATAATCTTCACTGCCTTACTGATCTAAAACTAGTAGTACTTTGTTTGCCATTGTTCTAGGACACTTATTTCTTACAACTTCTCTACAGAATAGAGTGTACCCGATGTAAATCCTCTTACATTGTTTTAAATAAGAACAGATTAATTTAAAAAATAGCTAAGACAGATGTTATGCAATTCTACTAATAATAATAACATGGGGATGCTAACTTGATAACCAGTAAGGTTGCAGACTGATGCAGAGTAATCAAATCAAACTGTTATAAAAAGTCAAAAAGAGGAAATTCAACCAATGAGGGTGTTGTGACCCAGAGAAAAATAAACAAAATTTGCAAAATAAAACATGGTTAAAATGAACAGTGTAGAACAAATATAAAAACAGAAACCAACCACAAGCTTCTAGATCCTTTAAAATGCATAAGTAGGTCCCACCTAAGAAAATTACACCAACCACTCATTTTAAACAAGCATCTGCCACCTACTTGAAAAAAACTTGAGTGTGTAACCCACAGCTCCTCATAACCTGGAAACTGCCACCTGCCAAAGACACATAGAAACATAGAATTTGACAGCAGATAAGGACTGCTTGGACTTCTTAGTCTACCTATTTACCCTACCTACTATAACACTGCAGACCCTACTTGATCTCAGGCTTTACCCCCCCTTCCTACTTCTAAGGTTCCCTTATGCCTGTCTCATGCAGTCTTGAAGCCTGTTACCATTTGTGCCCCCACAACCTCCACTCAGAGGCTATTCCAAGCCTTCTCTACCCTTTCTGTGAAGAAGTACTTCCTCAGATCAATCAGTTGATCAGATTTTTATTAATAAAGCACTTTTCCAATACCAAAGCACATATACAATATAAAACAGACTATTAATCAAGTAAAACATATAAAAATAAAAAGGCAGCAGTAATAAACTAAATGTCATCCCTAAATGACAGGCTGAATAAATACATTTTTAATGAGCATTTGAACATCTTGGTGGATAGGCAGTCTCTGATCTGATGAGGTAGAGAGTTTCACAGGGTCGGGGCTACAAAAGCAAAAGCCCTAGCACCTGATGTCTGAAGATGGACCCTGGGAACCTCAAGCAATCCCTCATCAGTGGAGCGGAGAGGACAGGGGAGCAGTAAGGCCATAGGAGGTCTTGCAAGTAACCGGGTCCCTGTCCATGTAGGGTCTTATATGTCAACAACATGACCTTGAAGGTGATCCTCCACCACACTGGCAGCCAGTGCAATACGCACAGCACAGGCGTGACATGGCAAGTTCTTAGCAACCCTGTCAACAACCTGACCACAGCATTTTGCACCAGCTGCAGGCAATGGAGATCCACGCCCGGTAACCCTAGGTATAGAGCATTGCAGTGGTCAAGACAAGAGAACACAAAGGCATGAAGCAATGTAAGAAGGTCATCAGGCGGAACAAGGTGCTTTATCCAGGCAATGTTCCTCAGATGGTAAAATGAGGACTTGACAACTGCTGACACCTGTGTTTTTGGCATCAGTTCATTATCAAGCACAACACCCAGATTCCGCACCTGTTCAGGGGGTCTCAACTGGTCACCCCCTAACACAAGGCCAGAGGGTTGCCCAGGAGTCAGCTTCTCTACCCACTGACCTGGGTCCACCACCAACACCTCAGTCCTGTCCGGATTCAGTTTCAACCAGTTAGCACTCATCCAGTCTTGAATCTCAGCAAGGCAATTGTTAAAGACCAAGATTACACTATTCTGTTCGGGTTCAAAGGACATGTAGAGCTGAGTATCATCTGCATAGCAGAGAAAACTCAGCCCATGCCACCTTATAATATCTCCTAATGGCAGCATGTATGCCGTGAACAACATGGGGGACAGTACAGACCCCTGCGGCACTCCACAAGGCATGGCGAAGGGGGCCAAGGAAAATATTCCTGACACCACCATCTGAGTCCTGCCTGTGAGGAAAGAATGAAACCACCTGAGAACTGTCCCTGACAGTCCACAGATTAGCCACAGGCATTCCAACAACACCCCATGATCCACGGTGTCAAATGCTGCAGAGAGGTCAAGCAGGACCAAGATCGAACAACTCCTCTGATCCCTCGCTATTAGGAGATCATTAATCACCTGAATTAATGCTGTCTCAGTACTGTGCCTCTTCCTGAAACCGGACTGGAGAGGATCATAGACTTCATGGGTGGTAATAAAGTTCTCAAGCTGCAACCCAACTACCTTCTCAATAACCTTGCCCAAAAAGGGCAGGTTAGAGACCGGTCCATAGTTCATTAGGCAGTCTGGGTCACTGGAAGATTTCTTTAAAAGGGGTGTCACCACAGCCTCTTTCAAGGGGTCCAGGAACACCCCTTGATACAGCGAGCACCAGACTATCTCAGCAAGGATCAGTCCAATGGCATCCATACACCCCACAAGGAGGCGCGTAGGACCAGGATCCAAACTACAGTAAATTGGAAGCAAACCCCGAATAATCTTCATCACATCCATGATCGCTGGCCAGTCAAAATCTGTCCAGACAGACCAGGTGCCTGTGCCCTCGCATCGACCTCTGCTGTACTCATTTGAACGAGTTAAGCAGATCTCTGACCTGACCTGATAAAGGACACCTTATCTGCAAAGAATTGAGAGAACTCCTCACACTTAGCTTGTGAAAAAGCTCTCCGTCCCCGAAGGCTGGCTGGATTGCTCAGCTTGTACATGATCCGAAAGAGCTGAGCTGGTCAATTCTTGCTGCAGCAATCTCCCTGGACAGGAACTCTGCCTTCTTATGGGAGATTTCTGATTTATAATCCGAATAATGGGCAGTCAACCTAAGTTTGTCCTCCTCCAGGCCAGATTTCCGCCAACAATGTTTCAACCTTCACCCCAGTCTCCTTGACTCTCTCAAAGTCCCATCAAACCAAGGGGACCGAGGGCAAAGAGGGTTGGTGGCTAACACGGACAGGAGCTATAGAGTCCAGAGCCCTCAGCACCACACTATAATAATAATAATAATAATAATAATAAAGCTTTATTTATATCTCACCTTTCTAAATTCAAGGCACCTTACAATACCTGACAATATAAAAAATAAAACCAATACATAATAATCTGAGCTCCTAAAATTACAATATTAATTAAAATAAATCTTCGACCACATAGGTCTTCAGGGCCTTTTTAAATTCCTCCACGGATGCACACTGATGAAACGGACAGGGTAGAGAATTTCAGAAGGTTGGAGCAGCATACAGAAAGGCACAAGTGTCCAAAGATTTTAAAGAAACCCTTGGAATCTCTAACCTCGTCCACCGAGTGGAGAGATCGCTTAGGGTAATAGGGAACCAAAAGCTCTTTCAAGTAGTCTGGACCCTGTCTGTGTAGGACTTTGTAAGTCAAAAGACCAACTTTAAAGGTGATCCACCACTGAATTGGCAGCCAGTGCAGATCACGCAGCACCTGAGAAATATGACAGGAACAAGACGTGCCCATCAATAACTGGGCTGCAGCATTCTGCACCAGCTGCAAGTGGCGGATATCAACCCCAGGAAGCCCTAGATAAAGGGAGTTGCAATAATCAAGGCATGAGGACACAAAGGCGTGGACCAACATTGGTAGATCAGTGTGTGGAACAAGGTGCTTAATCCTGGCGATGTTCCTAAGATGGTAAAAGGAAAGTTTGACAACTGCCGACACCTGCAAATGAAGTGTCAGCTCATTGTCAAAAATCACCCCCAGGTTCCGCACCTGTTCAGAGGTAGAGAGCTAGACACCTCCCAGAAATAAACCTGAGGGAAGACCAGCTCCCATCCCCTCTACCCTACGACCCGGGTCCACAACCATTACCCCTGTCTTCTCCGAGTTCAACTTCAGCCAGCTTGAATTCATCCAGTACTGGATTTCAGTGAGGCAGCTATTAAAGACTGAGAGAGCTCTATCCTGGTCAAGTGCAAAAGATAGGTAGAGCTGGGTATCATCACTGGAAACAGAGGAGGTACCCAAAGACTGGAGGACAGCAGATGTAGTCCCCTTATACAAAAGTGGGAACAAAGAGGAAGCAGGGAACTACAGACCAGTCAGCCTCACCTCGGTAGTGGGGAAGATCATGGAAGCACTACTGAAGGAGAGATTGGTGGAACATCTGGTTGTCAATGGACTACAGGACCCAAGGCAGCATGGTTTCACCAGGGTGAGGTCATGTCAGACCAACCTCGTTGAATTTTTTGACTGGGTGACTAGGGAGGTGGATCAGGGGAGGGCAGTGGACATGGCCTATCTGGACTTCAGCAAGGCCTTTGACACTGTGCCACATAGAAGACTGTTACACAAACTGAGGAATATGGGTGTGGCAGGACAGTAGTGTGGTGGGTAGGTAACTGGCTGGGTGGCAGGACACAGAGGGTGGTGGTAAATGGCTGTCACTCCACAGAGGGAAGAGTGACCAGTGGGGCACCACAGGGATCAGTGCTGGGACCGGTCCTATTCAACATCTTCATCAGTGACATTAGGGACCTAGAAGGCAGAATTTCACTGTTCGCTGATGACACAAAGCTCTTTAACAGAGTAGACACACCAGAGGGTGTAGACAGAATGAGAAGGACCTGCAGAAACTTGAAGAATGGTCAGGGGTTTGGCAGTTGAAATTCAATGCAAGAAGTGCAAGATAATGCATATGGGGCACAAAACCCTGGCACAATATATCAGTTGGGGGGAGGATATAGCATGCACCAAGCAGGAAAGGGATCTTGGGGTTGTCATCTCTGATGACCTCAAGGTAGGGAAACAGTGTGACAAGGCAGCAGGTAAAGCAAATAGGATGCTGGGATGTATAGGCAGGGGCATCACCAGCAGGAAAAGGAGGTCATAATTCCGCTATACAAGACACTAGTGAGGCCCCACCTGGAGTACAGTGTACAGTTCTGGAGACCATACCTACATAAGGACATAGACAGGGTAGAGAAGGTTCAGAGGAGGGCAACAAAGATGGTGCATGGATTGCATCACAAGTCCTATGAAGACAGGTTGAAGGAACTGAACATGTACCCTGGAGGAGAGGACGGAGAGAGGGGATATGATAGAGACATACAAGTATCTAACAGGGAGGAACAGGGTGCAGGAAAACACTATTTTTAAGCGAAAAAGATGTTCCAGGACTAGAGGGCATGGGATGAAGTTGGAGGAGGACGATTCAGAGGAAACATGAGAAAGAATTTCTTCACAGAACGGTGGTGGACAAGGGAACACCCTGCCAGAGGAAGTGGTGGGGGCTGAAACAATCACGGGATTTAAGAATGCATGGGATAGACATAAAGGAATTCTGGAGGTCAGGGGTAAGGGGCAACAGACTTCTAGGAAAACAAACTGAACTTACAAGCTCAAATGGGTAGACTGGGTGGGCCATAGGCCCTTATCTGCCGACACTGTCTATGTATCTACGTATCTGCATAGCAGTGAAACCTCAGCCCATACCTTCTTACAATGTCTCCGAGGGGCAGCATATACACTGCGAACAACATGGGGGACAACACTGAGCCCTGGGGAACCCCACATGACAGAGAGACTGGGCGGGAAGAGTTTATCCCCGACACCATTCTCTGAGTTCTGTCAGTGTATTGTGCATTACTAGGTCTCCCAGATCCAAGCATTCCAATGGCCAGCTCAATAGGTCCAGCACCACTAACAGACCCTCTGGGGTAACACCCCTCAAAGGGTGGTACCGGACCATCTCCAAAGGGGCTGGTCTCATAGGGGAGCCACAAAACTGAATCTTATAGAGTGATGGTCCGACCAGCCAACTGGTTCCACCATCAAATCAGTGGCCTCAATCCCCAGGAGGAACACCAGGTCCAAGGAGTGACCTTGAATATGGGTTGCAGCGGTAACTACCTGTATAAAGCCCAACAAAATCATCAGTTGGAGGAAGTGTTGACCAAAAAGCGAGAGTTCATCATTGACCCAGGCATTGAAATCCCCCAGAACCAACCACCTGGATGCCAACACCATGTCAACCATGAAGTCTGCAACTTCCTGCAGGAAAACTTTCTCATCTCCGGGTGGATGGTAGATGAGAAGAATCCTGCTACCCACACCTACTCCCAAGATACACTCAAAGGATCTAGTGATCTCCACTGGAACCTCTATAAGGCCCAGTTCCATCTTAAAACAGATGGCTACACCCCTGTCCCTTCAATCCAATCTCAGGCGGTGTATCACTGAGTACCCAGCTGGAACCGCCAACTCCAATACCAGACCAGCAATCTCATCCAGCAAGGTCTCGGTGATGCACACCAGGTCAGATGTCTCAACAAGGCCAGCAACAATTGCTGTCTTGTTTTTTATAGACCTTGACATTTCATAACACTGCCTGAGTTGGATGAGAGGCCATGGAAGAATGGGCAACTTGCCCACTATCAGTGGAGCCCTTGGGTATGGGTACCAGGCATGGAGAACCCCTTTTCTGGGTCCATTTCACCGCAGGGCACCTCCTTGACTTCACTACTCCTATCTGCCCACCCCGCTCCTCCCTCCCCGGACCAGGGACCCCGCTCCTTTGGCCCCTCCATGCAATACCCAAGGCACAACAATGCCTATACATCTCGGGTTGTAATGGGGGACTATCAAAGGGGTTCAGGTCCCTCAACCTGGATGGGGAATAGTGCCTGCCCACCGAAGTTCGATGTCAACACATATTACCTGTTAAAAAACCCTACTATAAATATTAAGTACAACCACAAAATCAATTTCAGCGCTCTACTAATAAAATACCCCTCGAGATCTCACTTCAAGGGTTTAAGGTGTATTAAATTTAATATTCCAAACAAATACCAGTCGTAAGAAAAAATTCTGAATGTGAGTTCTAAAAAAACAGAGTTCTCTCACTACTCTGGCAAAATGCTCAAATAACCCCCACCTCTCACATAGTGGGGGATAGTCTGCAGAAAATAAAAGAAAGTCACTCAAGTAATAATAACACTGAAAGTTATAAAACTTTATGTCCAAGTCAAATCACCTCTGTCCAAGCATCCCATAAGCAAAGCACGATGCTCATCCTTGTGTGCACAGTTTATTCCATTCAAGCAAGCAATCAAATCCTGAAAAGTTAAATTTGATCCAAATTTGAGTACACAGCCCAAGTCACTTATTTCAGCCCAGCGGCAGGAGCCAGAAGCAGCAATCTATGCACACATGACAGCTGGCATCCCGAGAGAGTCCCCCCATAGCGACATCTAGCAGACCAGACCTGGGTTTGAATCCCACAGCTTCCACTTGCATACTGTGTGACTCTGAG
The DNA here is from genome assembly GCA_016271365.2 of Neoceratodus forsteri. Taxonomy (NCBI): domain Eukaryota; kingdom Metazoa; phylum Chordata; order Ceratodontiformes; family Ceratodontidae; genus Neoceratodus; species Neoceratodus forsteri. The sequence goes on along the minus strand of CM028138.1, from coordinate 1,848,681 downwards.
CAAGTCACTTAACCTCCTTGTGCTCCCAGGTCGCTCCTGTAAAAAAGCTTTCAGCTTAGTGTGCTATACCTGGTTAAACAACTAAATAAAAAAAAAAAAAAATTGCACCAGTAGGAATAATCCCCTTACCCCCGGCCGCTCGTGACCCTCAGCCACAGTCACCCCAGAGGCAGGCCACAAGGTCTACAGTACCTCCTAGACAACTTAGGAGAGTCCCCACTCCACTCCCACTCCCCAAAGAAGTAATAAGGGCACCCCTGCAGATGTCCCCTGAGTCTTCCCCCTCCAGCTTCATAGAATGTCCCCTTGTTCTTGAGCATCTTATTTTCGGAAAAGTACTTCCCTGTTGAACTTTTTTTATACCTGTGAGGTATTTGAATGTTTCTATCATATTGCCTCTCTCTTTTCTTTCCTCCAGGGTGTACATTCATAGGGCTTGTGATGCAGACCCTCCTCCATTTTAGTTGCCCTCTTCTGGACTGCCTCTACCCTGTCTATGTCATTCTAGAGATGTGGTCTCCAGAACTAGACATGGTAATCTAGGTGAGGTCTCACGATTAGTCTATACAGCAGTAAAACTACCTCTCTCTTTCTGGTTGTGATACCCCTCCATATGAACCCAAGCATCCCACTAGCTTTCCCCACTGCCTTGTCACACTGTCTGGCAACCTTTAGGTCATCAGGTATGATTACTCCCAGGTCCTTTTCCTGTTTGGTGGTGGTTAATACAACCCTCCAATTTTGTACTCTGCCCCTGGGTTTCTGTGCCCCAAGTGCATGCTTTTGCAATTCTTTGCACTGAAACCTAGCTGCCAGACCTTTGATGACTTCTCTAACTCTCCCAGATTACTATTAATTTTTCCACCCCCTGGTGTTTCTACCCTGTTACAGATTTTAGTGTCATCTGCAAAGAGGCATAGCTTTCCTTCTCGCCCTTCTGCAATGTTGCTAATAAAGACATTAAAGAGGACCAGTCCCAGTACTGATCACTGTGGCACTCCACCTGTCACCCTCCCTTCCTCATAGTGAACTCTGTTTAGCACCACCCTCTGTCTCCTGTCCCCCAACCAATTTCTCCCCCAGTTTACCATCTTAGGACCCACTGCTAGGCTTCCCAGCTTGTTTATGTCTCCTATGTGGAATGGTGTTGAATGCCTTGCTGAAAGAAGTAAAATGAATTTCATGTAAAATTACCATCAACTTATTTCTGCCAGCTACTACCACCAGCTACTACTGGACTTTGGGGGTGTCACCCTTCACTCTTCCTTAACCCGTAGCTGCTAATCTGCCATAGACAAATGTGGGGGGATGGCTTGAAGATGAGATTAGTCATTTAATAAAAGATAAAACAAGGAAGAAAATTTGTTGTACTCGGTGTCACTGCAATAAGTTCTACTAATGAAGTTTGCTACCAGGTAAACATAAAACATATTGTGTTATAGGATTTAATCTATTTCTGGTAACCTCACCCTCCACTTCACTCATATAGGTACTGCCACCAGCCTGTAATGAACCTGGGGGGTAATGTTAGTCTTAAATGGTTGGTCCAAAAAAAAAAATAAAATAAAAAACAGGGAACATGGGAGGATTTGAGTACTTAGATGTTTTCATTGTAAAAGATGAAGCTTGGAAACAAAACATTTTAACAGAAAATAATCAACTCGATGCCAAATGTAGCAAGATTAATAATAATTTTGCACTTTTAAAATGGGTAACAATGGATAAGGACAGTAGAAAAATTACTTCTAAAACAGACTACTAAAATATTTGCAATCACTACTAAATTAAATATGGTTTTAAAATAAGTAATAAATGAGGCTGTAAAGCAGACAAATAAGAACGTTAAATCACATAATAAGCAATGCTTATAGAACTGCAAATTCAGAGTTTGACAGTGCAAACACAGTGCAAATGTCCAGTTAAAACGTGATGTGCCGCGGATATTAAAACTTTCAGTCTAGAGTCAGTTCTCAACTCAGTGTACTCACAAGCCTCGTGTATTAGACCAACTCTTGTTTAAATGCCAAACTGGAGATTGTCCATAAAATGAAGTCAGATGAAGTAGGGCAGAACAAACAATGAGCAAGATAATGCCCCGCATATGCAGGTACCGTGTGGGCGCTGCACAGGCGGAGCAAGCCTTTGCACTGTGTAGCCCTGCCCCTCATACCACTCACAACTACCAGCTTACCCCGGAGCCCTTGCCAGTCACAGACACCTGGAGACAGTTTAAAACTATAGGAATTACCTGCATATAGGTAGTTTAGATAATATGAAAGGAAATGTCTGTGATGGATTTGCTGCTTGCCCAGGAAGGCTGTTGCCCTGGAGTTCAGAGGTGGCATGGGCTTTTGTACCATGTTGCCCTACCACCCTACTGCTACAGGACACTGGCTCACTCCCAAATCCCCTGCAAGCCCTGGAGACCTGGAAATTCCAGAGCAGGAATTAGGTGCAGGCAGGCAGTTCTACTTAATAAAAGGCAGCTTCTGTGGGGAGGTTTTGCTGTTTGCCCAGGAAAAGATAACTTCAGGAGTTCAGATGTGGTGCAGGCTTTTATGTATACATATACATATACATATACATATACATATACATATACATATACATATACATATACATACATATATATATATATATATATATATATATATATATATATATATTCACCAGACTTCTGTTAGTGGTCCTCCTTCCACCCTTGCCAATCCTGATCTCGGTCATCAAGACCTAACCACTCACGTGACCATGCCACTGAGGACCATCCATGACACAGTGCTGTGCTGCCCCCTGGTATCTCCCCTGGGCCAGTTCTACTTTCAACCACTTCAGCATTCTTTTCTGCAGTTTGTCTGGCCAATTGCAGCAGAGGTGAAGGCCCAAATGATCCCACGGTTGGTGGTGATGTGGATCCAGTGTTGAGCATGGTGGGCAGTGGACAGGGGCTTCATCTCCCTTAGCCAGTCCTAAGCTTTATCCCCTTTTTAGTCCCACTCTGCCCCCAGGAGCATGTGTAAACACTGGATGCTGGCATGCTGACACACCAGGATGACTTCATGCTTGTTCCAGGCTCCTGCACTGACACTTTCCCCTGCACTGCCAGTTGTGGTCACCTAGCTGGTGTTAGTGCAGCAGACCAGTGAGTCCCCCTTCCCTGAGGAGGAGAGCATCCATTGGGATCATTGGGATGCTCAATCCTCCTCCCCCTGGCCAGCCCTCCGACAGCCCTGGCTCATTCCTGAACCTGGATCATCAGTGTTGTGAGTGGTAGCACTACTGCTGCACCAGTGGGCCAGCAGGGTTAGGCTTTTGTACTGTGTAGCCCACCCTTTGTACTGCTCCCAGCTGCCAACTTGCCCCTGAGCCCACTGCCAAATGTGGAGACCTGGAGACAGTTTAAAACTGCAGGAATTACCTGGATACAGACAGTTCTGATGAATGAAAGGAAGCTTATGTGATGGATCTGCTGCTTGTCCAGGAAAATATGTTTTCAGGCTGTTGCTCTCACTTTGTAACTGACTGTTATATTTTTGGTTGTAGACCTTACCTCCATAAAAGAAATGCTCTTTCAACCAATGTCTAAAGCAAGTAAACAAATGCGATCTTACTCAGGTAAGCAATGTAAACCATCTGGATACTTCTAGTTTTTTAGAGTTATCTGTTCTATCTAAGTGAATGCCAAAAAGCTGGGGAGATAAAGGAGGAACACACTCATGATTGAGAGTTCTGTAATCTTGTTCCCTTGCAAAGGGTTGACACTTGTGACATGGACCATAAATGTTTTCATATTGTTCTATTTTCCTGTATTAATTTAGACCAGTCATTCATAGCAGGCTCAGAGAGACATATTCCCCACTTGCTTTATTATCTGTGGTAGGTTCAAGTACCTCCAGGCCCTCAGAACAATATTCTTGACTATTGTGCAGACCACATTTAAATGTGGGAGCGTTCTGAATCCCACATGCTAAGGAAGGTACTTTTGATGGAGGCCCTGAAAAGGTAGCTTTTGACACTCTCAAATAATGTGGGATGTGGTGCCTTAAGCATCGTTAGTCTGTGTGAACTGGTGCATTTCTATTTAAACAGCTTAGCTTGTATGTAATAGTATCTGTACTGTATATGACTTTGGATTTTGTGAGCCTTGACTTGGTCTTCAGCACTATGCCCTGTCCTCTTATGGTAAATTGGTACCTAATTCTGCCAACCAGCTTAACAAATTGGTTCCATGTGACTGGGACTTACCATAAAGCAGTTTATACAAATTATTATGAGGCGTTTGGACTTCACTAATCCTTTGCTCAAAGTGCTTTCAGAGTGGTCCCTACACTTTGAGAGCAGGATATGCCTGAGACTGCTGCTCATCATAAGATATCTCCACAGATCAGCACAAGCTCGACTGAACTTGCTTTTCAGTTGTTTAAAAGGTAACTTCTGATTAGCAACCCATGATATCTTCTAAGCTGTGCATACCTTAGCTACCCAGGTATGCCAGTTTAGGGGTTTGCCATCCATCAGACATGTGTGTATTGCATATGATGGGGCCAAGTGATGAAGTATTTATTTATATTTATTTACTATGTTATATTTATTTATTTATCAGAAATATGGGGCTGGCAGTGTAGTCTAGATATTACAGTAAAGAGCTGTGAATGAGCTTCCTGAATCCAGCAGACCTGGGTTTGATTCCCGCAACCTCTACTTGCATACTGTGTGACTCTGAGCAAGTTACTTTACCTTCTCAGTGCTCTCTAGTTGCCCCTCTAAATGGTCCTTGTAGCCCAGTGGGCCTCACTCTGTTACCAAAGAATGAATTAGTAAGTGGGAAAGGCACACTGACTCAAACTTGTTTTCAGGTGTGATCGGGGGGAGGGTATCAGAATCTCCCAGATTAATAGCTGGGTGCATTGCATTCCACACCTTCTGCACCAAACCCAATATCTGTGGGAATACAGTAATCTCAGTGCATCCACAAGAAAAGTATCATTCAGGGTGGCATCCTCACAAGGATGAACTTATTTCAACAACAACAAAAAAAAAACATCTAGCAGTGAGTAATAGGAATTTAGGTTTACTTACTTCCACTGCTCAGGGTGTTTCCCCATCCAGATATGAGGCACGTGGAACCAGTAACAGGACAAGAACTTGGCAGGGCAACAATTTGGGCATAAGAACTAAGGGTCACAGGAGTGGACAGTTTGATCAACATGATGTCACTATCAAGGGTCCTGCGGTTGTAGTCGGGGTGCCTGATAATCTTCTCAGCAGTAATAAACTGCTCAGTTCCTTCTTTCATGTCTAGGTTATGCTCCCCAATATGAACCTGGATGCGGCTAAAATATAAACAAACATTCACTGTTAGTACGGAAAAACATTCACTGTTAGTACGGAAAAACATTCACTGTTAGTACGGAACAACATTCACTGTTAGTACGGAACAACATTCACTGTTAGTGCAGAGATACTGTTGCTGTGCTGCATTTTTACATTCCAGCATAATCAAATTCTGTGGGAATTTTGAAAAATTCCAGCTGTAACCATAATGGTTAGTGAGAAACAAAATTCCAAATTTCTGAAAGCAGAATTTAAACCCTGGATGAATAATTCACAATTTACATAAAACCACAGAATAGGTTTTCACAAACAGTTGAAAACTAGTCAATGGTTCATGTACTAGAATACTTTCAGAGTTCCATGGCATTAACTGAAAAATTCCAAAATACATTTCAGAAGGAGAACTGACATCCCGCTTGAATTCTACTGACAGAATTCTGCATTCTGCAAAGATCTTATCAGTATACATATTTAGGTACATATAGTAGGTGTGGTGAGACAGTATAAATGTATGCATCCCATTATGTTTGTTTCAAGTTTCAAGTTTACTTACTTTATACTGGAAAGGTATGTGAGCAAAAATGCCCATTATCACAAATGTCCAGTTTTCTAAAAAGTTGTCATGTATAGATATACACATTTAGTATAAATGGACATTATTATATACAGGGAAACATCAAGTACACTTGGTCGGGACAACTAGGACATCAACAATTCCAGGAACTGAAATAGATGTATACAGCTGAACACCCAGCAATTACACACAAGTATAAACATTATATACAGCTGAACACACAGAGTTTATGCAGAGCATATTTCAAAACAGCACACATATAAACACTATATATAGTTGAACACATTGATTTTAAACAGAGCAAGAAGAGTAATTCAGTTCCAAAATAGCATGCGTAAGAGGGCATCATAAAATATCTGTAGCCATGGGATTGAGGAACAGAAACGGAGAGCTGTAGGTACAGACACCAGGGTAAGGCAGTAGGAGGGAAAAAGTGGGGATACGAAATTTCACAGGGAATAATTGAAAGGGTAATCAGGGGACATTTATTGAATATGTCTGCGACTTCCGAGGGGTTGCTGGTAAGCCGATCACTGTGCGCAAGAGTGAGTGGCTCATTTTTCCTGGCCCACCCAAGAAGGTTGTTCAGGGTTCCCCATGGTTGCCTGGAGTTAGCATTCTCCCCTAGTTGATTGTTGTGGAGATAATTAACCTTGGCTGTCCTAACAGTCACTTTACATTTGTTATGTAGGGTCTTATAGAGAGCGAGATGGGCGGGGATCCTGTGAGTTTTATATTTTTCCCAGGCCTTGTCTCTCTCCCTCATCAGTTTAAGGATGGCAGGTGTGATCCTTTCACAGGTGATCCTGCAGACCAGAGTTTTTTTAAGGCAAGCAAATTTGTTGCATATCCCAGTGAAGATATCTGTGAAGTGGTCCAGAACCTCATCAATATCCACCATTGTAGAGGTGAAAGACCAGTCTACATGATTGAGGGCATGCGTATTGTTAGCGAGGGTGTTGTCTTTGAGTCATCTTGTTAAAATGAACCTAGGTGCGGGCTTGGGGAAATGGGCAGACCAGTGACAGAAGCCAGCACAATAGTCACTTAGGCAGTCTGGGAGTGTCCTGGCATCAAAGATTCTGGCCGGATTAGAAGTTATGATCCAGCTGATGTGCGACTGGGAGCCAGTTTTGTAGTTGGTCCTGGCAGGGCAAGAAATAAGTTGGAAGATACTGAGATCAGTAAAGGCAGATTTTGCATGGTCAGATTGTCCAGAATTCGAGTTAATGTTGAAATCCCCCATGAGGATCCACTCCCTGTTTAGGGGGAGGGAATCTTTAATAGAAAACAATGTATCTAGGTCTGATTGGGGGGTCCCGGGGGGAGATAAGCAGTGGTGATAGTGAGGGTTTTATCTCCACCTAGGAGAAGGTGTATGGAGGGGGATTCAAGATTTGATGTCAAATCTGTTCATGTTGAACTCATTGAAGGATAGTTCTTTTGAAATATAGAACATACAGCCACCCCCTTTTCTTTTTGGCCTGTTCTTTCTGATTGAGATAAAGCCATCTAGCTCGATCTCACCACTAGTAACTTTGTCTGAAAGCCAAGTTTCGGAAAGAGCTATAATGTTGAAATGGTTCCCATGAACCCAAGCCTGGAAAGCATCTTTCTTGGCTAGCAGACTCTGGATGTTGAGATGTACTAAGCTGAGGCATTTGTTATATTTTCCAAGGTCACCCAGGGTATGAGTGGGGGAATTGTAGTGCAAATGTGGGGACAGCATAGTAGGAGTAAGTACAGCAGAATCTGGAGAGTTAGGGTGGTGAGAAAGGAAAAAGCTGCAGATGATATGAGGGTTTAGGCTCACTTATTCCATTTTCAGTTTAGGTGAGTAACCTGCAGCAATAGTACGAACTAAAGAATAAGACTAAATGGTGAAGCTGAGGTGGCCCTCTAGTGGATAATAGGTATAATGGGCAAATGGGAAAATGAGGAGATGGTAAGAAGACTATAAAAGGAAATGCCTAGATTGGGCAAGTGGGTGGGAGGTGGGTGGGTGGGGAGACCACACCGCAGCAGTCCAGATTAATTAGTGCATCAGATCATACTGCATTTCAATAAAATTGTGAAAATGAAAAAAGAAAAATCAGGAGCTACAGCACTAAACTCCTAGGATAAATAAGGCAGGCTCTTAAGGAGAGGCGAGCGGTCAATACAGATACCAGCCGAAGTGCTGGGCTTCAAGAAGGAAAAGGCACCAAGTTCAAACTGCAGAAACAAAGGACTGGTGCAGTGTCTGCTTGGCTCAGAGCTCCGTACCTTAAGGGATTACTGGTGGGTGGGTTGAAAGCTGCTCCTGGGCACGGTGTGCCCATGGCAGTGAGGGAAGCTGAGGAGAGGAAAGAAAAAGCATTGGATTAACACTTAAATAGCTTTGGGCTGTAGGAGGAGGCAGGAGGAGGACAAAATAAATAAAGAGGAAGCCGGCGAAGGCAGGTTAATGCAGGAAAGAGGAGGGGCAGAAATGAGGAAATTCAGTATCGGGTAGAACAGTTCTCAAGCTACTACAAGTAACATTTGTTTTCCTTTTTTTGCCTGTTATCTCAACATCAATAACCTGAAATACATTTTCCCATTCAGTATTTATTTACCTTCACAAAGTAGCATAGTGGCTTGCCAAGGGGGCCTAAATCTAAAGTAAGTTGTTTGTTTATGGTTACAAAGAGAAAATCTTTATCAGCATCAAGGATGTGGATAAAAGATGAGGGAAATGAAGGAGGAAATTCTTGAAGCAACAAAGTCTTGCATGAGAATGGTAATCAGAAGAAACAGGTACGAGATCAAGATGGGTCTCTGGAAAGGTCAGGGAAGCAGTGAGAGCCACAAATGAGGCCTTCACCAGGTACAAGGAAAAACAAGGGAAGGAAGAATTGGGTACATACCAAATGAGAAGAAGGAAACCAAGAGGGTAGTCCGAGAAGCAAAATCAGACACAGGGATGTAGGGTGCGGAGTGGGTCAAGGGAAGGGAAAAACAGTCCTTTAGCTATATTTGGGTGAAAAGGAAGATGGGAGGAGGAACTGCTAGGCTAACAGAGGGAAGTAGGGTAATTGAGGAGGATGGACAGAAAGCAATCATTCTTAATGACTGATTCTGCTCTGTATCCACAAGGGAAGACAGAGGGCCTCTGCCAGAGATTGGCATTAAGGCAGCTGTATGGGAGATCCCTGAGATGAGGCAGCAAGTAGCTATCAATGAAAGGGTTTGGATAGTGCTAGTATCCCTAAAGAAAGATAAAGCACGGGGGCCAGATGGGATGCATCTGATGGTGTTCAAAGAATTGGCAATGGAACTAACCAAACCTCTGGTTGGACTATTCGATAGCTCACTTGAGACAGGCATAGTTTCAAAAGACTGGAGGGTAGTGGATGTAGTCTTCTTCTACAAGGAGTGGGACAAGGAGCAACCAGATAGCTACAGACCTGTCAGTCACACCTTTATTGTGGGTAAACTGATGGAGACACTAGTCAAAGAGGACCGTGTGTACTACATAGAGAGCAATGGACTCCAGGATAGTAAACAGCACTGGTTTGTGTCAGAAAGGTCTTGCCAAATCAATCTGATAGTATTCTTTGACTGGGTAATGGGGTAGTGAATAAGGGCCATGCTGTGAATTTACTCTACTTTGATTTCAGAAGGCTTTTGCCTAGGTGACTCACAGAAGGTTGCTGAAGAAGCTTGAGGATCTGGGTGCAGTGGAAGACACAGATGGGTGAGAAACTGGTTGGAAGGAAGACAGCAGAGGGTTGTGGGTAATTGAGTCAAATCAGAAGAGAAGGAGGTCACCAGTGGGGTGCCACAATGATCGGTCCTGGGTCCAGTTTTTTTCAATATGTTCATCAGCAACACTGGAGAAGGAATCCAGGGCAAGATGCGTCTCTTCACGTATGACACTAAGCTCCATGTCAGGGTAGACAGTGGGGGGGGGTGGTTAGGGAGATGCAAAGAGAGACTTGGAAGTTGAAATTCAATGTCAAAAAGTGCAGTGTAATACATATAGGGAATAAGAACCACAGGCCCGAGTAGTGGATGGGGGGGGGTAAAGTTGGGCAGAACCTCTGAGGAAAGAGACCTAGGGGTCATCATTAATGATTCCCTAAAACAATCAAGCCAGTGTAACAAAGCCCACAGTTAGGCAAACAGGATGTTGGAATGTATAGGAAAGGGTACTGACAGCAGAAGGAAGGAAGGGGCATTGCTACCTCTCTACAGATCACTGGTGAGGCCCCACTTGGAGTACTGTGCTTAGTTCTAGAGTTATCAACAAAGAAAAGATAAGAACAGGCTGGACACAGTGCAATGTAGGGGGACCAAAATGTTTCAGGGCCAGCAGGACAGATTTTATGAGGACCATCTCATGGCACTGAAAATTTACTCGCAAGAGGCCAGAAAAGACAGAGGAGATATGATAGAGACCTTCAAGTTTCTGAATGGAATAAACAAGGTAAATTGTGAGGAAGTATTTAGCATAAGAAGTGGATAAAGGACACAGGGACACAAGTGAAAACTAATGGGGGGAGGTTCAAGATAGAAGTGAGAAAATGTGATTTTACAGAAAGGGTAGCGGAGCAGTGGAACACTCTGCCAGCTGATGTGGTGGGCACCAAAACTATCAGTGGTTTCAAATACGGCTGGGACAGAGCGACAGGCTTAGTGGTTGCTCAGGGTGGCAGCGGTAGGGCAGGGAGCATGGAGATGGATATTGTGGGTTAGAACCCCATACAAACAATAGATCCTGGGTTTGTTAGAGTTGTATGGGCAGACTAGATGGACCCAGTGGTATTTTTGCTGTCATTTGCTATGTTTCTATGCTCTATCTGCTCATACACATAGAGTGACCTCCAATTGAAAAAAATGATTCTCTCTTTATATCTTGTCATGATACTTCTAGACAAAGAGAAGAACACGTCAGCACAGAGTCAGAAAATAGGACCAGAAAAATAAGAGTTCAGGCCAAATGGGTCAGTAGTGCTAAAGGTAATCAACAGTAGTGCCTGACTTCTTAATTTGAGATCAGAGGTTGCCTAAAGACACACGTCGGCATTGTGACTTGAAAGTCAATTGCAGTCATTAGTATGATACATGTTTTAATGAGGACCTAATAAATCATTTGGCTGTGTACACATGAAGACTAAACAGAAAACATTACAGTCCTGGTTGGGTTAATTATTACCATATACCAGCATGTGCATTGTATATCCTGCCTTTTTATGGGATACAGAAAAAAAAGAACAATCCTGGTGAGCTGACGTAATGCAGTATGTGGACTTTGTTTGAATAATTTCTCATAGTGCTGCATTTCGGAACAGCTATGGAACAGTGAGGACCATCACTGAAGAAGTGTGCCACCCTCAGCCTTTTTATATTATTCACCCATAACTATTACAGTGCTTATGCATGATAAAAACAAATTAGAGATTGTGGGTATAGTACATGTTACAAAGTCAGACAGTTTTTCACAGGGGTGGAAATAGTATATTTTTTCCATATAGGTTTTTATCCTTTGTGGCCAAGGCAGGCATGGCTCCCTTCTACCCTGTCCCCGCCATCCCTCACCATCTACTACGCTGACCGGGACTTGTCTTCTGTTTGGATCTTCTTTCTGGGTCCCAATTGTGGAGCAGGTGAGGGACAATGTGCAGGGCTTAATACGTGCCCATCTTGCTGCCATTTTCCTCTGGTATTCTCTCCACTAGTGCCGAGGTGCTCACATCATGTGTACATGTGTGGAGGTATGTGCTTATTGCAGGGTCCCACAGATCCCTCCCTATGTTGCCACTCTTGTCCTGCACTACCCCCAGGTCTCCACCTCATGGCAATCTTTTAGCGGAGCCAGTAAACCATCCCCCCAGTGAAGGAGAGCAGTCCATTGGACAATCGATCCCCCCCCCCAGCCCGCCCCAAGTAATCCAAGATTTCTCCTGATCCTGGGTCGCCAGGAAATAATAGTTTGTAAGCAAAGTCCTCCAAATGTCTTATCATGTACTCCTGACATTTGGTGAAAAAGTATTTTAGCTGTGGATATAGCATAACAACTTATTTTTCCAGTAGTGCATTTAGAAATTCAAACAGTCCTTGACTTAGCCTTGATACAAATTGGCTGCCTCAACAAAACTGATTGCAGTGAAAAGGGTCTTGGCAAGGTTGGAGGAATGGTCAGAAGTATGGCAACTAGGATTCAATGCAAAGAAGTGCAAAGTAATGCACCTGGGAAACAAGAACCCTGGGGAAGAATACACAATGGGTGGGGAGGTAGTAACAACAAAAAAGGAAAGGGACCTGGGGGTAATCATATCAGATGACCTTAAGGTTAGCAAGCAATGTGAGAAGGCAGTAGGGAGGGCTGGGGGTATACTGGGATGTGTAGGGAGAGGCATCATCAGCAGAAAGCAGGAAGTTGTTATCCCTCTGTACAGACAGTTGGTGAGACCCCATCTGGAGTACTATGTCCAGTTCTGGAGACCCCATCTCTGCAAAGACATAGACAGGATAGAGGCAGTCCAGAGGAGGGCAACTAAAATGGTGCAGGGTCTGCAAGAGAAGCCATATGAGGAGAGACTAAAGGAGCTTAATATGTATACCCTTGAGGAAAGAAGGGAGAGGGGGGACATGATAGAAACTTTTAAGTACCTCAGTGGAATCAACAAAATCCAAGAGGGTAGCATCTTTCAGAAAAAGAGACTTGCAAGAACAAGGGGACACAATTTAAAGATAGAAGGAGGGCGGTTCAGGGGCAATGTGAGGAAGTATTATTTCACAGAGAGGGTAGTGGATGCATGGAACAGCCTTCCTGAGGAGGTTGTGGGGTCTAAAACTGTGGGAGAATTCAAGAAAGCATGGGACAGACCTGAGGCAATTCTTGTGGGGGGTAGGAAGAAATAGGCTGTTGGTTAACTAGGATCTGCGGCCTATCCTGTAGATAGGGAAATGGGCAGACTAGATGGGCCTAGCGGTCCTTATCTGCCGTCAAAGTCTATGTTTCTATGTTTCTGTGTTTCTTTCTGCCTGCCCCATTTCCTATCCCTGTTGTGCAAAAAGATTTTATGTATCTCCATGAAAACATTGAAGATTATTAATATGTTTACATACTGATACTTTATTAATATGTTTATATACTACAAAATATGTAAGCAAAGATGTAAGAAGCCAATGGGTATAGAAAGGAGGTAGGAAGGTACAGGGAAGGTCCAACAGACAAAACGGTTAAGGAAGGAAAGAGCATGGGAGTGGCACAGTATAATGGAAGTGTAGCTGCATCCCTTCAGGACACATCCTGCAGTCTGAGGTGTTGCCATATTTGTATTCAACCGACTTGGTTGATGTCAGAAGTTGATAGTCCCCAAGATATAGAAACATAGAAACATAGAATTTGAAGGGAGATAAGGACCACTTGGCCCACCTAGTCTGCCCATTTTCCTACCTAACAGATAAGCTGCACATCCTAGTTAACCAACAGCTTACTTCCTCCTACCCCCTACTAGGACTACCTTATGTCTGTCCCATGCATTCTTGAATTCCCCCACTGTTCTTGACTCCACAGCCTCCTCAGGGAGGCTGTTCCATGCATCTACAACTCTCTCCATGAAAAATACTTCCTCATATTACCTCTGAGCCGTTCCCCCCATCTTCAAATTGTGCCCCTTGTTCTTGTACATCTCTTTTCTGAAAGATACTACCCTCTTGGACTTTGTTGATTCCCTTGAGGTACTTGAAAGTTTCTATCATGTCCCCTCTCTCCCTTCTTTCCTCAAGGATATACATATTAAGCTTCTTTAGTCTTTCTTCATATATTTTCTGGTGCAGACCCTGCACCATTTTGATTGCCCTCCTCTGGATAGCCTCCACTCTGTCTATGTCTTTGTGGAGATGGGGTCTGCAGAACTGCACACAGTACTCCAGATGGGGTCTCACCAACTGTCTGTACAGAGGGATGACAGCTTCCAGTTTTCTACTATTGATGCCTCTCCCTCTGCATCCCAGTATCCCCCCAGCCTTCCTTACTGCCTTCTCACATTGCTTGCCCACCTTTAGGTCATCTGATATAATTACCCCCAGGTCCCTTTCCATTTTTACTGTTGTCAGTATCTCAACCCCCATTGTGTACTCTTCCCCTGGGATTTTGTTTCCCAGATGCATTACCTTGCACTTCTTTGCATTGAATCTGAGCTGCCATACATTTGACCATTTCCCCAGCCTTGCAAAGTCCTTTCTTATCCTTTCCACTCCATCTTGTGTATCAACCCAGTTGCAGATCTTTGTGTCATCTGCAAAGAGACATACTTTTCCTTCCAGTTTCTCTGTCACTTATAAAGACATTAAAAAGGACCGGTCCCAGTACTGAACCCTGTGGTACCCCACTAGTAACCCTCCTTTCTTCACTGAGGACTCCGTTTACTACTACCCTTTGTGTCCTGTTGTCTAGCCAATTTTTTATCCAGGCTACCACCTTGGGACCCACGCTAAGGCTGGCTAACTTGTGTATTAATCTTTTGTGTGGGACCATATCAAATGCCTTGCTAAAATCTAGGTAGGCCATGTCCACAACCCCTCCCTGGTCTATTACTTTGGTCACCCAGTCAAACAAATCTATTAGATTCGTCTGACATGACCTTCCCATCGTGAATCCATGCTGCCTTGGGTCCTGTGCCCCACTGGCCTCTAGATACGCAACAATTTTTTCCTTCAGAAGTGATTCCATAATTTTCCCTACCACTGAGGTCAAAATAACTGGTCTGTAGTTTCCTGCCTCTGTCCTGCTCCCACTTTTGTGAAGAGGAATCAAATCTGCCCCTCCTCCAGTTCTCAGGTACCACCCCATCCTCCCATGATTTGTTAAAGACAGTAGTCAGCGGTTTCACTAGTTCTACCCTTAGTTCTTTTAGAATTCTTAGGTGAATCCCATCAGGCCCACTGCTTTGTCCACCTTCAATTTTATTAGTTCTTTCAGAACCCTTTCTTCTGTAAATGGACTGGTATCAACCCCCATCTTCAGAGTGTTTCTCTTGTTTGGTTTAGGTACCTCCCCCTCCTCTTTCTTTGTGAACACTGAGTAGAAATATTCGTTCAGTTTCCCTGCTTATTCACTGTCACCCTCTGCCCACATTCCCGCCCCTTTATTAAGCCTCAGTATCCCTCCTTTGGTCTTTCTTTGCACCCTAATGTACCTATAAAAGGTCTTATCCCCCTTCTTAACAGAATTGGCTATCCTTTCCTCGGTTTGGGCCTTTGCTATTCTGACTGCCTTCCCTGCCTCTTTCTGCTTTAACCGATAAAGTTCTCTGTCCTGCTGCTTCTGTGTTTCCTTATATTTCCTGAATGCTTTCCTTTTCTCCTTAACCTTCCCTGCCACCTCTTTTGAGAACCATTGCATTTTTTTCCTTCATTGTGTTTTGTTGATTTGCTTTACACAAAGGCTTGTTGCCTCTGTGATGGCTGTTTTGATTACTCCCCATTGTTCCTCCACTGCTCCTTCTTGCCTGTTTGCTAGTGCTTTTCTGAGGCACTCTCTCATTTTCTCCAAAGTCAGCCTTCCTAAAGTCCAATACTCTTGCTTTTGTATGGCTTGATTGTATGGCTGTGCTTATCGTGAACCACACTGTTTGGTGGTTGCTTGTTCTCAGATAGCTACCCACTTCTAAATCTGAGATCCTTTCTCCATCCCCATTTGAGAGTACCAGGTCTAAGATTGCTCCCTCCAGAGTGGGTTCCAATACTAGCTCTCTGAGCCATGCCCCATGTAGGGCATCAAGAATGACCCTGCTCTTGGATGTGCCTGCAGCAAAGGTGCTCCAGTTAACATCTGGCATATTTCAGGTCCCCATCAACAATATCTCCCCTTTTTCTGCCATTCTAAGGATGCCTTCTATCATTTCCTTGTCCTTTCCCTCCCCTTGAGATGGGGGTCTGTATACAGCCCCCATGTGGATTGTGGTGACATTTCCTGTCTCCAGGGTGACCCAGAATGCCTCATCTGCTCCCTGTTTGCTCTTTAGTTCTGTTGCTTTGATCCCTTCCTTTACATAGAGAGCTACTCCTCCTCTTTTACCCTCCCTGTCCCTCCTGTAGGTTGCTTATCCTGGTATGTTGACATCCCAGTCATGGTTCTCTGTGTACCATGTTTCTGTGACTGCCACAATATCCAGGCATCCCTCTTCCATCAAGGCCACTAGTTCAAGGAGCTTGTTACACAGACTATGGACATTGGTACTCATCACCTTCCACTTTTTGATGGCTTTAACCATTTTAGCCCCATCCCTGTCCTTACTACCTTTGCCTTTTTTTACATTTACATCTGTCCTGCTTCCTAATGACTTCTCTACCTTTGTGTTTACCTCACTAATTACTGTGTTTTGTGGGGGGAGGCTGGGATTTCCCTGCACCTTTTCAGTGCCTTCCCCCTTGGCTAGTGTAAATGCTTGCCAATGAAGCATTTAAATCTCTCACCTAGGATTCTGATTCAACCCCTGGACAGATGCAGACCATCGCACCAGTATAGGCCTGCATCCCTCCAGGTGGCTTCCCAGTCCCCAGTGAAGCCAAAACCCTGAGCTCCACATCAGTTTTTCAACCATTCATTGAATTCTTTGGTGAGGAGTACCCTAGCATCACCCTTGCCATAGACGGGCAGTACCTCTGAGAAGGTTACCATATGCGCTCCTTGTCTAAGACCCCTCCCCAACTCTACAAACTCCTCTTCCACTGCTCTGATCCCATTCCTAGCCAGGCCATTTGTCCCTAGGTGGACAATGACATAGAAACATAGAATTTGACAGCAGATAAGGACCACTTGGCCCACCCAGTCTGCCTGTTTCCCTACCTATTGGATAAGCTGCAGATTCTAGTTAACCAACAGCCTACTTCCTACAACCCCCAACTATAACTGCCTTATGTCTGTCCCCTGCATGTTTGAATTCCTCCACTGTTTTAGATCCACAACCTCTCCAGGAAGACGGTTCCATGCATCCACCACTCTCTCTGTGAAAAATAATTTCCTCACATTACCCCTGAGCCGTCTCCCCTCTAACTTTAAATTGTGCCCCCTTGTTCTTACACATCTCTTTTTCTGAAAGATGCTACCCTCCTGGACTTTGTTGATTCCCTTGAGGTACTTAAAAGTTTCTATCATGTCCCCCCATCCCTCCTTTCATCAAGGGTATACATATTAAGCTCTCTCAGTCTCTCTTCATATGGTTTCTGATGTAGACCCTGCACCATTTTAGTTACCCTCCTCTGGACTGCTTCCATCCTGTCTATGTCCTTGCATAGATAAGGTCTTCAAAACTGCACGCAGTACTCCAGATGGGGTCTCACCAACTGTCTGTACAGAGGGATAACCACTTCCCTTTTTCTATTTGTGATGCCCCTCCCTATGCATCCCAGTATCCCCTTGGCTCTCCTTACTGACTTCTCACATTGCTTACCCACCTTTAGGTCATCTGATATGACAACACCCAGATCTCTTTCCATTATTGTTGTTGTTAGTACCACCCCTGCTATTGTGTACTCTTCTCCTGGATTTTTATTTCCCCGGTGCATTACTTTGCACTTCCTTGCATTGAATCTAAGTTGCCATATGTCTGACCATTCCTCCAACCTTGCCAAGTCCCTTCTCATCCTTTCTACCCCCCCGTGTATCAACTCTGTTACAGATCTTTGTGTCATCTGCAAAGAGGCATACTTTTCCTTCCAGACCCTCTGCAATGTCACCTATAAAAACATTAAAGAGGACTGGACCCAGTACTGAGCCCTGAGGTACTTCACTAGTAACCCCCTTTCTTCAGAATGTGTTCCATCCACTATTACCTTCTGTGTCCAGTTGTGCAGCCAGTTTGCTACCCAGGCTACCACCCTGGGACCCACTCCCAGGCTGGCTAACTTGATTATTAATCTTTTGTGCGGTACTGTGTCAAATGCCTTGCTAAAGTCTAGGTAGGCCATATCCACAGCCCCTCCCTGGTCTATTACTTTGGTCACCCAGTCAAAGAAATCGATTAGATTCATCTGACATGACCATCCTGCTGTGAATCCATGCTGCTTTGGGTCCTGTGCCCACTGGCCTCTAGGTACTGAACAATTCTTTCTTTCAGAAGTGATTCCATCATTTTCTCCACCACTGAGGTCAAACTAACAGGTCTGTAGTTTCCTGCTTCTGCCTTGCTCCCACTTTTGTGAAGAGGAATCACATCTGCCCTCCTCCAGTCCTCAGGTACCACCCCATCTTCCCATGATTTGTTAAAAAGTGTGGTTAGTGGTGTCACTAGGTCCTCCCTTAGCTCCTTTAGAATTCTAGGGTAAATCCCATCAGGCCCCATTGCTTTGTCCACCTTGAGTTTTAGGAGTTCTTTCAGGACTCTTTCTTCTGTAAATGAACTGGCATCAACTTCACTACCCAGAGTGCTTCTACTGTTTGGTTTAGGTAACTCCTCCTCTTCTTCTTTTGTGAATACTGAGCAAAAGTATTCATTCAGTATCTCTGCCTTTTCACTGTCTCCCTCTGCCCACCTCCCCTCTCCTTTATTAATCTTCACTATCCCTCCCTTAACCTTTCTATGCTCCCTAATGTACCTATAAAAGGTTTTATCCCCCTTCTTAACTGAGTTGGCTATCTTTTCCTCGGTTTGGGCCTTTGCTTTTCTGACTGCCTCCCCCACTTCTTTCTGCTTTAATTGATATAGTTCCCTGTCATGTTCCTTCTGTGATTCCTTATACTTTTTGAATGCAGCCTTTTTCTCCTTAACCTTCCTTGACACCTCTTTTGAGAACCATAGAGGTTTTTTATTCCATTTTGTTTTCTTTATTTGCTTCACACAAAGGCTTGTTGCCTCCATGATGGCAGTTTTGATTTTTCTCCATTGTTCTTCCACCCCTCCTTTCTGGCCATTTGCTAATGCATTTCTCAGGTATTCACCCATTATGCCAAAGTCAGCCCTTCTAAAGTCCAATATCCTTGTCTTTGCATGGCTTGTCTCCATGGTTGTGTTTATTGTGAAGCACACTGTTCCCAGATGTCTACTGACTTCAACATTTGTGATACTCTCTCTCCATTTGAGAGTACCAGGTCTAATATTGCTCCCACCCGAGTGGGTTCCACCACTAGCTGTCTAAGGCATGCCCCCTGTAGGGCATCAAGAATGACTCTGCTCTTGGGTGTGGCTACAGTCCATGTCATCCAGTTAACATCTGGCATATTCAGGTCCCCCATCAACAGTATCTCCCCTTTTTCAGCCATTTTGAGAATGCCCTCTATCATTTTCTTGTCCATTTCCTCCCCTTGAGATGGGGGCCTGTATACAACCCCTGTGCGGATTGTGATGCCATTCCCTGTCTCCAAGGTGACCCAGCGTGCTCTTGTCCTCCCCTTTACTTTTAGTTCTGTAGCTTGGATCCCTTCACTTATGCAGAGAGCTACTCCACCTCCTCTTTTACCCTTCCTGTCCCTTCTGTAGATTGTGTACCCTGGTATGTTGACATCTCAGTCATGGTTCTCCATGTACCATGTTTCTGTGACTGCCACGATATCCAAGTGTTCCTCTTCCATCAGGGCTACTAGCTCTGGAAGCTTGTTTCCAAGACTACTGGCATTGGTACTCATTGCCCTCCATTTAATGTTGGCTTTATCCTTTTTTACCCCTTCCCTGCTCTTATTGCCCTTGTCCATTTTTCCATTTACCCATGTCCTGCCCTCTGTCAAGCTCTGTACCTCAGTGTTTACCCTACTACCTGCCATGTTTTGTGGGGGGAGGCTTGAACTTTCTGTTTCCTATCAGCACCTCCCCTTGGCTAGTTTAAAAAGCTTGCCAAGGAAGCCTTTAAACCTGTCACCTAGGAGCATGTTTCCCTTCCTGGACAGATGCAGACCATCATGCCAGTATAGACCTTCATCTCTCCAGGTGGACCCCCCCAGTCCCCAATGAAGCCAAAGCCCTGTGCTCTGCACCAGTTTTGCAACCATTCATTAAACTGCATGGTGTGCAGTACCCTAGCCTCACCCCTGCCATAGACTGGCAGCACCTCTGAGAAGTTCACTGTGCTTGCTACCTGTCTGAGGCCCCTCCCCAACTCCACAAATTCATCCTGCACTGCACTGATCTCATGCCTAGCTAGGTCTTTTGTCCCGAGGTGGACAATTATATCTAGTTTCCTCTCCTGTGATGCTGCTTCTGCAATCCTGAGGATTTGCTTCCTGTCCCTCCAAACCATGGCACCAGGCAGGCTCCTTACTTCCCTCTCCTCTCCCTTCCCCAGGTCTACACACCTAGCAATTGAGTCCCCTATCAGAAGCTGTTTCTTTCCCCTGTGGTGTCCCTTGCCACTCTTTTGTGGGTCTCCCTTGTGGATGTCCCCAGCATTCTTCTTGGTCTCCACTGAAGGTGTCATCATAGAGGAACCTTGATTTGCCAGACTGACATATGACTTGTGTAGAGGTACAACTCGGGGGCTATGCCTCTGTTCCACCACCCTCACCCTCCCAGAACCTACTGTGATCCATCTGCTCTTCTCACATGGCAACCTCTGAGGCAGTGGTTGTGGAACTGGTGCTCTCTGGGTGGGGGAGGCCTCCTTAGTCCTTGCCAATTCTGCCTGGTCCAGCTCCTTCCCTTGTGCAGCTGCTCCCATGATCCTGAGGATTTGCTTCCTGTCCCTCCAAGCTGTGGTGCCAGACAGGCACCTTACCTCCCTCTCCCCTTCCTCCCCCACTTCTACCCCCCAATGATTGAGTCCGCCACCAGGAGTTGTTTCCTTCCCCTGTGGGGTCCCTAGCCACCCTCCTGTGGATCTCCTTTGTGAAGGTTCCCAGCATCCTCCTTGGTCTCCACTGCAGGTGCCTCCATAGAGGAACCACTACCCACCAGAACAGCGTATGAATTGTGGAGAGGTACAGCTGGAGGGATGCAACTCTGTTCCACCACCCTCTCCCTCACTGAGCCCACCCTGGTCTAGCCACTCCTCTTTCTTGGCAACCTCTGAGGTAGTGGCATTGGCCCTGGTGGTCCCTGGGGGGGGAGGTTTCATGAATCCTAGCCAGGTCAGCCTGGAGATGGGCAACCTCCTTCCTCAGACCAGAGAGGTGCCTGCAAATAGGGCAGCATTGCAGCCTCCAGAATGTCTCCCAGAACACTGCCGCCCCACAGCCATTGCACTGCACCACTCCTATCATGTCTTATTTTGTGTCCCCTCTCCTGTTTCTCTGTATGCTTACTCTCTCCTCTACTTACAACTCTTACCCTTCCTGTTCTTGGACAGCAACTTCCTATATTCTCCAGTAGCCTCCTTCTTCCTTGTTCAGTGTCAGACCACCAGCAGCTAGGTGGGGAGAGCGAGCTACTTTTTCCCTTTAGGTTGTCAAAACTAATGTTTCTCTATGATCCTTCCCTTCCTACTGCCAAACAGGAAGTTCCTGTTGTAGGTCAAATTCAGTGGCTATAAAAGTAGAACTGGCTTAGGGTGGAGGGGTGGTATGGAGGGCAATTAGTAATAAAAATATAATTAAAGATTATTAGTGTGTGTGTGTCTCTGTGTGTGTGTGTGTGTGTATTTATATACACACACACACACACTCTACCAGATTTTGGATATTTGTTTCTGACAACCAGATCAGATGGGCTAGTACCAGATTATATAGTTTGGAAAAAAAAGACCCATAGTAAACTAACTATTTTGTGCTCTGTCTCTTTAAACATAAGCTCGACAGAAAAGCAGCATTCATTTACAAATGGTAACTTTGATAGCAGCATGCATCACTTTAAAGGAATTGTGTGATCTGACATGCTGGGCTTCATAAGCCCGCTACCCTGGGCCGGCGATAGCCCCGCTGTGTAAAAATAAAAATTTTTTACTCATGGGTGAAACTTTGGGAAGGGATCTTGTGCAAACTGTGAGCTAGCCAATCCTTCCCACTTCCAGACTGCCTGCTCCACCCAGCTCCCCCATTTTGTGGCGTGGTACCAAGGGCGTGGGTATAATGAGACATACAAAGCTTATGGGCTTATTTTCAGAACCTTTTTAAATACTTTAAACTAGCTTTTGATGAAAAGAAAGACACCACTCAACTAATAGGGTCCCTATTAGTTGAACGGTGTCTTTCTTTTTTTTCAAAAGGTAGCTTACAGTAGTAAAAGAAGGTTCTGAAAATAAGCCCCATAGGCTTGCATGGAGTGCATCCCTGCGCTCTTCCTGGTACCACATCACAAAATGAGGGAGTGCGGGGGTGGAGCAGGCAGTCCAGGAAGTGGGAAGGGATCAGCTAACTCACAGTTTGCACAAATTACGATCCCTTCCCAAACTTTCACCATTGAGTAAAAAAAATGTATCATTACACAGCGGGGATATCGCCGCCCCAGGGTAGCAGGCTATGAAGCCCAAAGTGTGATTTCAACAAATCACATATTTACTTTAAGATGAACTTTCCACTCTGAGCACTTATAGTACTGCACTGCACAGCAGCATTAATTCTGAAAGCAGCAGTGTATGACTGTGAGCCATATGTTTAAAATGCAGCACTCACTCATTCATTCATTCTGAGCAGCCAGGGCAGCCAGTAGTTTGCACATATCTCATTTTCAAAATTCAGTGTTACCAACTTTCATTCATTAAGATCTGCTGGCATTAAGTTTGCACTTGGACCATTTTGGGCCATTTTAAATAGATTTACCACTAGCAGGGCACAGAACACAGCGTTTTGATCCATTCGTCAGTTGCCGCTCCCCACTCGCAAGTCGCAGTTACGATGCCGGTCCCAATCACAAATGACATGACTGCCAGCAGGACACAGACCACAGCGTTTTGTCAGGCAGCAACTCCTGACTTGCAGCTCACAGTTACGGTGCCAGTCCCAATTCGCAGAAGGTAGACACTAGCTGGAGGGGGAGAGAACTTGGGCAGCATTCTCATTCATTCAGTTAGTGCTCCTGACTTTTCCAGTGCCTGCTTTCATACGGTGCCGCTCCTGATTCACAGCTCGCAAATGCAGACACTGGCTGAAGAGTTACAGTCCTGGACACACTGGCTGGATGGGAAAGAGAACTTAGGCAGCAGCTGCCTGACGGTAACCTGCCAATGTTGCATTAACACAACTGGCAGTTAGTGACTGAAAAGCAGTAGTCAATTACTCTATTAATGAACACACCTGCTTTAAAGTGCACGGGCTGCCACATGACTAAAAAGATCACACAGTGCAGTCTGAATTACAGCCATGGTGGTGTGGCAAGACTGAGCATGCTTTGCAGACCTCAATAAAACTGCTAATAAAAATAAAAAAAAGAGATCCGAAGCAGAGACAGTTTTTTTAAATCACGTTACCAAATGCTACTGTCTGACCCGTTTTTTCGGAAAGATATCCGGCTAGGCCAGATATCACAAGCACGACAGCTATCCAGCTGGATACGGATACCGGGTCAGATATCTGTGCATCCCTAATACTAATAATTGAAACTGTAATACTAATGATATGTGAATATATTGATACTTTTAGACTTTAAATGTGTGTGTATATACGAATACTTTAAATTGTGTATATACTGATATTCCCGAAGATAACATTTAAGACTACTAACTGTATATACAGATAATAGAATATTATCAATATTTGCATGTACTAATACATTATATACTAATACTTTAAGATAATTAATATGCTTGTACACTGATTATTTTGATACCAGACCATGGGCCCAGTTCACAGTCACAATTTTGTTTGCTGCCAAATGGGGCAAACAGTGTTCCATACTGTACTGACCAACAAAGCTGCTATATTGAGAAGCAGGGATATACACTTGGGGGGGGCAGAGGAGGAGGAGAGACCCCAGGCACAGATTGTAATATTCCCATTAAGGGGCCACATTGTGCTGGCCCACAAAACTGCTGTACTGAGAAGCAAGGATCTACACCAGGAAGACAGTAGGAGAGAGACCCCAGGCACAGATTGCAATATTACCATTTAGGGGCCACATTGTGCTGACCAACAAGACTGCTATATTGAGAAGCAAGGATCTAAACCAGGGAGCACAGTAGAAGAGACCAGAGGCACAGATTGTAATATTCCCAATTAATGAGGCCTCATTGAGCTGACTAACAAAACTGTTACACTGAGAAGCAAGTATCTACACCAGGGAGCATGAGCACAGGAGGAGAGACTACAGGAAAACTTGTAATATTCACATTAAGGGGCCACATTGTGATAACCAACAAAGCTGCTATACTAAGAAACAAGGATCTGCACCAGGGAGCACAGGAGGAGAAAACACAGGCACAGATTGTAATATTCTTTTTAAGGGGCCACATTGTGCTGGAATTCAGGAATTCAAGTTTCAAGTTTATTGCAGGAAAACTCAGTTGAACAAGCTCATTCACAAGGAGGTCCTGAGATAGACATACAGTCAAATACTTTAAGAGAATTACATGATATTACATAATGTACATAAAGAGCTCCCCGGCTACACAAAATTCATGATGGGAGGCGACACTGATTATAAGACAATACATTACATACATTAGGATTTCACCAGAGAAAATTAATGTTCCTGGAGAAAGTAACAGTAATTACATAACTGTAACTAATATGTTAACAGAATTCCAACTGGTACACTGTTAATGGTTAGAGAAAGACCTAATGACATGGAGAGATGTGCTGACCCACAAAACTGCTATAGCAGGATCTACACCAGGGGGCATAGGAGGAGAGACCACAGGCACAGATTGTAATATTCCCATATGGGTCCCATTGTGCTAATGAATAAAACTTCTATGCTGAGAAGCAAGGATCTACACCAGGGAGCAGAGGAGGAGAGACCCTAGGCATAGATTGTAATATTCACATTAAGGGACCACATTGTGCTGACCAACAAAACTGCTATACTGAGAAGCAAGGATCTACATCAAGAGCACAGGAGGAGAGACCACAGGCAGAGATTATAATATTCCCATTAAGGGGCCCCATAGTACTGACCAACAAGACAGCAATACTAAGGAGCAAGGATCTACACAGGGAGGGGTAAAGAAGGAGAGTCCCCAGGAATAGAGTGTAATATCCCCATTATGGGGCCACAGTGTGCTGACCAAAAAAACTGCCATACTGAGAAGCAAGGATCTACTCCAGGGAGCACAGGAGGGGAGACCCCAGGCACAGATTGTAATATTCACATTAAGGGGCCACATTGTACTGACCTAAAAAACAGCAAGAATCAGTGGGGGGTGGGGCACTGATCATAATAGTCACATAAAGGGGCCCCATTGTGCTGACCTTGAAAACTGTTCTACTGTGAGGCAAGGATATATTCCATGGGGTGGAGACCCCCAGATACAGAAAAAATTCACATTAAAGTACCATATTGTGCTGATCTATAAAAGTGCTGTAAATTATTGAGAAGCAATGATCTATGTCAGGATGAGCAGGTGGAATGCCCCAAGCAGAAAGCTCAATATTTACAATAAGGTGCCTCAATATGCTGACCTAGAAAACTGCAATATGGAGAGACAAAGAACTATGCCATTGGGTACAGATCCCATACACACACAGATTTAGAAAACAGGGGTTAGGTAACCATCTGTTAATTTAACCTAGTGGGTAATGACAGACTAAGAATCCTGAAAGACTTATGTCCTAGGATAGTAGGGTTAGATTCAATTGTGTTTATGCAACTGGATGAGATATATGCTTGTGTGACTTTTATACATTGTGGCAGTTCACCTCTCTGTCTGTGGGATATACCACCCTGTAGGTGTACGATGCAAGGAACTCTAGCTGAGGGTTTCCCCATAGGTGCTGCGGGAATGATTCCCATCACTTAAGGTAGCTTAGGAAGAAGCCCAAAATGAATACTCAAAAGGTTGTCGCGCATCAAAGAGGCATTAAATCAGAATATGTCAAGATTGGAAAGTAAGGAGATAAACAGAGATGGGAAGGACAGGAGAAGAATGAGATAGTATGAAAACAAGGAATGAAATGAAAGCTGACAAGATGAAGAAGGACGATCTCCTAAGCAGAGAGGGAACAGCCGAGGCCACCATCCAACTCCATCCAACAGCAGAATCTAACTACGAAACCTATGACAGCACTAACCCTGCTTAATATTATGACCATTGGCATGGAGGAGATGAAAACCTCCCTTTGAGGAGGAACCCTCTGGTGATCCAAGGCCTAGGTCACCTTCCCTCCAGGCTGAAGGATGTTTCGAATAGAGATGACTCAGATTCTGCAATTTAGAGTCGATATCAAGGGAGGAGAAAAATTTTTCAATTTAGAGGAAGCTCCCCCTCTGCCCTTCTAACCAGACAGCTATTGAGGGTTGAGAGAGAAGTCTGTGCAACTAAATTCTCAAAAGTAAGAGAGGAGAGAGATGACTGCTGAGGCATTCAGCTGGCCTATGCAAGCCTATGAAACAGACCAGGTGAACCAGAGGTGGTCTTGGTGGAGAACAGCATAGAGGGTGCCTGCGAATCTACTTGGGCAGCCAAAGGAGCTCTGATGATGAGAACCCCACCCCTCATGGCTGGAAGTCATAAATTCTACATCCAGAGGTGTTGCCAAGATGAGGGATGACTGAAGGTCCACCTGGAGCAAAGACATTCCCACTATGAGCCAAGGAGAAGGACCCCACTCCAAGCTTCCAACGCTCTAGATGCAGAATTCATGGGTGGTGAGTGAGACCATTGGCTACAGGCTTGCCCCAAACCAAGGAGCAATGGACATGGAAGGCATGGCTCCAAGTAGAGAGCAGATGAATGAGGTAGCATAAGACCCAAAAAGAGGCATGCTTGATTAATCAATGTGAATAAGAAGGCCCTAAGGTAAGACTGAGTGAAGAAGAACCAGACTCATGTCAGAAGGAAGATACAAATAATGGCAACTATGGGAGTGCATGCCAACCAGGTCCACCGAAAGTCAAATTAGGAATGAATAAAATTGCATGAAGGCAGTAGTAAGAGCAGCTGGGTAAAGCCGGCAGTCAAAAATGAGGAAGGCAGTACCAGGAGAACATCTGAATAGGCTTGACTAGAACAAGGAAATAGGGTCGGAGGAGGAGACGCGTAAGCAGGGCGATATGCAGTTGGGAATAATAGGTGATGTGAATGAGTAGGATATGGTGGTACAGTGGTACAGCAGGATAGGGAAGCCCTCAAAAAGAAAGCAGAAGGTGGAGAAGAAGGGGGGAGGAGAAGAAGGGAGGAGGGCAACAAGAGGAGTTGAGAGGAGTAGATACCCCCGATACAGAGGACAGAGGTAGAGAGAAGGAATGAGCAAGTAACAGAGGTCAAGGATCGAGAAAGGAGGATGTCCACAAAGAGCACTAACAGCATGAGGAATATCAGGAAATCAATATTCCCCTAAAAAGTGCAGAAAACATAATACCATAACTGAAACATGTGACAATGATGAAAATCAGTAGAAGCAACCAAAACACTAGAACATTTATAAGGAACTCCATGATTAGTGGAGGCACCAGAGAATGTGGATGCATGGGAGTTTGAGAAAATGAGGAAGGCATGCAGGTAGTTGATCTGTCCCAAGCTGCGATAAGCAGAAATGGAAAGGAGTGATGCAAGGAGAGGAAAGGATCTACTCTGAGGACAGGGATGGACTGAATGACATGAGACAATATCAACGAGAGAGCCCAGATCAAAATGGAAGTCCAGAAGGGAGCCTGAATGACAGGCTGTGGCATCCAACAGCAAGGAACGAGGAGGAAACATCAGGGCAGCAAAGCAGAGGAATGGAAAGATATGTAATGCAGGTACCCAAGCCAGTACCGAGCAATGGGCAGAGAACAGCAGCAGACCAGATGGCAAGCAGTGGTGGCAGGTCACCAAGGCAGTAGGAAGCAGAAAGAAATGGGCCCAAGGTGGGGAAAGGCAGTGGTCCAGGTCAGCAGAACACTGAGATGCAAGGTCGCAGCAAGAGAGCCACAGCAGCATGAATAATGGAAGGTAAAATGGGAGAGGAGGGGAGAAGAGAGATGCGGGGACGAGGGAAATGGACGTGGATCAGAGTGGCAGACTAGGAGAGACACGAGACTGGAGAAGAGAACCTGTGGCTGGAGGCACATCCAAAATGAAAAGAACAGCCCTAAGTGAGGTAGGGAAGCTGCTACGAAAAACGAATCCTGGAACAAACCAGGAGGAGTGGCCTTTTAAGGCTTGATGGGGGAGTGACATTAGTTGCTCCACGCATTGAACCTCAGGCTTAAAGCCTTTCCATTAATTCAGGTAAATCAACCACTGGAATTCCTTTAAATCCCTCTTAAGCTAAAAAGTTTGAATTTATTTTCATTTCTCAATTTTTTAAGCTGCAAAGATATGCATTCCATAACATAGCCCTTTACAAATCATTCCACAATGCTTCAGTTCTACCCTTAGATTCATAATTTGCAATTAATGCTGTTTGAAAGCCCTCGCTTGCCAACAAATACTATTCTTTTTAGAAATTCATGAGTTAAGGATAATGAGGCTTTTATTCTACTTGTTGGAACCTATTTCTGTTGCCCACATCAGGAGCTATGAAATATTTCTGAACTATTGAATTACTTACAAATGAAATAGATATTTGCATCACATGTTCAGCATGGAAAAGCTTACTTACGGTTTGTAGCAGTGAGCAGCAGAAACAACCCACTGGTTGGAAATGAGAGCGCCCCCACAGAAGTGGTAGCCAGTATTCAGTGATACTATATAGGGTACAGAATTCTTCTTGCACTCATAGCTGCCAACAATTTTGTCATCATCCAATGGGCGAGTAGCTGGAAATAACAGTACCCCATTTAGAATGTATTTAAAAGTCTACCTATACACCTAAAAACAAAATAAGGCCAAATCCTGTTTTGTTGTTAAGATCTGAAATCTTATTATATCTGAGAGATTTCCAGAATATGCAGGGTAAGATTCCTTGCAGCCCCCCCCAAAAAAAAATCTCTATGCCCTGCCTGCACCATGTGTGACACAGATTGAGCTTACAACAGTTTTTTTCTAAGTTTTGTTTTGAGTGGAAAACATTCAAAGCAGAATTTGTGTTATCATTATTTGATCTGTTCTGTAGTTGAACCTTTTTAGTGTACATCACATTCATGATTGCATTGTTCAAGAATAACACTGCACATAGCTCTGAATTGTTCAGGGATGACACTGCACAGGACTCTGAATTGTTCAGGAATGACACTGCACATAGCTCTGAATTGTTCAGGAATGACACTGCACAGGGCTCTGAATTGTTCAGGAATGACACTGCACAGGGCTCTGAATTGTTCAGGAATGACACTGCACAGGGCTCTGAATTGTTCAGGAATGACATTGCACATACCTCTGAATTGTTGAGGAATGACACTGCACAGGGCTCTGAATTGTTCAAAAATGACACTGCACATAGCTCTCAATTGTTCAGAAATGACGCTGCACATAACTCTGAATTGTTCAGGAATGGCACTGCACAGGGCTCTGAATTGTTGAGGAATGACACTGCACATACCTCTGAATTGTTCAGGAATGGTACTGCGCAGGACTCTGAATTGTTCAGGATTGGCACTGTACAGGGCTCTGAATTGTTGAGGAATGACACTGTACAGGGCTCTGAATTGTTCAAAAATGACACTGCACATAGCTCTCAATTGTTCAGAAATGACACTGCACATAGCTCTGAATTGTTCAGGAATGACACTGCACATAGCTCTGAATTGTTCAAGAATGACACTGCACAGGACTCTGAATTGTTCAGGATTGGCACTGTACAGGGCTCTGAATTGTTGAGGAATGACACTGTACAGGGCTCTGAATTGTTCAGGAATGACACTGCACATAGCTCTGAATTGTTCAAGAATGACACTGTACAGGGCTCTGAATTGTTCAGGAATGACACTTCACAGGGCTCTGAATTGTTCAGGATTGACACTGCACATAGCTCTGAATTGTTCAAGAATGACACTGCACATACCTCTGAATTGTTCAGGAATTACACTGCACATAACCCTGAATTGTTCAGGAATGACACTGCACATGGCTCTGAATTGTTCAGGAATTACACTGTACACAGCTCTGCAATGTTCAGGAATGACACTGCACAGGGCTTTGCATTGCATAGGGAATGACACTGCACAGGGATCTGCATTGTTCAGGGAATGACACTACACAGCACTCTGCATTGTTCAGGAATGGCACTGCACCGGACTCAGAATTGTTCAGAAATGGCACTGAACAGGACTTCGCATTGTTTTAGAATGACACTGCACAGTGCTCTGAATTGTTTGGGAAATGACACTGCACAGGGTTGCATTGATCAGGATAACACTACACAGGGCTTTGCAGTTTTTGGAAATGACACTGCACAGTGCTCTGCAGTGTTCAGGAATGAGATTGTGAAGAGCTCTGCATTTTGTGAGAATGAGACTACATGGCTTTGCACTGTTTGGGAATCCCACTGCACAGGACTTCTTTTTCAGGGAATTACACTGCTCAGGACTCTATATTGTTCAGGGAATGACACACTGTGCAATGCTCTGCATTGTTTATAAATGACACTGCACAGTACTCTGCATTATTTTGGGAATGACACTGCACAGGATGCTGCATTGTTTTGGGAATGGCACTTCACAGGACTTTGAATTTTTTAATAAATGACACTTGTACAGGGCTCTGAATGGTTCAGAAATGACACTGCACATGGTTTATCATTGTTTGAAGATGACACTGTACAAGGTCCAGCATTGTAAGGTAACTACCACTACAGAGCACGCTGCATTTTTTTTGAGAAGTGACACTGCACAGGGTTACATAGACATAGATACATAGACAGTGTCAGCAGATAAGGGCCTATGGCCCACCTAGTCTGCCCATTTGAGCTTGTAAGTTCAGTTTGTTTTCCTAGAAGTCTATTTCCCCTTACCCCTGACCTCTAGAATTCCTTTATGTCTATCCCATGCATTCTTAAATCCCGTGATTGTTTCAGCCCCCACCACTTCCTCTGGCAGGGTGTTCCACTTGTCCACCACCCGTTCTGTGAAGAAATTCTTTCTCATGTTTCCTCTGAATCGTCCTCCCTCCAACTTCATCCCATGCCCTCTAGTCCTGAAACATCTTTTTCGCTTAAAAATAGTGTTTTCCTGCACCCTGTTCCTCCCTGTAAGATACTTGTATGTCTCTATCATATCCCCTCTCTCCCTCCTCTCCTCCAGGGAGTACATGTTCTGCCTTGTTTTTCATTAATACTGCATAAGAATCTGCATTGTTTTAAAATGATATTGCTTGAGGTTGTGCATTGTTCAGGAAATTACACTGCACAGGGCTCTTCATTTATTCAGGAATCACACTGCACAGGGCTCTTCATTGTTTGGGAATCACACTGCACAGGGCTTTTCATTGTTTGGGAATGACACTGCACAGGGCTCTGAATTATTTGGGAAATGACAGTGCACAGGACTCTTCATTGTTCAGGCATGACACCACACAGGGCTCTGTATTGTTCAGGAATAAGAGTGCACAGTTCTCTTCATTGCTTGGGAATGATACTGCACATGGCTCCAAATATTATTTATTTATTTATTTTTAATTTATTTGAGTCTAGGATTACAAAGTACATTTGAGCTGGGGCTCTTTTACAAAGATTCCACATCAGTGAGTACAGGCATACAGTTTCAATAACAGTATGGTACCATCAGTAATGACAGTGCACAGGGCTCTTCATTGTTTGGGAATGATACTGCACAGGACTCTGCATTGTTCATAAATGACACTGCACAGGACTCTGCATTGTTTGTAAATGACACTGCAGAATACTCTGAATGGTTCATAAATGACACTGCAGAGTACTTTGCATTGTTTTACGAATGATACTGCACCAGACTGGTAGTGGCCATGTACAGTGACACCAACACAGAGAAATACACTCCTGTCAGCATAACTGACACTTTGCTGACAGGTCGCTGTGTTGGTGTGCCTGAGGCAGGGGCACACTGTCTCCTGGTCCTGCACCCCCACCCCGAATCAACTCCAACTGGAGTTGAGAATCCTAAAGATGGGGTTGTGGGGGCAAAGCCCCCTGCATGGTGGATTTGGGGGACAAAGCGCCCTGATAAAAATAAAGACTGGGAGACATGCAAGAAATAATGTAAACTGCAACTTGCAGAAGACATGATTCCTGTCAGCGAGATACCGGTCAACAAAAGGGTTGTCGAACCGGCATCGTAGAGCTGACAGCTCTCTGCATTGTTTGTAAATGACACTGCACATGGCCCTTCATTATTCAGGGATGACAATGCACAGGGTTGTGTATTTTATGGAAATGGCACTGCACAGGGCTCTGTATTTTACGGAAATGGCACTGCACAGGGCTCTGTATTTTATGGAAATGGCACTGTACAGGGCTCTGCATTTTATGGAAATGGCACTGCACAGGGCTCTGTATTTTATGCAAGTGGCACTGCACAGGGTTCTGTGTGTTTTGGAACTGGCACTGCACGGGGCTCTGTATTTTATGGAAATGGCACTGTACAGGGCTCAGTATTTCTCAGGAATGACACTGCACAGGTCTCTGCATTGTTCAGAAATGACACTGCACAGGTCTCTGCACTTCTCAGGAATGACACTGCACAGGTCTCTGCATTTCTCAGGAATGACACTGCACAGGTCTTTGCATTGTTTGGAGATTACACAGCACAGAGCTTTGAACTGTTGGGAATGGCAGTGTACAGGGCTCTGTATTGTTTGGGAATGACACTGCACATGTTTTTTTTTCCCAGCAGAAATTTATTGCAGTCTTTTCCCTCATGTTTTACTCAGTTTTTTTCCACATAATAAAATGTAACCGTGTGATAAGCTTCTTCACTCCAAACTGATGTATATTGTATGCCAGGGCATAATCTAGGTTTTTAAGAAAAGAAACATAGCACCAGCACTCCATGGATAACATTCTAAAACTCTTTTATTGATAAACTGAAAGAGTAAATGGTCAGCTGTCAGGGAAATAAAACCAAAATACCACAACCCTGATGTAGCATGATCCTGAACATGTTGTGAAATATACCACTCCCTCTGTGTTGCAGGTGATGAAACCTCTCACATATTCTAGCCCAGCAGTTATAGTACTTACAAACTTTTACACTGCACATGTACAGAACTTACAATTCCCACACTGTCTGCACCCACACAGTAATGAAGTGATGCAATTCTGAGACAGCATATTAAAACTTCTCCATGGATGCCTTTTTAAAGAGGAACGAATTTTAAAGGCCTTTCAATCCACAGTGTACAACTAATACTGCCACTCTGCACTAAATTCCCTTGGTTACCACATGAGTGTCATCTGTGTGGCTACCACATGAGTGTCATCTGTACAGCTGGGGACCAGGTCAGAGGTCGGAGGGGTCTGTTTGTGCAGCCCTCCCCCAGTGCCAGGCGGGAGAAGGTCGTGGGGGTCTGTGTGTTCAGCCCCCAACCCCAGAAGCAGTTTCAGCTGGGGACCAGGTCAGAGGTCATGAGGGTCTGTTTGTGCAGCCTTCCCCCAATACCAAGCAAGAGAAGGTCGTAAGGGTCCGTGTATTCAGCCCTCCCACCCCAGAAGCCGTTTCAGCTGGGGACCAGATCAGAGGTTGTGAGGGTCTGTTTGTGAAGCCCTCCCCCCAATACCAAGCAAGAGAAGGTCGTGAGGGTCCATGTATTCAGCCCTCCCACCCTAGAAGCCGTTTCAGCTGGGGTCCAGGTCGGAGGTCGTGAGGGTCTGTTTGTGCAGCTCTCCCCCCAGTACCAAGCAAGAGAAGGTTGTGAGGGTCTGTGTATTCAGCCTTCCCACCACAGAAGCTGTTTCAGGTATGACCAGAGCCTGCAAGATTCAGTGCTGTTCTCGCTGTGTAAAGCAGCTCTGTTTGATCCCTGCTGGTGCTCGGCGCTGGCTCCCCACCGCCCCCACCACCACCCTTGGTCGACCTCTATATTTATACGGATGATCACATGATCATCTAAAACCTATCAGTGCACTTTTCCATCTACAGGCTATATGCGCTAAACACTAGAGGGCTCCCTCTCTCATACTTCACTGTTGTACTCCCAAAGCTGGCAGCATGACAAGAAGCCTTTGCACACTACCCCACTCCATCTTACTTTTAACACTTGTTTCTCACTCCCACCCTTCTCTCCCTGTCAAAAATTACCGCTCCAGTGACTCATACAGATGCCGCACCACTCACTACCCCAGAAATACAAACCTGCAACATCACCTAACTCATCCCTCCCCAGCACTACTTGGCATCAATTATACCGCAAGCCTTAGCTGCACCTTAAGCGGGTCCTTATTGGAGAGACCTACACCCCCTCAAATACTCACCCACTAAATAGCCCCAATCCTCTCCTATCCCATGCCCTATTAGCTCAACTTATCCTAACCATCCCCATACCAATCTGGATCCCCAAATATACCACCTATCCATGCCTTTGTACAAATCTCTGCAAATGGTTCCAGAAAGCTGTTCTCAGGCATGCACTCCTCCTCCTGCCCCTTATGTCTGGTAACATACACCCCAATCTGGGACTTAAATCAGCTAGTGGTCCCAAGGGCCACGGGCATGGTGGCCTACTACTGGCCTCCCATAACATCTGCATCTTACCTAGGAAGCTCACACAGCTTCAAGGATGGATCGCACAACATTCCCCTGACATCCTGGCCTTATCTGAAACCTGGCTCTCCAGTAATATCCCAGATGCCTCTGTTGCCCTAAATGACTATGTCATCTTCAGAGCTGATAGAACAGAAAAGAGGGGTGGTGGATGTGCCATAAATGCCAGATCTAAGCTATAGCCCCTGTTGGTCCCCCTGCCCTCACTGGAGCACGGGGCTCAAGCGATTACAATCAAAGCAACCCTTGGCACTCCTGGTAAATCACTATATATTATGGCAGTCTACATACCCCCCACCAACCAGAAACAAGCTTTTGACTCTATCCTGGCCAACATAGCCCAACTCTCCCCCAGAAGCGAACTGATTATCATGGGTGACTTTAATGTGAACTGGTTATCCCAGGTATCAGCCCCATTCAAAGATGCAGTCCAGGCCCACGACCTGACCCAGGTTGTCCAGTCTCCCACAAGGCAAGATCCCAGGTCATGGACTTACACCCTTATAGACCTCATCTTTACAAACCTTCCCAAGCACCTCTCCAATATTAAAGTGCTCCCAGACATGCTAAGTGACCACTCTCCCCTCTCCTGCTATTGGTCGAATAAAATCACACCCAGCCAACCTAAACTCTCCTTCCAAAGGCACCTCAAAAAAGGTGCCTTAGCTCAGCTTAAACTCTATCTCTCCTCCTGTGACTGGGCACCTGTCCACACTACCCAGTCCATTGATGCCACCCTTACCTCCTTTATTAAAATCTTTAATGATGCCTGTGACGTGTTTGTCCTGTTCTCAAAGAAGGTTATAAAAATAGAGACACTACATGGATCTCATAGACCCTACTAGATCAGATGCACCACAGAGACAACCTCTGGCATACGGCACTGAACTCACAGCTTCCCCATGACAGGCAACTCTATAGACAAGCAAGAAACAAGTGCACCTGGGCTATTCAGCTAGCTAAGACAAACTACTAGAAACAAGCACTCACCTCATCTTGGGGCTCTGGGAACAACTTCTGGAACAATGTCAAGGAGCTCAGTGGGAAAACAGGCTCCCCAAACCCTTCACAGATATTTGACAATGGTGCCCTCTCCCAGGACCCCACCAACATATCCAGTGTCCTGAACAACTCCTTCTCCAATCTCAGTCACCTCCTCCCAACAAACTTCTTTGACCCTATTCCCAAGGACCCCCCAATCACCTCCCCTAAGACCACCCTCCCACCCTTCTGGCCCAGAACTATCTCCTGTAATAAGGCTAAACACTACCTATCCAAAGCCTTGCACAAGTCGAGGTACAGCAGCGATTCCCTAGACCTTAAAATCCTCCGTGTAACTCTTGATGAGACCCTCCCTCACCTCACCAAAATAATAAACTGTTCCCTGCATCTAGGCCAATTCCCTATGCTCTGGAAAAGGGGAATTATCACACCAAGCCTTAAAAGAGGGTGATCCAACCAACCCTGGTAACTATAGACCCATCACTGTGCTCCTTCCCCAAAGCTCTCGAAAGAATCGTATCAGACAACTGACAGAGTACCTGGCTAATCACACTCTGCTATGCCCAGAACAACATGGGTTCAGAGCAGGTCACAGTAATACCACTGCCCTTCTCGAATTTACCATTTACATACACGAGTCACTGGAACAGGGGTCAACAGCAGGAGCAATCTTTGTTGACCTGACCAAAGCATTTAACACTGTCAGTCATGCTCTACCTATCCAGTCACTCCCCTCCCTCAATCTCGCCCTGACACAATCTCCTGGTTCAAACACTATCTCACTGACTGGACACAAGAAGTCAAAATCAACACCACCCTGTCTGCCAAGCAACCAGTTCTTGCAGGTGTACCTCAAGGGTTGATTTTAGGCCCTCTACTTTTCACCCTCTTTTTGAACTCCCTCCCAAAGGCCTGCAGTGGTAAGCTATTGCTCTATGCAGATCATGCTGTAGTGTACTGGAAAGATAACACTTCTAACTCCTTTCAACATACCCTACAAGGCTGCTTTAGTGAACTAGAGGCCTGGTTCACTGATCATCGATTAATACTAAATTACACTAAAACCAAATCTATGATCTTTGCTCACCATCAAAACCCTTACAGTAGTACCCACCTAAGTATCTTTAATTCTCAGGGCATCCACATTGAACAGGTCCCATATTTCAGATATCTAGGCATCACACTAGACACATCCCTCACCTACCACATGCACATTAACCACCTCTTCTCCTTGGTAAACACCTGGCATGGGATTCTCTATAGACACAGACACTGCCTCCCCCCCCCCAGGCCCTACAGCTGGCAGTAACCAGCTCAGTTCTATCACTGGTTGATTACAGGATAATAATTTATGGTACGGCTAACCTCATGACCCTTAACCGCATCAATCTTGCCCAATAAAGCCTGCCGACTACTCACAGGCAGTGATAGACTAACCCACACGTGCAATCTCTATAAGCGAGTGGACTGGCTGACCTTTGAAGGGAGGCTAAAATACCACACTTGCCTCCAAGTCAAAAAGATCCTCATGAAGCTTGCACCCACTGGCCTTCTCACCCTCATCCTAACAAACCCGCACAGGAGCACCCCCAGGCACCAGGCAAGCACACCCCTCTTAGTCCCCCACTGTAGGACTGCACTAGGGCAAAGGTCTTTCTGCTATCGGGCTCCCATCTGACTTAATAACCTCCCCCTCTTCCATCTCCCTGGCCCCTAGTCTTGGCCTATTTAAAAACGGAATTAAGAGACATCTCATTGACTCGAAGACATGCGGCTGCTATTAACTCACTCCGCCTCGACGACCCAGGGTCTATCATCAACCCTAGAGATACTAACCAAGCATTGTAAATGTATGATGTAATCATGCAAAATGCTGTCTTAATGTGTTGTTCTGCTTAATAAGGTTTGTTCAAA
This sequence comes from Neoceratodus forsteri, assembly GCA_016271365.2. Taxonomy (NCBI): domain Eukaryota; kingdom Metazoa; phylum Chordata; order Ceratodontiformes; family Ceratodontidae; genus Neoceratodus; species Neoceratodus forsteri. The sequence goes on along the minus strand of CM028138.1, from coordinate 1,811,271 downwards.
ATTGTCTTAAGTAATGTGTCCATTTTGTATTGACATGGAGCCTTTGCAAAAGAGTCTTCAACTCAAAGGATTGTAATTCCGAAACTTTAATAAAATAAAAAAAAAAATAATACATCACGTTAGATGAGGTGGAAGGAGGCTTAACCAATTGAACCTCTTCCCTCACCCTCTTAGCGGGTCACCACCAGACACTCCCCTTTTGCACAGTTTAGCTTCTGCTTGGCATTTTAAATCATGGATAGAAACGAGAGAGGAAAAGTGTGACCCATGAGGAACTGAACCCAGACCCCTGGTAATACTGTTCCAGTTCTGTAGAAAATTCAAAAATGTAATAGCAATAGACTGGAATATAGATTACTTATGATGGGCACTCGGCTAAGCCTTCTGCCCCATGTCATAAAATATATAAAACCATATAAAATAATGTAAGACTGGCTCCAATTCTTACTTCACAACCTACTGTATAAAATGTTCTAGATATCTGCAATGAAATTTGCATCAGGCAGCCTTGGCTTGGTATATAAAAATAGATGTTATTATTCCCATAAAATGGCTAGAGCACTGGAATGGTATTACTGTACCAGGGGTCTGAGTTCAATTCCCAGTGGGTCACACTTTTCCTCTCTCATTTCTACCCTCTTAGGGGGTGTAACCCATCATACCTTTTAGTCTAAGAAACACTTCCACTTTCCCCTTGATTGATCCCAAGGTTTATCACTCCCTAACCCCCTAGACCTCACTACCCCCTCATAAAACATAGAGAAGAGAAACACAGAAAAATACTTAAACTATCCATCCAGTCTTTTCCAGGAGTCTCTACTTGGAGACCTTCTGGTCTCTATCTGCTCTCACAGTCTCCCTTTAATCTCCCTCATTTTTCTATCTGATAACTCATTTATATGCATATGCATCCCAGTCCTCCTTGAACCTTGGTATAATATTTGCCTCTGCAACCTTTAGAGAATGTTTGTTCCACCTAGCTACCACCATTTGCCTGAATAAGTACTTCATAATGTCCTTTCTTAACCTCCACCCCCTCCATCTTGTTGCACTGAGAAGCTGTCTTTAGGCTATGCTAATCATATTCCCCAGGTCTCTCTCCTTCACACTCTCTACTGGCATCCCATCAATATAGTAACACTGTTCCAGAGTGTTTCCCTCTTATGTACATCACTTGCACTTTCTGGAATTAAATTTCCACTCCCAAATACCAGACCAACACTCCAGTCTCTGCACATCCTGTCTCATAATGCTATATCACTTCTTCACTGTTAACCCTTCTGCAGATCTTATCATCTGTAAACAGACTCACCTTACCATGGATACCCTCTCCAATTTCATAGATATGCAGTACATATTACATAGGAGAGGTCCCAGGGCCAACCCCTATGGCACCCCATTAGTCACTGTCCTATCCTACAGGAATATATCATTTAGAACCACTCTCTGGGTTCTATCCACCAGTAGTATTTGATACGACTTTTTATTTCTTCCCCTGGCTCCAGATCACTCACTTTCTTAACTAGTCTGTTATGTGGTACCGAGCTGAAGCCTTTGATAAAATCCATGAAACACCAAAGAAATGTACTGTACTCACAGACTTCCTCAATGGCTCTCACTGAACTCGACCGAAAAAGAAACACAGGCTTTAAAAAATTCCAAAGCTGAACTGCTGTTTTATTGTGAGAGTCAGTGAAACATACAAAGACCTCAGTCCGAGCAGAGGGCCACTAGCTCTGGTGCTTCATTTGTTAGAGCTTCATCAGGGAGTTAAAATCAAGGTTTAGTACCTCCACTGTTTGGTGCCCATCTGCCATTTGCATCACTATGTGAAAAAAGTCTATGAAGTTATTCTGCTTCAACTGGCCCCTTTTTGTGAAGTCATGCTGGTTCCCGAACAATATGCTGTTTTCCTCTAAGAATGTGAATATTCACTGCTTATTAATTCCAAAGATCTTCTCACTCTCCTTGTCAGGCTTGCTGGCCTGTTGGTACCCAGATTTCCCCCCTTTGTGTAGAGGGACCACAGTTGCCCCCACCAGTCTTCAGGAAGTACACTTATTGCTACTTACTCTCCACAGAGGGCTTCCAGTGGCTCTTCTAGCATTTGCCCTGTTTCTTTCAACTCCCATAGGTGAATGCCATCTGACCTTGCTGGTTTAGTGGGTTTTAAAGTCTCTAATTTGCTGTTCCTTTGTAATCTGTCCCACCTCAGATATGTCCCCTGTATTACCCTTTTGTCTTCTGCTATCTGAGAGTAGGCCAGCTCCTCAATCATGAACACCAAACAAAATTATTTATTCCATATACCTACTTTCTTTGCATCATCCCTGTCCTCACCCCATCCTTTCTTAGCTTTTTTATGCTTTCTTTTCATGACTGCAGTGGGTGGAGCCCTGCAGACATCTTGCTTCAAAAAGGGACTCAGCATTACTTCAAAGTATTCTTTCCCACCGAAGAACCCTACCAGGTCAATATGTTGTATGTGTAATAGTGCATGACAAAACCCCAGAAAAGAAACATCATGGTACGTGATAGCGAGAGGGTGCAATACCACGAATGGTTCTGTGTGCAGTACTGCACCATTTTACTGTCCCAGGCAGAGGATAAGACCTTTGCTTGGACAAGCTTCCACTGAGCAGCTGCTGTGGCTCATTGAGATGAGCCACGGGCAGCAAGAGATGCAGGCACAGTGTTTGGGACCAGGTTTGATTCCCGGTCCCAGATGCATGTTAATTTTCTTTTTTTTTCACACTTTGTGTGATATTTACTTTAACACCCCCAAACTGGAGTTAGTTATTTTAGTTGGGAGGGTTTAGGGGCACAGCCCCCATTACAGGGGGTGTGGGGATGGAGCCCCCCTAAAAAAACAGACTTATGTTGCATGCAACGTATCACGCTGTATTGGTAGTGCAGTATATTCATGCGGCATAATGTCTTGTGACATTATGACCCCATGCCCTGAAGAATATGTTGGACTTGCAGCATAGCCTCCTACACCAAATAACTATGCCAGATAACAAAGTCCCTTCCCAGAAAACAAGAAAAAACAAAGTGTGTTTCCTTTGCTGTTGCAGCATCTCTCCTACTGTATTTTGCCAGAGTCACATATCAGCTATTAGTCCAGAATTCCTTTACATAACATCCCAGTTTTGTCTGTAGGCAGTAAGGGTTAACAGTGCTGTGCTCAGCCAATCACTGCCATGTTGTTTCCTCCTAGGTTTTAAAATCCTCACACACACACACCACTTTGTTTTAGCCTTGCTTTGTTACCATGGACTGACATAGTCGAGCATTCCTTTATATTCCAGTTCTGTCCACCTGTTCTTCTAGTGGTATTATAAAGAAATTACATTTCTGTCATGTGACTGATGTACACATTCCAACCTATTTTTCCCATATGCATTTTTGACCTTGCATCATAACCTCAGTCTATATATTTATTCAGGAATTGGATTCCCAACTCATGTCACTTATCTTATTTCTTTACCAAACTGTAATTTAGTTACATCAACAGTCAAAAGCACATACGCAATTGCAATGGACTAGTTAAGTTGGGCAGTGAATATAATGAATCATGTTTTACTGTTTCTTCATACATTTATCACTCTTTTTGATCTCTACCACTACAGCTTGTAGTGCTGTTTGTTAATATGAGCTGCATATTCACAATCTCACAGTCTTCTCACACTAAGAGGTCACGGAGGTCACAGGGGGACTGATATGCTTATGTGTTTTTGAAAAAAAAGATTCACTTGATAGAATTACCATCCTGCAATTTAAGCAACCACAATTATATTATACAGTTTATATCTGTACTGATATTAACCAGAAAATGAGATATTTACAAAAGTAGCACTAGAAACAACTACAGTATATTGCACATTTCCATTCTGTGCCATGCATTTACGCTCGCTCCATGACAAAATGTTCTATAATTGTTTAAAAAACGTTTTCTAAATACATTTCAGTGAACACTAAGGGGCAAGATGACAGCACTGGCAACCATAAACATATAGAGAGTGCAAAGTTGTCCTTTAAGAACTGCACTAACAGGGTCACTGTCCACACTTGTTAGTACAGTCATTTTTAAACTATTTTTGCAAAATTGCAGTACTCAATATATTAATAATTGGACTCCATTTCCTTGTTGCATTTTCCCCCTTTTTTATTGTGTTCTGTGGACCATGTTAGTGCAGTTCTTAAAGGAGAACTTGTGCACTCTTATTAGTTTACAGCAGCCAATGCAGTCACATTGCCCCTTAGTGAAGTTCATTGAAATGGATTTAGAAAACATTTTAAAAATGATAGAGCATTCTATCATGGGGTGAGTGTACATGCATGGCACGGAATGGAAATGCGTGATATAGATGATTGTGTATGAGTAGTCATACATAACAAGGATATTCTTGTATTGAGAGGTTTCCTTGGTAACAGATGACTTCGAGAGCGCAGCTCGAGAGGTACTCAGTTACCAAGGAAACCCCAAGATATAAGAATTTCCTTGTTTTGTGTATGACTGGTCATACACAATCTTTTATAGTGTATGGACAGTCACAGCATAGAAAATCACACAAAACCAGCTGGAGAAGACAGAGAACAGAAATGTCAACATTTTTTTTTATTTAACTGACACAGCACGCAGATGTTTCTGCAAGTTCAAGTTTAAAAAAACCTGCAACTTCCAGCTTAACTGGATTGAGGAAAGCAACTATGTGGCAGCATTCCAAGTTGTTATGCTGCAGTAGTGACATAGCTAGTACAGCATAACAGCTGCGATGACATAGCTACTGCAGCATAACAACTCCATTCTAGTTATGGATTTCTATCTATAACAACATTCTACCATACACTATATAGCTGTTTCTTGCACTACATTTGTAAATATCTCATTTAGTGGTTAATATCAGTACAGATATAAAGTGTATAGTGTAACTGGGGTTGCTTAAATTCCAGTATGATAATTCTATGAAGTGAGAAGTTTTTTTTCTAAAACACATGAGCATACCAGTCCCCATCTGACCTCCATAACCTCCCACTGTGAAGTTAAAGCATTGAAACATCCACTACTTTTTTCTCACTTTGTGCCTGGCGAAACATTTTTACTGGAATGCAAGCTCAGCTGTAAATCACTCATGCCACCTTTAAACTGCAACCAAAATTACAGTTTTTAAGGCTGCATTGAGTGGAGCCCTGTGGACAACTTGCTTCAGAAAGGGACTCAGCATTATTTTAAAGCATTCTTTCCCACCGAAGAACATGCTGGACTTGTAGCACAGTCTCCTACACCAGATAACTATGCCAGATAACAAAGTCCCCTCCCAAAACAGCAAGAAAAAACAAAGTGCCTTTCCTTTGCAGTTGCAACACCCTCCTACTTTGCCAGAGTCACATATCATATCAATAGTCCAAAATTCCTTTATATAACATCCAGTTCTTTCTGTAGGCAGTAAGGGTTAACAGTGCTGTGCTCAGTCAACCACTGCTATGTTGTTTCCTCCCAGGTTTTAAAATTCACACACACACACACACACACATATGCAAGCACATAGCAAATGGGGAGAGGGGTGCAGCACTCAATATGTCGAATGGGAAGAACACCCTTCCCCCCTCAGCTAGTGATCAAACAGGAGTTCGGCATGTTTGTAGTTCATTTGCATCATCAGGTAAGGAAACAGGTTCGGTTCCCCATACGACTCACAGGGGAAACGCCAGACCTCACCCAGCAACTAACACACTAAAATCTGGCCCATGGAAAATCATGTACACAAATGCTCACAGTCTGGGAAACAACATCCCAGACCTGCAGGCAATAATGGCAGAGGCTAAACTGGACATAGTAGCCATTAGCGAGACATGGTTTACCAGTAAGCACATCTGGGAGACTTCAGTACCCGGCTATGTACTGTTCAGAAGAGACCGAGGTACAAAAGGGGGGGGGTGGTGGAGTGGCCCTGTATGTCAATGAAAATACCAAAGCTACAGAAATTCAAAATACACATAAGGAGCCAGAAGAACTGTGAGTCACCCTGGAAACAGGAAATGGGAGAGCCATATGAACTGGGGTATCTTCAGGCCCCCAGACCAGGGGATGGACATAGACACATTACTGTTAGAAGATATACAAAACATGACAGCTAAAGGGGAGGTTCTGATAATAGGAGACTTCAACATGCCAGATACAGACTGGTCAATACTAGCAGGAACATCTGCAAGAACTAGACACGTAGTGGATTCCCTGCAGGGGAAGGGTTTCAAACAACTTGTACAACAACCCACAAGAGACAGGGCTATCCTAGATCTAGTACTGACTAACAGGGAAAGGATCACATATCTCCAGGTAGAAGGTCATCTGGGGGCCAGTGACCAACATATGGAATGGTTCAATTTGGCCACTTGAACAAAATCATCTCATTCCAAGGAAGAAATATGGGACTTCTGAGGAGCTGACTTTGATAAGATGGCCAACAGAGTTAAGCTGGCCCTGGCAAGAAGAAATACAGGTGAGGAGGTACAGGCAAAGTGAGCAAGCAATAAGGATGCAATACTTTAAGCAACATCCCATTGTGTTAGAGAGAAAAAGAAGTGCAAAAGAAGAAGGAAACCACTTTGGTTCTCAAAAACAGTAGCAGAAAAGATCAGAGCCAAAAGGCTGGCCTTCAGGAAATATAATGGAATACAGCAGGATGAAGATAGAGAGGCATACCAAACTTCCATAAGGGGGCAGGGAAAGGCCCTAACCCAGGAAACACTAGCACAGACAGTAAAAGAAGGTGACAAGACTTTCTATAGATACATTAGTGAAAGGAGAAAGTCTAGAGGGGGTATTGCTAAGATCAAAGGGGTTAAGGGGTATGTGAGGAGGAGGAGGACCAAGTAAATGCTTCTATCCTAAATAGATACTTCAGCTCAGTATTTACTGAGGAGAAAGTAGGACAGGGCCCACATCTCAGCACCATGGACACAGGGGGAGGGAGATGTGCACTAGTCCCTTCACAAAAGAACGGTTCCTACAAGAGCTCAATAAGCTCAGGGTGGACAAGGCAATGGGGTCTGATGGCAGACATTCCAGGGTACTAAAGGAGCTAAGGGTGGAATTAGCAGAGCCATTATCAGAACTGTTTAGTGAGTCTCTGAGCACAGATGTCCCAGAACACTGGAGAAGGGCTTATGTGATCCCGCTCCATAAGAGTGGTAGCAGGGAGGAGGTAGGGAACTACAGACTAGTCAGTCTTACCTCAGTAATGGGCAGGATTATGGAGGCACTCCTTAAGGAAAGGATAGTGCAATACCTGGAAACCATAGGAGCACAGGATCCAAGACAGCTTGAGTTTACAAAAGGAAAGTCCTGTCAAACTAATCTCACAGATTTCTTTGACTTGGTAACCAGAGTGGTGGACCAAGAGGGAGCAGCTGATGTCGCCTACCTTGACTTCAGCAAAGCTTTTGATACTGTTCCACATAGAAGATTGATTAATAAGCTGGGTAGGCTCGGGTGGGTCAGAAATTGGTCAGCTGGGTGGCAGACTGGTTGACGGGCTGAAAACAGAGAGTGGTGGCAAACCGTATACAGTCAGAAGAGATGCAAGTCACAAGTGGGGTACCTCAGGGATCAGTCCTGAGGCCAGTCCTCTTCAATATCTTCATCAGTGACATTGCAGATGGACTGGAGGATAAGGTTTGTCTGCAGATGACACCAAGATCTGCAACAGAGTAGATGATCCTGATGGGATGGGCAGAATGAGAAGAGATCTGGATAAACTGGTAAAATGGTCAGAAGAGTGGCAACTGGGGTTTAATGCAAAAAAGTGCAGAATCATGCACAGAGGGAAGAGAAACCCTGAAGCCACCTATAGGTTGGAGTTGCTGGCAGTTACAAGGGAAGGAGACTTGGGCATCATCATCACAGATGACCTGAAATCATCCAAGCAGACCACTAAAGCAGTAGGTAAGGCTAGGGGAATGTTGGGGTGTATTAGTAGGGGTATCACAAGTCGTAAGAGGGAGGTAATAATCCCTCTTTACAAGACACTGGTTAGGCCCCATCTGGAGTACGGCATGCAGTACTGGAGGCCACAACTTCACAAGAACATTAACCAAATTGAGGCAGTCCAGAAAAGGGCAACCAAAATGGTGCAGGGACTGCATTAGAAAACATATGAGGACAGATTAACAGAGCTCCATATGTGTACTCTAGAGCAAAGGATGGAGAGAGGTGATATGATTGAAACATTCAAAAACCTTAAGGGCATTAACAAGGTGAAAGAGTGTAACATGTTTCAATATAAGAAAAATAGCAGGAGAAGTGGACACAGCATGAGATTAGAGGGAGGCAGATTAAGGGGTAATATGAGGAAGTTCTTTTTCACAGAAAGGATGGTGGATGCATGGAACGGCCTACGTCAGGAAGTGGTGGATATGAGTACAGTGCAGAGCTTCAGACAGGCATGGTATAGGCATAAGGGAGCAATACAGATGAGTATGAATAGATAGGCCATTGACAGAGCAAAGACCAATGGCACATTCATAAGGTAGAAAAAGAAATAAACAGACTGGATGGGCCTTGCAGTCCTTATCTGCCATCAACTTCTATGTTTCTGTGTACACACAAACACACTTGCACACCACTGTGTTTTAGCCTGGCTTTGTTACCATGGACTGCCTAAGTCCATCATATCTTTATATTCCAACTCTGTCTGCCTCTTCTCCTAGCGGTATTACAAAGAAATTAGAATTTTGTCATGTGACTGATGTACACATTTCAACCTATTTTTCCCTTTTCTGTATGCATTTTTGACCTTGTACCATAACCTCAGTCTATATATTAATTCAGGGCTTGGATTCCCCACTCATGTCACTAATCTTATTTCTTTACCAAACTGTAATTTAATTACATCAACAATCAAGAGCAATAAGCAATTACAATGGACTAGATAAGTTGGGCAGTGAACATAATTAATCATGTTTTACTGTTTCTTTTTACATTTATCACTCTGTCTGATCTCTCCCACTATAGCTTGTTGTGTTGTGTGTTAATATGAGCTGTATAATTCACAACCTCACAGTCTACTCACACTAGGAGGTCAGAGGGGGACAGATATGCTTATGTTCAAGTTCAAGTTTGTTCCAGGAATAGCTCCGTTGAGCAAGCTCATTCACAAGGAGGTCCTGAGGTACATATAACAGGACCATATACAAAGCGACAAACAAGGTCACCAGTGATCCTGGTACAAGTAGTAGCACTGGTACAATAATGTCAATGAGTTCCTGATTATCATGTATCTGGAACCTATATGGGAACACAATACAAGTATTCCAGTAGTCCTGGAACAAATAGTAAGCACAGGATAGATACATATACAAAGGATATACATACTGTACCGTTATATACATATTAGGAGAGATTTTACACTGTGCACCTCCAGTGAGTAGCAAACATGCCAGGATATGCAGGCCCTAAAAGCTTCATACCATAAACATGATAGGGATGGAATTTATGAAGCAAAACTTCTGCAAATGGGCAGTCAGATGGAGGGTGGAGTAGACCAATGATGGCATCTTGTGCACTAATGAGCAAGGGTGATGGATGGGGATCTAGACAGAAGGGGGAGAGTGGGAGAAAGGGAGGGTGCAATGTGGGGAGGGGGAAGAGCAGGATAGGGGATGTTGGAGCCAAGACTAGGAACTAGGAATGGATAGTAAGAACCAGGGCTAGGACCTGGGACAATTACATGGGGCTTTCATTTTTTTGCAGTTAAAGCTTTGAATATGCTGGTAGATACAAAGCTATTTAGTTTAAAGACTGATTGGAGGTGGTTTCAGGCTGCAAGAAGGCTATAGGAGACAGCACGCTTACCAAACGAGGTACAGGTCCTTGGCACATCTAAATAGATAAAGTCAGATTTTCTGAGGGTGTATGGGCTTTAGGAGATTTGAAAGAGGGATAATATAGAGCTCAGGAGTTTGTTCAGAAGAATTTCGAGCATCTAGATTCTGGAGTGTACAAGGCGTCTAGCGGAGAGAGACGTCCACCCAACAGCTGTGTATAAATCACAGTGATGAGTTCTGAAAGGAGCATTGGTGATAAATCATAGGGCATGACGACAAAGGACATCCAGTTTATGGAGATTGGTAACTGAAGCTGGATTATAGATTAGGTCACCATAATCAAGTAGGGGTAGAAAAGTGGACTGCACAAGCCTTAGTCTAATATTAGGTGTGAAAAGGGACTGGTTATGAAAAAAAAAGCCTAACCTGGATTTAGGTTTGTTGGCGAGAATGTCAATGTGAATTGTTTTTTTTAACTTTATTTATGCACCAGTACTCTCTGAGGCATCCTTCAGAGGTGCCTTTCACTCCTGCCCCTTCTTCTCCCCACCGTGGTCAGCCATCATCAGTTCACCCCTCCCAGAGGAACTTTCCAGTGCTCCAGATCACCCCCGGAACAGGGCCCACCCACCCTCAGTGGCACTTACTGAAATTAGAGGGTCCATCCCTCTGGGAGGTCAGTGTGGATCCCTGGTGTGGCCTGGCCTGGCATTGGGGATGAGAGGGAGATCCCTGGGGCCCTTGTCATCTTCTTGGCACGCCGTGGATTTTGAACTTTAGTTCCCCTCCCTCCCCGTGGAGCCCAGCCAGCAAGGCAATGAATTGCTGTGGCTCCGCCCCCAGGCATACGCCACACCGCTACAGTTGACGATCCTCCAGCCATCGCCAGAGGTCGCTCCAAGAGCAAGTGCACCCTGTACCCACCCCCAGGAAGAGAGAGCAGTCCTAGAGATGCTCAGTCTTTTCCCCCCCCTGCCGACACTCGGTGGCCCTGGCTCGTTCCCAAACACGGGTCGCCGGCATGGCGTGAGGTATGGCATCCAGTTCCTCAACTCTCAGCACCACTGGGCCAGCTTTGTCAATGTGAATGTTAAAAAAGTGTTTACTGTCAAGCCAAATGCCTAAATATTTGAATTTAGAGACCACCTTGAGAGGTTCCCCTAGGGTTGTAGTAATGGGTGTGATGGGCGGGGTGGGGATGTTGTTGATATTGAAAAACATGGCCTTGGATTTTTTGCACTGTAGAGGAGCTTTGAGTTATTGAGGTTCATTTTGAGCTGGGAAAAGTCTGCTTGGAGGTCAACGTGGACTTCAGACAGTGTTGGCTTGGATGTGTACAGTACTGTGTCATATGTGAAGAAGAGCAGCTTGGATTTGTTGATGTTAAAGTTGAGATTGTTGATATATGTGGAGAAAAGGATGGGTCCTAGGATGGACCCTTCAGGGATGCCCCTAGAGATGGAGAAGGAAGCTGAAAAATGACCTGAAAGGTAGCTGGTGAACCTTTGTGCTGTGCATGCAGAGGCTCCCAGATTGAGTAGGCCTAGGATGACTCGGTTGTGGTCAATGGTGTCAAAAGCCTTGCTGAGATCAAGAAAATGGCACCTGTAAACAATTTGGAGTCATACGCTACAACTCAATCATTAGTGACTTTAGTGAGGGTAGAGATGGTGCTATGGTTTGGCCTGAAGCCAGATTGTACAAGGCTGAGGCGGGAATAACTTTCTATATGGTGTTTTAGTTCTTTGTAGATTAACTTTTCCAAGATTTTATAAAAGAGTGGGCAAAATAGAATAGGCCAAAAATTATTAAGGTCACATGGGTCACCGGATTTAAATAAAGGAAGAATGTGTGCAGATTTCCAGCAGGAATGTACTGTGGCAGTTTCAATGAAAAGATTAAAAATGCGTAGTATGGGGTCTGTACGGTAGCAATGGCCTAGTTTAAGAAAAAAGGGTTCTAAGCCTTTCTCGCCACCAAACTTCCTGGTGTCCAACTTGAAGAGGATGTCTTCTACTTCCTTGTATGAGAAGGGCATTAGTTGGAAGGGATGCAGTGAAGGAAGACCTTGAGGAGGATTGATGACCAGGGATGGATTGACTAGACCGGCATAAGGTGAAGAGTCGAAAGCCAGCCTGGCGACAGCGAAGTGCAAATTAAGTTCTTCCAGGATTAGGCCACGGTTTTCAATGGTACTACACTTGATGTGGATCTTAGATGGAATGGATGGAGCAGTCAGGTGACATTCAACAGATTTTAGAGTCCTCCAGATTTTGGCAGGGTTCCCGTTGGCTGGTTCAAGGGTATTGATGTAGAAATTTGACTTGGCATTGCATATGTATTTAACGCAAGCATTTCTTGCAGCTCTGAAGGCCTGCCAGTCGGATGGGCACTTGGTACAACATGCGTGGGACCAGAGTTTATCATGGTTGGAGAGTACAGCTTTGAGGTTAGGTGTAAACCAGGAGTGGGAGAGTTTGCGAGCTCTGGTTTTGATGAAGGGGGCATGCTTGTTGGCTAGGTGGGTAAGTTTATTGTTCAAGATAGTGACTGCTTCATCTACCGTACAGACTAGATATAGGCATTGCCAATTTAAGTTTCTTAGGACAGACAGGTAGCTGGGAGGGTTGAACTTGTGAAATGACAATTTTGTAGTGAGCTTGGGCAAAAAGGTGCCATTAGGGAGGGCTGTGGTGCAAACCATGATCCCGTGAATGCTCATATCATTGCGAAAGATTGCAGATTACAAGAATGTATGGGGATGGTTAGTTATTACAACATTGAGGAGAGAGCTGTTCGTGTTGTTAATGTTGTTAATCCTGGCAGCTTCAGTGATGACTTGGGAAAGGCCGAGGTCATCACAAAGACCTTTGAGGTCTTTGGATTTGCTGGAAAGCCAGTCCATGTTTAGGTCCCTGAGAGTGACAGCTTCATCATTGTTAGATGCGATAATAGATTTTAAAGTTATAAGTATATCAGAGCCACCAGAAGGGGGCCTATAACAGCTGACAATAGTAAGGATTTCTGTGGAAGGTAGGCGGAGTTTCATGGCTACAGGTTCAAATTCTTTTGGCTTGGATGTGCAACAGATGTCGGTAATGTGTTTTTCTTTAGAGTAGATGACCACAACACCCCCTGTAGATGCTCTATCAGCCCTAGTGAGTTTATATCCTGGTAGGGATATTTGCTGATTTGGTGTGGTGCTTTTGAGCCATGACTCTGTGATAATAATAATCTCTGGTTCCATGTGGGCTGCCCAGGCTTGAAGTTGATCAAATTTCTTTATCAGTCGACAGATGTTAACTAGCATCATTTTTAGGCCTGGTGCAGATGCAATATCTGAGGGGAGGTGAGAGATCCCGGGGGACCAGAGTTTATCTCCACATTCCCCAAGCACAGCAAGAACAGCAAAATTAACATTTTTAAAAAGCCCTTGATTGAGGTAAGTACTTTTCTACTTTGTCAGTGCCCAAAGGGGGATGGAGTTTTTGGGGAGGGGATAGAGATACTAAGGTTCCAATGGGTGGACAGGAGGGAGAGCACTGAAATTGCCATGGGGGAGGTGAGGGTGTGAAGGTGAGCTGGCTGAGGTTGGGAGAGGAGACCAGGGGGAGTGTGGTTAATAGAAGGTAGGGAGGAACAGTGCCTTAGCAAATAGTGAAGGTAGGGTATGAATGGCAGGGCTTGGATGGACAATGGGGGAGTGTTCGAGGTTAAGTTGCTAAAAAGGCAGGGTAGGAAGCCTACAATGAGTAGTATTTGTAGCATCATGGAAGGGGGTAGAGTGACAGCCGGGGAAATGGTGTCGGCTTGACTCAGTCAGCAATAAGAAGGTAGCCACGAGTTGTCACAATAGATCTATGCTAGGGAGCAGAAATTAAAGATAAATATAGATGCAGGAATACAGGAGTCTGATGAAGCTAAATGACAGCTAACCAACCTTGTGGAAAGTTTGCTAACACTTGTATAGTAGTTATGTAATTGCTAGCACTTATGAGGTAGTTGTGAAATAGAGTGAAAGAGGACTGTTTGGCACACTTCATGTGTGCCAACTTCAGTGGTGTTTCCCCCTCTACTAGCTTGGAGGCATTGCCCCTTTATAAGGTAGGAGTGGATTTGGGGAAGGGGCAGGGCAAATGTGTATTTAATAGAGGTCAGGGCTGGTGTGGGCAGGTGGGACAAAATATTAGCCTGTACTGTGCAGCTCTACAGGAGCAGGAACAAGCAGGGGTCCATGTGCCAGTTAGAGCATCGCTTAGAAAAGGCGCAAAATTTAAAAAGAAAGAACACAGGTCCTCCTGTCCATACCCAGGGATTGTTGGGGAGCAGTCTTTTGGCCATGGACTTCAGGGATTCTGTTTTTTCTCTTGGACCCTAACCACAGGCACAGTCCAAGAATGAGGAGCTTCCTGCCTGACCAGGGCCATCTGTCCCCTGCAAAGAAAAGGGACAGAAGCATTAATATTAGCCGAGGAGCAAAGGGGAGTGACAATGTCTGACAAAGAGCAAGGAGGTCCTGGAATAGTCTGGGAGTGGGCGGGAGAGAGGCAGAGCAGTAGGGGTCTATGGGAGCACTAGAGGACAGAAGAAGTTTAGCAGAGGCTGAGCTCCAGCTGCAATCAATTCAGAGCAAATTTAACAAACTCTAGAGAAGCCTGGCTTCACTATGCTATTAAGTCTGAGCACATAAAATGGACTGGGTCAGAGACCCACATACAATGTAAACCAGTACAAGTGAGCAAAATCATAAAAAACAGATGTTTAAAAAAACATAGAAAAAAACACAAATACAGCACTGTATTGGGATAAAATCCAACCTAAATAAATGTACAGAGTTCAGAATATTAACCTGTACTGTGCAGCTCTGCAGGAGCAGGTAGCAAGCAGGGGTCCATACGCCAGCTAGAGCAGCACTGAGAAAAGGTGCCCTATTTAAAAAGAAAGAACACAGGTCCTCCTGTCCATACCTAGGGATCACTGGGGAGCAGGCTTTTGGCCGTGGACTTCAAGAGTTCTGTTTTTTTCTCTTGGACTGGAACCACAGGCACAGTCTGAGAATGTGGAGCTTTCTGCCTGATCAGGGCCGTCTGTCATGTGTTTTAGAAAAAAAATGATCACTTGATAGAATTACCATTCTGCAGTTTAAGCAACCACAGTTATATTATACAGGTTATATCTGTACTGATATTAACCACAAAATGAGATATTTACAAAAGTCGCACTAGAAACAACTACAGTATATTGCACATTTCCATTCTGTGCCATGCATTTACACTAGCCCCATGACAAAATGTTCTATAATTGTTTAAAAAAGTTTTCTAAATACATTTCAGTGAACACTAAGGGCCAAGGTGACAGCATTGACAACCATTAACGAATAAAGAGCACGAAAGTTTTCCTTTAAGAACTGCACTAACAGGATCACTGTTCACACTTGTTAGTACCTTCTTTTTTAAACAATTTTTACAAAACTGCAGTACCCAATATATTAATAATTTGACTCCATGTCCCTGTTACATCACCTTCCTCTTTTTTATTGGGTTATGTGGACCCTGTTAATGCAGTTCTTACAGGAGAACATGTGCACTCTTATTGATTTATTTATTGATTTATTTATTTATTGATTGGAATCTCAGATTGAATATCTTTGAGCATAACAGCTCATTTACAAAGGTTCCACATCATAATGGTACAGGCAATTTACAGTTAACAAGCATGCCACAATGGCAGATACACAAGGTGTTTCTATAATAGCCAATACCGTCACCATGACCCTTGGTGAAGTTTACTGAAATGGATTTAGAAAATATTTTTTAAAGAATTAGAGAACATTCTGTCATGGGGCGAGTGTATATGCATGGCATGGAATGGAAATGTGTGATATACTGTAGTTGTTGCACTACTTCTGCAAATATCTCATGTGGTGGTTAATATCAGTACAGATATAAATTGCTTAGTGTAACTGGGGTAGCTTACATTCCAGGATGGTAATTCTATCAAGTGAGAAAGTTTTTTTTCCTAAAACACTTGAGCATACCAGTCCCCTCTGACCTCTGTGATCTCCCACTGTGATGTTATGAATAATACAGCTCAAATTAACACATATCCTTACAAACTGTAGTGGTAGGGAACAGAGAGAACATGTAAAAAGAAAAAGTAAAGCATAATTAATTACATTCACTGCCCAACCTATCTTAATCCATCAATCAATTTTATTTGTATACTGGAAAGTATGTGAGCAAAAATGCCCATTTTCACAAACATCCAGTGTGGGATACAACATACGGGTAGCAAAAACAATGAAAGTAACAGTAGAACAAAAACAGATCAACATATTACAGCATAAAGGTAAAATAAACATAACAAGTAGAAGCAAAAGAGATCAACATAATACAAAAGGTTACAAAATCGTATGATGTGAAAGCTGAGTGAAAACACTCAGGGTTCCAGAATAACGTGTTTAATAAGGTGAAAGCGCTAGACTAAAGGGGTTGGTGGGATTGGAAGTCACAAGGGCAGCAGTGATGAGAGGAGGGCGAGCAAGTTAGAATGGTGAGGTGACAAAGGGAAGAGGGGCAATGATCGAGTGGGTTTAACAAGGAGACTGCCCTAGGCAACTACAGGTGGATGAACTAAGGAGGTGGGCTTTGAGGGAGGAGTTGAAGGAGTCAATTGACTTGCTGACCTGGATTTCGGGGGAGAGTTTATTGTACAGCTTTGTGCCAGAAAAAAGATGGAGTTTTGAGCCTGCGTGGTCCAAATGAATGTGGTGTCAAAAGTCAACTGCCTAGGTGCTCAGTGCGGGAAGAGGGAGTTGATGCTGGGTGGCAGAAGATTGCGGTGAATTTTATGAAGAAAGGAAATCATTTTAAGGTGGAACCTCCCTTCCAGGGTGGGCCAGCTGAGGAAGGAGTATAGGGTTCAGTGGTGGGTTTTCCAAGGGATCCTGGAGATGAAGAAAGCTATACTGTTGTAGGCGACTCTGAGTTTGGAGTAGAATAGTGAAGATGAAGATGGAGAATAGATGATGGAGCAGTAGCCGATAAGGGTAGGAGTAGGGAAGTAGACAGGCATAGACTGGAAGGTGGAAACGGGAACGTTCTGATCCTGTAAAGAAGACCAAGCCTGACATGCATCTTCTTAATGATATTATTAATATGAAGACTGTAGGATAGGTGTGGGTCCAGGTAGAGACCAAGGTATGTAAATTCAGTCACCTGTTCAATAAGGTTGCCAGAGCTGCTGAGCAGGGTCAGCCCAGAAGCAGGGGATCTCCTCAGTCTGGAGAAGATCATAAATTTTGTCTTCTTGGAGTTAAGGACCATGCCATTCCTGGAGAACCAGGAGTGAAGTTTCAGAAAAATCGGACTGGAGGAAGTGAAGCATAGAGGATGGGTTTTCATGGCTGCAGAAAAGGGCCTCATCGTCTGTGTACAGGACAAGTTGAGTGAGTCTTTTGGCAGCTGAATGACAGGTTATTAATGAAAAGTGAGAAACGAAGAGGGCCCAGGATGAAGCCCTGGGGGACCCCATATTTGATTGGACAGGCAGAGGAGAGATGGCCTTTTTTTTTTTTAATCAGTTGTTTAAACAGGAGTAGCACACTAAGCTGAAAGCTTTTTTACAGGTGCGACCTGAGAGCATACGGAAGTTAAGTGACTTGCTCAGGGTCACACAGTATGTAAGTGAAAGCTGTGGGATTCAAACCCAGGTCTGGTCTGCTGGATGTCACCAGATTTGCAACTCAGAGCCTTAAACCACTGTGCTACACTGCCTCCCTTTAATGGACGTATGATGGGATCTCCCAGAACGGTAGCTACCAACCCATTTTAGAACATTATCTAGTCCATTGCAATTGCTTATGTGCTTATAATTGTTGATGTAATTAAATTGCAGTTGAGCAAAGAAATAACATTAGTGGCTGGCCCAGTGACGTACAGGTCAGAGGCACTGGATGCCTTACTTCTTGTCATGCCAGCAACCCTGGTTTGGGAATGGGCCTGGGATGCTGGGGGTTGGCTGGGGAGGGAAAGAACTGAGGGTTCACTGGACTGCTCTCCTGTCTCAGGAAGGGAGGACTGCCTCGTGTGCTGAATGACTGCCACCGGGTGGAGGTGTGGTGGTAATGTGGGTCTGAGGATGGCAGGAAAAGGAGGGAGCTGCAGGATTCTGTGAGTGTGTGCATGCCTCCATGCATGCACATCCTGCTTGCATGCCCCAGTGCAGGGATGGGGACAGAAAATGGAAAACTTGAAGCAGAAGCAGGCCTCATGATTTTCCTACCATGCTTCCATCCTCTGGCGTCCTCAGGTTCTGAGCCAATCTGGATTATTGCACTGGGGAAGGGGGGATGACCCTCCCTCCTGTATATATATAATAAAGGAAAAAAAAGGTTGGACTGTGCAAATCAATCACATGATGAAAATCTCATCCCTTAATAGTACCACTAGTCTGTGATGAGGGGATACAATCTGGATGGAAGAGCTAGGGTTTTATGGATGTAAGCTTTTGATTAATGTTCAAATGCTTCTGCTGCTCAAAAAACACATGACGTATGTGTTTGCTATGATAATGTCTTTCTTACATATGTTTCACTACCATTAATAATAGAATTTTGCAGCCATATTGGCTCTGGCTAGATTTTGTTTCATTTTCCTTTCACCAATGTATCTAAAGGAAGATTTTTCTCCTTGACACTTTCCATTAACCTTAATTCTGTCATGTCCTTCCTCATCTGTTCTTCGCTTATACCCAGTTTCTCCTTATAGCTCTCTGCCTCACTTCCCTCCTTCTTGTAAGCCCTTAAATGCCCATTTTGTCCCTAATAGCCTGCTTCACTTCCCCATGGAACCATCTAGTTTTTATCATTTTATTTGCCCTGGCAGAGTCCTGGGTGACCTCTGTAACAGCGTCCTTAAAAGCTGTCCGCTTCCCCTCTACTACCTTGATCTTATGAAGTCTTTGAATATTTCCTGCAATGTCTCACTCATTTTTTGAAATCCACTTTCCTGAAGTTCAGTACCTGACTTTGAGTCAGAGGTCACTTGTTGCAACACCAGCTTCATGCTGAATTTCACAGGTTAATGGTCACTCAGGTGAGTTAGGAATTTCACCTTAATGTCCCATTGCACTGCCTGGGAAACACCAAGCAGGGGTGCCCACGGAAATTTCTGGGCCCGGGACACACCTTTAGGACTGGGCCCCCCTCACCCTCCCATCCCCTCTTAAAACATATATAATTCAATAAATGAGTAGATTTATATTTAAATAAATAATGTGCCACTGCACCGCTTAATGAAGGACTATAAAAATAACAGAATTTGTTCTTGTACTTAATTAACTTACATAATGACATCGGGTACATTCCAGAGTACACCCTCCCATGACCCTTTAAATTCCAGTCTGTTCAGTCCGAAGAATAAGAATCAGTTAAGCCAACTTAGGTTCACGCAACTCAAGTTCAGCAGTTGAGTTTCTAATTAATAGCAGGTGATAGGTAGATCGAAGTACTGAAAAAATAACCTGTAATTCTTTACCTAACAACTCCTTGTCTAGAACTGGATCATAAAAACACCCAACCACAGCTTGCTTGCCTTTACTCCTCCTGACTTGAGACGATAGTTGACTTCACTATCAGACAGTAAGACTTTAACTTGAATAACTTCAGTTCAGTTAAGTTAAAGTCTTAATGTCAGACTTCAGTTCAAGTTCTCTTCGGTCAACAAGTTTCTGTTTAGGCAGATTTACTTTTAGCACAGCACAGTTAAAGTTTCTTTCTTAACAGTATGTAGTATAAGACTCAATAGCAGACAGCTCGACTAGTCACTGTGTGTGTAAACACCCCCACAGCTTGTGCTTGCCTGGCTGGTCCTCCAGATTTAAGTCCACACTCCAGTCCAGGCAGTCAGTTGTACTCAGAAGAACAAGAAGAATTAGTAATAAGCTGCTTAGGTTTTCACTTCAAACAACAGTAGAGTTTTAATAATATTGATAGTAGGTGGTATGTAGAGCAAGGTATTGCCTGGTCTGGAGGAGGTAAAAGACTAGACTTTTCTTAAAAGTTAGAAGTACAGTTACAGTACCAACAGACTCAGTTAGCCCAACTAACTTAGCCACTCCTACCCTCCTGGGCCCTGGCCATCCTTAACCACCAACTCCCTACCTTAAATTAAACACCAGGCTCCAAAGTCCAGCTCCAAACATGCCCTCCACGTTCCATCCAAGCCATCCCCACCACAGCTTGCCTAGCCCAGTAGCCCAGGAATAAGGAATTAATCCTCCAGTCCCATCCAGCCTTCTTGTCCTTCACTTCCAAGTTCCAGTTTCAACTTTTACGTGATCTGGTCAGTGAGATTCAAATCTCTGAGACTCAAGATGACATGTAAAGTTAAAAATTAAAGTCAGTGACTTGAGTCTGCGACTGCGACTAACTAAAGCAAGGGAGATCCTTAGGCCTAGAAACATAGAAACAGAGACTTTGTCGGCAGATAAGGACTGCTTGGCCCACCTAGTCTGCCCATTTCCCTACCTAGTGGATAAGCTGTAGATCCTAGTTAACCAACAGCCTACTTCATCCTACCCCCCACTAGAATTGCCTTATGTCTGTCCCATACATGTCTGAATTCCCCCACTGTTTTATACCCCACAACCTCTCCAGGAAGGCTGTTCCATGTGTCCACCACCCTCTCTATGAAAAAATACTTCCTCACATTGCCCCTGAGTTGTCCTCCCTCTATCTTCAGATTGTATCCCTTGTTCTTGCACATCATTTTTTCTGAAAGATACTGCCCTCTTGGACTTTGTTGATTCCACTGAGGTACTTAAAAGTTTCTATCATGTCCTCCCTCTCCCTCCTTTCCTCCAGGGTATACATATTAAGCTCCTTTAGTCTCTCTTCGTATGGCTTCTCTTGCAGACCCTGCACCACTTTAGTTGCCCTCCTCTGGACTGCCTCCATCCAGTCTACTGTATATCCTTGTGGAGATGGGGTCTCCAGAACTGGATGCAGTATTCCAGATGGGGTCTCATCAACTGTCTGTACAGAGGGGTAACAACTTCCTGTTGTCTGCTTGTGATGCCTCTCCCTATACATCCCAGTATCCCCCCAGCCCTCCCTACTGCCTTCTCACATTGCTTGCTAAACTTAAGGTCATCTGATATGTTTACTCCCACCAGTCCCTTTCCATTTTTGTTGTTGTTACTACCTCCCCTCCGTCTCCTTCTCCCACCATGAAGAGGATGGAACAAGTGAGCAGGCGCATCCACTGAGCAGCGAATGTGATGTTACATGGCATGATGGCATGATGATGACCTGATGACCTCTGACCCAGTGCTAAGTGACCTCCAGCTCCTGACTTGACCCCTGGCCCCTGGCATTAATTTGTCATCATCCTGATTCGTCCAACTTCCAGTACCCTGCCGACTCAGCCTGTCATCAGCTGCATCACTTAATCTGTGGGGGGGGGCAGCCGCCGGGAAACAACTGATAGTCGGTCAGATGGCCAGGCCCCCCCAAGCCACTGGGCCCAGGACAGTTGCCCCAGTTGTCCCCCCATTGGTGCCCCTGACACCAAGTATAGAACTGCCTTCCCCCTGCAGCCTCACTCACCCACCCATCCACTTTGTGAGTAAACAACCCTAAGCGAAATCCACAAATTTCTGCCTCTTGTGGATACTAGACACCAGCATTCCCTATTCTATGTCTGGAAGGTTTAAGTACTAGCAGAACTAACAAAAGCCACACAAGGAGTCGGAGTGCTGCCAGTAAAAAAAAAATTCAGAATGCAGACATAAAAACTGGTGCCACATGCCAGCACTGAAAGAATAGCCAAAATCTCACTTAATCGCTTAAAGAAAGAATTTTATTTCAGCTCAGCACCTCCCTCCAGCAGTTGACTCAGATAAAATCAGTTCTAATGTTTTGTGTGCATGCACTTTGTCAAGAGACATTCACAGTAGCTAAATTAAATTGACACTTTAAAGGGATAGACACCAGTGTAATACAATGTTTAAAATTGCTACAAAAATAATGCAAAGTGCTATGTGCAAAGTGATAACACAAAAACAAAACACAGCATAAATCAGATCTTACATACTGCCCTTCTTTAAAAAGTTTACACTGGACAGAAAACTGGTAGTGCTTGCTAACTATTATAATCACTTAAGTTATATAGTATACCATATAGTTTATATTGGTACACTTAAGTCAACTAGTACCCATATTAACATTGTTGCTCCCAGTCTTGATACTTTTCTCATCTCCCTGTCCAGTACTTGCTCACAAGATATGCCTATAATGCATGACTGTGTGGTCACATATCTGCATTCATGAATAGGAACACAGCTGTTGACACAACTCTCATTCTCCTTATCCTGGCCCCAGTTGCTGTATACCCTGCCTCACCTTTTAAAACAGATGAGCCTGTGTAAATCTGTTCTTGCTGAGACCTAGAGTTGGCTGTATAAGCAAGATCTCAAGCCTATACCATGTTGAAATGGGTTTTGATGATAAAGACTTGTTCATATATTTGTATTACAAATATGACTGTGTATGTCATATCTGCAGCTTGAATGTTCCTCATATTCTTATATTATATTGGAAAGATTTATAGTATCATACCTGTTTTCCCAGGGCATCATAACAAAGAGTAATTATGGCAATGATTTTACCCTGGTAAATATATAAGTAAATACATGAAGTGAATGGATGAATACAGTACATACGTACAAATAAACACGTAAATCCATAAATGCATGAATAAATAGACAAGTCGACATGTGGAAATAGTAGACACACAGTATGGAAACTTAAAAACTCTGAACCCATTGGAAATCTGTTTTAATAGGCACAAGATGTTCACTGAGCAACATAGATAAATCTGACCAAATAAAAGAAACTGTCCCAGCTCTAGAATCAGAAAGATTCTCCTAGGAGATGAAAAGTACACAAGCATGACCGCATGCAGGTCACAATGAGTTCCAAGTTACAAGAGGTGGTGTGTCAATGGTGCAGGCCATAGGAACATAGAACCATAGAATTTGATGGCAGATAAGGACCGCTTGGCCCACCCAGTCTGCCCATTTCCCTACCTGATGGATAAGCTGCAGATTTTAATCAACAGCTTACTTCCTCCTGCCCCCCAATAGAATTGCCTTATGCCTGTGCCATGCATTCTTGAATTCTCCCACTGTTCCTGACTCCACAACCTCCTCAGGAAGGCTGTTCCATGCATCCACAACTCTCTCTGTGAAAAAATACTTTCTAACATCACCTCTGAGCCGTTCCCCCATCTTCAAATTGTGCCCCCTTGTTCTTGCACATCTCTTCTTCTGAAAGATACTACCCTCTTGTACCTTGTTAATTCCCTTGAGATACTTGAAAGTTTCTATCATGTCCCCCCTTTCCCACCTTTCCTCAAGGGTATACATATTAAGCTGCTTTAGTCTCTCCTCGTATGTCTTCTGGTGCAGACCTTGTACCATTTTGGTTGCCCTCCTCTGACCAGCCTCCACTCTGTCTATATCTTTGTGGAGATGGGGTCTCCAGAATTGCACGCATTACTCCAGATGGGGTCTCACTAACTGTCTGTAGAGAGGGATAACAACTTCTTGTTTTCTACTGTTGATGCCTCTCCCTATGCATCCCAATATCCCTCCAGCCCTCCTTACTGCCTTCTCACATTGCTTGCCCACCTTTAGGTCATCTGATATAATTACTCCTAGGTCTCTTATGATTTTTGTTGTTGTTATTAACTCACCCCCCATTGTGTACTCTTACCCTGAGTTTTTGTTTCCCAGATGCATTACCTTGCACTTCTTTGTATTGAATCTGAGCTGCCACATATCTGACCATTCCTCCAACCTTGCCAAGCCCATTTTCATTCTTTCCAACCCACCTTGTGTATCAACCCTGTTGCAGATCTTTGTGTCATCTGCAAAGAGGCATACCTTTCCTTCCAGGTACTCTCAAATGTCACTTATAAAGATATTAAAGAGAACTGGTCCCAGTACCGAACCCTGTGGTACCCCACTAGTTACCCTCCTTTCTTCACTGTGGACTCCGTTTACTATTACCTTTTGCATCCTGTTGTCCAGCCAGTTTTTTATCCAGGCTACCACATTGGGACCCACTCCAAGGCTGGCTAACTTGTATATTAATCTTTTGTGTAAGACTGTGTCAAATGCCTTGCTAAAATCAAGGTAGGCCATATCCACAGCCCCTCCCTGGTCTACTACTTTGGTCACCCAATCTAAGAAATCTATTAGGTTTGTCTGACATGACCTTCCTGCTGTGAAACCATGCTGCCTTGGGTTCTGTGCCCCACTGGCCTCTAGGTACTCAACAATTTTTCCTTCAGGAATGATGCCATCATTTTCCCTACCACTGAAGTCAAACTAACTGGTCTGTAGTTTCCTGCCTCTGCCCTGATCCCACTTTTGTGAAGTGGAATCACATTTGCCCTCCTCCAGTCCTCAGGTACCACTCCATCCTCCCATGATTTATTAAAGAGAGTAGTCAGTGGTGTTACTATTTCTACCCTTAGTTCTTTTAGTATTCTTGGATGAATCCCATCAGGCCCCATTGCCAATGTCCATCCTCGGTTTTAAGAGTTCTTTCAAAACCCTTTCTTCTGTAAATGGACTGGTATCGACCCCCCCATACAGAGTTTCTCCCTTGTTTGGTTTAGGCATTTCCCCCTCCTCATCTGTTGTGGATACTGAGCAGAAATATTCGTCCAGTATCCCTGCTTTTGCACTGTTGCCCTCTGCCCACATTCCTTCCCCTTTATTAAGTCTCTGTGTCCCTCCCTTGGTCTTTCTTTGCTCCCTAATGTACCTATAAAAGGTTTTATCCCCCTTCTTAACAGATTTGGCTATCTTTTCCTCAGTTTGTGCCTTTGCTATTCTGACTGTCTTCCCTGCCTCCTTCTGCTTTAACTGACAAAGTTCTCTGTCCTGCTCCTTCTGTGTTTCCTTATATTTCCTGAATGTTATCCTTTTCTCCTTAACTGTCCCTGCCACCTCTTTTGAGAACTATAGTGTTTTTTTCCTTCGTTTTGTTTTATTAATTTGCTTTTCACAAAGGTGTGTTGCCTCTGCGATGGCAGTTTTGATTATTTCCCTTTGTTCCTCCACCCCTCCTTCTTGCTCATTTGCTAGTGCTTTTCTAAGGCATTCTCTCATTTTCCCAAAGGCAGCCTTTCTAAAGTCCAGTTCTCTTGTTTTTGCATGGCTTGACTCTGTGGCTGTGTTTATTGTGAACTACACTGTTTGGTGGTCACTTGTTCCCAGATGGCTACCCACTTCTAAATCTGAGATCCTTTCTCCTTCCCCATTTGAGAGTACTAGGTCTAAGATTGCTCCTTCCTGAGTGGGTTCCAACACTAGCTGTCTGAGGCATGCCCCCTGTAGGACATCAAGAATGACCCTGCTCTTGGATGTGCCTGCAGCAAAGGTACTCCAGTTAACATCTGGCATATTCAAATCCCCCCATCAACATTATCTCCCCTTTTTCTGCCATTTTAAGGATACCTTCTATCATATCCTTGCCTATTTCCTCCCCCTGAGATGGGGGTCTGTACACAACCCCCATGGGGATTTTGATGCTATTTCCTGTCTCCAGGATGACCCATAGTGACTCATCAACTTCCTGTTTACTCTTTAGTTCTGTTGCTTTAATCCCTTCCCTTATATAGAGAGCTACTCCTCCTCCTCCTCTTTTACCCACCCTGTCCCTCCTGTAGACTGTGTATCCTGGCATGTTGACTTCCCACTCATGGTTCTCTGTGTACCATGTTTCAGTGACTGCCACAATATCCAGGCATCCCTCTTCCATTAAGGCCACTAGTTCAGGGAGCTTGCTGTACTCATCACCTTCCATTTATTTTTTATGGCCTTTTTAAACTTATCCCTGTCCTTAACATATTTTTCTGCATTTATCTCTGTCCTGCTCCCTACTGACTTCTCTGCCTTGGTGTTTACCTCTTTAACTGCTGCACTTTGTGGGAGGAGGCTGGGATTTCCCTGCTCCTTTTCAGTGCCTCCCCCCTTGGCTAGTTTAAATGCTTGCCAATGAAGCATTTAAACTTGTCACCTAGGATCCTGGATTCCCCCCGTACAGATGCGGACCATTGTGCCAGTATAAGCCTGCATCCCTCCAGGTGGCTCCCCAGTCCCCAGTGAAGACAAAACCCTGAGCTTCACACCAGTTTTTCAACCATTCATTGAATCCCATGGTGCAGAATACCCTAACATCATCCTTGCTATAGACAGACAGCACCTCCAAGAAGGTTACCGTACATGCTACTTGTCTAAGGCCCCTCCCCAACTCCACAAACTCCTCTTGCACCACTCTGATCCCATTTACAGCCAGGTCATTTGTCCCTGGGTGGACAATGACATCCAGCTCCCTCCCTCATGCAGCTGCTCCAGCGATCCTGAGGATTCGCTTCCTGTCCCTCTAAGCCTTGGCACCAGGGCAGGCACCTTACCTCCCTATCCCCTTCCTCCTCCTTGTCTACCCCCCTAATGATTGAGTCCCTCACCAGGAGTTATTTCCTTCCCCTGTGGGGTCTCGGGCCACCCTCCTGTGGGTCTCTTTTGTGGAGGTTCCCAGCATCCTCCCTGGTCTCCACTGCAGGTGCCTCCATAGAGGAACCACTCTTTGCCAGGACAGCATATGAATTGTGGAGAGCTACAACTGGAGGGATGCACCTCTATTCCACCAACCTCTCCCTCCCTGAGCCCACCTTGGACCAACCACTCCTCTTTCTTAGCAACATCTGAGGCCAGCATCCAACTAGACTGTAACTGTATTACATCATCAATATAGGTACATGCAATAAACATGTAACTGTAGTGTAACTACTCTTGCAACATGCAATTAATGATTACCTATCCTGCAGTTACATTGAAACTGGCACTTAAAGTGTGATCCAAAATATTATCACAACAATGCTTATGGGTAGAGGTTCTTTTTGGCACAAATGTTTTTGCACAGTCTAGCATCTTTAATTTGCTGATTTGTGTTGTTTTTTGGACAAATGGCTAACTAAACTAATTAAACTTTGAGTCTTGTGTCTGATCTGCTATTTATAATGTTTTTGCACAGGATCATTAAAATTATTTGGTCTGGTTTGCACCGATTGCTTTATTGAAACTACCTGAAAACACTTTAATATGTCTAATGCTGCATACCTGTCCTGAAAATATTTGTTTCTAAAAAGTTTGCACTTCCCTACAGTACAGCTCTAACAGTAGCACTATGCTCTTGCTTCAATAACTACTTTGCTTTAAATGGCACTGGAAATATTAATTTGGCAGCACTGAAAGTAAACATGACATCATTGGAGATATAAATTTGGCAACACTTAAAGTATAAATTTGTAACAAGTGGATATACACATTTTTCACCACTAGAAACATTAACTCATTACCACTGTAAGTATATATTTATCACCTCTGAAAGTTTAACTTTGCTCCATTGAAAGTATACATTTGATATATTGAGAAGTATACATTTGTTACCATTTGAGGTATAAATTTGTTATCACTAGAAGTAAAAGTCTGGCACACTGAAAATATAAATTTTTTGCCACTTTTGGTGAAAGAGAGGTGGTTAGAGTAACATAGCACTAAGTCTCCCTGGCTCCTGTACATTCTGGAGAATATAACCTAATGTATCTAAATAATTATATTAAATTCAGAATTACTGTTAGTCTAAAACATAAGAATGACATCAAGAACAGAACTTATTTATTAAATCAAGGATCAGGCCTAGAAAAGATATCCAAATCACAGTTCTCTCCCTGGTACACTTTAAGTGATGTTTGGTTAAGTTTTAGGTTTTACTTGGACTGTATCATGATAAAAGATCTGTCTGTTATACATTTTGAAATATTACCTAGTAATGTGTGATATGCAAAGTTTGAAGCCATTCCAGATGCTTATCAGACTCCCTGTTCTGCTTAAGTGGGGGTATGGAGAACCTACTTCATATTCTCCTGATATGTCCATCCCTGGTGTAATAAAATAAGACAAATCTGAATTAATCCAATCTTGGCTGGACTTTCTAAATTACTGGATGATCCTGTAACTTGTCTTTTAATGGTTCAAGACACTTACACATACTTTATCAACTTGCTAAATAATTAAACATATTAGGGAAAATAAAACATTTTTATATGATAAGTGAGTAATTGGTAGGATTACTTGGGTTGAAAATTCTAATATGAACTCACCAGAAAATGTGACCATTCATACATGAAAATGTGTATAACTGTTTGGTATGAATAATGGGTTGAACTTCTTTTGATTTAAGTGACTTCTGGACAGTCTGGGTTACATGCTGTTATCTATGTTTGCTAACGTATCGATTTTGGATAGTACTGCCTTAGATAATTATGTCTATGGAATGGTACTCATTTTATGTCCATGTTGACTATCCATGCCTCAGGATTTTTAATTACCAAGTATAACTTGGTTTATATGCCTCTGCAGTGCAGCTACTCAAACAAATGTATTATTTTAATGTTGTGTGTGTGTATGTATATGTATATATATTACACATACATACATACATACATACACACACACACACACACACACACACATGCACATACACATTTACTGTCTGTATCATTAAGGGCTGTTAATACTATGTAGAACATGGCTTTGTTCCATACTGGTTTATGTATATTTATTATAGGGAACACAATATAAGAATGTATTTTGAATGTACTGAATATAATAATGTAATGATTTTAGAATATGCTATTTTGTTTTATAATGGCATGTTCTGAAGAATAACATTTTCGACGGCAATGACCTATCCTACCCTGTCCTGTCTTGCCTTGCCCTGTCCTGTCCTGTCGCATCCCATCCCAGAAAAGTATCTATGTGGAAGGGTGAGAAGTATGATTGTTAGAGCTGAAACTATGTTTGAAAATTTATCCCAGAGTTCAACAGCTGTATAAGAAATATTTTGGGAAACAACAAATGAGCCCATATATTATGGAACTCAGATACTGTTTTAAGTTTTTATTCTGCCTTAAAACCCCAAAACATTTACTATTGTTGTCCATTTTGAAAGAACATTTAGCAAGTCCTCATAAGTGCACAGATGTGAGAAACAGCATCTTGTGCACCTAACTTGGATGTGAACTTACTGCAAGCAGAAAATGTGTTATAACACCTCATACATCAGAGCAGGTTACCTGTGGCCCTCCTTCCATGCTATCTGTCTTAGCAAAAGCCCCAATTAAGCCTCTAGCAATTTTGTTAGTTCTGACCATCATGTTTCTCAACCTCCTGCCTCACCAATCAGGGGCATGGCTTAAACACATCAGGGACAAATGATGAAAATAAAGAATGCATCTCATACAAATGGTACTATCAGCTCAATAAGCTACATCAACTTTTTGTGTAGTGAGAAAAGCATTACCCAGTGAAAATCCAGACTGTAATCCAAACATCTAACATTATTTCATGGTTCAAATCCTTGTTGTTCCTGAACAGAAATGATAATTTTAGAAGGGATAAGAAAAAGTTTGGGGGCCAAATCCAGAATGTCCCTGCAAAATTAAAGAAACCTGAGATTGAGAAGCATGCTGACCAGTACAACAAAAGTTCCAGTATCATGCTAATGGTTCATTTTATGTTTCTTACTGCCTGCATCCACTCTTTTAGACTCTCTCCAGCTTTTCCTTGGCATTACTCTACCAGTGGCCTGTTCAACTGTGGGATGCCATAGAAGTAACACCATTCTGGGAGGGAGGTTCATTGGGACTAGAAGTGATGCTTAGCAATCAGATTGTGACAAATGGACCAATTAACACCTTTTTCCACCCTTTTAATATGCTCATGGAGCTGGACACTGTCTGGCAGCTTCAGCTGTACATTTACCCAATAAAGTTCCTTACAACAGTTTTCACATCAGCAATATTTCTCAATAAATTAATCGATACAGTTAGCTGAAAAAAATCATACAATAATTACCTGCAGCTCCCAACAGAGCACAAAATACAATGAGCTTCATCTCTGGTTGTTTCTTGCTGCTCATAGATGAGTTAAATAATGGGTGGGTATTTATACGGTGCTGACTTTCTTTATCAGCTCTCCTTCAAGGTCAATTTATGACATTTGCCAGACTGTTAGCATGGTACCATGTCAGTGCATGAAAAATTATGAGGAATATTTGTTAAATATTAATACTATAAAAACATATGGGCATAAAGTACATCTTAAAAATGTACAGCATTGTACAATTAAATTGTTTGCCCTTCCCACGGTAGCTGCTTATGGATTTTGCAATGTTGTTTTCACATTTACCAAACTGCATTTGTCATTTACTTGTCCAGGCAGTGGGGGACTGAGGTAAGCAGCAACTGGAAGAAAAACATACATCCAACAAACATTAACATTCAACAGCTATCAATCACATTGACTTAAGTATCGACTTCAGGTAGTTGCCAGTCCTTCTGAAAATGAAGTTCCTGGTCATAACCACTCCCATCATATATCAGTACATCTAGTTGCTCCTGTTCCCTTAGACTGAAAATATTACCCACCTGTACAACCCCATGTAGCATCATACCTCTTCCCACCATTAAAATCCCCGTAAAAGTACTTTATATATCAATTGTGTTCTCTTGCATTAAAGCAAATTACAACTATCCAGGCATCATCCATATCCGCGGTGACCCCGACAGCCAGCAAAATCATTCCACATACCTCCCCAGCCATCTGCCATGTGTGTTGACACATACATTCTTTCACAAAAGAGAATCCATTAATTATGAGCAACTGAAAAGCTGCTGGCAAATGCCAAACAGACAACTCATACCATGGAATTACCTGCCTTAGGAGCAATTTTAACCAGACATTGATTTTTGTTTGCTCCAGTTGTTAAAAAGTATTTTAACTCATGAAGCTCAACTTGTAACTTCCTGATATGTGCCAAGCAGCCACCAAACACTGTAGCCCCACCCCTAAAAATTAGAGAATGATGACTCAGAGTAGGGAATGGAGCTGCAGATACTCTATGGAGCTACTGACATAATAGGATCAGGAAAGGGGGTCTGCCTAAATGTACTGCAGATATCTTTTCTGGCATGTATACAGGTATGGATTATTATATACTGTATATGTATTAAACTAGCCCAGTAGCACCACAATAGTTAGGGTTGAGATGTGTGTTTAATGTTAAACCTCAATTTTTGTGCCTTAATAACTTTGGTGCTGTTTGACAAAATTGACCAAAAATTGGCATGCATCATCTTCGAGGCAAGTTCTCAAGACATGGGAAGTTTTGTGATGGCAGCTTGTGTAATTTCAAGGAACTAGAATGTAAATTTTACCATCAAATCAAACTTTTTTCAAATACTTAGTACATATTTTTTTTTGCGCTCACCTACAGCCTAAATGGTACAGATTTTTTTTTTATGAAACTTTCAGGGTTGTAGTGGCCTGTGCCAAAGTAGTGCCTTTCGAAGGTTTTGTGAAAAATAATTAATTAGTTCCAGAGTTATAAAGTTTTAAAGCATTTTTCCTGAGCATGTTCAGTAATGTTTTGGATAACCCTCTGATACAACACAAAAAATATTGGTATTGGGAGTGTTTTGCTTTTGCACCACTTAATGTTTTTTGTGTCCTGAGAAAAATTAGGTCATGACTGATGTAATCTTGTTTTTTAAAAAAAAAAAAACAAACTAAAAACACGGACAATACATAAAAATGATGTACAGTATCTAAAAAAAAAAATCACATGAACCTAGGTCATCGGAACCCATTTAGCTAGATTCTGGTGTTTATGTTTTTTTAATTAGGCCTAGAAATATGTTTTCTTGGCACCCCAAAATCCTGGATGCCCAGCATAGAAAGGAAAGCCATTTTTCCTATTGTCACTTGATCATTCCCCTGTCACACACAAAGTAGTGCGATAGAGGAATTTTGTTTTTCAGTTCATATCCAAAACACTCATTTACATGCTCCTCCCCTTCCCAGCTCAGCCAGCTCTCCTTCATTGTTGCCTATGCTGTACTCAATTATAATCCAAGAAATCTGATTGTATTAAAACTTTAAATGTTTTAAAAACAGAACCTAAAATTCAAGGAAGACAAAGAACAAAGGAAACTGAACATGCTGAGCTGAAAGATAAAGCTGCAAAAGGTAAAATGTAGCCAATTAAGATATTTTAAAATGGTACACTGTTATAACAGAAAAGGTAGCAATAAGGGAAAGTTGTTTGATTATTGTATTGGAAATAACAAGCTAAATAAGGTTGCTGGAGGCATTTTCACATATTGTTTATATTATTATACTCAAGACACAAGTTTGGTGCAATTCCTTGCCATGAAGAATCAGTAGAACAGGCAAAGGCAGAAGTAAAAAGTGTCTTGCCAGTGTGGAAACAAAGCACGAATACAGGGTACATATTCTTTATTACTGTATATTACTTTTGTAAAGTTTTAGTTATAAGAGTGAATAGAGTACAGAGTGTGTACTATAAGTAGCATGGGAAAGAAGCACAGTGGTAATGAAGTATAATAGAAAACCTTAATAGAAGAATAATGAAAAGAAATGGAATTCAAAAATGTAAGATTTATAAACAATATTTATCTATTATTCCTACAGAATATATGAAAAGCCCTTTGAAAAAGCACAAGAATGCGAAACATCAGGGCAATTAACAAAAATAAATAAAGAACGTTGAAAAATTTTACAACAGCCTGAGTGGAGTATTTTTTGGTCCCCCACATTTTTGAACATCAGAGTCGTAAGGTTGGTGGTCAATCCTATGCGCCGAGCAGATCCCGCAACCAATCACAGTTCAGGCGCTGTCCCCGAGGCTGGTAGCAGGGTAGCAGTCTTACCCAGCTAAAGTGGAGCTTCGGTCAGGCGGAGCAGGGTTCACGTGGCTGGCTGGCTTCTCCAGTCGCTGCCACCATGGAGAGAGAGAGAAAGCTGATAGCCCAGTCACTGGCACCCAGCAAAAGTGGAGCTTCGGTCGGGTAGGGCAGGGTTCGTGTGGCCAGCTGGCTTCTCCAGCCACTGCCGCCATGGAGAGAGAAAGAGCTGACAGCCCAGTCACGGGCACCCAACTAAAGTGGAGCTTCGGTCGTGTGGAGCAGGGTTCATGTGGCCGGCTGGCTTCTCCAGCTGCTGCCACCATGGAGAGAGAGAGACAGAGAGACAGAGAAAGAGAGAGAGAGAGAGCTGACAGCCCGGTCACTGGCACCTGGGAAGAGAGAGACAGTAGGGTTAGAGTAAAAAAAGAGTCTAGTAAAATACAAAGCATTATTAATGCTAACTGGAGCATTTTAGAAAATGATCCCCTCCTGTTAGAAACCACTAGAGACAGACCCCAGATGGTGTACCGTAGTAGTAGAAATCTGAAGGACCATCTGGTACACAGTTACCAGCCTAAAATAACTGAAGAACACAATAGACAAGGTAAGTGGCTTCCCCCTCTGCCACATGGAAATGTTCCTTGTGGCAACTGCAAATTGTGGCCACACGTACTTAGGACTAGCACTTTCACTACATGCAATAACACATGGATGCTTAAAATATCAGATTTGTTTTCAATTGCACTGCTGGAAATGTGATTTACTTGGTCCCCGTGAGTGTGATGTATTTTACATGGGGAAAATGTCCAGACCTTTAAAATTATGGATAGGTGAACACCTCAGATCTATTGCAGTAGGACACACAAAAAATGCTCTGGCCGAACACATAAGACTGAGCATAAGGAACACACAGTTTTAAATTCTGTGATTTAGGAAAAGTAAGATTAGGTTCAAAAGGTGGCAATATCAAAAACAAATGCTTGTGCAGGGAATCCTTCTGGATCTTCACTCTGGGGGGGGGCAATGGTACTCCCAGGTCTTAATGATTACATAGAATTGATGCCATGCATAAGCAAAAGAAAAATGAAATTCCTGACAAGATAAAAAGAAAGTTACTGATGATTGTTAGACTACTGTCCGCTCTGAGTTCCCCAGATTAACCTATACATGTTGTTGTTTTCTTTCTAGGGTGCGGAGGATAAAATACCAGTGGTACCTCAAAAACATATTCATAGCAGGCATAGTGAATGGACTAACAAGGAAGGTTTGCCTGTTCGCAGATGATACAAAACTCTGTAACAGAGTGGACATAAGGGAAGGAGCAGACAACATGAAAGCTGACCTCAGAAGGCTAGAGGATTGGTCCAGGGACTGGCAGTTACAATTTAACGCCAGAAAGTGTAAGGTAATACACTTGGGAAAGAGGAACCCTGGAAAAAAGTATACACTTGGAGGACATCAACTTGAGACACAAACAGAGCAAGATCTCAGCATAATCATCACTGACAAATTGAAGGTAGGAAAACAATGTGAGAATGCAGCACAGAAAGTGGGTGGCATCCTCGGATGTGTAAGTAGAGGTCTTTCTAGTAGAAAGAGGGAGGTATCATGCCCCTCTACAGGTCCTTGGTGAGACCACACTCGGAGTACTGCATTCATTTCTGGAGACCTCACCTCAAGAAGGACATTGACCATTTGGAAACAATGCAGAGAAGGGCAACTAAGATGGTGCATGGTCTGCATCACAGGTCATATGAAGTAAGATTAGGGGAGCTGAACCTATACTCTCTTGTACAAGGAAAAAACAGGGGACATGATTGAAGCATTTAAGTACTTAAGGGGATTTAACACAGCTCAGACAGGCAATCTATTTCAACAGAACATGGCAGCACATACAAAAGGGCACGATATAAAAGACTGGTAGGAGGAAGGTTCAAACTTCTTCACAGAAAGAGTAATACTCCCTTGAAACAGCCTGCCCCAGGAGGTGGTAGCATCAAAGACAATAAGGGAGTTCAAACTTGCATGGGACAGACATAAAGGACAAGTTAGGATGGAGGCTGCATTGGGAGGGGGTAGTTTCTAGAGCCTTTTCTTATGGTCTTATGTACTCACATAAGGAATTGAAAATTGGCATATTCACTTCAATGGGTTTGCAAATTCCTCATACATGTATAGAAATTGAGGATCCCTCAGTAGTCTATAAATGTTTTAATCATACAATGCTGATTCTTTGTGGTTGTTGCAATGGGATTGTTTTACAAAGTTTATGCATTTGAAAAAGTTTTTGTCTATGTGTTGTGTGGTTGATCTGCACTAAAGCACTTTGCACTTTAATCCTCTTTTGAACACCTATATAGACCCTGTCACTTTAAGAATTTTGTGTTTAGGTCCTGTGATTTTGAGTGGCTGTACCTCCCGATGACGCACAACTAGTGTGAAACCAGTCGAGGTTTCTTTTGTTCTCGATGCTGTGTTTGCTGTTATTGGCGTTTTCTACATTTTAAACATTTAAGGCAGATATACTGTGAGTATTCTCCAGTAGTGCTTATTTTTGCTGCTGCCTGTTTCTAACAATGTGCCAGATTTCATGACATTAGGATGGATTGTTTCAAAATTAAGTGATCCGAATCTGTCATTTTATTTTTCCTTGGAAAATTTCATGAAAATATGTATCTGCATACAACTCAGGCACTTCTGGAGCTAGACATGTGTAAATCAGCATGATAAACCTTTCTGTAATGGTTATAGAAGCATTTAAATATGACTAGGATTGGATTAGAGATTTTGAAGTTAGAGGTTCAAATTCTTACTATGTAAATATTTGCAAAATGTGAAAACTCCCTAAAATGTGGATGTTTGTGATTCTCTGCTCTTGCAGGCATAAACTTAACATTTGACATGCATACTGTACCTGATATCAATGTATCCTGGTGTCTAACACAACTGGATAAATTGGTTTATCAGTTTTAAATTTACAGTGGGGGAAAAAAAAAACATTTTCTTAAATGTTTATGGTAGCATATACATGAAGCACCCAGAATTCTTTGTGTAATTTAACATTCACAGTGCGTGTATCGCTACTTCATTTGATAAGCTATGCTGAGCATGTTGCAGTCCTGCTTTTCCTCTCTGAGTGAATATTTTGCCCCCCCCCATTAGCATAGCCAGACTGACCCAGTAGAACTACTGATTCTACTGATATCCTCTTTGTTCTTTACAGTGACAAAATTCCATAAGACAAGAGTCGTCTACTCCTTTTCGTAGCAACCTGTCCTGTTAGAAAAAACAGAATTATTCCTTCCTGGTGCCCCAGACATTGTCATCCCTCACTACATCTTTTTGAGTACCTGAAGTCCCCGATTCCCCCATGGCTCCCTGTATCATTATTTTATTGGAAATGATCCTTATACAGTATATCCTACATTCAGTGTGGATTTGTTGACGCTCTTTGCTGCAACTGTGGGGTCTACCACTGGTGTGCTATCCAGCTCAGTTGTCCATTTCTTGGTGAAACTATGCATCTAATGCCTGAACATGGTGAACCCCTGCACTACCTGTGTCTCATACCTCTAACCTTTAATTTGAACCCCCCCAGGTAAGGTTGAGTGGAATTAGCAAATTCCAATGCTATGGAATTTTCATAAAGTTCCACATTTTTCTCAAAGATCCATGGAATTTGACTTGAAGAACAGATGTTATTTTGCAAATTCAGGCAGCAAGCAATTAATACAACTGAGATACACAGTCACCTTGTAAGGTCTAAGAAACTGCCAAATTTAATGTCATTGCATTCTCTAGTTTTTCAGTTTCAGGGGTTTATAAATGTGCAGTTTACATTCTAAAATCTACGTAGAAACAGAGGGTCAGATTTTCTAAGGGCCTTTAAATCCATTCAAGCTGCGTCAAACAACTAGCTTGAATCAGATCTTGGTGCATCAAATACTGTGCATCATATTTTGCAAGAAAAGTGGACTGTGTAACAAAGTCCCCCAAACTAACACAAGAGGTCCACTGCATCAATGCAGTGGTAAGGGACGGGAATGACACAAGCTGCACCAAAATAAATGGTGCAAGTTAAGTCCAAAAATACTGCATGTTAAGTCAGAAAAATGACTCAAGGAACGAAAATGATGCAAACCGAGTACAACAATGATGCAAACTGAGTAAAACTGGTGCAAACTGAGTACAAAATGGTGCAGACCATGTAAAAATGTTGCAAACTGAGTAGCCAAAATGGTTCAAGCCGAGTCAAACAAATGACGCAAAGGACGAGAATGACGCAAGCTGACTAAACAAAATGGCAGATGAAATGGCCAAATCTAAGCCCCCAAAATGTTCAAAACTAGTCCTGCAGGAGAATACTGGCCCTTAATATTAGCATAATCAGGTCTGACCACCTGCTTTGGGTCACTTTATATGCTCTAGTGTTCCTTAGACCAGCTATGGCTGGTCTAGCAGCTGACGGTACTTTGACATGTTTGGTGTCAGTGGTGCAGCTTTGAAATTCCCACAGGTGCAGTCTTGCACCATTTCTGTGACACAAGACTGCTTGCATCATGGTGCTGCCATTTGTATGATGCAAGGCTAACACAGCCACCTTTGCTGAAGGGCAGACTGCCTTTGATGCAGTGCTTCTTTGAAAATCAGGTCTGGTGTAATGTTTGATGCTAGACTCCCTTGCACCACTGTTTGGTGCATGTCCCTTGTGTCATACCTGGGCTTTGAAAATCTGGCCCATAGAATTTGACAGCCGAAAATGACCATAAGATCCATCCAATCTGTCCATTTTACCAGTTTGCTCCCCCTGCCTCTACTAGGTCATCAGCCTCAGCTATGCACCCCTCATATGTATGATTCCCTTGTGCCTATTGCATGCCCCCTTGAATCCCTCCACTGTACATGCTCCCACTACCTCCTGAGACAGGGCATTCCACACATCCCCCACCCTTTCTGTAAAAAAAAAAACTTTCTCACATTATCTCTTATGAGACCTCCACCCTCCAATTTAATGTCATGCCCTCTAGTTCTAGTGTACTTTTTATACTGGAAGATGCTATCCCCTTTCACCTTATTTATGCCCTAAAGATATTTGAAAGTCTCAGTTATGTCCCCCCTTCCCGTCTCTGTTGCAGTGTGTACATATCGAGGTCCCCAAGTCTATCCCCATATCACTTGTTGTGCAGACCGTGTACCATCATAGTTGCCTTCCTCTGCACTGTTTCCATTTGGTCAATATCCTTACTCAGGTGTGGTCACCAGAACTGCACACAGTACTCTAAGTGAAGCCTAACCAGCCTTTTGTACAGTGCTATCACCACCTCCCTCCTATGACTTGTAATACCCCTTCCCTTTATACCCTAACATCCCATTAGCCCTCCCAACTGCTTTTGCTGTCTGTTTAATGGATTTCATGCTGTCTGATATGACCCCCCATATTGCTCTCCTCCCTGGTGACTGTAAACAATTCATCCCCAGCATGCAGCTCTCCCCCCAATGTTTCTGTTCCCCACATGCATGATCTTGCACTTCTTTGTATTAAACCTTAACTGCCATACTTAAGACCATTTTTTCAGCTTTTCCAGGTCTCTTTTCATTCTCTCTACGCCCCTTGGAGTATTTACTCTGTTGCAGATCTTGGTGTCATCTGCAAACAGGTGTATTTATCCCTCTAGCCCTTCTGCTATGTCTGCTATGAAGATATTGAAGAGAACTGGTTCCAGGACTGACCCTTGTGGCATACCACTGGTGACTCCCATTTCTTCTGTGTGTCTTTTACCACCACCACCCTCCGCCTTCTGTCCAATAACCCATTTCTGACCCAGTTCACCATCCTGTGTCCCATCCCTAGACTCCTCAGCTTGTTTACCAGTCTTCTATGTGGGACTCTGTCGAAAGCCTTGCTGAAATCAAGGTAGGCAATATCCAATGCCCCTCCCTAGTCCACCACCTTGGCCACCCAATCAAAGAAATCTATCAAATTTGTTTGACAGGACCTTCCCGCTGTGAACCTATACTGTCTTGGATCCTGCATTCTAATTGATACCAGGTGATGCACAATACATTCCTTAAGCAGTGTCTCCATGATCTTCCTCACTATTGAGGTGAGACTCACTGGTCTGTAGTTCCCTGTATCCTCCTTGCTACCACTCTTATGAAGAGGGACCACATTTGCACTTCTCCAGTCCTACGGGACCACCCCTGTGTTCAGTGACTAACTGAACAGGGCTGCCAAAGGTGCTGCCAACTCCATCCTCAGTTCCTTTAGAATCCTTGGATGTACTCCATATGGTCCCATTGCTTTGTACACCTTTAGTTTTGTAAGTTCCTCTAGTACCCTCTGTTCTGTAAGTGTTGTGAAGCTCAATTCTTCCCCCTCTGCACATCTGTTTTCCATTTGCTGCCCCTGCCCTGCCCTGCTCCCTCTCTAGTAAAGACTGAGCAGAAGTACTTATTAAAGATTGTGGCATTCTCTAGGTCCCCTTCTATCCTCTCTTTTGCTGTCCTCTTTGATTCTAACTATACCCCCTCTAGACTTTCTCCTCTCACAGATGTACCTAAAGAAGGTCTTGTCTCCTTTCCTCACTGATTGTGCTAGCCTTTCTTCTGTCTGCTTTAGCACCTCTCACCACCACTGCCCAGCCTTGCTCTGACATTTCTGGTACTCTTCTCTGTTCCCATTGTCTTGTATCCCCTTGTATTTTCAGAAGGGAAATTGGAAAGGGGACATTATTTAACCAAGAGTAGCACACTACGCTGGAGTTTGTTTCCAGATGTGACCTGGGAGCACAAGGAAGTTAAGTGACTTGCTCAAAATCACACAATATGCACCTAGGCAGCTGTAGGATTCAAACCCAGGTCTCCAGATCTGCAGCTCAGAACCTTAACCCACTGCACTCTACCCTCATTGCCCTGATTTTATCTGCCACCACCTTAGAAAGTCAGAGTGATTTTCTCCTTCTCTTATCCTTATTCTTCACCCTCACACATTGATTGGTTACCCTGATAATGGACTCCTTAATGCAAGCCCATTTCCCCTCTATGCCTCCTCCTGCCCCCCACAGCCAACTCCTTTTTAATCATCTTTCCCATCTCTGCAAAATCAGCTCCTTTGAAATCCAGGATTTTAGCTTTTATAGGTATGGCCTATATTCCTGTGTCCATCTTGAACTAAATTATGAGATGGTCACTGGACCCCAGGTCCCCCTCCACTTGGAGATCTGTGATCCTGCCTCCACTGGTGAGCAATAAATCCAGGATATTCCTGTGTCTCATGGGCTCCTGTACCAATTGTCTTAGGCCTGCTCCCTGTAGGGACTCTACAATGTCCCTGTTTCTGCTCAAGGCTACTGTTGGGATGGACCAGTCTGTGTCAAGCGTATTAAAATTGCCCACAAGCAGAACCTCCCCCTTATCTGTCATGTTGTACATTGACTCCAGCACTGACTTGTTTACCCCCTCCCCCTGAGGTGGTAAACTCTAGTTCACTCTTGTTCTAACAGATGTTCCATTACCCGACACAAGGATGACCCACAACTCCTCTGTCTCCTCATTTTTGACCTGGATTTCTGTTACCTTGATTGTCTCTTTGATGTAAAGTGCTACCCCTCCCCCTTCCTTCCCTCCCTATCTCTTCTGTACAAGGCATATGCTGGCATAGTTTTGTCCCATGAGTGGTTATTAGTGTACCACATCTCTGTTATGGCTACTGTGTCTATGTCAGCCTCCCTCATTAAAGCCTCTAGATTAGGGAGTTTGTTTCCTGGACTTCATGCATTTGTATGCATTACTTTTCAAATCTTGTTCCTGATCCATCTGCCATTATTTTTGTCCTTGACCGGTTGTTCCTGATCTGCATGTGTTACTGCTCCCTCCCTCTGTTTCTCATTGTGCCCTTTACCCTATCCCTGTTTTCTAACCATAATCGCTAAACTCTTGTCCTCCCTTTCCCCCAGTGCTGACATTACCAGCTTGATGGGCTAGACTGTATTGTTTCCATTGACTCTGATAGTCCCTCCCCCAACTAGTTTAAATGCCCAGCAAGGAAGCTCCCAAACTTTTCATTGAGAACTGCCATCCCCTTCCTGGACAGATGCAGGCTGTCCATATACATCCATGCATCTGTCCAGGTGGATCTCTCCAGTTCCCAGTGTTTTAAAATGTGGTGAAAGTCTGACTACTTTTAATTCAGTCCTATTTAAACCTGTAAATATGAACTTTGTCAGAAATGACTACGTGGAATGGTAGTTTAAATGTTTCTACTATGTGATATAGTAGTTTAAATGTTTCACATCTGGTTTTATTTGGATATGTTTTAAAATTAGAAGGAAATAACTGAAATTTAAATTCTGGCAACCTGTTTGGCAAGCTATAACTCAGTCCCATTTGAAGCTAGAAATCTAAAACTATGTACATACACAAAAGTAGTGCTAACCTGTACACCTGTAAAAGTTTACATTTCAATGAATACTATTAAAATTACAATAAAACAATAGAAATCTAAATTTTGGTAAAATGTTTGGCTACCTATGACTCAGCCCCCTTTGCAGCAGGAGACTTCAGACGTGGTGCACATACACATATAGTACATTTCTCTAAATCCTGATGCCCTGAAGAAATTTGAATAAGAAATTTTAAAGTTAGGTCGAAATAACAGAAAATTTAATTTTGATTGAATGTTTGGCCACACACAATTCTCATCCC
Organism: Neoceratodus forsteri; assembly: GCA_016271365.2. NCBI lineage: Eukaryota > Metazoa > Chordata > Ceratodontiformes > Ceratodontidae > Neoceratodus > Neoceratodus forsteri. The sequence goes on along the minus strand of CM028138.1, from coordinate 1,769,893 downwards.
TTTCAGCCCAGGACTCTGGAATTTGGTACACTTGCATAATTCATTATTAACTGTCTGCATACCTGGTGTCAGTTGGATGCTTACTTTTAAAAGTAAAGCAAAATAACTGAAACAAAAAAATTGGCAAAATTCCATGGAACATTTGCACAAATTCTGTGAAATTCCACTGGAAATCTACAGGCAGAATTATATATACACACCACACAGTTCTAGTTCTATTGCTTCTTACAATTGTGTTTTGTCCCTGTTCTGGATACCTGTGTCACTAGGAATTTCAAGTTCCATTGCTTGATATAAATCTTGTGGACTTCTGACTGTCTTGGCTTTCTGTGTAACTTAAGACTTTCAAGCTCCATTTTGTGTTATAAATGTAGTGTAATTGTTCCTTTTCTGGATATTTTGGTTACCTAGGAATTTCAAGTTCCAATGCATGCATTGAATTTTGTGTACTGTAATTGTTCCTTTCATGGAAATTTGTGTTAATTGGGAGTTCAACTTCCACTGACTTGTTGTGAGTGCATTTTATGATCTGGTGACAGTACTGTATTAATAATTTAGTAACTATACAGCAAGACTCAACAAAAATATAAAGCACTAAAATTAGTCACAAAATTAAAAATAGCAAGTAAGTTTTCTTTTCAGACTCAAGAATTGCATACTGTAAATTAATGTCCTTTCCCTCAAGATACAATGATTGTAATTGTCTTAAAGCATCATTTATTATAGATAAAAAGATGTGTCTTGTTGATCATATTCCTAATAAAGGACAACAATTTGGAAAGCTATTTTAAATCCAGAGTTACCTCATTTTAACAATAATGGTATCTAACAGTACCTAATAATTTATATTTACTTACCCCCACTGTTTTCCCATCCAGAAAGGAGACACATTGTCCCAACAGCAGAGCAGATAGTTGGCAGGGAAACCGTTTTAACATAATCATTGAGGGTTGCAGCTCTGGACAGTTTGATCAGCATTATGTCATTATCAAATGTTCAAGAACTGTAGCTGGGGTGCCTGATAACCTTCTCAGAGGCAATAAACTGCTCGGTTCCTACATTCACTGTGATGTCATGCTCTCCAAGATGAATCTGAATACGTCTGGAGTATAGAAATAAAATTATCATTAATGTATGAAGACCTACAGGGCCAAGGTGTTGTGAGACCAAGTAAGGCCCTGGGGGCCATTTAGTTTATTTTCATAATAACCCTTAGGCTATTCAGCTGACATCACAGCCCTCTGTGACATCACCCCATCTGCTACTCTGGCAATTATTGTATCACAAAAGAGCATGGCATCACACATAGACAATCCCCCAGAGCAGATGCAGCCTAGGGTGAGTAATTCTGCATCCATGTTACTGCACATAGTTATTTTGGAGAGAAGGATGCAAAATCCTGATTACATACAAAAAAACAAAAAGGAAATGCATCTAAAGCTAATATTTTACAAAGTGTCTGCTGTGACATCAATGACTTTAAGTATTTGGACAGCTTTTTTACTCTCATTTGAGCCTGTTGTAGCCAAACATAATTTAATCCAAACCATTACCTTAAACAGCATCTCTTCCTTGGAGTCATTACCAGATTTAGAGCAGAGCCAGGCAGTATGCAGTACAGTACCTTACAGTATTTCTGCACAGTTCTGCAATATGCTGTAGGGAACAATACACTTCAATGGCAATTAAGCTCTATTACAATGCAGCATTTTGTGACATGCCATTTATTGCAAGTACTGTCTTGCATCCTGGCTGACTCCGCTGTAGTATAGCTTCCTTCCTTGTCTCCTGAATTACTAGTTGCAGCATAGAACAATCATTAAACTTGTCATAGAAGTCAGCATCCTCACCACCACTGGCCTTACCTTTGTCCCACCCATTCCAAGCATGCTCTGGTGGCCAGTGGCAACCCTCCCCCTTTATTTCCTTTTCTAAACACTACCCGATTTCCAGAATCATCACCCCCCTCCTCATCCCTAAACTATCACTACCATGTTTCCAGTAAACACATCATCCAAGAACTCTCTATCCAGTTTGAATCATTCCCTGCTCAGTGGTGGAGCTAAAGGGGGGGCTGGGGGGCGGTCACCCCTCCTGGCTACCCCAGTGTGAGTAGTGGTCCCCCACCACCTTCATTATTCAATGTTTAGTGCCCACTGTGGAGCCCATGATTGACTGAATGCCGCCCCCGGCTCCCAAACCTGGCTCTGTTACTGTCCCTGCTGTCAAGTAACATCCCATCTGTGCACTTTACATCCTATTCTAAATACTCAGTGGTGGCTACTGTGTAACCTTTTCACTCCTCCCACCTCATTCTGAAGATTCCATGGTATTTATTGGTGAAACAGTATACTGACCATATTATCTTCCTATAACCCCCCAAAAGAAAACAGCTGTCAAATGCCTCTATTCAGCTACTTAAATGTGTCACTCCCTTCTAAAATGAACTATGCATTTTATATATCACAGACAGACTTTGTTACTAATTCCAAGCCTTGTACTAACATAATAAATGGGCTTTAGTAGGATTCCTAACAGAAGCTGAGCTGCTAAGGGGGTGAATGGAGAGCTGAGCTCAACAGCATCTTGATGTAGTGGGGTGCAACAGGATTTAGAGGTGCCACCAAACAGCAAAGATGGCTTTGGTGATGAGTCGGCACTGCAGCTGGCTAGGAGTAGGAAAAGACTGAAAATCCAGCAGGATGGAGGAAGTACAACATTTTCAATGACAGTTGAGGTCAGGTCAGAGAGTGGGCAAGAATCAGGGATGAAAAAAAGCAAAACAGAAAACCGGCACCTGCTTTAAAACACATGAAGCTCTATTAGCTCTGTTATGGCTCTCATTTGAAGGACTACAAGCCGAGAGTGCTAATATGGTACAAATGTTTTTAATGTTTAAAAACTCACTTAAATTATGGCACAAGACAACAAAAGGAGTTCGTCTATGGCTGAAGTCCATAAAAACATAAAGTTCCTTAGGTCCAGAAGAACGCCATATAGTCCAACACACAAATGGCTGTATGTCCCAAACAGGTATGAGCAAAGGCTGAGGGTCACTTCCAGCTGACGTCACCTGACGCATTTCGCTTGTAGCTTTTTCAAAGGTTGACATCCAAAGGTATACACCTGTATTTAAACACAGCCCTTAAAGGGAAATCACCCATATTATACTAAATACAAATAAACTATATACAAAACATATAATAAATATAGCAAACAAGTAAAAAAGAAATAATCAGAACTGTGCAAAGTATCCATTATACAGCACCAGTAAACAGTAGCACAAATAATAACCTGGCTCCGCTACTGTCCCTGCTGTCAAGTAACATCCCATCTGTGCACTTTACATCCTATTCTAAATACTCAGTGGTGGCTACTGTGTAACCTTTTCACTCCTCCCACCTCATTCTGAAGATTCCATGGTATTCACTGGTGAAACAGTATACTGACCATATTATCTTCCTATAACCCCCCAAAAGAAAACAGCTGTCAAATGCCTCTATTAAGCTACTGAAATGTGTCACTCCCTTCTAAAATGAACTATGCATTTTATATGTCACAGACATACTTTGTTACTAATTCCAAGCCTTGTACTAACATAATAAATGGGCTTTAGTAGGATTCCTAACAGAAGCTGAGCTGCTAAGGGGGTGAATGGAGAGCTGAGCTCAACAGCATCTTGATGTAGTGGGGTGCAACAGGATTTAGAGGTGCCACCAAACAGCAAAGATGGCTTTGGGGATGAGTCGGCACTGCAGCTGGCTAGGAGTAGGAAAAGACTGAAAATCCAGCAGGATGGAGGAAGTATAACATTTTCAATGACAGTTGGGGTCAGGTCAGAGAGTGGGCAAGAATCAGGGATGCAGCTGTACCAGTGGAATGGTTTAAACCTTTGAAGTGCTGGGTAGCGGTCACATATAAAATGACAGGAGGAACTGAGGATGGAAAAATAGAAAATACACATTTTCAAGGAGGAATCTGGGAGTAAGAGGCATGACGAGAGATCAGAGATACAGCAGGGAGGGGAGTAGGATTGATAACAAGAGAGAGTACACTACAGTTGGGAGAAGGGCAGAAAAGGATTGATATGCAATGAAGAGGGGTAAGATAATTGACTATTACTATTTTGAATTACTTTACTGGCCTCTAACTATGACCTCCTTATGTGCCTCCCCTTGGGCACCACTCAGCCCCATCAATCAATATGAACCCCAGAGACTATTTTGCTATACCTTCTGACACTTTGAGCCCTTACAGAGTGGGCTTTCAGCATGTCCACCCCTCCAGAGAACAAATTCAGTGGCGGAACTGGTCTTCATTCTGGGTGGATAGCCACTGATAGGCCTGAAATTATCACAGGACAGTGCACATCATCCTGTTGCTGCTGGATATATCCAGTGGGTCTGTTGCGGAGGGGGTCCCCAGTTTGCTGCAGCTAGCCAGCCTTCAAGAATTGGAAACATCATCAAAACTTCTGAACGGTGCTCCTTGCATCAGTTCTGTTTGATGCAGGCATCTTGCATCAAGAATCAGAATTTTGTGAATAGAGTTCATTGTTTAATTCTTAAAATAAAAAAAATATATATTTTCCTCCCATGCATGCACCTCTGTGTCTAGCAACAGCAGGGTGTTCACAGCACATGTGAATACTGTGTGGTATCCAATCAACTCACTGGATTCCCAAGTCCAGTTTTCAAATACTGCATCAGCAAATGTGTGGTGGCCTGACCAATCAGCATCAGCACATAGCTTTAGCAAATAATGCTAACAAAAATGTTATAATGTTCTGGCATCCCTGTATGACTATGTGTGCTTCCTATGATCATGTCATGAGGCCACAATTGTAAGGCACAATCCACTCATTTTTTTACCATGCAATAACATGAAATTCCCTTGTGAAAAATGTTATCTATGCTTGAATTTTGATTTTAAACCAATACGAACATATGGAAACACCAGCAGAAATAGGCCATAATGGTCTGTCTAATCTACTCAAGTGTGCAGCTTAGTCTATTTTACTGGAGCTGCCCCCCCAACATCTGTAAAAATAAAATTAGAAAGCTGCAAAAAACACCAAATATGGTTAAGAATATGACTTACCAAAAAGTTTCATACCTCAAATCTAAAATTTTTAGTAACTTTCCATCTGAAATGAACGCTTCTTAAAAATGGATAATGTTACTATTTTAATCCCCTCTTTCTTTGAATTGTTTGCTGATTGACACAAACAAATGTTTCAAGTACATTTCAGAGTTTTCAGTACTAATAAGCATAGCATGCAAATCATATACCGGGCTCTTAACTGACCTAACTATAAGCACAGAGGAACTGTGATGTACAGTAAGACAAAATTACTCAACACAGTAATCTTTCTTCCAAGGGGTCCTTTAGCATCAGTAACTTTTTTGCACCTAGCTGGCTAGGTGCAACTGCCCCAGAGGTGTGTCTTTAAGTGATATTTAAATGAACGAAGGGCCAAACCAATCAAAAGACAGGAGAGGGTGTGAGCTGAGAGAGCTGTTGAGTGCTTCTGAATTTTTTCCAAGGGAAAATTAGGGCAAATGCCCCAAAAAGAAATCAACAGTATTCAAAAGCATGCAAATGTTCATAAAAGTGGAAATAGAAACAACAGCAACACAAGCTAAAAACTCAGCAATATGAAACTCCAAATTTGGTAAAAGGTGACATAAGAACCCTTCTCTAATAGGTGAACCGGGGAGGAAGGGTGGGAGTTTACTGATGCTAAAGGACCCCTTGGAAGAAAGATTACTGCAGTGAATATTTTTTTTTCTTAACCCAGGAGTCCTTTAGCATCAGTAACTTTTTTGCAGACTACCCAGCAGTACCAAGTGGGAGGCGGGCAGAGAACCTACTTAGGAAAGAGGCTCTGCAGAACCGCCCTGCCAAATTTGGCATCAGATCTGGTCTGCACATCTAAACTGCAGTGTTTCACAAAGGTGTGCACATATTTCCAGGTAGCTGCTTTGCAGACATCCAGTAGAGGAATGTCCCCTGCTGCTGCAAGCGATGCTGCAGTGCCCCTGGTGGAATGGGCCCAGAGCTCCACTGGAGGTTGTTGACCAGCGTTCTCATAGTAGAATCTAATACAATAGACCAACCAATGAGAAATAGTTCTCTTGGTAGCTGGTCTTCCTCTGCCTACAAACCCGTAGATGAGGAACAACTGAGTGGAAGAGCCTCTGGACTGTCTAGTATGCTCTAGGTAGTGAAAGATGGCTCTTTTGACATCCAAGCTGTGGAGCTTTTACTAGCCAGGAGTGGATGGCTCAGTTAAAAAAAAAAAAAGACAGGCAGAGTAATGGACTGGTTCAAGTGAAACTCTGAAACCACCGCCGGCAGAAATTTCCTGCTTGTCCTGAGCTCAACTTTATTGTTGTGAGGAATGATGTAATTCGGCTCAGTGCACAGGGCCTGTAGCACTGAAATCCTCCTGGCAGACGAAATGGCTACCAGGAAGATGGTCTTCCAAGTTACAAACTTGATGTGGGCCATGGACATAGGCTTGAAAGGTGGACTTATGAGCCCATCCATGCAGAGGTTCAGGCTCCAAGGAGGAAAAGGTTCCCTGGTTGGAGGCTGGAGGTGCAAAGCCTTTGAAAAACTGTTTAAAAATGTTGTGGGAAAACAGATTTCTTCTTTCCCACCAAAAGGTAGTCTGAAATTGCCGCCAGGTGTAGCTTGAGTGAAGATGGTTTCAAGCCTGATACCTGTAGGTGTACCAGGTAGTCTAGCAGCTGAGGGTCTGAAGCTGATAGGGGTTTGACCTTTTTGCTTTTGCACTAGAGGGAAACCCTTTTCCATTTGGCTGCATAAGTCTTTTTAGTGTTCATTTTTTAGCCATCCTCAAAGGACCTGTTCTGAGTATTGTGAAGATGGAAACTCTAACTCCTCAAGAACCAGGCCTTGAGGTTAAGAGAGTGTATGTCTGGGTACTGCACTCCTGTCTGAGGGACAGTCAGCAGGGAGTGAGTCAGAGGCAGGTGAATGAGCTTGTTGCAGGACATTGAGAGAAGGAGAGGGTACCAGGCTTGCCTGGGCTAGTCCAGAGCCACTAGGATCATCGATGCAGGCTGCTATCTAAGTTTCAGCAAAACCCTGAATATCAGAGGAAAGGGAGGAAATGCGTATAGGAACCTCCTTGACCAGTCCAGGATCAGGGCATTCAGAGGAAGTGTTCCTGGAACTGGGGGTCTGCAACAGTACTAAGGAAGCTGAAAATTGAGAGGAGAGGCAAAAAGATCCACGTCTGGTGTGCCCCACCACCTGAACACTGTGGCTAGTACTTGCTTGTTCAGTGTTCATTCACTCTGACCTTGACTGATGCAGCTTAGGGCATCTGCCAGAGCATTGAGTTTACCTGGGAGGTGAATAGCTGAGAGTCTGACTCCAAGGGAGAATGCTATAGACCAGAGCTTCAGAGCTTCCAGAATATTCTTGATCTGGTACCACCCTGCTTGTTTATGAAGAATATTGCAGTGGTGTTGTCCATTTGAATGTGAACCACCTGCCCTTCTATGCTGGGAGCAAAAGCTTTGAGAGCTAGTAAGACTGCTCTGAGCTCCAAAAGATTTATGTGCAACTGTGACTGTTCAGGGGTCCAGTTGCCACTTACTGAGACACTGTCTAAATGAGCTCCTCAGCCCAAATGGGAGGCATCTGTGGTGATCGCCTTTGTGGGAAGAGGAGCTTGAAAGGGAACCCCTGCTTGCAAATTTACACGGTTCTTCCACCACAGCAAGTTTTGGAGGAACTGCTCTGACACAGGTATCAACTTTGAAAATGTGTTGCTTCTCTGAGACCAGCAAGTTCTGAGGTAGGCTTGCAGGAGTCTCATCCTGTACCTGACCCCTGGGACTACTGCAGTCATAGTGGCCATATGTCCCAGAAGTTTGAGGAAATGTCTGTCTGGTCTTGGCTGTCCCTGGATGAAAGAATCTGCCACTGAAATGAAATTCTGAATTCTTTCCTGTGGGAAGAAAGCATATCCCTTCTGAGTGTCCAGCTGGGCCTCTATGAAGGTGAGCAACTGGGTGGGTTCCGGGTGAGATTTCTTTAGATTTACCAGGAAACCCAGAGACTCCAGAGTGCATTCTATGAGGGGAAAGAGATTCCTTGTCCTGGCAAGCAGATTTTGCTACTATGAGCCAGTCGTCCAGATAGGAGTAGAGAGCAACACCCAGTCTCCTGAGATGTGCTGCTACCATTGCAAGACACTTCATAAAGACTCTTGGGGCTGAGGACAGGCCGAAGGGCATTGCAGTGAACTGATAGTGACCCAAAGGAAGTCTGAACCTGAGAAACTTCCTGTGAGATCTCCTTATGGGTATGTGGAAGTAGGCATCCTCTAAGTCAAGGGAGGATAGCCAGTCTCCCTGCTGTAAGGACTGTATGACCAGAGACAGAGTGATCATTTTGAATTTGGGCTTTTACAGATGTTTGTTTAAATATCTGAGATCTAAGATAGGTTGCCACTCAGTTTTCTTTTGTGTCAGAAAATACCTGGAGTAGAGGCCCTTACCCTTCTTGTGGGTGGGGACCCTCTCCGCTACTCGTAAAGCCAGAAGGTTTTGTACCTCCATTTCCAACTGCAGTATCTGTTTTGGGGACAGGGGTCTTGACTCCTGGGTATGCCTGAGGTCTGGCAGCTGCTTGAACTCTAATGACTAACCCTTCTCCACTATCTCCAGCACCCACTTGTCCGACGTGATGAGGGACCAGTGCTGAAGACAGTGAGAGAGTCTGCCTCCAACTGGAAATGGGGAGATGACCTGGGCACTCACATCAGGACTTAGACTGAGAGACAGATGGCCAGGTAGAGGTGGCTGTTCTTTGTCCCCTTCTACTCCTGCCTCTCAAAGACCCCTGTACTGGCTAAAGTCAGATTGGGGATAGGGATTGTAAGGCCTTGGAACAACACTTCTGCCCCTACCACCACTGGGATGGGAACTCTGAGGGGTGGTGGGTTTAGGCCTGGATGAGTGGCTCTGCCAGGAGGCCTTGTACTCAGACTTTTTTCATGTAGTCAGTGGTTCTGTAATCAAACAACATATTTTGATCACAGGGAAAATCCATAGCCTTGTTCTGAATGTCTGTGGTCAGACTGGTTGTTCTAAGCCAGGCGAAGTGTCTCAGACAGATGGCATGGGCCATAGCTCTAGAGGCTGCATCATTGTTATCTGCCATGTGGAATTGGTACGTAGTAGCTTCCAAGGCAGTTTTTGACGTATCCACCAGGTTCTGCACCATAGAATCTGATCCATTGCGGGCGATAGACTGGACATATTTCCAAAGAGCTTTCTGTTATTTGGCTGTGAATGCCATGTAAGAAGAAAGCCTGAGAAGCAGGGAAGCTGTGGCATACATTTTCTTTGCTATAAAGTCAATTTTCTTGGAATCCTTGTCAGGGGGAAAGGGCGACAAGGAGAATCCAGTTTTCTCACATGCTGCCTGCTGCACTATGCTTTCTTGGCTAGGCTGTGAAGACAGGAACTCGGTACCATTTTTAGACAATTTATATTTTCTTTCAAGCCACTTATCAACCCCTGATACTGAAGTTGGGCACTGAAGCATCTTCATGGCATTTTTTTCTAAATGCATTACAGATAGGGACAACCAGGGTCTTTGAGGATGAAAAATCTTCATCTCCCTATAATCTTCATCTTCACCGACATCCTGGTTGGGATCCTGTATAGGGAGGTCCATGGTATCCAGTATATTTTGTATAAATGTAAACATAGAGGAAGGATCCTTGTGGTCACCCGGGGGAACCCCAAGATGAGGGTCCTAGGACTCCTGGAGCTCAAAGCCCTCAAAATCCATGTCAGGGGTATCATAACATTGATCATCTGCATCACCCTCATAGTCTACAGTAGAGAACTATGGAAGAGTGCTTGTCAGCCCAACTAAAATCGAGAACCCATCTTTTGAAGGGTCTGAAACAGTTGCCATGCTTTTTCCGTATCCTGCACTGACGAAAGAGCCTGCACAGTTTGTAAGTGTTTTGTTTTTTTTGTATGCTTTAAACTGCCTGTTGTCTCGCTGTTGGCTTTCCCAGGAGCAACGGGAGCATATATGTCTTGACAGAGTTTTTATTTAGCCACTTCCGAGGATTTATCAAGCTTCCTTTTTTCATCACTCTTATTAGTTTTCAATTTGTGAGGAACTTCATCTTTGGAAGCTTTATTTTTTGGCTGGGATCTGGAGGGTTCATCAGCACCTCTGCTTTTGGTATTAGTACTTTTGAATAGCCCCTCATCGGAAGCCTTCAATTTATCCTCAGCTATAATAATTAAAGGTTTGTTTGCTATGTCCAATTTAAGTAAAGCAAACCACTTCTGGACCTACAAACTGAGTGCAAGTGTCTGAAAATACCACCAGCCAGTCTTGCCCCAGTTAATAAACTCTATTACTAGTGCCTTTTTTTTGTTTTAAAACTGGGATCTATATCAGTGCCAATCTTAATAGAAATCCAATAATATTACACTACGCACAGGTGGCTGCTGGACCCTTATGGACAGTCCTGACACAGATGATACTAAGGTCCAGTAATATAACAAAAAAAGTTTTCCTCATAAGTGCCAATCTAGAGAGAACCCCCCCAGGCACTATTTAAATTTGAAATCTACTGCAGGTGCCCAGCGGTAAAACCTGTGAGGTCTGAGGTAAAAAACAAGGCAACTGTCCCTAATTCGACGGTTCCCACAATAATTTGCTTCACAAATGAAGAAAACCATCGAAAATAAGCACCCACGATAAAATTAGGCTTTAAAGTAAAATAGTCGTCGTAAAAATAAAGTCAAAATAGTGCCGTTGTGCTAAAAATAAAAAATTTGCTCAGCGCTAATGAAAAAGTAAAACTTTCACTCAGCACACTAAAGGAAATAACTTATGAGGAAAACTTTACCCAGATAAGCACTAGGGGGCTGTCAACAAGGAAAGTTGGGAGACACCTCTGAGGCAATATAGCTCAGTCCAGCGGAGAAAAAATTCTGAAGTATTCAACAGCTCTCACTCAGCTCACACCCCTCCTGTCTTTTGACTGGCTTGGCCATACACTCATTTAAATATCTCTTAAAGGCACACCTCTGGGGCAGTTGCACCTAGCCAGATAAGTGCAAAAAAGTTACTGATGCTAAAGGACTCCTGGGGTAAGAACATTAATATGTCTGCCTAACTACAGTACAGTGGAAAAGTAATTTTCTATCTTTAGGAATACATTTAAAATGATAACAGTTTGATCATCATTTATTGTGTAGGGCAGGATTGCTAGGAATTATGCCATTTAAAAACCAGTTGTTTAGTGTTTGATTTCTTTATCATAAAAAAAAAAATCAGGAGTTAAGCCACGAGAGACTCCATTGACTGGTGCCAATTTATTTTGCCCTCATTGGTGAGGAAACTAGATAATAGTGCAGATTTTTGACAATACAAACAAAAGAAAACATGCAGTGTTTTTGCAGATATGCAATTTAAACATTTTACTGTAGGTAAAGTTCACTTGTGATTAGTAGCAGTGAGTAGCAGTAATAACCCACCGATTGGAAATGAGAGAACCAGAACAGAAGTGGTAGCCAATATTCAGTGATGCTATATAGGCCACATAGTTCTTTGCACACTCATGGTCACTAAAGCTTTTGTCATCTTCCACTGGGTTAGCAGCTGAAAACAGCATACATAATTAGAATTAATTTGAAGTCCTAAATAGCTGTTATCAGGAACAGAATAATGGATCTCTTCTTTAAGGCAAATGTCCTTACTCCTCTCAGCATGGTATTATGATGTACAAATTATGCAAAACCAAGCTGCTCACCTTCTATGAGGAGGTGACCAGGGATGGTGGTGGACAGGAACAGGGCAATAGATGCAGTCAATCTGTGCTTCAGCAAGGCCTTTGACAATGTGGAGCATGACAAGCTTCTGGGCAAGGTACACCACAGTGCTTTAGGAATGAGGCACACAAGGAGCCTCATTAGGTCACTTCTACTCTCAGCTTCCTTGTCTCACATGAACATGTTAAGAGCAATCACTTTCACCTCACCCTTGATCATGCTGGTGACCTACTGTTGCACTCTCTTGACTACCTTAATATTTTTTTTTTTTAATTAAGGCTCTCAGAATGGCAGCATTACTCCAGCTTGGGCCTTATCAGGTCTTGTACAATAATGAGGTTTGTTACTCTACCTTGATGGCCAGTCCCTGAGTGGAAGGTGTGCCTCTTTGCAGTTGACACAAAGATTTGCAATAGGGTAGACACACCAGGGGAGTGGAAAGAATAAGAAGGGACCCAGGCAAGCTGGAGGACTGGTCAAATGTATGGCAGTTGAGATTCATTGCCAAGAAGTGCAAAATTATGCACTTAGGTCATGGAAACCTGAGAAAGGAGTATTTAATGGGGAAGGGGGACTGTCAGTCACCAAACACAAGAGGAATCTTGGAATAATTATATTTGAGGAGCTAATGGTTGCTGGACAGTGTGAGAAGATGGTTAGAAGAGCCAGCGGGATGTTGGGGTGCATAGGGAGAGGCATCACAAACAGAAAAAAAGGAGGTGGTGATGCCACTATACAGATCATTAGTGAGACTTCATCTGGAGTGCAGTGTCCAGTTTTGAAGGCCACACCTCAGGATGACATAGACAGAGTAGAGGCAGTCCAAAGAAGGGCTACAAAAAGGGCACAGGGGCTGCACCAGAAGTCATATGAAGACAGGCTGAAAGACCTCAATATATATTCTCTAGAGATGTGAAGAATGAGTGGGGGAATGATAGAGATGTATAAATACCTTAAAGGGATCAATTAGGTACAGGGGGGTAGCATCTTTCAGAAAAGATGATGGACAAGAACTAGAGGACATGAGATGAAGTTGGAGGAAGGAAGAATCAGGGGTACTGAGAGGAAGTATTTCTTTACAGAGAGGGTGCTGGATATTTGGAACAGCCTCCCTGCAGGGGTGGTAGGGGCAAAGTGGTGCATGAATTCATATATGCATGGGACAGACAGAAGGGGACCCTACAAAAAGGGAAGAGTAGAAAAGCCACAGATCCACTACAGTCTGCAGCATAATTTAAAGGTAGAAAAAATGGGCAGACTAGATGTGCCTGGCAGTCCTTATCTGCTAACAAATTCTATGTAGGTGAAATGCTCACTGCCTTGAGGGCAGGAAGAAGTCTTTAATGTTGGACAGGCACTATTCTGATTTGAGAGGGGAACACAGGGGCAGTCCTCAGCGATCTAAGCGGGGCCACTGGGGTTCAGTATTTCATCAATGATGTGAAGGCTGGAATCGCCAGTATGCTGCATATACTTGCTGATGACAGTAAGCTTGCCAGGGTGGTAGACTGCCTTAAGGATGAGGACAAATGTGAGGAATGCCCGAACACACTGGATGGCTTGCAGACTCTGGGAATCTCAGATTCAATGTAGCAGATGCACAGTGCTACACTTGGGGAGGAAAAACAGAGAGATACAAGCTGCAAACCATGTTGGGGTACACTTGCTTCAGCAGAGAAGGAAAAGGAAATGAGACTATAACAGGCACAGTGCAGAAACATGACATCTTTTATGTAGATGCTGGCAAGAGAGCTGGTGGAATGTTGGGTTGTTTTAAAAAAAAAAAAAAGGTCTAACCAGCAGGTTGGAGGAATTAACCTCATTACTGTACATGACCTGATTAGACTCAACCTGGGAATAGTGCTAGCTGTTCTGGGATCCTCAATACTAAAAAGAATTGAGGCAGTCAAGAGAGTGCAACATAAGGCCATCAGAATGATCAAAGGTGAAGGGAAAGTGGTTGCTCTAACATGTTCACCTTGCAAAAAAGGAGACTGAGAGTGGACATTATCTCAGTTGTCTGCATACTGAAAGGTATTGGCAGGACTGAACAAAGTCTCGATCTCATAGTCTCTAGCAGGATGCAAGGGCACAAGCAGATACTTCTCGGAGAAGGTACTACTAAGGGTAACATTAGGAGGCACTTGTCCCAAAGGGTAATAAACATATTGAACAATCTGCCTGTGTCGACAATGAATATGATGATGGTACATGCCCTTATGGCAATCCAACCCAGTTTCTACTTATGAAGGAATCACAGGTCACTCTAGTTAGAGCTGGCAGCTAACCCTTAACATTTAGTACATCATTATACACTGATCCATCCCTGCTTAGGAAACGCCTGGTCACACATGATGGACAAATAGTCCCAACAACCTTAAATTACTGTCTGTGTTATGTTTCCTATATGTATGCTCAATGAGATGATAAGAAAATCTGGTTCTGTTTAGATCAGACATAGAAACATAGAAACATAGACTTTGATGGCAGATAAGGACCGCTAGGCCCATCTAGTCTGCCCATTTCCCTACCTACAGGATAGGCCGCAGATCCTAGTTAACCAACAGCCTATTTCTTCCTACCCCCCACAAGAATTGCCTTATGTCTGTCCCATGCATTCTTGAATTCTCCCACAGTTTTAGACCCCACAACCTCCTCAGGAAGGCTGTTCCATGCATCCACTACCCTCTCTGTGATATAATACTTCCTCACATTGCCCCTGAACCGCCCTCCTTCTATCTTTAAATTGTGTCCCTTGTTCTTCAAGTCTCTTTTTCTGAAAGATGCTACCCTCTTGGACTTTGTTGATTCCACTGAAGTACTTAAAAGTTTCTATCATGTCCTCCCTCTCCCTTCTTTCCTCAAGGGTATACATATTAAGCTCCTTTAGTCTCTCCTCATACGGCTTCTGTTGCAGACCCTGCACCATTTTAGTTGCCCTCCTCTGGACTGCCTCTATCCTGTCCATGTCCTTGAGGAGATGGGGTCTCCAGAACTGGACACAGTACTCCAGATGGGGTCTCACCAACTGTCTGTACAGAGGGATAACAACTTCCTGTTTTCTGCTGATGATGCCTCTCCCTATACATCCCAGTATATCCCCAGCCCTCCCTACTGCCTTCTCACATTGCTTGCTAACCTTAAGGTCATCTGATATGATTACCCCCAGGTCCCTTTCCTTTTTTGTTGTTGTTACTACCTCCCCACCCATTGTGTATTCTTCCCCTGGGTTCTTGTTTCCCAGGTGCATTATTTTGCACTTCTTTGCATTGAATCCTAGCTGCCATACTTCTGACCATTCCTCCAACCTTGCCAAGTCCTTTCACCCTTTCCATGCCTCCTGTGTATCAACCCTGTTGCAGATATTTGTGTAATCTGCAAAAGGCATACTTTTCCTTCCAGTCCCTCTGCAATGTCACTGATGAAGACATTAAAAAGGACTGGACCCAATACTGAACCCTGCGGTACCCCACTAGTAACCCCCCTTTCTTCAGAGTGGACTCCATTTACAATTACCTTCTGTGTCCTGTTGTCCAGCCAATGTTTTACCCAGGCTACCACCCTGGGTCCCACTCCCAGGCTGGTTAATTTGACTATTAATCTTTGTGTGGGACTGTGTCAAATGCCTTGCAAAGTCTAGGTAGGCCATGTCCATAGCCCCTCCTGGTCTACTACTTTGGTCACCCAGTCAAAGAAATCTATTAGATTCGTCTGACATGACCTTCCGGCTAGAACCCATGCTGCCTTGGGTCCTGTGCTCCACTGGCCTCTAGGTACTCAACTATTCTTTCCTTCAGAAGTGACTCCATCACTTTCCCTACCACAGAGGTCAGACTGACAGGTCTGTAGTTTCCTGCCTCTGTCTTGGTCTCACTGAAGGGAATCACATCCCCTTCCTCCAGTCCTCGGGTACCACACCATCCTCCCATGATTTATTAAAAAGAGTAGCCAGTGGTTTCACTAGTTCCTCCTTAATTCTTTTAGAATTCTGGGGTGAATTCCATCAGGACCCATTGCTTTGTCCACCTTTAGTTTTAGGAGTTCTTGCAGAACCCTTTCTTCTGTGAAAGGACTGGGATCGACCCCCCTATCAAGAGTGCTTCTGTTAATTGGATTAGGCACTTCCCCCTCCTCTTTTATGAATACTGAGCAGAAATATTCATTCAGTATTCCTGCTTTTTCACTGTCCCCCTCTGCCCACCCACCGTTCATTCTATTCAGCCTCACTATCCCTCCCTTTGTCTTTCTACGCTTGCTGATGTACCTATAAAAGGTTTTATCCCCCTTCTTAACTGAGTTGGCTATCTTTTCCTCAGTTTGGGCCTTTGCTATTCTGACTTCCGTCCCTGCTTCCTTCTGCCTTAACTGATACAGCTCTCTGTCCTGCTCCTTCCGTGTTTCCTTATACTTCCGGAATGCTATCTTTTTCTTCCTGACTTTCACAGCCACCTCTTTTGAGAACCATAGTGACTTTTTCTTTCATTTTGATTTGTTCATTTGCTTCACACAAAGGCTTGTTGCCTCTGTGATAGCAGTTTTGATAATTCCCCATTGTTGCTCCACACCTCCTTCTAGCCTGTTTGCTAGTGCTTTTCTGAGCATCTCCCATCTTGCCAAAGTCAGCCCTCCTAAAGTCCAGTACCCTCACTTTTGTATGGCTTGACTCTGTAGCTGAGTTTAACGTGAACCACACTGTTTGTTGGTCACTTGTCCCCAGATGGCAACCCACTTCTAGATCTGAGATCCTCTCACTGCCCCCATTTGAGAGTACGAGGTCTAAGATTGCTCCCTCATGAGTGGGTTCCGAAACTAGTTGTCTAATGCCTGCCACCTGTAGGGCATCAATAATGGCCCTGCTCTTGGATGTGGCTGCAGCAAATGTGCTCCAGTTAACATCTGGCATAATCAAGTCTCCCATCAACAGTATCTCCCCTTTCTCTGCCATTCTAAGAATGCCTTCTATCATATCCTTGTCCATTCCTTCCCCCTGACATGGGGGTCTGTACACAACCCCTGTGCAGATTGTGGTGCCCTTTTCAGTCTCCAAGGTGACCCACAGTGCCTCCTCTCCTCCCTGTTTACTCTTTTGTTCAGTTGCTTTTATCCCTTCCTTTACATAGAGAGCTACTCTTTCCCCTCTTCTCCCCTGCCTGTCTCTCCTGTAGGTTATGTACCCTGGTATGTTAACATCCCAGTCATGGTTCTCTGTGTACCATGTTTCTGTGACTGCTACAATATCCAGGCATCCCTCTTCCATTAAGGCCATCAGATCAGGGAGCTTGTTGCCCAGACTATGGGTATTGGTACTCATTACCCTCCATTTCCTGATGGCCTTACTCCCTTTTGCCCCATCCCTGTCTTTCTTGCCTTTGTCACTTTCTCCATTTACCCCTGCCCTTCTTCCTATCGACACCTCTATGTTGGTGTTTGCCGCACTTACTACCTTGATTATTTGGGGGGCTAGGATTTTCCTGCTCCTTTCCAGTGCCTCACCCCTTGGCTAGTTTAAAAGCTTGCCAATGAAGCATTTAAACCTATCACCTAGGATCCTGGTTCCCCTCCCGGACAGATGCAGCCCATCATGCCAGTATAGGCTTGCATCACTCCAGGTGGACCCCCAGTCCCCAATGAAACCAAATCCCTGAGCTCCACACCAGTTTTTCAACCACTGATTGAATCCCATGGTGCGGAACACCCTAGCCTCTCCTATGCCATAGATGGGTAGCACCTCCGAGAAGGTTACCGTGCGTGCTACTTGACTAAGGCACCTCCCCAATTCCACAAACTCTTCCTGCACTTCTCTAATCCCTTTCTTAGCCAGGTCATTTGTCTGTAGGTGGACAATGACATCCAGCTCCCTTCCCTGTGCAGCTGCTCTGGTAATCCTGATGATTCGCTCCCTGTCCCTCCAAGCCATGGCGCCAGGCAGGCACCTGACCTCCCTCTCCCCTTCTTTCCCCAGTTCTACCTTCCTAACAATGGAGTCCCATACCAGGAGTTGTTTTCTTCCCCTGCAGGGTCCCCTGCCACCCTCCTGTGGGTCTCCTTTGTGGAGGTTCCCAGCATCCTCCTTGGTCTCCACTGTGGGTGCCTCCATAGAGGAACCACACTTTGCCAGAATGGCATAGGAATTGTGGAGAGGTACAACTGGAGGGACGCACCTCTGTTCCACCACCCTCACCCTCCCTGAGCCCACTGTGGTCCAACCACTCCTCTGTCTTGGCAACCTCTGAGGCAACGGCAGTGGCACTGGTGGTCCCTGGATGGAAGAAGAGGTCCCACAAATCCTGGCCAACTCAGCCTGGAGATGAGCAACCTCCTCCCTCAGCCCAGAGAGGTGCCTGCAGATGGAAAAACACTGCACCCTCCAGAACATCTCCCGGAAGACTGCTGCTCCACAGCCACTGCACTGCACCACTCCAATCACGTCTTATTTCTGGCCCCTTAACTGTTTGCAATCCTTACTCTTTCCTCTTTTTTTCTCTGTCTCTCTCTCTCTCCTTACTTTCTGCCTGTGTGCCCTTTAAGCTCCTGATTGTCCTGTTCTGAGACAAGAATATCCTATATTTCTCAGTAGACCACTTACTTGCTCAGAGGGAGACCTCCAGCAGCTGGAGGGGGCCGGAGAGCTACTCTTGCCCTTCTAGGATGGTGGGTCCTTGGTGGTTCTGTGATCACTCACTTCCTGCCCATAAACAGGAAGTTCCTGTTGTCAGTCAAATCCTGTGCCTATAAAAATAGAACTAGCTTTGGGTGGAGGGGTGGAGGGAAGGGAAGGAGGGCAATATAGTCCCAGCAGAGAAGTTCAGTCACACAGCAGTCCTTTCTCCTAGTGTCTTCTGCCAAGCTATTAGCAGAATCTTTCTAAGGCAGTCTTTAAATGTAGCTTCCTTCTAGCTAAGCCACCCTCCCCCACTTACCAGATCTTTCCACAAGTAATTTAAACCTCACAGCAGTTAAGTCCTTTCAGTCACCTGAGATTTACACCTAGATAACTCTTCAGATACCCATTCAGTTCAGTTAACCCAAACACACACTTTTTTTTTGTATGTTAGTTTTTTTACTCTAAATTAAAGGTCCAAGTACAAAAGTTCTTCTACTTTAGTCCCAGCAGAGAAGTTCAGTCACACAGCAGTCCTTTCTCCTAGTGTCTTCTGCCAAGCTATTAGCAGAATCTTTCTAAGGCAGTCTTTAAATGTAGCTTCCTTCTAGCTAAGCCCCTACTTACCAGATCTTTCTACAAGTAATTTAAACCTCACAGCAGTTAAGTCCTTTCAGTCACCTGAGATTTACACCTAGATAACTCTTCAGATACCCATTCAGTTCAGTTAACCCAAACACACACTTTTTTTTGTATGTTGGTTTTTTTACCCTAAATTAAAGGTCCAAGTACAAAAGTTCTTCTACTTTAGTCCCAGCAGAGAAGTTCAGTCACACAGCAGTCCTTTCTCCTAGTGTCTTCTAGACATTTTAACATTTCCAAAATGTTATGCATGTAGACTATGTGAGGCCATATAGTATTCTCCAATTTAATCTGTCAGAATAGATATGACTCCAGCTGCACCATTTTCCCCACATATAGAGTTCACAATATGCTGTCAATATTTTTCATTTATCATTGAAAATTACATCTGAAATGGCATACTTGAGAGCAAGGATGGAAGAGACACCTAAAATATCCACTAATGCTTAAGAAAAATCACATTATTACAACTTTCACCTGGGGAACTTTGGGCATTCAAACAGGATAATGTAATACCTCATCTAGAGGACAACAGCTCCAGAAGTGCAAAAATGTGTGCTACAATAGAATGTCCTACTGTGTGATAATTGGATATGAACCTATATCTGTAGTGTAGGAACTGAGTTCATGGACTTTGTCCCTGAGAGAAGAATGCTAGCAAGTGGACCTAAACATCATCTCTCTCTCTCTCTCTCATCTAGTTATTATTCAATCTGTTCTGTGTGCAACACGGATTTCAGGCTGCCAAGTTATTGTACTATACTAATTGGGTCATCCATTGGCACCAAGGAAATTCAAACAAAGAGATGGATGAACACCACTTTAATTAAAATGTTCTCCATTTTTATTTTGTTTTTCTTCTCACAAAATTCGGGCAACAGTTTCATGGTAACTCCACTTCATCAGGCCCATACTGTGTTGTTCATTCCGAAAACATATAAATAAAACAATTTCAGTGTCACTGGTATTAATTGCCAATTTGCTAATAGGTAACCCTCACACAGAAACCAGATAAACCTTACAAATTTAGTATCCATCATATAAGGTAAATGCACATTTAATCAAATAATCATTAAACTAAAAATCACTTAGTAATTATAAGCATTGATGTTTACACAAGTTTCTCTCCAAATTGAGTGTTGTATAATAAATATTATCAGTAAATCATGGATAGATACCTTTCAATTCTTATAATTTCTTACTGAAAACAGCACATGTTCTCATACCCATTGCTATGAAAAATACATCCCTGCAACAAAGGCAGAAACACTTCCAGCAAGTATTTAGAATCTTTGTAACACCTCAATTATTAGTTCACTAATATCTCCCTTACTTGTGAGGTTATAAATAAGTTCAGAAAAATTCAATTCTTTCATTAACAAGATAACAGAAAAAAAAAGCCCTGTAATGGAAACAGAGAATTTAATTAAAACAACCACATCATTGTTTTCATTTAAAGTCAATAAAATAAATTCAACTATAGTTTATCAGACAATGTCTGCATTTCATGTTTTAACCACCATTCAAATGAGGTGTAGGCTTACTTTACAGTACATAAACAAACTTGCTTTCCTCACATTGACCATCTCAAATGCAGCTCTCTTGTTATCAACATTTCTGAAATATAAAAGCAAACTACTAGATATTCTGTTTCAATAATTATGATAAAGAATATTCCTAGGATTCATGTAAAATGCTTACTTTAAATATGTTGCAAGTCTTGTGCATTTATTAAGTATTGTCTTCCTAAACGGGTTACCCGATTCCAGTTTGTCAGCATCTCAGCACTCTAAAACATCAAAGATATTGCACGAATTAGCAAATCGGAACAATAAGTATCAAAGTCATGATGCAGCAAGAGAAAATCTGTTTATACTCGCTGGTGCAGTGTCTCATGGCATGCTCGTAAAGCCTCGCTTCATTTTAAAAAAAAAAATATCTTTTGTTTCCGCGTTTAAATCTCGCGGGTGGTGGGGGAGACAAGGACGTCATGAATGATGTTGGCTGTTCAGCTCCAGTTACCGAGAAGCCTCTGGTTAAGATTATCGTGTTCTGCACTAATTGGGGCTTGGTCTGCTGGTGTATTAACTGGATATCTCGTCCACTTGCTCAAAAGACCAGGGGTTCAACCCCCCACCACTGAGAGAATGAAAATCTCTCATTATATTATATACTCATTTGACCACAGTGTCGGAGAAATTTGTGAATATACTATCTATGCCTATTATCTTACTTTTAAGTGTTTATTAAATCGACCAAAGGTAAAAATTAAACAAGGGATTTTTCTTTTGCATTCTATAAGTTAAAAACGCATATATCATGCACGATGTCCTTAATGGGTTCATATCCCTCTACTCCAAGGTCTTTAAGATTTTCACATACTTATATTACATGGTGTTTGTTCAAGTCCCACCACTCCAGAATATCAATCTATATTTATTCTTGTTATTTTTGCTACTTTAAATACTTTTCTTTTAATGTGGCTTGTTTAAATCCCACCACTGATGCATCTATTTCACCCCCAAAATATAACAACATCACCATGTGCGATGGTTGGTAGGTCTCATAAAATTCATGAATCAAACCAACATATAATATATAACTCTTAGTAAGTATTGTGTAAGGTGAATCAGAGATTCAGAATACATGGAATAGACACAAGGGTGTCCTGACTACAAAGAACAACTAGATTGTCAAAATAGATATTAAAAAAAAATGAGCAGACTAGATGGCCCTAGCAGTCTCCTTCTGCCATTAACTTCTATGTTTCTATGTATGCACTGTTCTACTGGGTTGCGCACCAACCAGCAGCCCTTGGTGCCATTGACTGCACCAATACTGCCATCTGGGTACCCACTAGTGATTGGGTGGATGCCTACCAGAATATGAAAGGATACCACTCCATCAATTGCCAACTGGTGTACGATGCAACAGGGTACATCACCAATGTCATGGCATGGTACCTTCCCTGGCAACACCCACAGCACCTTTACCTGGGCAAACTTTTTAATATTGGGCCCTTGTTGTTAACAATAAACTTTTACTGCAATAAATATCACTATCAAGTACATCTGCAGACTATTTTCAGTTCTTCTGGCTGGTCTGAGTGATATCCTGTTTGGTGTGCAGCTATATGTTTGATCCATTTTAAAATGAAGCCACAGTTATCAGTAATGTTGAGCCCAGTCTGTCAGCAAAGTGGGGCCAAGATCAAGTGCTTTAAACAAGCTATGGCTGGCAGCACTGTTTAACCTTCACAAAGCAGCTTGGCCTCCGATCCACACTGTTTAACCTGATCAGTCACCAAAATGAAGCCATGATTGAGTACTTCAGCGGAAGCTGCAGTCATCAACCCTGTTTAGCTTGATCAGTAGAAACATGGCACCACAGTCTAGTGCTTAAACAGAAGCTGGGATCAGCCTGACAGGTCAGCAGCAAGTGATGTATGTGAAGATGCCATTGGTGGTATCTCTATAAAGGCCAGAATTACTGAGTTGTTATGCCAGGTCAGCCATTAACTGTGTGAGCAAAGTGGGAGCAGAGGGGCACAGGGATCTGTTGAGAAGTTAGACATCAGATGGCAAGACCTACTTTAAGACCAGGATGGTGTATTGAGGTATCAGTTCAGCTGAATGAGGTCTTAGCCAATCAGATTTCAGTATTTTGACCATTCTTTTCATAAGTGAAATTATAACACAACTGTAATTGTGATTCTTTGCCTATACATGTGGGGAGAACCATAGTTGATGACACACTTGTCAACCATTCATTAATTCAGTGTGTAACACAGACTCTGAAATGTTGCAAAAAATGCACAAGTATTCACAATCTAATCAAAGAAATAGGCAGAGCTGTGTTGAATAAGAAAATTCCAAATTTACGGTATTTTGATGAAATTTTCATGACATTCTGTGAAATTGTCTTGGAATTTTTAAAAATGTATTAATTTGATCATAACTCGATCATCTGTTGTGATAGAACCCTGACATTTGGCACACTTACTGTCTTGGAGAACTGCCAATGGCATATTAAATATCATGAAAGTAGGATGGATTGTCTCAAAATTTATAGGTGCTCAAAATTTATCATTTTATTTTTCATAGGAAAATTCATGAAAATCTTTATCTGCACATACCTCTGCCGTCTATTGGGCAAAGATCTTACATTTGACATGATTACCTGATGATAGGTGTTCTAACAATGTGACAACTTGCACAACATTAAGATGCCAGGTCTTAAAGTTATAGGTGTTCACAATCTGTCATTTTACTTTTTTTGTGGGATATTTCATGAAACATTTTAGCTGCATGTAACACATGCACCTGTGGAACTAGAGACGTGTACAGTAGCATGCATAACCTTTTTGTAATGTTACAGATTCATCAAAATATGGAGAGAATTGGATTACAGATTTTTAAGTTACAGGGGTTTAACATTTTACTATGTAAATAATTGCAAGATTTTGTAAAAACTCAAAATGTGGTTGTTTGTAACTTCACTACTCTTGCAGGCATAAACTTAACATTTAATATGTATATCTGATGTCAGTGTATCCTGGTGTCTAACACAACTGGATAAATTGCTTTAGCAGTTTAAGATTTACAGTGGTAAATACAAAAAATTAGTAACAATTTCTTAAAAATTTATGGCAGCATATAGATGAAGCATCTACAATTCTTTTTTTGGAATTTAACATTAACAATGCATGTTTCAGTACTTCATTTGATAAGCTGAGATGAGCTTTTTGCAGTCCTGATGTTTCTCTCTGGGTGACTATTTTGCCCCGCCCCCTTCTCTTTTAACATAGCCAGATTGACCCAGTAGAACTACTGATCACACAGATTTCCTCTTTGTTTTTTAGTGACATAATCCCTTAAAACAAGAGTCACCTACTCCTTTTCCTATCAACCTATCCTGTTGGATTAGTTTGAATGTTTCCTCCCTGGTGCCCCAGATATTGTCTTCACCCACTACATCTTTTTGAGTACCTCTAAGTCCCAGACTTGCACACATGTCAGGCTCTCTGGATCATTAATATAATGACTGTGACCCTTGTATAGCCAGCATTCTGGTGGGGATTGTTGACATTCTGTGCTTCCTTGCTCCAACTGGAGGTGGGGTGGTGTCTTCCACTGGAGTGCTGCACAGTTCAGCTGTCCTTTTCTCAGTTAAACTATGCATCTAACCCTTGAACCTGCTGATGCCCTGCACTGCCTGCCTCTCATACCCTTGTGCTTTAATTTGAATTCCCAGATAAGGCGAAGTAAAATCATCAAACTCCAAGTTGTGGAATTCCCATGAAGTTCCACAACTTTCACAAAGACTCCTGGATTGTGACTTTAAGTACATATGTTATTTCACAATTCCTGGCAGCAAGCAATTAAAGGAAAACTACACCCTCATATCTTCTAAATGTTGTTTGTTTCCATGTCAATAGACAACTCTTTTGATGTAGCTGTTAACGATGTATGCAAATGCTTTAGTCTGTTTTCACACTTCAAACTAGGCCCTGTTACTGCTCTGGGAGGCTCCATTTCCTGGTTGTTGAAATCTCATAGTCCCTCAGAGCTGCATTAGCATATGCAAACATGATGTGTAATCTCCCTTTAAACTCCCCAGTACATCTGTCTGCTTAATTAGTCTTAAAAGGAATAAGGTACAAAAATGTGTGAAATACCACATTTACCTTCAGTGAGCTTTGCAAACTGTCTGAGTTATATGCAGTTTTTTTTCCTTTAAACTTCATTCAGTTTATGTGTCTCCAGAGAGTTTTTGCAGGGTATTTATTCATTCAGCATATAAATACATGATATAAATGGGTGATGTAACATAATTTCTCATATGCTAATGCAGCTCTCATGGGCAATGAGATTTCAACTTCCATGAAATGGAGACATCCAGGGCAGTCATGGGGCCTACCATGAGCAGTGAAAACAAACTAAATGCAACACATATAGCCCTAATAGCTACAGGAAAGGAGTTGTCTGTTGACATGGAAACAAAGAAAATTTAAATGATATGAGGGTGTAGTTTTCCTTTAATAAAATGTACATTAACAGTCTTCTTGTAAGGTCTAAGAAGCTAACAAATTAAATGGCATTGCATTCTCTAGTTTTAAAGTTTCAGAGGTTTACACATTTGCAGTTTATATTCTTGCAGAATTTAACTTTAAAATGTTTTGAAAGTTTAATTAGTTTTAATTCAGTCCCATTTGAAGATGTAAATGTGAACATTGTCAGAAATGACCACATAGAATAGAAGTTTAAATGTTTAAAATCTGGTTACATTTGGATGTGTTGTTTTAAAATTAGAGGGAAATAACTGAAATTTAAATTTTGGCAACCTGTTTGACAAGCTATAACTCAGTCCCATTTGAAGCTAGAAATCTGACGCTATGTACATATATAAATGTAGTGATATCATGTATACCTGTAAAATTATATAAATATTTCAATGAATACTATCAAAATTATAATAAAATAATAGAAATCTTAATTTTGGCAAAATGTTTGGCTCCCTATAACTCAGCCCCTTTTGAAGCTTGAGACTTCAAACATGATGGATGTATCTTTGATATACTTTTCTCTAAATCCTGAAACTGTAGAGATATTAGGATAAGAAATTTTTAAATTAGATCAAAATAACTGAAAATTAAATGTTGATTAAATGTTGGCCATTCATACCTCCTACCAAGCTATGATTATGACATTTGGTACACTTATGTAGGCCATTATTAACTGTCTACATACCACATTTGTATCACTTGGATGCTTACAGTACTTTTACAAGTAGAGCAAAATAATTGAAGTTAAAATTTTTGCAAAATTGCACATTTTGTTTTGTGCAAATTCCACAACATTCCACAAAATTAGAATGGTAATTCCATGGGTATTCAACAGGCAGAATTTTACATTCCACACATTTAAAAATAGACAAACTATGTGTAAATTGGCAAACAGCCATGTTGTCACAAACAAAAACTGCATGGCACTATATGCCACTGTCAAAACAGCAACTAGAAAAAGAAGCTATATACTTGTTTTTTGCAGGGGGGGTCTGTCCCCCCACACCCCCTATTTTGGGTGGCTGCACCCCTAACCCCCTATTAAAATAACCTCCTTGGAGGGGTCAGCCAGAGGACAGGGTGAAACTTGAGTGGGGGAAGAAAAAATAGACTAACCTAATCTGGGACCAGGAATAGAACCTAGTCTACAGCCATGCCATAGTCCTCCAGCACTGATGGCTGTACTCCCTGAGCCATGGTAGCTGCTCAGCAGACCCCCTTCCAGCAGATATATTACACTCTGCAGTAGAGCTTTCCAGGAAACAGCTACAGGGTCACCACTACCATGGTGCTCCACACTATTTGTGTCATGCAGCATTATGTACCCTGTAGTTGTTCTTCCAAGCACTGTTACAGTTGCACAGTTTTGCCCTGTGGCATTATATATACAACATATTGACCCAGTACAGTGTAAATCTACAGTTTCATTCTCTGAATAGGGTTTTCTTTGAACAACACATATTATGCTGTAAAGGTCTATTGGGACTGCTAAACTATATCCCTGAACCAGAGATCTTCCCCCTTAGCACAAGGTAACTGAGCCTATCTTAAATCCACTATCTGTCATGTAAAAAATACTCAAAAGCTACAATAAGTTGTCTATCTAGCTATTTGTCTAGCATTTGTGATTTGTAAGGGAAGCGCTCTGGGAATGTGGAGGTCTGTTGAACTTGGAAGCAGCTCTGTCTCAGAAAACAGTGAGAAGGGGAACTGAAGTCATTTTAAGCTATTTGTAGTATTTTGAGCACTGCAGTAGTATACAGTATGCTTCTAGAAGCCTTGATAAGGCATTTTGTAGAGGGAAAATGAGGGTGATTGTACAGTGCCAAAACCAGAAGTGCAGCATGATGCAAATTCTAGTATGTTTGTGCTTCAAAAGCTTTCACACTCGTAAGCATTGGCTGTAAAGGTCTGATGGGATTGTCAGAATATTCCCAGCACAGAAATCTTCACACTGAGACTAGGACAACCCAGCCAATCATAAATTCTCTGTCTTGTCAAAAAAAAAATATTGTATTAAGAAGCTACAAATAAGTAATTGTTTACTGAGTTGTTTGTCTAGCGTCCATGGACTGTAAAGAAACACTCTGAGAAGGTGGAGGTCTGCTAAATGAGAAAGCAGTTCAGTCTCAGGAAAATGGGGTAAATGTGCTCATACCCAGCCTCCTACCCCTCCCACATATTAATGTTAGGAAAAAAGTACTATTGTTAGAGCAAACACTAGGCTAAAAAATGTGTTTAATTGAAGAAATAGCAGTTATTGAATCATGTAATCATTTTTACAAGAACTACCTGTACACCAAATACAGGTTACATCTTAAGTTTGAGGAGCAAATACTAGGAAACATGCTGAAAAAACACATAGCAGAAGTATCTTTAAACTGACAAGGAAGGAAGACTGGGACATAAGAAAGATAATACAGTAGAAACAATTTACTCAGGACATGAAAAATAATGATGTCCACTTCCCTGGGATGTCCCTCCAGGAACTGATTAAGTGGCTATTCATTTATATGATGTCCCCATCCATGTAATAGGGATGGGGACACCAGATTATTGGGATGATTCAGTCCCATTCAGTCTCATTCACTGTCATAATGGGCCACAGAGCAGGTGTGAATAGTATGAATAATGTTGTAACTGTCAGTCAGTGACAGTCCTGCTTCCCCAATGCTTCCTGCTCTGAGGTCTCTCTTCTTCCCTTGCATAGCTTTACTCATGATGCAAGCTCTTTTTTGGCTGTTTCCTGACTCTCTCCACTATCCTCATGTGGCTCCCTTTCTGGTACAACTAAAGCAGCTCCTGATTTTCTCTAGTGTCCTTGTATGGCTCACAATTCTCTCTAGTGCCCCACATAGGCTTACACTCACCCAGTCCTTGCTGCTCTTGATCCCCCCCCCCACACACAGCTTTACTTTTAGCATTCAATTATGAGGACAACCCTTGCTCACTAAACTCACATTTCTCTGCCTTTTTCCAGCTACAAATGCTAAGCAAATAAAAAGTCACTGAGCAACGGGCTATAAAATAAAGAATAATGGCTAGACAGGTGTGTGTTATGATATTTTTTTGCACACCCAAGGTGAGTGATGATCCATAAACCATAGAGCGAAGCTCGAGAGGTTTATGAGCTCATCACTCACCGAGCGCGTGTAAAAAAAATATCATGAACACGCACCCGCCTAGATTTTATTTTTTATAATTACAGGTGCTTTTTACTTCAGCACCGCAAGAGCAGTTAGTCACGGTCAGTTGCAATGGCTAAAGCACCAACCAGAGCGTGAGTCCCCAGTGCGAGTACTGCAGGGTCAGCCAGATAATTATTTAATTACTCTGAAAGCAGGATTAACTAATTCAATAGTTTAAAAAAATACTTTACATTTGTGTTGATTTGTTGCCAGATAGTTAGTGTGGGTGTTCTGGTACTGGAAAAATGGAGCCACCATGTTGCGCGTGTTTTACGTCCCACCCACAGACCAAGTAACAGCCAATAAGGTGGTGCGCTAGCATTGAGTGACATGAAACACCAGGGAACTGAAAGGCTTTTTAAAGCAAAACACCATAATAACCCATTTTCAAGTTATTATGGCGTTTGACAATACCTACATTCAGGTTGATAAATAGGGTCACCAGTAACATCATGTTAAACTTTATTAATTAATAATCACACTCTATCTTTGCAATGCACTTCCTGGTGGACTATTCAGTCTGTAAGTGTGTATTTTAATTTATTAATTAATAAATGTGTAACATGATTTTGCAGCCCATAGCTCAGTGCTGTTTTTTTTTTTTCTTAGCATTTGTCACTATATTTACAAGCATGGGCAGCCTGAGTGGAGGCGTGGCTTTGATTTGTTTTCTTTATACAGCTACAAAGACAGTCTAAACAACCAGCTTTCAACTTTCTGCTTTCTGAAGGGCAAAATAGCCTGCATAATCCTCAATTCTGTTAACTGGGATAGCCATTCATGTGGGAGGAAAGCTTGCCACCTGGCCATCCCAATTAACTGGCTTCTACTGTACAAATACAGCAAGTCAAAATAATAAAAATAAATTTGATAAGTTGGCACCATCGAGCAACATCATGAAAGGGTTATTAAACAATGCCAGAAGCCTAAATAATAAACAAGGGGAATTACAATTGTTATTAACTACAGAGCAAACCGTTTATATCGCTCTGATAACAGAAACTTTGTGGACTCCAGAGGATGAATGGGTGAAGGACATCCCAGGGTATTATCTGACAAGACTGAATCAGGAAGAAAAAATAAAGGAGGAAAAGGAGCCATATATATCTCAAATGATATCAGTGCAACAGATTTAACAAGTGAAACAAAAAATAAAGAAATAGTATGAAGTTCTAGTTAAAAATTAACACACAGAAGTCAGAAAATAAAATTGTTGATCTATATTACAGACATAGAAACATAACATAGAAGTTGACAGCAGATAAGGACCTCAAGGCCCATCCAGTCTGCCCATAAACCATAGACCTCCAAACATACATGACATATATAACAAAGAAATAATACAGGAACTAATAATTGCAAGTGACAAAGGGGAAGTTTTATTTGTTGGAGATCTGAACTATAGTGACATAGATTGATCAAAGAAGATTTCTACTGCTGGATAAAGTACTCAGTTTTCAACAGCTTGTAGAGAACTAACTCTCCAGCAACATGTAAAGAAACCAACATGAGATAACAACACATTAGATTTAGTTTTGAGAACATGTAGTCACACAGCCACTTGGTAGTAGTGACAATTTAAGTATAATATTCAAGATATAAGGCAGATATGAACAAATAAGGGGATGTACAGAGGTGTTTTGATTTCAAACAGACAGTGAGGAAGCAATCAACATCATTGTGTTAACTGTCACACCGGGCAAGGAGACAACATCAAGGTAGACAGGAATTCCTGTTTTACCTAGTGATATTTTAGCTGGTACTCACCAGTGGGGACAGTGTTGTAGTTTTGCAGACCAGTATAAAGGGTTTGGAAAGCTCAACCCTTGCATTGCATTTACAAAACATCTTAGCAAAATCTGAGGGGAGGCATCAGGTGTGTGGCCAAACAAAAGCATGGAGTTAAAGTACCAGTGCTCCCATCTCCCCCTGCTGCTTTAAAGCCTGCAATTTTTTCAAATAGCTCCAATATTCTTACTTGTTATAACTTATTGGAGGGGTTCTAAGTCTCATCATCCAGCTGAACTGTGATCAAGCCTGACCACCATGACAAGGTGATCATCCCCATCTATCAGGAAGAGGTGTCTTGTTTTATCTTGCCATAGTGAGCTGAGGTCCCCCTGCTTTCTCTCAGTCTTGTGGAGGAAGCACTCTCTGGCTTTATTATTTATGTAGTGTGCTCTGGTCAATAAAAGACTCACATGTGTTTTCTGGGGAGCTCACCAGTTAGAAAAAGGTCACAGTTCTCCTACATTCAAATCAATATAAAGGGTTTATCAAGCTCAACCCCTGCATTTACAATGCATCTTAATAAAATGTGTGGTTTCGCCAGAAGACAGGCAAACATTTAGCACTATGTTTATGCATTTAGAAAAGGCAATACAGTGAGTCCCACTTAAAAGGTATAGTTTTCATGGGTTAATATTTATAGTTTTAAAATGAATGGGATATTCATATTCAAAATGTACAGTATGTGGTTTCCTGTTTTTTCAATACAAATAAAGTCACTGCACCAATCTAATACAACTTATACAACTCATGAAAACATTTTCACATTATCATTTTTTGTAATTACAAAAAACAGGAAACATTCTCATCAAATAATTACCTGTCACTCCCAAGAGAACACAAAGTACAATGAACTTCATTGCTGGTTGTTCCTTGCTCCACCAACATGGGTGAAACAAATTGTAGGTATTTGTGTGGTAATGACAAACATTATCAGCTCTCCACCAAGGCCATTTTTTTTGTCATTCACTAGAAGGTTAATTCAATACCATGGTAATGCATGAACCATTATCAAGGCCCCTAGAATTCTGCGGTTCTGTGGTTGTGGAATTTTCCGCAGAATTTGCATCATGCCTCAGAATATATATAGTGCCACAGAATTCATTGTTTTTGGTGAATTTTCATATAAATATACTATTTTTTCATAGTGTCTAGCTTTCTTTCCCACCTCGTTTATCATGAATCCCCTCCTCTATGCTCAGCATATGATGTCATCGATGACATCACATCATGTTTAGCCAATGACAGGACTGCATTCTGCCAGAGAAATGAATAAATCATGCAGCAGAAATCAGAAAATGCTGCCGCAGAAGTCAAGGATCCCTGCCGCAGAAATCAGAAAATTCTGCCGCAGAACACCAGGGGCCCCATCATTAAGGATATTTGTTAAATACTGCTAATGTGTAGTCACATTTTGAAGCATGACCTCAAGTTATTTACAGTCAATTTGTTCACCTTCTCATACTCTCTGCCAAAACCATCCAGTTTACATATCCACAGCCCAAGTACTTTTTATTCTTTGACCTAGACTTGGTTTTACATTCTGTACTTTTGCCTGTATATTATATTTAGGATGTTGCATTACCTTTTCACATTAACTAGCATTAAACTTTATCTATCCTATAGTAATCCCAGTGGGGAGGTATGTGGTCAGCAAGCCATTGAAGGGGCAAAGCATGAATGAACAAGTGTATCACTAACAACTACTATTACAATTTCACCCCAAATGATAAACCGTGGATGAACCACCTAGCAAAATGACTGCCTTAACTTCCAACTCTGCAATAGCTGACATTTTATCCATATTTGCCTACTTATTTTGGTATAGTGGTGGACCAGCAGAAAACAGGAAGTTGTTATCCCTCTGTACAGACAGTTGGTGAGACCCCATCTGGAGTACTGCATCCAGTTCTGGAGGCCCTATCTCTGCAAGGACATAGTCAGGATAGAGGCAGTCCAGAGGAGGGCAACTAAAATGGTGCAGAGTCTGCAAGAGAAGCCATATGAGGAGAGAATAAAGGAGCTTAATATGTATACCCTTGAAGAAAGGAGG
This sequence comes from Neoceratodus forsteri, assembly GCA_016271365.2. Taxonomy (NCBI): domain Eukaryota; kingdom Metazoa; phylum Chordata; order Ceratodontiformes; family Ceratodontidae; genus Neoceratodus; species Neoceratodus forsteri. Next base: position 1,737,708 of record CM028138.1, on the reverse strand, counting down.
GGGGGGGACATGATAGAAACTTTTAAGTACCTCAGTGGAACCAACAAAGTTCAAGAGGGTAGCATCTTTCAGAAAAAGAGATGTGCAAGAACAAGGGGACACAATTTGAAGATGGGGGAGATGGCTCAGAGACAATGTGAGGAAGTACTTTTTCACAGAGAGGGTGGCAGATGCATGGAACAGTTTTCCTGAGGAGGTTGTGGGGTATAAAACTGTGGGAGAATTTAAGAATGCATGGGACAGACATAAGGCAATTCTTGTGGGGGGTAGGAAGAAATAGGCTGCTGGTTAACTAGGATCTGCAGCTTATCCTGTAGGTAGGGAAAAAGGTAGACTAGGTGGGCCAGGCAGTCCTTATCTGCCATCAAAGTCTATGTTTCTATGTTTCTACATCTAAGTACCCCTTTGTTCTTATGCATAATGCTACTTGACCTATTATGATGTTCTTTGGGACAGTTAATACTTGCATGGGCTGTGTTATGCTATACTGTGCTAGTAGTACTGATCGTAGCACAAAACAAGGAAACACTATCCTTTACTGTACATCAAAAAAAATCTGAGGGGATGTATCACAACTGGCTAATAGTTAGTTTTTTACACAGGAGGATCTCCCTTCACCGTCTGTTTTTTTTCAGTATTTAGAGTGCTCTAGGAATGTTCATGGGTTCAAGGTATTTGGTATTTATGAATATGTTGTGACAGGCTCCTTATTCAGATTATTCCTCCATTAACATCATTATTTTAGTACACAAATTGACCTGCTGGACCCGCAACTTAATACCAGTGATCTGCTGGAACAATCCAGTACCTTCATTGTCATCATTGCAACCCAATTTGTGATGAGTGGAAACACCAGTTTGGCCAACATGGGAAACTGCTAGCAAGGAATGATGATGAATGCTGGGCCCAAACCCTTTTCTCTTGTATATATGACATCCCTGCTGGAGACTTTAGTAAAGGACATGGCAAAGCTTCAGTCATCTCTGTTCTCCACAAGAGATCTCTTCATCCTCATACTTAGGGTCAACGCAGTGGAGACTCAGATTGCTAATGTGGAAATTGCCACTGACAGGATCCAGCAATGGCTGGGTGACCCTGACTAATGCCTCAACTAATTTTGGTACAGAACAGAGGATCATAAAAAGAGGGCCCCCAATAGAAATACAGAAGTTGTTGGCAGATGAGGACCTCCTGGCACACCTAGTCTGCACTAATTTCCCTTGTTACTGTGCCACCTCAGATCCTACTCGATCATTGGTTCTTCCCTCACTTGCTTATATTCTAGTATCCCCTTGTGTTTATCCCATGTGTTTTTTGAAACCCATGACCATTTTATCCTCAACTACTTCTCTTGGTAGACTGTTCCAAGCATCCACCACCCTTTCAGTGAAGAACTTCCTCACATTTCCCCTAAGCCTCCCCACATGACAACATGAGGATCCTGGGTCACCAGAAGTGGCAGAAGGCCCTGGCATGGAATTTTTACTATATAAGCTACTTCCACAGCCAATGGAACCAGAGTGGCAGGGACCATCGCAAGGGGAATGGGCACACCAATTCTGTTGCTCAACCCAAACACAAGACAACTGACCCTGCCTGATTATGGCTGGCCTCCTACATTTTAATCCCCAAAGAAAGACTCTTGAAATTTGCATAATGCTTGCTGACATAGAGGAGGATTTCACTGTAACAAGACTTCTCAGCAGGAGAAAAGATGATACTACAGTTCCCTTTGGGATGCCCTATTACAGGCAGGAGCAAGGTACCAATTCAAAGAATTAAGTTTGGAAATTTTCAACAATGGCGTGAAACAAACTTTAAATTTACAGTAGAAAGCCTGGGCCTTTGTGGAGAGATGCACACACACGGAGGAGGTGCAGCAATGGCAGAATTCTATCCAACCATGACAAGCAAGATCCATCTGTTCAGATAAAATCAATACATCAGATGACATCAAGTGCAGCAAGAGAGGTATGTATAACCTAGAAACACAAGAAGAATAAGTGAGGGACAATCATTATGGTCGAACTGAAGGACCCCCACCCATTCCGGAGGACAGATGCATGAGGAGTCAAAGCAAGGGGAGCAGACATTTGATAGACAGGTCATTCCCATCAAAACCACCAACACAATCATTGCCACTTCTGCAAGGAAGGCAAGACCACACTCAAAGACCAGCTGCTGCCCAGAACTTGGATTCTTGTTGATGAGCTGCATCTGGCATGTTCAGAGCTCCAGTCTGTCAGTGCCATCATATGTGGAGTCCATGGGAGAGCTCACAGAAATGGATACTGCCAGCAGTGAAACACAGATCCATAGAGCTGCAAGAGCACCAGTAGTGAATGGTATCCAAAAAGAGCAGAGGGAAAGTAGGTGTTTCTTTTTTCCTTTAAATCCATGGGCAGCACTGGGTATGTAAACCACTTTTGACTTGGACTGATAACTAGCACAGACATATCATCCCCCTTAAATGTTAGAGAAACTTCAGACTGAATGATGTACATCACTGATGCTATCCTACAAGTATATGATTAATAATGGTTAACAGTTTCCAAATGGTGTTCCTCCAAACCCTCCAACTTATGCTTTCTTTAAACACTGCCAGTCTCTCCTCCACCCACTCTTTCTATCCCAAAAATGTAGCAGATTGTGTTAATGGGAATCCTGCAGCCTTGTCTTGACAGACTAGTATGCACTGCAAGTACATCTCCTTCTAACCCTCTCTTCCATCTGATACAATGCATATATTCTTACCAGGTAACCATTCATGCATGTCATGTCAGCAATAAGGTGAGGACTATCCCCATGTCTTTTTATAACTCCTGTATATGAGTGAGGGGCAAAGATTAATCTCACCCCGGCCTCATTCCTATCTGAAGAAAGAGAATGACATCATGCATCACTGTACCCCCGCATTTCTGGGTCATATTGGGTGGGGGATAGGGGAGAAAAGGCATGCCATTGATTTGAGGCAAATGATCTCACTCCAAATGTGGTCTTGTCAAATGCATAGCATGCACTAAGGAGGCCATGGGCTGAGCCATGACAATGGCCTTTGAAAGCCTCTGTTGCCAAAGATTAAAGCTTGTGGACCCAAGGTTCTTCTGATGAAATATCTTGGTTCCTAACCTGAGAAGGCATCCCTCTCTTACCAGAGAGCACCCCTGACCTCTCCCCTGAAGATCACTGGATAATTGTATTTATTTATTTATTTAGGGATTCAGATCATACCTTAGAGCTCAGAGCTCTTTTACAAAGGTTCCACATCAAACAGTGACAATGACAACAATAACAAACAGTTTATATACAATACTTAAATAGTAGGTAGTTAGTATACAATAAGGTTACAATGTCATTCATAGCACCAGTGCTGATTGTACAGAATCAAGAGCATTCACCTAGGGTAAAGGACAGTGTTTGTATGTAGCGAAGGATATAAAGAGGTGTGACACGTAGTGTGAGAGTCTGAGGAGGAGTGAAGGTGAGGGGAAGGGGAGACTGGGCTGCCAAAAGAAGTGGCTTTGTCTAGGAGGTTGGGAGGCAGTGGCAGTAGGTTGGTTATAAGGTTGATCAACTGGGAGGAAAAGGCACAGGGGGAGAGGAAGACAGAGGGATAGGGCAAGGGGGAAAGTGGCAGTAAAATGAAGGGGAAGAAGAGTGTGGGTGAGTGGGCATTATGGGTGTTAGAGTCCTAGTGGCAGTCACAAACTGACCTACTAAGAAGGTGTTGCCTTAGGCCAATTTTGAATTGCGAGATGCATTGGGAGTTTAGAATGTGCACTGGGATTTCATTGAGCAATTGCATAAGATGCTCCTGAAGAATGTAGATGCTGTTGGTATGTTATAGTAAAAACAACACAGTGGTTGAGCTTTACTTAAACAAAAAGACACTCCAGGATATGTTTTGTGCTGGAAGAATGGCATGCCTTAGTTGGGTTAAATCATAAGGCCAATGGCCGAGTGCTTCCACCAGTCAAGAAGTGCCATTATCCTAGCACAACACATACTCTGGAGTGCCTAACTGCAACTGTGACATAGGTTCCACTTTCCATTAGTAAATGGGATATTTGAAACAAATTTGCAGTTTAATTTGTCCTAATAGATAATGAAAAAATAAAATATGCTTTAGGAAATGAAGAAATAGTCAATTTTGGGCATTGTAGGTGATGTACACGACCAGTAGGTGGCAGACACAGTGAATACCTTGCTCAGGTCTTTAGTAGCAGATCTGGGCCTCATAAAAAAATACTGTGATAGTTAGCATTATGACAGCCAGTAGCATTTAGAGTGGTTGGTGGGCTGGTTGCAGTTGGTGTGGTAGGATACAGCAGGCCACAAAAAAAGAAAAACAAATAAATAATAATGCTAGGATGAGTTAAGATGATGGGGGTGGGGGGTGGAAGCAAACTGCTGGGAGTGATTAGTTTGGTGGGCAGCATGACTTGCCTGTACCAACTAGCATGGTTGATGGGCAGGAGCAGTCAGCATGAAGACCATCAGGAATGGTTTGCCTTCTGATCAGCATGGCAGGTGGGAGCTCCACCTCACAGCAGGAGCAATGAGTCAAATAGTGAAGATATTTCTTTACATATTTTTGGGCCAGAATAACAACTCAAATGTTGAACCTCTGTGGCCCATTGAGTGTGTGTAATGATGAAGAGGGTGTTGAGGTGACAGACCTTCTTCCTGTGCTATTGTTCTGAGATAACAACACAGGGTTCCAAAGTAGGGCTGGGAGAAATTTATCTTCTGCAAGCAAAATTCTGTAAAAATTTGGATTTTACTTCTGCAAAATTTCACATAATTTTCCAAAAATTGTTATTTCAGTTATTTACCTTAAATTTTAAAATGACTTGACTATTGACATTGATTGACAGCTCAGAGTGAGCAGTCAGTCATTGAGCACATACTTTGTACAGTACTTGCTCACTGAGAGCTCAGTCAGCAGCCAGCCTTAGCGGTGAGAGTAGGGCTGTGCTGGTCACCGGTTGGGGGTCAGGTTGGGGGAAGTAGGGTGGTGGTTTAATCCTTCACAGGGTGGGTGGAGGATCCACTAGACACCAGGGAAAAATATACGGTACCTCATATGGGCAGATTGTGGATGAGTGGTTGGGGGAACCATTAGACCACCAGGGCAATGTGTCAACTTATGGCAGGGAGCAATTGGGAATAGGGTTGAGGGACCACTAGACTATCGGGTGATTTTGGTTATTTGCACCATGATAGTGATTGATGAACGAGGTGGGGGAGGGACCACTAGACTACCAGGAATAATTGTTTTCACTATTGGGATGGTGACTGGAGAATGGGGAGGAACCACTGCACCACCAGGACAATTTATTTTGTCTACATAGGAGAATGGCAGTCCACATTGGGGGGGGTGCAAAACTTACTGGTAGACCATGTAAATGAATTCATAACAGGTATGCAAACAGCCAGATAGCACCTTGCATGCCCAATGGGCTCATTTGCATGGCTGCTTTTGTGAATCACAAAGGGCCACTGGCACTATTCATTGTGGGGCCATTTAAAGGACGCAGGTCATGGCAGCACTAGCGCAGTTAGAGGTAACTGTAATTGGGTCATCTCTGCCTCTACTTAACCCTGTTCACAGTTGCATAGTCTTAACAGATCATGCCCTCGTACAAGCACACATTAACACTGTTAATGATAAAAGGAAATTTAACTTATCCTGGTCCTTGAATAATGAACTCCTTAAAGACGAAACCTTTATTGAAACAATGGAGAAATCCATGAAAGAATATTGGCACTATAATTTCACAGGACAAACAGCAATCTCAAATCTTTGGGATGCTATGAAGGCCACCTTAACTGTCTCATACCAGGCTTGGAAAATAAACAATATAAGCAAGAGTCTGATGAGACTGATACAAGAATGAACGAGCTGGACAAATTTGCGATTGTTATTTATGATAAATACGACAAGGAATGATGGGAAACCAAGATAAAAAAATATCTGATAAACAATGAAGCTGTGAAGCTTATTACACAGATAATGTGCTAAATATTAAGAGGAGGACAAATCGGGCAAATTATTGGCTAACCAACTTAAAAAACTCAACCAAAAAATATAAGAAGTTCAATGAACAATGAATCTGAGCAAATAAAGTACAAAGATCAAGAAACAGCAGATATCATATGTGAATGATATAAGAAAGTATATCAAGAGGAACTGGTTATAAATAGTTACTAATTTAGGTGTTTTATAAATGAGGCCAGTATCCAACAAATTAATTCAGCGATTAATCTCTTTGATCTACAAGAAATGTATGATGCAGTAGAATGTTTGCCTAATACGAAAGCATCTGGATTGGATGGTTTATTCAATGAATCTTTTAAAGCAATCCACTGGAACAGACATCATGGATGCTTCAGGACCTGATGGATAACAACAGGTGAATTCCAGTTTCAATGCAAGAAGCTAAAACTGTGCTAATTCATAAAGACAGGAAACCAAAAAAACTAACCTGTAGAACTACAGGCCAATTGCCTTACTAATATAGACTACAAATCAATAATAATAATAATAATAATTTTATTTTTAAGATGCCTTTCAAAAACCAAGGCGCCATACAAAATAAAATCAGACAGATCAAAATAAAACAATTTAAACCAAACAAACATCAGTATACTATTACAATCAACTAATCACTTCCATAGGCCTGGTGCCATAAATAGGTCTTTAAGGCTGATTTAAAACTTTCCACAGTCGTGCACTCACGTAACCAATGAGGTAGAGAATTCCATAATGTGGGAGCTGAGAACATAAATGATCTGGCTCCTGAAGATTTCAAACACAGCTTAGGAGTCTCTAGCAACCCCTCACTGGCCGAGCGAAGCGATTGCCCAGGGCAGTAAGGGACCAGCAGCTCTTTCAGGTAGTCCGGGCCCAGTCCATGTAGGGTCTTAAAAGTCAGCAAGCCAACTTTGAAGGTGATCCGCCACTGAACTGGCAGCCAGTGCAGTTCAAGCAGCACTGGTGTAATATGGCAGGACTGGGAAGCTCCCATCAATAGCCGGGCTGCTGAAGTTCTGCACCAGCTGCAGGTGGTGGATTTCCACCCCTGGAAGCCCTAGGTATAGGGAATTGCAGTAATCTAAGCAAGAGGACACAAAGGCGTGAACAAAAACAAGAAGGTCACCGAACGGAACCAGATGCTTAATCCTGGAGATATTCCTTAGATGGTAAAAGGAAGATTTGATGACAGCCGACACCTGTGATTGGAGGGTCAGCCCTTCATCAAAAATCACCCCCAGATTTCTCACCTGGTTAGAAGTCGGAAGGGGGACTTCCCCGAGAACAAGTTCAGAGGGTGACCCACTACCCAAACCTCCTGTCCAGCAACCAGGTTCCACAACCATCACCTTAGTCTTACCAGAGTTCAACTTCAGCCAGCTCATATCCATCCACTCCTGGATTTCTTTGAGACAGTTATTAAAAACCGAGAGAACACTACCCTGGTCAGATGCAAAAGAAAGGCAGAGCTGGGTATCATTGGCATAACAATAAAACCTCAGCCCATACCTTCTTACAATGTCTCTGAGGGGTAGCATGTACACTGCAAACAACATAGGTGACAAAACTGAACCCTGAGGAACCCCACAAGACAGAGACATTGGATCTGAAGAAAACACTCCCGATACAACTCTCTGAGTTCTCCCAGTGAGGAACGATATAAACCACCTGTGGACAGATCCAGTTATTCCACAGATGTACCTCAGATGGCTAAGTAACAGCCCATGGTCCACGATGTCAGATACTGTTGATAGATCCAGAAGAACCAAGATGGAGTGGTTCTTCCGATCTCTCGCCATCAGGAGATCAATGAGCACCCGAACCAGTGCTGTCTCAGTACTATGACTCTTCCGAAAAACAGACTGGAGGGGTTCATAGATGTCATAGATGGTTAAATGGTCCTCCAGGTGTGCCACCACTACTTTCTCAGTCACCTTCCTTAAAAAAGGGAGGTTTGAGATTGGCCTGTAGTTAGCGTGGCAGGTTGGGTCCAAAGTAGCTTTCTTCAAGAGTGGTATCACTACCGCCTCTTTCAGAGAGTTTGGAAACTCCCCTGATTCCAAGGAGCACAAAACTATCTGCCCTAGGATCAGACTGATAACATCAAGACAACCCAGTATCAGGGAAGATGATCCAGGATCCAAACTACAGCATGTAGGGCACACATCCTGGATGATCCACATTACATCCATGAAATCAGGGCGGCTGAAGGTACTCCAGGAAAACCGAGAGGCAGTGACCTCATGCTGATCACAAGCAACACCCAGAGAGTGCAATGGTTGGAGCCCTGCCCTGATGTTGGCCACCTCATCAGCAAAGAAATGAGCAAGGTCATCGCACTCTATTTGCGAAAACACTTTCCGAACATGGACACAGGCTGGGTTGCACAGTCTGCCCACAGTACGGAATAGCTGAGCTGGTCAGTTCTGTGCTGCCACAATCTCCCTGGACAGGAACTCTGCCTTTTTATGGGTGATTGTGGATTGATAGACTTGATAATGGTCCATCAATCTAAGGCGGTTGGCATCAAGGGCAGATTTCCGCCAGCGATGTTCTAGCCTTTGTCCTTGTCATCGCATCTCCCTCAAAACCCCGTCAAACCAAGGGGATCGAGGGCAAAGGGAGAGAGGATGAACTTGCACTGGAGCAATCGCATCCAGCATCCCCAAGATGGCCATATTATAAGCCAACATGAGGGTCTCTGGGTCACTGCTTGCCACCGAGAGGGACGATAGGTCAAGTGCCGCAGATAGGCTCTGAGAACATATGTCTCATAAAGGGAGGTACCTGACCATCTCCATAGGGGAAGGCCTACTGGGGAGCTGCTAAAACTAAACTGCATGGTGTAGTGATCAGACCATACAACAGGTTCCACTCCCAAATTGGAGGCCACGATCCCTAGGAGGAAAACCAGGTTGAGGGAGTGACCGTGTTTGTGAGTAGCAGTGGTAACCACCTGTGTGAGGCCCAGAGATATCATTAACTGGAGGAAGTGCTATCCAAAATGCGAGAGTTCGTCATCGATCCAGGCATTAAAGTCACCCAGAACCATCAGTCTGGGTGACTCCAACGTCATGTCAACAACAAAGTCTGCCACTTCCTGAAGGAAATGATTCTCATCACTGGGTGGATGATAGATGAAGGCAATCTGACAATCTACATCTGCTACAACAATACACTCAAATGACTCTGCCTCCTCAACTAGTACACTCGAGAAGTTTAGTCTGGTCTTAAGACAGACCAACCCCGTGATCCAGTCTTGGGGGTGTATCACGAGTTCCAGCTGGAATTGAAAGCCTCAAAATGGGCCAGAATTTTCATCCAGCCAGGTCTTGGTGATGCAAACCAGGTCCACCATTTCAACAAGGTCCGCAATAATAGCAATCGTGTTTTTGATGGACCTGGCATTTCATAACATCGCTCGGGTTGGACAAACCTCTTGGGCCACCTGAACCATCTGCCTACTATAATCAGTAGTGCCCTTGGGTATGGAAACTAAGCAAGGAGCCCCACGCTCTGGGTTCCATTTCACCCCAGGGTGTCTCCTGGATCCTACTTCCCTGATGCAATGGCACCCCTCTTTTGCCCTCCACTGTTCACACCCCTCCATCCTCCTCCAACTCCTACGTGCAATACTCAATGCCCTGCACCGTAAGTAGGTATTAAACTGAAGAGGAGAAGGAAAGAAGGGACGGAGGGCACGAAGAGCAGAGGACGAATAGTGCACGGCTGCGGGGGCCAGCATCCCAGGCATTCAATTACCCAAAACACAATTAAATAATTATCAGAAATAATGCAAACAATTAAATTATTATACAATCTCAATATTAACTTATTTAAATAATAAAATACTTAACCATAAATAATAACACCCCAAACCCAGCAAATAACAATTACAAATTAAAAATCTAGACTTTGAGTCATTAATCCTAAGATAGCTAAGTCTCACTAAGAGGCTACAACTAAAACAAAAAACCCTCCACCCCCAAGGTTCTGTCACTCCCAGGGAGCAAAAGGAAAAATATATACTCAAAGTCAAAATACAATTAGGCAAGCAAGCTTTAAATGAAATAAGCTTTAGGTACAAAGTGGAGATAGTTGAGAATATCCAAGCCCTCTCACTGCTTGGACAACAACTAGACATATAAGCACTCTCACTGCTTATAAAGTTCTAATATAACCCGAGTCATCAAAATTAATAAGAAAAAAGCATCTGACTGTATTTGTAGTTCTTGAAGTACATGAGGCAAGCTTTGGGTGCAAAGTGTAAATAGTTGAAAGTATCCAAGCCCTCTCACTGCTTGGACAACAACCAAAAAAAAAAAATAGCAAAAATTATAGTCGAAAGACTCAAATGACATGGGCATCCTGGAACTGTTAAACAGATAGTATATGCAAGTTAACTAATAGAGGCTTTTTTTTAGTCTAGGCAAGTACCAAGAATATGTATTCTAATAGGTCCTTCAACTATTACTCAACTTGTATGTTGTGTTGTAACTCAATTCCCATTTACTAGTAACATATATTCAACTGTACTTCTGGGGTGTTTAGTCACACTCAGCCTGTGGCCTCATGCCTAATCACCCCAGGCGTGATTTTATCCCAGCACGACACATACCCTGTCGTGCATTATTCCTTTAATCTCTGCTGAACTGGCAAAATCTTTCACTACAATTATTGGGGCCTATTCACACAAAATGATGGCAATGAATCACTGGATATACAGTATATATGTTTAAGCAATAAGGCACGACAGGGTGTGGGTTATTGGGGATTTACCCACACCTTGTGTGGTGTGTCACGAGGTGCAGCCGAGTGACTTAACCACACAAGACGTGGTAAATCACTCAATAACTCACACCCTGGAGTGCCTTATTGTGATTATACAATGGACCCATTTATAAAATACATTTAAAATGTGTTTAATTATGTTTTTTTATAAATGCCATTCCTCAGCCGTGGGCAATGCAGGATTTACTCACAATCATGTGACATTTTTTTGACCAAAGAGGGTATAGGATTTTCACACACCATTGTACAATTAAGCAATTATACCATGAAAGGGTGTGGGTGATGCCAGGATTTACCCACCCCAGGTGTGTTGTTCGGTCATGAGGTACAGCCGAGTGACCAGCAACACACTAGAAGTGGGTAAATTCTGGTATCACCCACACCCTCGAGGGGTATATTGCAATTAGGCAATGGCCTTTTATTTATTTATTTTTTTTGTGAGGGGAAAAAATAAATGATTTTTTCTTTTAAGTTATTTTTAGTGAATTTATTCATCCGTGAGACAAAATAATCCTCAGTTGGTAGGCTGGTTCTGAGCTCCAAGTGCTGCATTGTGTGATGTGTTTTTTTTGTTTGTTTGTTTGCTTTTTAAGCAGAGTGGAAGTCGTGGGTTTTTTGGAAGATATGAAAGTAAGAAATGTTGTTTTCCTGTATTTGAAACTGGTGGTGTAGCATGGCTGTTTACAGGTAGCAAAAAGTCATTGTTCTTTAGTCTGGATTCCTACGACGAAGGTATGATGATTTTTGTTTATATTCTGTGTCGGAATGTAGGAGTAGTAAATAGGGTCACACAGTGCAGAGCAGCAACGGACGTGGATTTCAGTGTGAACCCTCTATGTAATATAGGTGACAAGGAGGGCCACATTTATTTTTCAAATAAAACATAGAAGTTATTTTGTAGCTAGTTTTGGGACAGGATTTTTATAGTGTTGTGGAGACGAGCGTTGCTAGTGGAGTTAGTGAGTAGATTGTTTGAATAGTGTGGGACCGGAGTGATACATAGAGGGTTTATGATGCCGCTTGCTGGTGATTGGCACTAGTTCTCATGGGGTACTATCAGGATTTACACGTTGTAGATCCTGATAGCTAGCCAATGAGAAGCCAGGATTTTACTTGCCCATTGTATAATACAACATTTATTTGGTTCACCCTCTAAGGCTCGGTTTTCTAATGATAAAAGAACATTTGCAAAATTTCTTTGGTGAGTGGAAAATCGTAAATTGAATGGGCAATTCTTTCTACTCCTTGGAAGTTAGGAAGTATGGGCTGTCCAGATCCTAGGATTTACAATATAGCACATCATTTTAGTATAATTTGGGAGTGGATGTTTTTTTCATAGATAAGATTATGAAACTTTCAAAATAAATAATTAATAATTATGGAATTCATTGATCAAAAGTAGATGTTTCTTGGCAGCAATTGGTAAAATACTTTTCGATATTTCCTTCTTATCTTCTTTTATTGAGATAGAAAATAAAGTAAGAAAACCATGGTTATTTTTAGATATTTGGAATAATCAAAATATATGACCTGAAGGAGTTAGTATTTAGATTGATGCATCTAACCAAGAAATATATAAGAACACTCTAGACCCAGAGTGTCACAGTAATATCAGGTGCGGGAAGTCTGGGTCTGGTGAAGGCATTCTGGACCTGAAGTGTCTCAGCAGCAAGCATGAGATGTTAGGGCCTGCTGGAGATATTTGGGGGCAAGAGTATCATGGTAGCATCAAGCACCAGGAGTCAGGGTCTAGTGAAGGCATTACAATCTTGGAGTATTACAGTAACATCAAACACCAGGAGACAGGCCCTCATGGAGGCACTCCAGGCTGAGAGTGTCACAATAGCAACAAGTGCAAAGACTCAGGTTCTGGTGGAGGCATTCTGAGCCCAGTGCCATGAGTCAGGGTCTGGAGGAAGCATTTCAGACCTGGAGTGTCAGAGTAGCATCAAGGGCTGGGAGTCAGGGCCTGATGGAAGCATTCCAGGCCCAGAGTGTTACAGTAGCGTCAAGCACCAGGAGTCAGTGTCTGGTAGAGGCATTCCAGGCCTGAAGTGTCACAGTAGTATTAGGTGCAAGGAGTCAGAGCATGGTAGATGCATTCTGGGCCTTGCACCGGGCGTCAGGGTCTGGTGGAGGCATTCCAGGCCTGGAGTGTCACAGTAGTATCAAATGACATGAGTCAGGGCCTGGTACAGATATTGCAGGTCCAAAGTGCCACAGCAGCATCTAGCATCAGAAGTCAGGGTCTGGCGAAGACCTTTCTGGTCTGAGTGTCACAGAGGCATCATGTGTCAAGAGTCAGGGTCAGGCAGAAGCATTTTGAGCCAAGCACCAGGAGTCAGGGTCTGGTGGAGGAGTGCTACAGCAGCATCAAGCATTAGGGGTCACAATTTGGTCCAAGTATTCTGGCCTGAAGTGTCACAGTAGCATAGAATGCCAGGTGTTAGCCGGCCCGCCAGCACAGCAGTGGGATTTCCGCTTGCGACGCCGATGACCCAGGTTCAGGAACGGACCCGGATCGCCGGAGGGCCGGCCGGGGGGGAGAAGGATTGAGCGTCCGATGGGCAGCTCTCCTTCTCCGGGGGGAGGGTACGGGCAACATTCGGAGCACTGGGATTTCCTATGAGGTCGAGAACTCACGCTGCTGACGCTCGAACTGGGGGTGGAGGCGGACGGATGCTGGCATCATTGCACGTCCCCACCTCCTCGGGGGAGGAAAAGGGAAGGGAACAAAATCCCATGCCTTGCGTCTCGGTGATGCTCTGCCCCAGGAAAGCCCTGATTGGCCACCAGAACCATTCCCCCAACCAGTTACAGTTCTGTGGTCCGATATAGGGGGTCGGTACCGCGGCCCCACTCTCTGGGGGGTAAGCCTGGGATGACCGGGGGAGACGGCAAGATCCGGTGGCCGGGGCTCCAGGGGGTCCGTGACCAGAGTGGATGGTCGACGAGAGGCGTGGGGAAAAAAATAGGAAAATATAAAAAAAAAAAAAAAGAATGCCAGGTGTTCAGGTCTGGTGGAGTCATTTCAGGCCTATTACCAGGAGTTAGGGTGTGGTGTCATCTCAGGAAAAATGCATTAAGTGCCAGGAGTCAGGTTCTGGGGGAGCCATTCTGGGACTGGTGTGTCACAATAGCATCAAGCGCCAGGACTTCGATTTTGGTGGAGGCATTCTGGTCCCAGCACTAAGACCCAGGCTGTGGTGGAGGCATTCCAGGCCCTATGCCACAGGTGCTAGGAGTCAGGAGCTGGTGGAGCATTCTCATCAAGGAGTGTATCAGTAGCATCAAGCAGCAGCAGTCAGGTTCTGATGAAGGCATTCAGGGCTCAGAGTGTCACAGTAGCATCAAGCATCAGGAGTCAGGGTCTGTGGAGGCATTCTAGGTCCAGAGGGTCACAGTAGCATCAAGCACCAGCAGTCAGAGTCTGGTGGAGACATTTTTTGGACAAAGTGTCACTGTAGAATCAATGACAAGGAGTCAGGGTCTGGTGGATGTATTCCATGCCAGAATGCCAAGTGCCAGGAATCAGAATCTGGTAAAGGCATTCCTGGTTCAGCACCAGGAATCAGTGTTTGGTGGAAGCCCAACATGTCAAAGTAGCATCAGGTGCCAAGAGTAAAGGTTTAATATAGGCATTCTGGGACCAGCACTTGGAGTCAGGTTCTGGTAGAGGAATTCCATGCCCATTACCAGGAGTCACAGTCTGTTCAAGGCATTCTGGGCCAGAGTGTCATAGAAGTATCAAGTACCAGGAATCAGATTCTGGTGGAGGCATTCCAAGACCATTGCAGGGAATCAGGGTCTGGTGGAGGCATGCAGGGGCCATGGTGTTGCAGTAGCATCAAGTGCCAGGATTCAGGGTCTGGTGTGAGCAGTCAGGGCCATGGTCCAGGAGTCAGGATTTACTGGAAGGATTCCATGCTTAGCACCAGGAGTCAGAGCCTGGTGTAGGCACTGCTGGCCTGGAATCACATTGGCATGAATAATCAGGAGTCAGGGTCTGGGGTAGGCATTCTTGGTCCAGCAGCAGGAGTCAGGATTTGGTGGAGGAATTCTGTGCCTAGCACCTGGAGTCAGGGTCAGGTGGAGGCACTGCATGCCTGAAGTCACAGTAGCATGAAGCATCAGGAGTCTGGGTCTGATGCAGACATTCCTGGTCTGGAGGGTCACAGTAGCATCAATCCCCAGATCAGGGTCTGAAGGAGGCATTCTGGGCTCAGTGTCTTAAGTCAGGTTCTGGTGGAGGAATTCAGGGCCTTGAGTTTTAAAGTAGCATCACACCCTGGGACTCAATGCCTGCTACAGGAATGTCAGGCCCTGAGTGTCACAGTAGCATCATGCACCAGGAGTCAAGGTCATGCGAGTGCATTTTGAGCCAAGCACCTGGAGTCTGGGTCTGGTAGAGGAATCTTGGGTGCAGAGTGTTACAGTAGCATCAAGTATTAGAGGTCATGATCTGTTGAAAGTATTCTGGCCTGGAGTGTCACAGCATCAGGAGTCAGGGTCTAGCTGGCCCGTTAGCGCAGCGGTTGGATTTCCACTTGCGACGCTGGTGACCAGGGTTTGAGAACAAGCCCGGGCCATCAGCGGGCCAGCCGGGGGAGAAGGATTGAGCAGCCTAAGGATTGCTCTCTTTCTCTGGGGTGGGAGGGTTCTGCACTGGGCGCAGTAGCGACACCTAGTGGAGACTGGGTTAACTGCCCTGTCGCACTGATGCAAGGTCAAGGCTTTCTGGGGCAGGATGGATGCTGGCATCATTGTACACTCCCGTCCAAGCTTACAGGGATAAAAAAAAAAAATCTTTACTCCTGGTGTCGTCTCTATGAAGTCCTGCCCCTGGACTTCAATTAGCCTCCTGGATGAGTGCTCTCCCAACCAGTTACAGTATCCCGGCGCCGGTTCCCGCTGTGCTGCTGGGAGTATGCCAGGGGTGACCAGGAGAGCAAGAGGCATATACAGGAGGTGGAAGCCACAGGGGCACCGTGACCAGGACAGAATAATGACAACCTGGAGTGAGGGCCAAAAAGTAGACTAAATATTGAAAAAAAAAAAAGGAGTCAGGGTCTAGTGGAGGCATTCCTGGGCCGGAGTGTCACAACAAAATCAAGCACAGTAGTCATTATCTGGTGGGGGCATTCAAGGCATAGACTGCCACGATGGTGTCAAGCAAATAGCGGTAGGGTCTTTTGGAGCCATCCTGGGCCCAGAGTGACACAGAAGCATGAAGTGACAGACATCAGGCCCTGGTGGAGGGATTTAAGACTTAAAGTGTCACAGTAGCATCAAGCACCAAGAGTCACAATCTGCTGGAGGCATTCTGGCCAGAGTGTCACAGCATCATCAAGTGCCAGGAATCAGATTCTGGTGGAGGCATTCTGGGCCACCACTAGGAATCTATGCTTGATGGAGGCCCAGAGTGTCAAAGTAGCATCAAGTGCCAAGAGTCAGGGCCTGGTGTAGACATTCCGGGCCAGCACCCGGAGTCAGGGTATGGTAAAGGCATTCCAAGCTCAGAGTGTGACAGTGGCATCAAACGTCAGGAGTCAGGGCCTCATGGAGAAATTCAGGGCCCTTAGTTTTCAAGTAGCATCAAGCATTAGGAATCAGGGTCTGGTGGAGGCACTTCAGGTCCAGAGTGTCACAGCACCATCAGATGATAGGAGCCAGGGTCTGGTGGAGGAATGTAGGGCCTGGAGTATCACAGTAGATTCAAGCATTAGGACTAAGGTTCTGGTGGAGGCATTCCTGGCCTAAGTATCACAGAGGCATCAAGTGTCAGGAGTCAGGGTCTGATGGAGGTATTGCGGTCCCAGCACAAGGAGTCAGGGTCAGGTGTAGGCATCCCAGTTGCAGAGTGTTACAGTAGCATCAAGCATTAGGGATAAAGGTTTGATGGAAGTATTCTGGGCCTGGACTGTCACAGAAGCATCAAGCATTAGGAGTCAGGGTCTGGTGGAGACATTCTGAGCATATAATGCCTACATCACATCTAAGGCCAGGAGTCAGGGTCTAGTGGAGGCATTCTGGACCTAGGGCAGGCTCAGTGTCATGAAGAGCCATGAGCCAGGGGCTGGTAGAAGCATTATGCATGAATCACCAGGGATCAGGTTCTCTGGAGACATTCCAGGACTGAAGCATCACAGTAACATCAAACGCTGAGAGTCAGGGTCTGGTGGAGGCATTCGAGACCAGGAGAATCACATAAGAATGAGACACCAGGAGTCAGAGCCTAGTGGAACAATTCCAGGCAAGCAATGTCACAGTAACATCAATCATCAGGAGTCAGGGTCTGCTGGAGGCATTCCTGGCCACAGTGTCACAGCGGCATCAAATGTCATGAATCAGGGTCAGGTGGAGGCATTCTAAGCCCAGCACCATGTGTCAGGGTCTAGTGGAGGCATGCTGGGTGCAGAGTGTTACAGTAGCATCAAACATTAAGGGTCATGGTCTGGTAGAGGTATTCTGGTCCTGGAGTATCACAGTAGCATCAACTGTCAGGAATCAGGGCCAAATGGAGGAATTCTGGTCATGGATCGTCAAAGCAACATCAAGTTCCAGGAGTCAGGGTCTGGTGCAGGCATTCTGGGCCCAACACCAGGAGTCCAGGCCTCATGGAGGAATTTCAGGCCAAATGCATCAAGTGCCAGGAGTCAGATTCTGGGGGAGACTTTCCAGACCCAATGGCAGAAGTCAGGGTGTGGTGGAGGAATTCCAAGCACAATGCCTCAAACATGTGGTGCCAGGATCTGGTGACACATTCTGGGTCTGGATTGTCACAGTAGCATCAATTGCCAGGAGTCTGGGCCTGGTGGTGTCATTCAGGGCTCATAGTGTAAGAGTAGCATCAAGTGTGAGGAGTCATTGTCTAGTGGTGGCACTCCTAGTCCAGTGTGTCACAGTAGCATCAACTGCAGGGCCACAGAAATGGGGGTGTGGGGATGTTGTCCGAGGCCTTGAGCTCAGGAGGGGCCCACCTGAGGAGCTTGCATTACCCCTGGCATTAGCTGGTTTGGGAAACAGGGACCCATTTCAAGTGACGTATCCTGGGCCCCAAAATTCACTGCTGCAGCACTGATCAACTGACATGAGTTGGGGTCTAGTGGAAGCATTCTGGACCCAGAGTGTCATAGTGGCATCAAGAACCAGGAGTCAGGGTATGGTGGAAGCAGTCCTAGTCTAAAGTGTCACAGTAGCCTAGAGTGGCATTGTGGAGTCATTCTGGGCCCATAATTTCAAAGCAGCATCAAGCCCCAGGAGTCAGGGTGTGCTGGAGGCATTCCATGCCTGAAATCTCACAGTAGCTTCAAGCACCAGAAGAAAGGCTCTGTTAAAGACATTTTGGGCCTGGAGTGTTACAGTAGCAAATAAGCACCCAGAGTCAAGTCCTGGTGGGGCCATTCCAAGCCTAGAGAGTCACAGCGGCATCAAGCACCAGGAGTCACAGTCTGGTAGAGGCATTCTTGGCCTAGTTCCATGAGTCAGAGTCTAGGGGAGGCACTGCAGGCCCAGAGTGTCACAGTAGCACTTCAGGTATCAGCAGTTTGGCCCTTGAAAAAGAGTTCTGGTTCGGTAGTGTCACAGTAGCCCAAGCATCAGGTGTCAGGGTCTGATAGACGGATTCAATGCCCATTGCATCCATTGTCAGGAGTCAGAGTCTGATGGTGGTATTCGGGGCCCACAGTGTCAGAGTAGCATCTAGCCCCAAGAGTCAGAGCCTGTTGGAAGAATTCTGAGCTAGGACTGTCACAGTAGCTTCAAGCATCAGGAGTTAGGGTCTGGTGGATGCATTACAGGTGTGGAGTGTTATAATAGTATTAAGCTTTAGGGGTCACAGTCTGGTGGAAGTATTCTTGGCACAGAGTGTCACAGTAGCATCGAGCACCAGGAGCTCAGGTCTGGTGGAATTGTTTCAGGCACACCATCAGGAATTCGGGTCTGGTGAAGGAATTCCAGGTCAAATGCATCAAATGCCAGGAGTCAGGTTCTGGTGGAGGTATTCTAAGCCCAGAGTATCACAGTAGTACAAACGCTTGGAGTCAGGGTCTGTTGGAGTCTTTCAGGCCTGTAGTGTAACAGTAGCATCAGGCAGCAAAAGTCACGGTCTGGTGGGGGTATTTCAGGCCTTGAGTGTCACAGTAACATCAAGCACCAGGAGTCTGGGCCTGGTACAGGCTTTCCAGGCCTGTAGTGTCACAGTACCATCAAGGGCCAGGAGTCAGCACCTGGTAGAGGTATTCTTGGCCAAAGTGTTGCAGTGGCATCAAGTGCCAGGAGTCAGGGCATGGTGGAGGTATTCTAGCCTAGAGTGTCACAGTAGCATCAACACCAGGAATCATGGTCTGGTGGAGGCATTCCAGGCCCAGTACCATGTGTCAGGGTCCGGTAGATGTATTCTGAGCCCAGTGCCAGGAGTTTGGGTCAGGTGGAGACATTAAAGAGCCAATACATCAAGTGACATGAGTCAGGCTCTGGTCGAGACATTCCAGGCCCATCACCAGGAGTCAGAGTCTGGTGGAGACCTTCTGACCAAATGAATGGTATCTGACATGGTACTGTTACACAAGAGTAGCAATAGTGATGGTGAGCTTGACCTTGGTAGTGGCTAATATGCTTGAATCCTTTATTAAGGAAAGCTGCCAGAGTTTGGGGAGGTAAATGGATTACTGGACAATAATATTTCTTGTGTACATGAGTGGATAGTGGCACCTCAGTGATACTTTGTGCCTAACTTTGAAATTTTTCATGGGTTGTAAAGCGGCTGGGGAGACACACTCAAAGAGTAGTGCTTAATGGGGAATTTTCAGAAGTGAGGGTGGTCACTAGTGGAATGCAACAGTCTTTGTTCCTCAGACTGGGTCTTTACAACATCTTCATTTGTAAAGAAGGTGAATTCGTCCATGGCAATATTTCCATCGCTGTAGATGATGCAAAAATTTGTGGAAGGTTGAAATGCAAGGAAAGTATAAGAGTAATGAAGTCTTAATATTTAAACATTTTTTTACAGCCTGTCTGTTTAGGAGCACTGTAAATATTGCAGTATGTTCTCTTTTGTTACATACAATATATTTTGTCTTTTCATATTCTAATAATCCTTTAAGTATGACTCAATCTTTAGCATTCAGAAGATATAGAAACATAGAAGTTGATGGCAGATAAGGACCACAAGGCCCATCCAGTTTGCCCCTTTCTTTTTCTACCTTATGACATCTTCAAAATAAATTTAGAATTCAGGTCAAGATCATGTTTGTCTACATTTATAAAGTGGGTACACTTGTTTTCCTATAGCTATTTGTCATTATGAATCAGGGAGGAGCAGTGCAGATGTTGGAAAGTGTGATGGCAATGAGATATTTTGTAGCATCCCAACAATAAAACAAAATAATAAATAGGTTGGACACTTTTTATAGAGTATAAGTGTCACACATTATGCTAGATCAATATGTATTTATTTACTTTTTAAAACAATGTCATACAATTATTGTATAATACAGTGTCAGACATTCAGTAAGAGATCATGTCAACTTGAATGTTTTACACATGAACTGGCATTGTTTAGTTGGAGTTTATAGTACTCTGAATCCAAGAATTGTAGTTGCAGACTTTGGTATAAACTCCTGGTTTATTCCTCTGAGCACATCCATATCCCCAGGATACAATACCCTGCAGCTGTCCATTGCAAACAACTGGGCCACCAGAATCCCCCTAAAACATAAAACAAACATTAGGAAATGTTAAGAAGTTAAATGTTCACCTAACGGATCTGCAGGGAGATATCAATACTGGTGCACACAGTCTCAGAGAGCTAGTAAAGAAGGAGATTTCAGATACCCCTGCAACGCATAGCCTGTCAGCAGTGCTGTACTCAGTGTAATATGTTTTCAGTGTTTACATTCTGTGATGAGAGAACGTACAGTGTAGCTGAGTAAAAATCAATGAGTAAGTCCACTAGCCATCATATAACTTTACCTGCATGCACTCTCCTGGTCGTTTATGAGAAAGACACATTGGAATAATTATGAAAGAGATTGAAATCTTCACTGCCCCTGAATCTTACGGATGTCTCAGGTTTTTCCTGAAATCTTCCCACTGTTCTAACTAAAATGAGTGTTTTGGTCACAGAATCAGATGGATTATGTGAGTTATCAGTATCACTTTGTGATATGGTGTATCTGATTGTGCTCACTTATGCTTTCCTTTCGTGAGACATTTCCAGATGAGTGTATTACATGGTTGAGAGATATAGGTAGAGATGAGTCTTTTACCAGTCTAAGTGATTGTGCGCCGAGGCTTGGTGTGATATAAACTATGTTATGTGTCTCATGATGACACTTGAAATCCTTTGCCACAGCAAAGGCATAATATCTATCTGAAGGATTCTTATCATGTATTGTGTTTACCATGGTAGTCTCCAAACAATACCCAGCATACATTTGTAATATCCATTCCAGCACTTATGGGCAGAAAACTGGAAATAGAAACATACAGAATTTGATGTCAGATAAGGACTGTTTGGTCCACCCAGACTGCACAGTTTTTCCCTGCCTATGCTACTACTCAGACCCTCTTCGATCTCTGGCTCCCTGTCTTGCTTTCCAGTGAGATTCCCTTGTGCCTATGCCATGCATTCTAGATTCCCACTACTGATTTCACCCCCAACTACTCCCCTGGAAGACTTTTGCAAGCATTAACCACTCCTTCAGTAAAAAGTACCGCCTCACATTCATCTTGAATTTACCTCATCCAGCTTCACTGCATGTACCCTTGTTCTTGTTCATCTTTTCCTGTGAAAAATACTCCTCTTTTGTACCCTTTTACCCCCATGAGGCATTTGTAAGTTTCTATAATATCCCCTTCTCCATCCTCTCATCTAGGGTGTACATGTTAAGGTCATTCAGCCTCTCCTCATAGGTCCTTCAGCCTCTCCTTGTAGGGTTTCAGATTTAGACTATCCACCCATTTTAGCTGCCATCATTTGGACATCCTCCACTATGTCTGTGTGAGTCTTACAAGTGATCTGTTCAGTGGCATTACCACCTCATTCCTTATGCTGGTGATACCCCTCCCTATGTACCCCAACATCACACTGGCCCTATCATGTGCCTTATTTCACTGCCTCACCACCTTGAGGTCATCAGACATGATTAATCCCAGGTGCCTTTCCTGTTTCCTGTTACCAAATGCAGATAGATTGTGTGACACAGAATGTTTATAAATGTCTATTTTATTTTGTCCTCGACTATTAAAATATCTGGTGTATGGGAACATGCAGTTTTACTGTAACAACTGTCAGCTATTTCTCTGCTTGTGAAGGCCTTGAATTTACATGCTAAAAGATCCTGAGACTGGCCAATTAAATTCTGAATGTTGGGATAAGGGTAGGTCTGAGACCTGCAGTGTTTAAAAGGCTCCTTGCTGTGCCGTTGATCAGGCCACATAAAGGAGACTACCTTAGGTTTTTAGGTCATGGCAGGGAAAGAGGTTACCCTGTGTACATGTAAATGTAGTGCTACACTGCAGGGGAAGGCAAATTCTGAGTGAGTGAAGACTGCGTTGTAGTAAAAGAAGAAAGTTGGTCCAATGTCACAGATAAACCCTTGGTTACTGTGGTTTATGGCACGTCCCAGCCCATTGGAATTCTGGGAAGGGAACATTCTTTATCTGAAATGCCTGCAATAGACACTCAGCCAGGTCTGGAACTTCAGAGTCTGCAAATTTAAAGGGACATAGATCAAGTTTGTTAGAGGTTCTAAATTTTAGGAAGACGCCCCTGTTAGTGGAAGTCTATTTGTAAGGAAAGCATGTGAGTTGGGATTCTGGACTCATGCTTAGTTCAACTTTTTCTATTGTGCATGTTCCTGTCATATTACACTGCTCCTCATATCAGGACCTCTTTGAGAAGCCACTGTATGCTGTTACATTTGTCCTGCTAAAACAGCGAATACAAAGACAATTAAAATCATTCTTTTTGATCTTCCTTAGTGTGGTATGTAATCCTCATTCCCTCCATTCATATCTTATACATTTGTGTAAATAATTCATGCTTATATTTACTATCTGTGTTTTGCAGTGATTTAAAAAGGTATGGATAATCAGTTTGCTGAATTTTCTGTAATCCACATCTGAAGGGCACATACCAAGTTCAAGTATAAATTCTGCTACAGAAGCAGAGCTAGAGAGTGCCTGGAGTGAACTGGGAGTTCAAGGTCCAGAAAACTTATTATCAGTGATCAAGGGCCTAAAAATGGATGAGAAATGAATAATCCATTTGAAACCAGGCTGGAGGCAGCATTGGTGAAATAATTTAAGTATTTTGCCAGCCAGAGAACTCTGTGTCCAATGAGCAATGATTGGAACAGAAGACCCTTGGCCTGTACAGTTTACTGTGGTAACAGTGGGCCAGATTTTCAAAGGCCTGAGATAGCCACAAGCCCTGGCTATGGCAAATATATGACTCTCTGGGCTTGTGGCATAAAAACAGGAGTTTGTAACCCATGCATCAAACTGATGCCAACTAACTCAAATTTTCTTGGACCAGTATGCATTAATTCTTGGGCCTCTGACATTCAGCATATAGCCAAACTGTGCTACAAGGTGATGTAAACAAGGTAGATTCTTGTAACTGTGCCAGAGATGATAAAATTGGATAAAGTTGCAGGATTAGGTCTTGGCATAACTGCGACAATGCAAGGGTTAGAAGCCCTGCATCAAGGTTTGAAAATATGTCCCAGTAAGTGTAGTCAGAATAGCTCAGTAAAGGCAGAAAATGTATCATCTCCAACAGACTGTCTCAGACAACCAGATCCTCTAATGGGGCCCTGTGTAATCAATTTTATCTGGTAGTTTGTCTTATCTGAATACCTTCCTGCATGCTTATTCCTCATCAAACTGCCATTATTCACATGTCTCTAAAATATCCAACTTGAATCAGTGCAGACTGCAGATGTCTTCATTTTGTTTCAGACAGTGAGACTGTATGCTCAGTTATTCAGCAACATATTCAATCTTTTAGAACACAAGTAGTACTGAAGTTGAGAGTGTACTGATTATACTGAAAATGCCAATGTGTTTATTTTTCTATGGAAAGACTAGTCAAGTGAGCTAGCCAGTCAGCATAGTGACATCATTGGTGCTTTCTACCCAGAGTATCTGGGTTAATGGCCTGGACTTAAAGGGCCCAATTCCAGAAGGCATGTTACAAGCCAAAGATGACTTGTGACATGTGTTGGTGTGACATTGACCCTGTGACATTAATCCTGCACCCAGTTCCAGTATGGCAGGGTTCCCACTACTGCATCCTGCAAGTTGCAGCACCCCAAGCAGTGCACCAAAGGAAGGATGCACTTGAACAGGGTGCCACGAGCTGCAGAGATGCCAACTGACAAGGTGCAGCCACCCTCCCCAGCTCTAAGCCCCAACAAGAGCCTGTATGCCATGGTGGGTCATGCACGGGGGGGGCTGGCAGCATTACTCAACAACAGGTGTGACAGGGTTGAATAGGACCCTGTCCCAGTTGTTATGGTGAGTTTAAATGCAGGGATCTGTTTTATTCTTTCCTACCCTGTCTCTTGCCTGTCTGGTTGCACAACCAAATTTTCTTGTGAGACCTAGGATTTGATCACCCCGGCACTATCTCAATTCTTTGTCTCTCAGGCTTCCATTGCTGTTTCTGTCTTTTCCTCACTTGCATATCTGCTGGTATAAAACTTTATACAAATCATTATGTGGAAATGTAACTGATATTGGGATGCCTTTGTTTAGAAATTATATAGTGATACTGTTGAAATGATTACAAAAAGCTATTGGGTACTCAAGGGGTTAACCTGGGAGCAGTTTTTAAGCCCTTTTTTAGAATATATGGAAAAGGGGCCTCAGTTCTGGGACACTGTGTTCTTGTTGCATCTGCCTGAAACATACAAGAACATTTGTAAAAAAAAAATAGGTTGCTTGTTAAGGGGGAAGGGGGGTTGCCAAGACTTATAGAGACAGAGTTGAAAGGTTTGGAGAGACACACAGAGATTGAAGGAAAACTCAGATGGATCTTCTCTGTTTATTCTGCCTTTGTAAATAGTTGTTCTGAACAATTAATTTTTTTTATGTCACTGCTAGTACTAATAAACACTTTTTGCAAATTCTACTCCTGACCTGAGCCTCGATGACAGTGGAGATGGGTTGGCAGTACACCACAGTACTGGGGATCAGTCCGGGGCACCTCCAGGATTGCCGGGATCAGGGTCGGGTGGGGGGTCCTATAATATAATATGGGGGTGTTATATTGCCTTATGTGAGGTTGGGGCTGTGTGGGGGGCATCAAGTTCTTGGGCACAGCAGCTGGTAGAGTACAGGAATGCTAGCTTATAGTTGGTCTAACTGTACTTTGCCGGCTGTCCATCCCAGGACCTTTTGAAATTGTGATTTGTGGTTGCAACAGTTGCCCTTTCAGAATAGGGCACATATACTGCTCTAATCTCCCCCTTTCTGACATACCACTGGGCAATGAGGTAGTGTAAGTCCACCTGGATGCAGGCAGCCTGCACCTTTTCAAATATCAAATGACAGAACTCATGGTGCAAAGTGCTACTTACGCCATTTGTTTTGGCACAAGACACTTTGCACCATGCTTATCCATTCTGGAATCGGGACCCAGATGCCTTGAGTCAAATGGAGAAAGCAGAGGAAGTCAGCAATGCTGAGCAACTCCTGGCTTTGAGGTGTCATTGAGAGACAGAGAGTGAGACAGAGTTTTATAAATGATAATTGGATATCAACTTTGTCTTCACCATTAGTGGTATAACTGTTTAAAGTAATCTCTTTTCTGAGAACTTAAAAAAAAGGTTTTAAATGTATATATATATATATATATATATATATATATATATTTTTTTTTACTTTATTAGTAGCTATCAATTTAAAACAGATACACACCTGACAGGAGTCCTTGCCACCCTCAAGGTAACCAACGCAGATCATGTTGCTTGTGATTTGGCCTGGATATGAGTTGCTGCACTGGGTGCTAGTCAGGATTGGAGCATTAAGGCACTGGAGGCGGTCAGGATAGTTAGCTAAAATTAAAAAACATCATTAAAATATTTAAAAAAGGAAAGGACGATTCCAAACTATAAAACTCATTTAAATTGACATTAAGATAAACTTTGGCCAAAGATCTAGGCATTCAACATGACAAATATATAATGTTAGCTACTGCTAGGGAAATTGGAACCAGCATTTATAGTAATATCAAAATGCAAAGGTGTGAGGGCAAAATTGGGTTTGTCTTTCTTTTCTGTTTGGTTAACCATTTATTTATCCATTATAGACGGAAGGATCAATGTGAGATGCTCCTGATCAATCACAAAGATCCTTTCAACAGTAAACGAGACACTCGTATTTTAATAAGAGTACATTATTTGCTTGTTTTAGACCGCTCCTGTGCCCTGTTGGGTAATTAGTTAGAAAGCAAAACAAGTAAGTCCCCAGCACTGTTCTTCCATGCTCTGAGGATGTCAGGGTGGCAAAAACATTTTTGCCTTCCTAATGTCAAGATAACGCAGCTCGCTGTTCAGCAGTCGCCATTATCATGTAGAGCCATAGCCATTGACAATGGGACAGGTGAGCTATACAATATGCTTGTGGAGTTGGAACTAAGAAACTAAAAATCTGCTCTTTAATGCCAGTTTCTCTCAAGTATTTATCTAAGTGAGTTTTAAAACTATCAATTGTCTTGCATAACAATACTTCTGCAGGCACTGACTTCCACGTATTAATGACTCTTTGTGTAAACCAAGATGCTTGTTTGGAGGTTTTAAACAGATCTCCATTCAGCTGCATTGTATGCCTTCTGCCATCATAAGTACTATCCCTTACTTCTAGGCCCAAAGGTCCTTATTTTGGAAATATTTAAAAACTAGGCATATGTCCCCTTTTGGACTTCTTAATTCCAAACTATACATATCCACCTCATTCAGCCTTTCCTCATATTCTTTACCCCTCATGCTGCTGACCATCTTTGTTGTCCTTCTCTGCACCTCCTCCACAAGATGAAGGTCTCTTTTAGAATATGGTGTACAAAACTGGCCACAGTACTTGAGATGTGCCCTGACCGAGGAACTGTACAGTATAGTGGTATTAAAATCCCCCTACTTCTTCTGGTAATATTCATCCCTACTAAACCTAAGATTCTGTATCCTCTAAAATTGACCAATCTACTTGGGTTATCAAACTTCTTGTTACTGTTAATTCTGCTACCAAAGCCCTTCTCTTCAGTTGCTTCCTTCAGTTTCACTCCATAAAGTTCACAAGTGTTCTTCTTATTACTCATGCCAAGTGTATCACTGTACACTTGCCAGTGTTGAACTTATGTTTAACATTGTTAGCTCACTCTTCATTAATTTTAAGGTTCCTTCTTAGGATATTTACCTTGTGACACATTATTATATTAATAATTTACTCACGGTATTCAACAGATAGTAGAAAGCACTTAAATTTATCTCAAAATTTAAACTTTCAAGAATCTTTCTTTTCAGATACAAGAACTGCAAACTATAAATTAATGTCCTCTTCCCCTGAGATAAAATGACTGTAACTGTCTAAACACATAATTTGGTATGGATAAAAGGATTTAGTTTGCTCATCATATTCCCTAATAAAGGACATTCATTTCTGTAATCCTTCAGAAACAATTCTGAAATCCATTTCACAACCTGGGATCATCTTTAACACTAAAGGCATCTAAGAGTAATTAATAGGAATTTATGTTTACTTACTCCCACTGCTCAGAGTGTTTCCCCATCCTGAAATAAGACAGCTTGTCCCAGAACCAGCACAGGAACTTGGCAGGGAAACAGTTTTGACATAAGAATTGAGGGTTGCAGCACTGGACAGTTTGATCAGCATGATGTCATTATTTAAGGTAGAGGAGCTGTAGCTGTTGTGCCTGATAACCTTCGCAGAATTAATAAACTGCTCAGTTCCTTCATTCACTGCAATGTTATGCTCTCCAAGGCGAACCTGAAAACTTCTGGAGTATGGAAAAAAAAATAATTTTAATGTATTAAGAACCTACAAGGCTAAGGTGTGCTAAGACAAAGTTAGGCCTTTGGGGTCATTTACTTTGTCTCCATAATAATCTTTTTGCAATTCAGCTGACATCACAATCCTCTAGAAATGAGTTGTAGACAATGCCCCAAAGGAGATGCAGCCTAGGGTCAGTAGTTCTGCATTCATTTTACTGCACATACTGTAGTTATTTTAGAAAGAAGGATGCAAAATACTGACAGTATATGAGATAAAAAGAGAAATTGGGTAAAGTGCTGTGATTCAAGAAGCTATGATAAACTTAGATGACTTGATTCTTCCGCTTGTGTGTTTATTATTTTTTCACATTTTTCTCTATTTTATTGAGTGCTGCTCAACTGTGGTTTTGCTCTGGTCTTGTATTTTGGAGTGAGCACCTGCTTTCCAATAAGTGTGTTTTCCCTGTGTAATTTATTCTGGCTCACATTACCATGTTGGCACCCCCCCCCCCAGAAATCAACTGGTACAGTATGTTACTCAACTTCTCAAATGGGTCCTCCCTTCTAAAATCAGTTATACATTTTGTATATCACAGACACACCTTGTTACCAATACCAAGCCTTGCAGTAATATACTAGTTGCGGTTTTATAGGATTCCCACCAGATGGTGACCTGTTAAGGAGGCGAATGAGGGCTGAGATGAACACCATCTTGGTGTAGTGACCCAGTTGAAATAGTTGTGAACTGTTCATGAATTATTTATTAGCCATTCATGAATTTAACACATGAATGTTCATCAAGCATGCACTAAATTGTTCATGAGTGTTCAGGAATGGTGTATGAATATTAAATGGCACTCCAGTGGTCATAAGCATTCATAAACATAAAGATTCATAAAGATCTATGAACGTTCACAAACCTCTTCCATTGAACATTTATGGGGAAAGTCCATTAATATGTTTATTCACCAGAAATACACTTCTTTTATAATGGTGTTTAATTCTTCAGGCAATCCTGGTTTAGCCCTATAATCTTAAAAAGTTTTTGCTCATGTACTTACTAGAAGCAGACCCATTCAATGTCTTAAGTGTTTTATCAAGCAATCAGAGAGGGTGGTGGATGATTGGAACAACCTTCCAGAAGAGATAGTGGGGTCACAAAAAGTGGGGAACTTCAAGAATGCATGGGACAGACACAAGGCAATTCCAGTGGGGGGGGGTAGGAAGAAGTAGGCAGTTGATTAATTAGGATCTGCAGCTTATCCTAAAGGTAGGGAAATAGGCAGTCTGAATTGGCCAAGCAGTCTTCATCTGCTGTCAAAATCTATGTTTCTATGTTTCTATGATCCCCTTCTACCCTGCCTATGTTCTTGCAATGCAGTGGCCTCCAGCACTGGAGACAATATTTCGGATGGGGGTCTCACAAGTAAGTGATGCAGGGGTAATACCACCTCTCTTCTCCTGCCACAGATCCCCTATCTATGCATATCAGCATCCTAGTCACATTGCCTGTTGCCTTGTCACACTTCCTTGCCACCTTGAGATCATCAGTTATGATCACCCCAAGGTTCTTTTCTTGCTTGGTAACTTTAAACACCTCCCCCCATTTTGTTCAAAAAAAATAAATAAGCAAAACACCTCTTCATGGCAACAAAACCTTTAGTTTCACTTTAATTTTAAAAATCCAGCATCACTAAACCCTCATGACACAGACACACCACCAAAGTGTCACTGTTCTCCACCAAAATGTATTACAGAGAACAAACTATGTTTAGTTGTACACAAAATAAGGCTGTAAAACTATTGAGGGGTTCAAGAACAATAGGATGTGCTATGAAGCTGGAGGTGTATAGATTCAGGAGAGATGCGAGGAAGTACTTCTTCACAGAAAAATTGGTGAATTCCTGGAAGAGCCTTCCAGTAGAGGTGGTGGGGACAAAAATAGTGGTAGGGTTCAAGAACACATAGCATAAGTATGAGGGAATCATAGTAGAAAGGAAGGTAGGGGGAGAAAGGGCTGTAGAACAGGTACTGTCTACGGTAATAGTTTAAGTAGGGAGGAAAGGGCCAAGCAGTCCTTATCTGCTGTCAAACTCTGTTTCTCTGTATCAAAATGACAATCGCATTCTTTTAACAAGTTCATTCTATTCCAATGAATGAGTTTTCTTATAATTCATTTTAGAATTAATAATTTACCTTATACTTCCTGTGTTTGTTGCTTTTTGTTCCCAAATGGAATTACTGATCACCTTTCTTTTCTAAATAGAAAAGCCTGATTTCTATTTATATCAGCAGAATCTCCCCGTCTTTTAACTGTAGTGAGTTTAAATGGCAATCCTTTTGGGTGCTCAAATAGTTAATTACCTTGTAGAACATATACTGTATGTTCCACTCCTAAACTGCAAATGTTTTGGTTCTGTGAGGTTTCATAACTCTTACAGTGGGGAAATAGTGCATTCTGATATGTAAATTAGTTATACAAATTGATTTGTCTTGGCTCATCATGGTCCTTTAAAGGTTCAGCAACCTCATGAACTTTGTGTTGATGAACAGTTCATGAACTTGGTTCATAAACTGATTGAACAAGAAGAGTTGGTGAACTCTGATGGATATTCATGAACCATTCATGTACATTCCTCAAAATTCATGAGTTCTTGAACTTCATTTCACCTGGATGGCTACAACAGGATTTAGAGGTGCCACCAAACAGCAAGAATGGCCTTGGGGGTGTCTGTCAGTAAGATGGGAGTGGGGAAGGACTGAAAACTCACCAGGATGGTGGAAGTAAAACATTCTCAATATCTGCTTGGGTCAAGTGAGAGAGTGTGCAGGAACTGGGGACTCAGTCAAACAAGAGGAAGGGCTTAAACTTTTGAAGTGGTGGCTACCAGTCACACATGAAATCACAGGAGGAATTAAAGATGAATAAGTAGAAAATATACATTTTGAAGGGGGAATCGAGTTGGGAAGAAGAGGAGAAGTGAGGAGAGATCAGGGATGCAGCAGGAAGGGGTTTGTGATTGATAAGATTACAGATTAGTCCAAAGTTGGGAGAGGACCAGGAAAGGATAGGTACACGCTGAAGACAAGCCATGTCATTTTCTATTGCTTTTTTATGATTTTACTAGCCTCTTGCTATGACCTCTCTCTGTGCCTCCCCCATTCAACCCCATCAGCCAATCCAAACCACAGAGACCAGTTAGCTGTACCTTCTGCCTCTGTAATTGACCCCTTTCTGAGAGGTCCGTTGCATGACTACCCCTACAGAAACCTAATTCAGTGGAGGAACTGATCTTCATGCTGGGTGGCAGTCACAGATAGGCTTGAGTATACAACAGGACAGTGCACATCATATTGTTGCTGCTGGTTCAATGCTTGTTCTCTCACTTGCTGACATGTGGGCTTCAACTTGTTGAATATTAACAAAATGAGCATGCCCTTACAGGTATAGCCTTTGCATCACCCCTTCTTTTAAAGCTGTTTTTCATGCCACTAAATCCTGCATTCCCCAGGTTGGACCTGTAGCAACACGTTAGTCAGGCTCAACCTCAGTACACCATCAGGAGATCAGGACTTGTTCCTGAGCACAAGATGATGGCACTACTAGCAATCTTTTACTATTACTGATATGGCCAGGATTCAGGAAACAGAATTTGGTCAGGCTGAGTTACAGTTGCAGTTTAATGAGCTGATGGTTGACTTAAGGCTTGAGGTGTAGCTGAGGTCCTGCTGCTGAAGTCCTTAAACCTCCTAAGTTTATTATTCTCCATTAAAGACTAGAGCCTTGGGACCCTACTAATATTATAAGATGTCTTTTTTTTAAATGTGCTTAGGACTGTTTCAGTTTTAGTTGTGTTGGGTTGCCTGTTAAGACCATTGGGTCCAACAGATTTTGATGTGGACTGGTGAATTTACCAGCATTGACTTACATGGTAAGGCATAAGGAATGTGCTGGGGCACTGTGCAGTAATTGCACTCTCCACAATGACTTACGCACAAGCTGAAGATGAATGTGTTTTACCATGAGGTAGGATTTCCCTTTGGTAACCCCCACCAAAGAATCACTTGTTTCTACTACATTTTGAAACACAGAGTTGGTGGCATTGTTTTATTTTTAAAATAAAAAAAAACATTTTCTTTTCATGCATGCTGTCCTGTGTCTAGTAACATCAGGATGTACATGACCCTTGGGAATACTGTGTGGTATCCAATCCTCTACTTGGATTCCTGAGTCCAGTTTTCAGATACTGCAGAAGATAATGCACGTTGTCCTGACCAATCAGCATTGGCACTTGGCTTTAGTAGATGATGCAAGTAAAAGGTTTATAATGTTCTGGGCATCCCTGTATGAGTATGTGTACTTCCTATGATCATGTCATGAGGCCATAATTATAAGGCACAATGCATTGTTTTTTTACCATTCAATAACATGAAATCACCTTGTGAAAATGCAAAGGCACTGTATATGTTTGAATTTTAATTTTGAACTCATAACTTTTATTATTTAAGCAATAATGCTTGACAGGGCATGTGTTGTTGTGGGATTTACACATGCCTTGTGTGGTGTATCATCCGGCGTAGTCGAGTGACTTTAACCACACAAGATGTAAATAAATCCCACTACTACACATGACTTGAAGTGCATTATTGCAATTATAAAATTAATCTGTATTAAAAGTTACAATAAAATTGAATTAGGCTCAAAGAAAGTAAACGTTTGATTGTTAGGATCTTTACCAGTATCTGTTGTAGGATTTACACATGGTCATGTGACATGTTTTGAGCAATGAGATTACAGGATTTTCGAGACCCATTTAATAATTAAAATTTATTGAGAAAACTACAAATATGGGTAAGAACCTCATTCACTTACAAGCTTTAGACTTCAGTTCTACCATTTTAGTAACTTGCCATCCCCAAAACAAAAAACATCTTAAAACTGATAATTTTCCTATTTTGAGCCACTGTTTCTTTGAAATGCTTACTACTTGAAAAAAACAATGTTTCAATTAAATTTCATGATTTTGAGCACCAATAAAAAGAGAATTCACAGCAGATAACAAGATCTTAACTGTAAATGCAACCTTGTTATATGCATGGAGCAACTCTGATGTAACATTAATATGCATTCCCAACTACATTATAGTGGAAAAGTCAATTTCTATCTTCAGTAATACATTTATAATGAAAACAATGTGCTTATATTTTACTGTTCGGGGCAGGATTACTTGGAATTATTCAGTTTGTAAGCCTGTTGTGTTAATTTGATTCGTCCTTCATAAAAAATTGGGAGTTATGCCGTGTGAGGCTCCATTAACTGGTGCCAGTTTATTTTGACTTTGTTGGGACTCAGGAGGGGGTTAAACAACAGTGTGAATTTTTGGCAGTAAAAACTTAAGAACAGCAATAAATATTCACCACAGGTGAAGTTCACTTACGATTTGTAGCAGTGAGCAGCAGAAACAACCCATAGGCTGGTAATGAGAGAGCCTCCACAGAAGTGGTATCCAATATTCAGTGATGCTATATAGGGTACAGAGTTCTTTGTGCACTCATAGCCGCCAACAATTTTGTCATCTTCCAGAGGGAAAGCAGCTGAAAACAAGACATTTAACCAAAATGAATTTGAAATCCTAAATTGTTATTATCAAGATCTGAATACTGGAGTCCTTTGTTCAGGCTATTATTCTCATCCATCTCAGCATGGCTTGATGAAGAACAAATTATGCAAAACCAAGCTGATAATTTTCCATGAGGGGTAACCAGGAAAGGTAGTGGTCAGGAACAGGGCAATAGATATAGTCTATCTGTGCTTCATGAAAGCAGCTGACAACGTGGACTCTGACAATCTTCTGGATGAGGTACACCATTGCTTTATGCATGAGGCACCCAAAAGGCGGAATGCTCACTATGTTGGTGAGAGAAAGCAGTGGGTATTGTTGGACAGGCCCCATCTTGATTTGAGTAGGGTACTCAGGGGCAATCCTCAGGGGTCTGAGTTGGGCTACCATGGTTCAGTGATCTGAAAACTGGTTAATCCAGCACTTTGCATATATTTGCAGATGACACAAAGCTGCCCTAAATATGTTAACAAATGTGAGAAGTGCCTGAACAAACTGGATGGCTGGCAGATTCTGGGAGTCTTAGATTTAATGTAGCCATTTGCAAAGTGATACACTTGGTGAAGAAAAATAGAGGAGCAACCAAAAACTGTGTTGGGGTACTCCTGTTGAAATAGAGAAGGGAAAGGAAATTGGGGCCATAATAGACAAATGCTGTAGACTGATATGCCGTGTGCAGCTGCAGTCAAGACAGCTGACAGAATGCTGGGGTGCCTCAGAAAGAGACTGGCCAGCAAGATAGAGGAGCTTATCTCATTGACTTATAAGACCTTGTCAGGTCTCACCTGGAATAATGCTGGCAGTTTTATATAGTCAACAAAAACATTGAGACAGTCAATAGGCTGCACACAAGACCACTGGAATGATCGGGGTGAAAATAAACTGGTTGTCCTTAACATGTTCATGTGAGATAAGGAGGCTGTGAGTGGACATGATCTCAGTCATCTGCATATTCATAGATATTGACAAGACTGAACCAAGACCTTTGATCTGGCATCCTCCAGTTGAATGCAGGGCCAAAAAACTGAAGCTCAGAAGTGGTAAATTAAAAAGTAACATTATGGGACCCTCCATCTCCCAAAAGATAAGCCTACCTGTGTAGACATTCAATATGGAAACAGTACATGTGCTTAAGGTAACCAACACAAGTTCTGCTTATGAGGAGAATCCCAGGGCACCCTGGTTAGTAGAGCGGGCAGTGAACCCCTAACACTTAGTATATGTTATATATTGATTCATTCATGCTTGGGATGTGAGGGGGCTGACATGATGGACCTATAGTCCTAAAAATCTTAATTGCTGTCCATGTTATGTTACCTATCCGTATCATGGATAAGATGATAAGCAACCCAATCTGTTCTGTTTAGAGTAGAAATTTTAACATTTACAAAATATATGTAGACTATATGGTAATATACAGTGTGCTCCAATTTAGTCCCTCAGTATAGATGTGATTTCAGCTGCACCTCTTTCCACATATACAGAGTTTACTCTACGCTGTCAGTAGTATTTTTTCATACACATTTATAATTGCATAGAAACATAACATTTTTTGGCAGGTAAATACCACTTGGCAATGTAGTAGGCACATTTTCCCTGTCTACACTGTCATGGTAGATCCTACCTGATCTCCTGCTACATCCTGCTGCTTACCTATCAAAATTCCCTTGTGCCTATCCCATGCATGCCAGAAGCCCACCACTGTTTTTGTCCCCACTACCTCTGCTGGAAGACTTTTCCTGGGATCCACCACTCTTTCAGTGAAGAAGTTCCACATCATATTCCTCCTAAATTACCCCTTCCAGCTTCACTGCATTCCCCATTGTTCTCTTGCATCTACTCCTTGGAACAGTGCTCCTGTCCAATACCTTATTCAATCCCTTGAAGTATTTGTAGGTCTCTATCATGTCCCACCTTTCCCTTCTCTCTTCCAGTGTGTACTTACTGAGATCCCTCAGTCTCTCCACATAGAGCTCCTGATGCAAGCCCTACACAATTTTAGTTGTCCTCCTCTGGACAGCCTCTATCCTCTCTATGTCCTTCCCAAGATGTGGTTTTCAGAACTGGACACAATACTTCTGGTGGGAGCTATAGAGTGGTGACATCTGCTCCCTCTTTCTACTAGTGATAGCCCTACCTAAGCACCCAGCTTCCCGCTGTCCCTAAGTACTGTCTTGTTGCACTGCCTCATCCCCTTGAGGTCACCCAATATGATTACCACCAAATTCCTTTCCTGTTTTGTGACTGTCATACCTCTCCTCCCACTGCATACTCTGCCTCTTGGTTTCTGTGCCCTAGGTGCATGGTTTTGCACTTTTTTAATGAAACCCAGCTGCCATTCCTTTCATCGCTCCTTGTGTTTTCTCAAATGTCTGCTCATTCTCTCCACTCCCTCTGGAGTGTCCACACTATTGCAGATTTTGGTGTCTTCTACAAAGAGGTGTATCTGCCATTGCAGTTCTACTACAATGTCATTTATAACAACATTAAAGAGGACTGGTCCTAGTACTGGGCCCTGAGGTGCTGCCCTGGTTGCTCTCCCTCCAGTGAGTGCTGTTTACCACTACTCTTAGTTGCCTATTCCTCAATTAATTTCATACCCACTTTACAGCTTTAGAACCCATCTCCAATCTGCCCAGCATACTTATGAGTCTCCTGTGTGGCACTGTGTCAAAGGCCACATTGAAGTCTAAGTGGACCTCATCCACCACCCCATCCTGGTGTATAATCCAGGTCACCCAAAGAAATCTGCAATGATTTTAATGAGAGGGGGCTGGAAAATACACTTGGCACTTTTGCATAATTCCACAAAATTTACAAAATTATGCAAAATTTCCACAAATTCAAAGTTTACAGATTCTACCAGGCTCTACTTGTGGGGATAACCATAGTTACTGACAAACTTGTAAACTATTCATTTATCTGATATCTAAAATGTTAAAAAAGGCACACTTCCATTATTCTGTCAATGAAATAGACACTCAAACAATATGCAAATTTAGACTTTCTCAAAAAAGTGCTTTCTTTCAAAAACAGACATTATTTTAAATGTATTTTTAAAAAGGTTGTACAGATATGTGGAACCTCTCCTTTTGAATGAGAAATATTTTTTTTACTTTCTTTTTTTATCCCGCCTTACTGCCCTCTCACCCTACTCCTTTGGATTTAATCATTCTTCTGTGGATCTACCCACGGTATCTGCCCCTAGAGTGCCCAGCCAACTCCTGCCTTACCTTACTCATTCTCCTCACTCGGAGTGCCTGCACAGTGGAGTCTTGCCTGTGGGTAGAAGATCCTGGGTGTGGACCAGTCATCATCCAGGGTTGAGAGGGTGTTTTTCCATTTTTTTCTCCCCTGTTGTCCCCTCTACCCCTGAGGACATTGGCACACAGGACTGACATCCAGGCAGATGGCGTGCTGATGCATGCTGTTGTCAAGTGCCCCAGACGTCCTCCCCCTCTTCAACTCCATATATCCCCCTGTGCCTGGTGCCCGTGCTTCCACCGACACTGGAGCATCAGGTGCTCAAAGCACCCCCCGGATCCCACCCCTGGAGGAGGAGAGCTTCCATTGGGATGCTCAATCCTCTTCCTCCCCCCCATCAACCCCCTGGCAACTCGAGTCCATTCCTGAACCCGGATCACCAGTGTGGTGTGAGGTGTGGCGTCCAGCACCTCAACCCGTCAGTACCACTGGGCCGGTGAGAAAAAGACAGTATAGCACAGTGGTTTAAGGCTCTGAGCTGCAAATCTGGAGACCTTGGTTTGAATCCCACAGCCCCCACTTGCATACTGTGTGACCCTGAGCCAGTGACTTAACTTCCCTGTGCTCCCAGGTTGCACTTGTAAACAAGCTTTCAGCTTAGTGTGTCTCACCTGATTAAACAATTGGGGGAAAAAAAAGAGAAATCTTCTGAATGGAAAAGGTAATTGAGATGGTCCTTATCTGGAATTCAGCTTGTGAGGAGTGGATGTTGTTGCTGGAACTCTGTTTAAATGTCAAGCCCAGATTTCATGACTGAAAGGGGGCATTTTTGTTATAGTATAGCTGAGGCACAACTTAAAAAAATACATTTGTATTTGTATCACTCTGGATATAACTAGGGCTGGGCAAAGTTTATATTTTGCCAACAGAATTCTGGTGAAATGCTGATTTTGCTTCCATAAAATTTCCAGGAACATTTTGTGAAAGTAATCGAAATTTAGATCATTTCCATCTATTTAAAAAGGTGTTTGCCCACATTGTACCAAATCTGTTATGTGAACTTTGCCAATGTCCATACAGAATTTACAAAGTTTTAGATTGTTGTCTTTAAATATGACTGATTCATAAGCCTCCAAACATTCATAAATTTTAAAATTAGAATTCACAACTAAGTAAACTAAAATTGTTTGTCCAAATTGTAATGCATTTTTTATGGTGACTTTACTAAGGTTCATCCAGATGTGCACTATGTTTCAATCTCTAGCTTTAAATGTGACATAGTTATAGGCTTCCAAACTTTCAGAATTGTTTAAATTGCATTTTGCAATTATGTAAACTGCAGAATTTTAAGACCCTTTAAGTTTAAAACTATAGAATGGAATATCACAAATTTTGCTATGTTCATTTACTGTAAATATTATGCTTTAAAGCAATCCCCATGGGCCAGCATCAGAACATCCTGCTACTATGCTGATATCCTGGGATCAAAAGCAAGCCCAGGAAGTAATGTCAGGAGGTAGGCTATGGCAAAAACTTACAATTTATATAACCATTACTTCTCTATTTAGCAGTTTCTGTGACTCCTCCAAGAAATTATGAATCTAGGCTTTCAATTATCTAGCTCCAATGGTGGCTAAGTTGTAAGCATAGAAATATTTTCTGAAATTTTCACATTCATATTAAATTGCTAGAATTTGAGCCCCAATAACTTGTTCACCCCTCAATCAAATATTAAAACACTTGGCATGATGTTGGTGGCCAAAACAATACACATGTCAAATGGCAGACATCTAGCTATAACACTGTCCATGTTATGGCCTATTAAAATGTTTCAACAAATTCAAAATAATTCCCCAAATGATGTGCAATTTCATTGACTCATGTGAAAATTCAGTGAATTCTGATTTTTCTAATTTTGCCCAGCTCTAATTACAACTGAAATATTTGGTACTATCTTTATACATTTAAAAAGAGCACACAGTGAATCATAGTATAGAAAGTATCAGTTTTCAAAGGTTCTGTTTTATTGATTTTCAAGTGAGTTGGTTACTCTTATTTAAAATGTACAGTATGTAGTTCCATGTTTCCGCAATAAAAATAACTTCATTGCACCAATGCAATAAAACTCATCAAAACATTTTCATATTATGATTTTTTGAAAGTGCAAAAACAGAATACATTTTCATAAAATAATTACCTGCTGCTCCCAAGAGAACACAAAGTACAATGAACTTCATCATTGATTGTTCCTTGCTCCTTCTATGTGGTTTGAAATAAAATTCCAGGTATTTATGTGGCAGTGACTTTCATTATCAGCTCTCCACCAAGGTCATTTTATGCTTTCTTTAGAAGCTTAATTCAGTACCATGTTAATTAATGAACCACGATTGGAGATAGTTGATAAATATTATTAATGTGAAGATACATTTGGAAGCATGACATTGAGTTGTATTAAGCCAAGCTGTTGACTTTCTCACAGTCACTATCTAAACCATCACTTTGAAATATCAACTACCCAAGTATATTTTCTCTTTCACCAAGACTTGCTTTTGCATTATGTACACTTGTCTGTACAGTACATTTAAGATATCACATTACTCTTTTACATTTATTAGCAGTGAATTTTCACTGTCCTATACTCCTCCAGTGAGAGGAGACATGTGGTAAGCAGCCCACTGGAGGGACAAAACATGAAAGAAAAAGTGTATCACTAACAACTGCCATTGTAGTTTCATTAAAAATAACAATGAGTAGTCCAGCCTCCTATCAAAATGACTGTTGAAACTCACAGCTCTGCTAAAGCCCTCATTCTATTTGTATTTTCCTACCTATTTCAGCATAAGTTGATGACTAAGGATCCACTTAGTTCTTAAATGTACCATTACTCAACCTATCAAACAGTTACATGGAACAGTTAATATTTGTACATGCTGTGCTATGCTATACTGTGCTAGTGTGTTAGCAGTATTACTCAAGAAATTAAAAAAAATGAATATTACCTTATAATTAAAAATGTATCTGAAGAGGTGTAACAAGACCAGCTGATATTTAATTTTTTTGTTGCATACAGTAGGGGGATCTGCACCATAGTCCATGTTTTTTCCAGTTTTTATTGTGCTCCCAGAGTGTTCAGTGGTTCAGTTCATGCAGCATTGGTGAGGTATTGGTATGTGCTTCTGCAGACAGAAGTACTGTTGCAATATTTATATAAATCGGCATATTTTACAACCGGTTGTTTTTTTGATTGACGACGATCCGTTCTTCCATTTGGCTTGGCTCGTTTGTTCTGTGTACGGGCGGGGAACTAAGCGACCACCTGTTATGCACTGACCTGATTGCAGGTTGCAGGGGTTGGCTCAGTCGTCCGGGTGTTAGACCGGGGGCTGAAATCTTTTGACAAATTCCGACAACTCGGAGGTCTGTGGCTCGGAGGACTGTGGCTGGATTGTGATTGGGAACCTGGTGTTCAGTAGAGGCTTCCTTTTCTCCTGGATGTTCAGTAGAGGCTTCCTTTTCTCCTGGATGTTGGTGTCTGCAGGACTTGGAGTCGTGGAAGAGCACTCGCCCAGGATATTGGCGGGGTAAAGCTGTGGTTTCGGTCCAGGGCGGTTTCTTGGACCAGGAGAGAGGCTGTCATTATTACTTCCACATAACCTGAGGGTTAGCTCCCTGGTCCAGACAGGGGCTGGTTTGTTCCACCTCGGAGGTGGTGGGGCTTGCTTGCTCCCTGGGTGGGGCGGGGCCATCGGAGGGTGGTCCTGCCTTCCTCATTTCAGTGAGGATCAGGGGGAGCTGCAGCTGGAGTGGTTAATATTTGTGGAGGTGAGGAGTCATTTTACAAATCTATTACAAGCTGATTTGTCCCCTCTACGTCCTCGGCTACTAGGAACTTGGAACTTGAGATCAAGTTTGGGAAACGCAGAGCAGGATTTGGTGAAGTATTTTATTTATTTTAGTGAACTGTTGTGTTTGGTAC
Source organism: Neoceratodus forsteri (assembly GCA_016271365.2). Taxonomy (NCBI): domain Eukaryota; kingdom Metazoa; phylum Chordata; order Ceratodontiformes; family Ceratodontidae; genus Neoceratodus; species Neoceratodus forsteri. Next base: position 1,697,064 of record CM028138.1, on the reverse strand, counting down.
TTGGAGACTGCAGAAGATGACTGTGAAGCCTAACTGTTCTGAGTATTATTTTGGGTACATAAGTCTCGTGAGAGGAGCCTGATGTACATTGAGGACATATGGTGTGGTGAGAGCACAAAAGTGTGACTTTAAGATCAAAGGACTTTGAACATTTTTGGTTAATTTTCGCGTCAGTCTGCACTATTTCTGTACTAAATAAATGTATGGTTATATAAATTTTAGAGATATAGGGTAAATCTTTTAGTAGTTTTAGGTGGTGTGCTCCTCTCCCTGCAGTGGTGAGAGTACTGTGGGGTAGAATTAGAATTATAATAGATGTTGAAAATTTTACAGCACTAGAATTGCTAGAGCTTGTGTTTTATTGTGATTATTGTTTTATTTTAGTGTAGAAAAATGTGCTGGAAGTAATTGTAAGGCTGACGGTATTATTCCCCTCTATGCTTAGGGACCTCCGTCCTTTCTCCTGTCCCCCGTTGTCAGCTGAAGTTTATAGGAAGTGTAGGGCTTTGGGGATTGTGAGAAGGAGACGGAGGGCCCATGCTGAAGGGGGAATGGAAAGGAGTGGGTGGATTGGGATTGTAGGGTCAAGGAGACACCCTGGGGCAAAATGGGCATGGGAGAGAGGTCCTTCCTGTCTTGTGCCCATACCCAAGGGTTCTGGATTGGACCAGCAGGTAGGCCGGTCACTATCGGAGGTTTGTCCTACTCGAGCGGTGTTATGCAATGCCAGGTCTATTAAAAACAAGACGGCTATTATAGCTGATCTTGTTGAGTCATCTGACCTGGCATGCATCACCGAGACCTGGCTGGATGAAAATGCTGGGCCTGTATTAGCCACAGCAATTCCGGCTGGGTACTCGGTGATACACCGCTGAAGGCAGGATCGTAGGGGCGGGGGTGTTGCCATGTGTTATAAGTCAGAACTGGGTCTGGTGGAGGTGCCAGCGGGAGTCACCAGATCCTTTGAGTACATTGTGGGAGAGGGTGTGGGGTGCAGGATACTTCTCGTATACCGTCCACCAGGTGACGAGAATGTTTTTCTGCAGGAAGTCGTAGACTTCATTGTCGACCTAACATTGGGGTCCCCCAGATGGTTGGTTCTGGGGGACTTCAATGCCTGGGTCGACGATGAATTCTCTTGGTTTGGTCAAGATTTCCTCCAGTTGATGATATCACTGGGCTTCACACAGGTGGTTTCCTCGTCGACCCATGTGGGTGGACACTCATTGGACCTGGTGTTCCTTCTGGGGATGGGGATATCCGACTTGGTGGTGGAACCGGTTGGATGGTCAGACCATCACTCCATTAGATTCAGTTTTGAGGCCACCCCTGTTAGGTCTGCCCCCACGGAGATGGTTCGATACTGCCCTTTGAGGGGCGTATCCCGGAGGACCTGATGGCGGTGTTGGACCTATCAAGCCTACCGATAGATTGCATGGATCCAGGTGATCTGCTACATGCCTATAATGAGGCGGTAACAGGGGCCCTGGATTCTATTGCACCAGTTCGTGTTCGTCCTCTTACTCCTCACCCCAGGTCTCCTTGGTTTGATGAGACCATGAGGGAATTGAGGAGAGTTGGGCGAAGGCTGGAGAGGCGTTGGCGAAAGTCCGGTTGTGATGATGACAAGCTTAGTTTGATGGACCATTATTTAGTCTATCAATCCGCAAACTCTCGTAAGAAGGCAGAATTCCTGTCCAGAGAGATAGCGGCTGCACAGAATAGACCGGCTCAGCTCTTTCGGACTGTGGACAGACTGTGCAATCCAGTTTGTCTTCAGCCCAGAAGAGCCTTATCTCAAGAATGGTGTGAGGAGCTTGCTCTCTTCTTTGCAGATAAGGTTGCCAAAATCAGATCGGACATTCGCTCTTCCCCTCCTAATGGGAGCAGCGGTGGTCGTCAGGAGATGTCAAACACCCAGTTGGAATGGTCTGACTTCAGCCTTCCCATAATCGAGGATGTTGTGATGATCATTCGAGCACTGCGACCGACCTGCTGTGATTTGGACCCTGGTCCCAAGCCTCTTAGTGGGTTATGTGGATAAGATTGGCCTTAGTCCTAGCTTCGATCGATATGGAAGTCTTTGGAGAGGGTGATTTTCCAGATCCCTCAAAGAGGCTATAATTAAGCCCCTTTAAAGAAACCCTCCTTAGACCCATACTGTCTAGCAAATTACAGGCCAGTCTCTAACTTACCTTTGTGGGTAAAGTTATTGAGAAAGTGGTCACAGTGCAGTTGGAGGATCATCTGACCAACAACAATATCTACGATTTGTTCCAGTCTGGATTTAGGAAAAGGCATAGTACGAGACAGCTGCAAATGCAGTACTAAATGACCTCTAATGGCAAGAGATCGTGGACCCGATCCATCTTGGTACTACTTGATCTCTCTGCAGCGTTTGACACCGTTGACCATGGTGTGCTATTGGAGCACCTAAGTTAGTCTGTGGACTGTCTGGTATGGTCCTCAGATGGTTTCAATCTTACCTTGAGGGTAGGACTCAGAGGTGGTGTCGGGAGTTTTTCCTCAGCATCATTCTCCCTGCCCTGTGGGTGCCTAGGGCTCCATTTTAGCACCCATGTTGTTTTCGTGTATATGCTACCATTAGGGTGATTATTAGATGGTACAGTTTGGGTTTCACTGCTATGCAGATGATACCCAGCTGTATATGTCTTTGTGCCAGTCAGGGCGCTGCCTTGTCGGTATTTAATAACTGCCTTGAAGAAATCCAAGAATGGATGAATGGGAGTTGGCTGAGGTTGAACCAGGAGAAAACTGAGGTGTTGGTTGTGGATATAGGTCGCTGTGAGGTGGGTCTGCCAGAGGGATCACCCTCAGGCCTATGGCTTGGAGGTGTCCAGCTGACGACCTCAGACCAGGTGCGAAATCTTGGCGTAGTACTTGATGACCGTTTGACACTTAAATCCCAGGTGTCAGCAGTTATAAAGACTTCCTTTTTTCATCTGAGGAATATTGCCAGGGTGAAGCACTTGGTTCCTCCAGAGGACCTTCCAACATTGATCCGCCTTTGTTACCTCGGCTTGACTACTGTAACTCCTATACCTAGGGGCTATTGGGGTTGAACTTAGCCGTCTGCAGCTGGTGCAGAATCGCGGCAGCCAGGCTGTTGACTGGAGTCTCTAGATCCAGTCACATAATGCCTGTGCTCCGTGAACTGCACTGGCTGCCAGTGTTGGTGAATTACCTTCAAGGTCGGTTTGCTGACCTATAAAGCCCTACATGATCTGGGACCTGCCTACCTGAAAGAGCTCCTGTGCCCTTATAGTCCTCTCTCGCCTCCGATCCACTGATGAGGGATTGCTAGAGATTCCCAGGGAATGCTTGAAAACATCTGGTGCTAGATCGCTTAGTTTTATGGCACCTACCTGTGGAACTCTCTACCTCGCCAGGTGCTAGATTGCCTGACCGTCCTTAGTTTTAAAGGAGCACTGAAAACCCACCTTTTTAATATAGCTTTTAAGGATTCTTGTTAATCTGATTTATTATATTTATTGTTATATTTATTTGTACAGGTGCTTTGATTTAAGAAAAGCGCCTTTTAAAAATAAAGTTGAATTGAATTGAATTGAATTGAATAAATGTTTTCCATTTATGGCTAAGTAAGAGCAGGGATCACTGGGGCCTGCAGTTCTGCAGCCAAAAATCTCTGAATATTCTTACACCTGTAGCTTAATAAGCTCAGGCCTAAGGAGCTTGCGCTTCATCAGACAAAAGTACTGTTGCAATTTTTGCATAATGAACTTTGTGGTGCCTGCACTTCTGCAGTGAGAGGTCAGTGTGCATGCCTTACAACTGTGGCTGCAGAAGCACAAGCCCCTCAGTGGCCTGCACTTCTGCGGACATTAGAAGTGGCGCAAGTTGGGTAACAAGGATTTCAATTTGTGGCTTTAATATTGCAGGCCCCAAAGGGGCATGTGCTTCTGTACCCAGAAATCAGTGCACACATCCTTCAGTGTGAAAAAGTACCTACAGCTACAGAAGTGTTGGCCATATATTGACCAATACTTCTGCAGACAGAAGTAGTGTTGCTGTTTGGGTATCATGGCTTCCAGAGGCTTGCCCTTTTGTAGCCAGAGGTCGGTGTTTATGTCTCAGATCCATCACCACAGAAGTGCTTCTGCAGCAAGAAATTTGTATATCATACAATGTGCATGTGTACCTGTTGCTACGGAAGAGTTGACACATTAGGGCTTGCAATTCTGTAGACAAAAAGCTGCAGGGGTGAGTGCTTCTGCAGAGAGAAGTAATATAGTGATTTGAGTATTGTGCATTTCTTATTGCTACCAGAAGTGAATGTGCATGTGTAGCAGTGTGCAAGCCACAGATACAAATCCAGGAAGGCAACACATCGGTTCTACTGAATTTGTGTTATCCAGAAACATTTGTATGTTGCTTGTCTTACCTGATAATGGCTGTATGTGGTTGCTTATGTGGGCTTATACTTTTGTTTCTGGGGGCAACTATGATTGGAAACACTAATGCCACATTTCCCTTTTTTCTACTTTTGTGGCGGGAAGCTGAACCCTAACTGGTGCACTAATTCAGTTTTATTTACAAAGAACATATGCTTAGATAATACATAGATGGGAATGTTTCCCCATAGAAAATGCCATCCTTTAGTTCCCTGTATACCTTTGACTCGTCCATCAATTAAAAGTATATACCTGCACTAATCAAACAATTACAGGTAAATACCTACACTAAGCAAAGCTATACACCTACACTAATCAAACCATTAATGGGACAATACTGATAACATAATTAACTCATCATTAGGAAGTTAGCCAAACTAATTCATTAACTGCACAGAAACCTCAAAAAACATACATACTAAGCTCTCCCAAACCCAGAAATCCCCAGACTCCTACTAGCACTAACTATACACCATTCCCTCCTTGCTGCAAGAGACCTTCAGTTACCATAACATGATTGCAAATTTGATCTCCATAATATTAAAAATCCATACATGTTATATTCAACAAACAATAGGTAAGGGTGGAACACTTGGAAGTAAATCCATCTCAGTGGCTAGTTAGGGAAATAAGCCACTTGTCCTTCAGACTTGTGGTCTTGTTGCCCTAATTAGCACCTTTGATGAGTATACATCCTTCTATAATACCCTTATCCATTTATTTATATCTATGTCTTAACAGTGGCAACATAGCACCAGTATAATTAGGGTTAAGTGGTGGGCTCAATGTTAAACCCAATTTTTGCACTGTAATAATTTTGGAAGGATTTCATGGAATAGCACAAAGATTTGCATATGTGGTTAGGTTGGCAGAATCTTGGGACCTGAAAAGTTCTGTGATGTCACCTTGTGCCATACTTTTGATCCGGATACCCCTTATTGTAAAAAAATTACTTTTCCTATGCTTAATAAACATATTTTGCTGTCACCTACAGCCTACACAGTATGGATTTTTTTCATAAAACATAGAAACAGAGCATAGAAAGATAGAACATAGAAACATAAAAGTTGATGGCAGATGAGGACAGCAAGGCCCATCCAGTCTGCTCGATTCTTTTTTAACCTTATGAATGTGCCATAGACCTTCACTCTGTCAGCGGCCTATCTATTCACACTCATCTGTATTGCTCCCTTATGCCTATCCCATGCCTGTTTGAAGCCCTGCACTCTATTCATATCCACCACTTCCTAAGGTAGGCCGTTCCATGCAGCCACTACACTTTCTGTGAAAAAGAACTTCTTCACATTACCCCATAATTAGCCTCCCTCTAATCTCATGCTGTGTCCTCTTGTCCTGCTATTTTTCTTATATTGAAACATGTTAGACTCTTTCACCTTGTTAATGCCCTTAAACTGTTTGAATGTTTCAATCATATAGCCTCTCTCCCTCCTTTGCTCTAGGGTATACATATTGATCTCCGTTAATCTGTCCCCATATATTTTCTGATGCAGTCCCTGCACCATTTTGGTTGCCCTCCTCTGGACTGCCTCTATTTTATTAAAGTCCTTTTGCAGGTGTGCCCTCCAGTACTGCCACACAGTACTCCAGATGGGGCCTAACCAGTGTCTTGTAAAGAGGGATTATTACCTCCCTCTTATGACTTGTGATACCCCTACTAATACACCCCAACATTCCCCTAGCCTTACCTACTGCTTTACTGGTCTGCTTGGATGATTTCAGATAATCTGTGATGATGACGCCCAAGTCTCTTTCTTCCCTTATGATTGCCAGCAACACCCCTCCCAACCTATCGGTGGCTTCAGGGTTCTCTTGCCTATGTGCATGATTTTGCACTTCTTTGCTTTAATACCCAGTTGCCACGCTTCTGACTATTTTGCCAGTTTATCTAGATCTTTTCTCATTCTACCCACCACATCCAGATCATCTACTCTGTTGTGGATCTTGGTGTCATCTGAAAATAGACAAACCTTACCGTCCAGTCCATCTGCAATGTCACTGAAGAGGACTGGCCCAGGACTGATCCCTTAGGTACCCCACTTGTGACTTGCATCTCTTCTGACTGTATATAGTTTACCACCACTCTCTGTTTTCTGCCCCTAACCAGTTTGCCACCCACCTGACCAACTTCTGACCTACTGCAAGCCTACCCATCTTATTAATCAATCTTCTGTGTGGAACAGTATCAAAAACTTTGCTGAAGTCAAGGTAGGTGACATCAACTGCACCTCCTTGGTCCACCACTCTTGTTACCTAGTCAAAGAAATCTATGAGATTAGTTTGACAGGACCTTCCTTTTGTAAACCCATGCTGTCTTGGATCCTGTGCTCCTATGGATTCCAGATGTTGCACTATCCTTTCCTTTAGCAGTGCTTCCATAATCTTGCCCACTACTGAGGTAAGACTGACTGGTCTGTAGTTCCCTGCCTCCTCCCTGCTACCAATCTTGTGGAGTGGGATCATATGAGCCCTTCTGCAGTCTTCTGGGACCTCTCCTGTGCTCAGAGACTCACTAAACAGTTCTGATAATGGCTCTGCTAGTTCCACCCTTAGCTCTTTTAGTACCCTGGGATGTATGCCAACTGGTTCCATTGCCTTGTCCACCCTGAGCTTAGTGATCTCTTGTAGGACACTTTCTTTTGTGAAGGGACTTGTGCACACCTCCTTCCCCCGTGTCCATGGTCCAGAGCTGTTGGCCCTGCCCTACCTTCTTCTCAGTAAATACTGAGCAGAAGTAGCTATTTAGGATAAATTATTTTCCTTGGTCCTCCTCCTCCACACACTCCCCCTTATCCCCATTGATCTTAGGAATACCCCTTCTGGACTTTCTACTTTCACTAATGTATCTACAGAAAGTTGTGTCCCCTTGTTTTACTATTTATGCTAGTGTTTCCTCGTTTAGAAACTTTGCCTGCCTTACTGCCTTCCCTGCTTCCCTTAGGGAAGTCTAATATGCCTCCCTATCTTCGTACCCCTGCATTCCCTTATATTTCCTGAAGGCCAGTCTTTTGACTCTGACCTTTTCAGCTACTGTTTCTGAGAACCAGAGTGGTTTCCTCCTTCTTTTGCTCTTGATTTTCTGTATAACACAATGGGACATTGCTTCAAGTATTGCATCCTTAATGCTTGCCCACTTTGCCTGTACCCCCTCACCTGTATTTCTTCTTGCTAGGGCTAGCTTAACTCTGTTGGTCATCTTATCAAAGTCAGCTCCTCTGAAGTCCCATATCTCTGCCTTAGAATGGTATGATTCAGTTCTAGTGGCCAAATTGAACCATACCATGTGATGGACACTTGCCCCCAGGTGACCTTCTACCTGGAGTTCTGTGATCCTTTCCTCATTAGTCATTACTAGATCATGGATAGTCCTGTCTCTTGTGGGTTGTTTTACCATTTGTTTGAGGCCCTCCCCCTGTAGGAAATCCACTATGTGTCTAGTTCTGGTGGATGTTCCTGCTTGTATTGACCAATCTGTATCTGGCATGTTGAAGTCTCCCATTATCAGAACCTCCCCTTTATCTGTCATGTTCTGTATATCTTCTAAAAATAATGTATCTATGTCCTTTCCCTGGTCTGGAGGCCTGTAGACAACCCCAGTTCTTATGTCTGTTCCAGGGTGACCCACAGTTCTTCTGGCTCCTTATGTGTATTCTGAATTTCTTGAGCTTTGATATTTTCATTGACATAAATGGTTACTCCCTCCCCCCTTTTCTCACCACAGTCTCTTCTGAACAGTACAAAGTTGGGTACTGAAGTCTCCCAAGTGTGGTTACTAGTGAACCATGTCTCGCTAATGACCACTACATCCAGTTTAGCCTGTCATTGTTGCCTGCAGGTTTGGGATCTTGTTTCCCAGACTGCAGGCATTTGTGTACATGACTTTCCATTGGACAGATTTTGGTGTGTTAGTTACTGAGCGAGGTCCAGTGTTTCCCCTGCACATCGTATGGGAGACAGGCCTTTTTTCTTACCTGGTGATGAAAATGAACTACAAACATGCTGAACTCCTGTTTGCTCACTAGCTGAGTGGGTAGGGGTGTTCTTCCCGTTTGATGTTTTAGGTGCTGCACCCCTCTCCCCATTGGCTAGTTTAAATATTCTGCAAAGATGTCAGATGTCTGCCCCAGTGCACTGACTCCCTCCTTAGTTAGATGCAGTCTATCAAATTTAGAGAACTTCTGCTCCCAAAACTGTTGCCAGTTACCTACATATTTATTTCTTTTTTCCTGACACCAGCCCTTGAGCCACATGTTTAGCTCCCCTACCTCTCCTTTTCTGAACTTTGATCCATCTTCCCCTCTCTCCCAGACAAGCAGAATCTCAGAGAAGGAGATGCCTGGATGAAATGGATGACAGTTTGTCTCCCAGCCTGGTCAGGTGTTCCTTGATCTCTACAACTGACCAGCTGGAGAGATCCTTAGTCCCCATGTGTACATGGAAGACTAGGTTTGCTGGCAAACATGCAGGCTGAGGTAGTGCCTATTAAAAGTTTCATAAAAAAATACTGAACAGTACCCTTTATAAGTTTTCAAAAATTTTTTTCTGAGCATCCTCAGTAAGGTGTTTTGAGAACCCTCTGGTAGGATGAAAAATGTTTGGTTCCTTACAGCATTTTTGGTTTGCACCAGTTATGTGTCACAAACCAAAAAATGCCTCTCACAAACCAAAATTTCTTTTTCCGGTTTCTGGTTGCCACCATCTTTCTTTTTCTTGATAAAGATGGCTGCCAGGCTGGGCATGTGTGAGCTGTATGCTGCTGTTTCTTTTCATTTTTACTTGGTTTTTATTTTACTTACTGCGTTTTCTTATGTTTAATTTATTTTGGAGTCATTCATTTTTGTTTTACTCTCAGTTTATTTCATTTTGGTTCATTTGTGGTGCTCAGCTTTGGCTAAGCATGGTCTGGCATGAGATTGCTATCTCTGACTGTTGCCCCGACTGTTACCTAGACTTTTTGCAGTGTGCAGTGTTGTTGCCATTATTGCTACTGCGTAAGGAATGTGAGACTTCTTATCCAGGATTTTGATGTCTGCTACAAACATTTTATGCTGTAGAGGAGTGATGAGTTTTTGTTATGGGACTGATGCGTGGAGCTGACCCTGGACATCATGTTAATGTATGGCACTGACCCTGGATATAACGTTTTTTAACTGCACAGTCGGTGGTGTTGACTGTGCCACCTTCTTACTGTGCCAGGATAGTGGGGATCTCAGATTTGGGGTTCTGCTGCCCTACGAGAATGCTCTGTTCTATGGAGGAATTGTGAAAATTGTGAGGACTTCTTTGTGTGCTACCAGTCTGCGTATTGAAGCTGTAATGGAGTGACAGGCCCTGGGCTGTACTCTGGTGGGCCAGAAGGTACACTTGAACAAAACTGGCCATTACAGCAAGAATGATCCGACTCCATTGGGGGCCACTAGCCAGATTCTACTGCTTCACAGGGGTCCGAGTACTTATTCAGTCAGGGAGCTGGCCGATGGTCCTACGCTGCCCCTAGACTCTCAAGAAAGACCACTGTGTGGCCTTTATTTGGGCATTTGTAGTGGTGCTGTAGATTATTTCAGGCTGTGGTCCCTTAGGTGTGGAGTTTGGTGGGCCTGTTATTTGCTGGCTCGTACTCCTCAGCTGGTCCTGCTCTGGACTGGATTTATTTTATTTCCTGGATTAACCTGTACCTTTGGATGATTTCCTTCCTTGGATTACTTCTTATTTGTTTGTGACTCTGATTCATCTGTCCTGATGTGGTCTCCCTGGTGGTGAGAGGACCTGGGCGTCCACACTTTTACTGCTTTTTCATTTTGACTGAATGTTTCATCTATGGTTATTTTATTTTACACTGGATTTTATTTGATTAAGATTCTGTTTCATTTTGGGCAGTGAAAGTGCCTGGACTTCCCTACTCCTGGGCTGTGAGAGGGCTGGGGGGGTGAACTTATGTCTGTGTTATGTTTCCAATGAGAGGGGATTACAGTAGTTATTTTGGGATTTAAATCATCCAAATAGTGTGGGATTGGGACGGCATTTTAATTGTTTTAGTTGGATGGGTTTTGTTTTTTAATTGTATTACTGTTGTTTCAGAGGTCCTTTTCAAGTTGGGCACCTGAATGTTGTGTACTTTGGTATTGGCACAATTGTGAAATGTGTAAGTCCCCTTACCCAGTCATGCACTAGTCATTTTCCACTCTCTGCACCCTCCGCCCCCCCCTCCATTTATTGTTGTCAACTTACCAGTGCTGTCTTGTGCTGGGTAATGTTCGTGGGGGGGTTGGGGGTGAGGACATTGGAGGACGAATGAATGCACCTCTCACATTGGGGTGGTTAGACCTAGAAGATGCCTTGGGGTGAAATGGAGTCTGGAATGGGGTAGTCTTTTTCTAGTCCCCATATTCAAGAGCACTGCTTTTTGTAGCAGGCAAGTAGCCAGGGCGGCCCTTGAAGCCCATCCAACTCGAGCGATGTTATGCAATGCCAGATCTATTAAAAATAAGACTGCAATTATAGCAGATCTTGTTGGAACAACTGATCTGGCTTGCATCACTGAGACCTGGCTGGATCAAAATGCTAGCCCTATTTTGGATACTGCAATTCTGGCTGGGTACTCAGTGATACACCGCTCGAGATTGGATCATGGGGGGGTGGCGGTCTGTTTCAAGACCAAGTTGGGCCTCATGAATGTACCAGTTGAGGGAGCTGAATCATTTGAGTGTACCATGGTGGCTGGTGTAGGCTGCAAGTTAGCCCTTGTCTACCGTCCACTCAAGAACGAGATGTGATTCCTGCAGGAAGTAGCAGATTTCATCACTGTCAGGGCATTGGAGTCACCCAGATTGATGGTACTGGGTGACTTTAATGCCTAGGTCGACGATGGACTCTCGCAGTTTGGACAACACTTTCTCTAGCTTATGACATCTCTGGGCCTCACACAGGTTGTTACCTCTGCCACCCACAAACATGGTCACTCTCTTGATTTGATTTTCCTTCTGGGGAGTGAGACCTCCGACTTGGAGGTGGAACCTGTTGGTTGGTCTGGTCATTACATCATGAGGTTCAACTTCAGCACCTCCTTTGAAGGCCTGCTCCTGTGGAGATGGTCACTTACCACCCTTTATGGGTGGTGAGCCCTGGAGGCCAAGTGGTGGTGATTGTCCTCTCAGAGTTTCCTGTGGCCAGCACAAGTCCAGAGAGTTTAGTTATGGCCTATAATAAGGCCATTTCTGTAGCCCTGGACTTGATTGCTCCACTCTGTGCTCATCCTCTTCCTCTTCACCCTCGGGCCCCTTGGTTTGATGGGTCTTTGAGGGAGTTGCAGCAAGTAGGATGTAGGTTAGAGTAGCGTTGGAGGAAATCTGCCCTGGAGGCCAACCACTTTAGATTGGTTGAGCATTATCAAGCTTACCAATCAGAGAATTCCCATAAAGTGGCAGAATTCCCATCCGGGGAGATAGCTGACACTCAGAACTGACCAGCTCAGCTCTTCCAAGCTGTTGACAGGTTGTGCAACCCAACCTGTATGCAGCTCTGAAGACCTTTTTCACAAGTGGAGTGCGATGAACCTGCTCGGTTCTTTGCTGATAAGGTGGCTGACATCAGTTCAGAAATTCTTTCGACTCACCCAATGGGGGCTGCTGATGACTAGTGTTTGGTCACCTCACCTTGAGCTTCCTGTAGTACCTTTGTCTTACCCGAGCTCATGGATGTCATGCGGATTGTTCAGAGTATGGACCCAACATGCTGTAGTTTGGACCTGGTCCAACGTCCTTGATTATGGGTTTTTGGGATGTGATCAGCCCAGTTCTGGCACAGATAGTCCAGTGCTGCCTGGAATCCAGAGAGTTTTCAAGCTCCCTGAAGGAGGCGGTGGTAACCCCCCTCCTAAAGAAAGGTTCTTTGGACCTGGATTCTCTGGCCAACTACAGACCAATCTCAAACCTTCCCTTCTTAGGGAAGGTGATTGAGAAAGTAGTAGCGGTACAGTTGGATGACCACCTGACCATCCATAACACCTACAAACCTCTCCAGTCTGGTTTTCAAAAGAGGTACAGTATGGAGACGGCACTGGTTCAGGTGCTTTATGATCTGCTGAGGGTGAGAGATCAGAGAAGCCATTCTATCTTGGTGCTTCTTGATCTCTCCTCAGCCTTTGACACTGTAGACCATGGGGTGCTGCTTGGACATCTGAGGTCTATCTGTGGATTGACAGATACGGTCCTCAGGTGGTTTACATCTTTCCTCACTGGCAGGAGTCAGAGAGTGGTGTCCAGAATTTTTTCCTCAGACCCCTTCATCCTGCCATGTGGGCTGCCTCAGGGTTCAGTGCTGTCCCCATGTTGTTTGCAGTGTATATGCTGCCCCTCAGAGACATTGTAAGATGGTATGAGCTGAGGTTTCATTGCTATGCTGATAATACCCAGCTCTACTTGTCTTTTGCTCCTGACCAGGATACAGCTGTCTCAGTATTTAATACTTGCCTTGCCAACATCCAGGACTGGATAAACTTGAGTTGGTTAAAGTTAAATGCTGGAAAGACAGAGGTAATGGTAGTGGACCCGGGTCACCAGATAGAGGGGTTGTGGGTTGATCAGCCCTCTGGATTTTTTCTCGGTGGCTCTCAGATCCTATCTTCTGAATGGATGCAAAACCTAGGGGTAGTGCTTGATGATGGGCTGACTTTACAAGATCAGGTGTCTGCCATCGTCAAGAATTCCTTTTATCATCTTAGGAATATCTCCAGGATTAAGCACCTGGTTCCATCCAGTGACTTGCCTACTCTGGTCCATGCTTTAGTGACCTCATGCCTCGATTATTGCAACTTCCTGTACTTAGGGCTTTCTGGGGTTGATATCTGCCACCTGCAGCTCGTGCAGAATGCAGCAGCACGATTGTTGATGGGGGCCTGTCGGGGTTCCCATATTACTCCTGTACTGTGCGATCTGCACTGGCTGCCATTTAGGTGGTGGATCACCTTTAAAGTTGCTTTACTAACTCATAAAGCACTACTTAGACTGGGCCCTGACTACTTGAAAGAGCTCCTTGTGCCTTACCGCCCAGTGCGACAGTTGTGTTCAGCTGACGAGGTATAGCTGGAGATTCCTAGGGTGTCTTTGAAATCTTCTGGGGCCCATGCATTTATGCATGTGGCCCCAACTCTTTGGAATTCACTACCCCACTGGCTACAGGAGTGCACGACTATGGGAGGGTTTAAACAGGCACTGAAAACCTTTTCATGATGCCATGCTTTTGGTGGCACTGAATAATTTGGATCCTCTCTCATTTTATGTATTTTATTCTTATGTTCGTTTTTATCATGATTGCTTTTATCTAGTTGTAAAGTGCCTTGATGGCGTGAAAGGCGCTTGTGTGAAATAAAATGTTTTATTATTATTACTATTCTTGGTTACCCAACAATTTGAAAAAGCATATAAATAAACACTTTGAAAAAAATGCAAAATGATTAATCTTGTTAAACTGGACCTCCAAAGCTAGATTCTGATTTTTTTTTTCAAAACATGTAAGAAATAGTATCTTGGAACTTTGAAAATGCCCTAATCTGATTTTTGGTTTGTCAGATGTCTTTTTGGTTTGAACTGACAAATGTTCACTTCACAAAATGAAAATTTCAGTTCCAACCAAAAATTACAGTTTGTAAATTTAAACTTTTTCAGTTCGAACCAAAGTTTTGTCAGATGTATTTTTGGTTCAAACCATAATTTTTCAGATCAGAAACAAAAACATTTTTGGTTCAAACTGAGATTTTTGGTTCAAATCAAAATGTTTTGGTTTCTACTGGGAATTGAATATTTGAGACAATCTAAATGTTTAACAATTTATTTTGGGGTTTTGAAGATGTGTTTACACCTCAAAAATGTTTTGCTCAGCCAGCCCGGTGGTGCTGAGGGTTGAGGCGCTGGATGCCACACCTCGTACCATGCCGGTGACCCAGGTTTGGGAACAGACTCAGGCTGCTGGGGGTCGGAGGGGAGGAGGAGGATCAAGCATTCCAATGGATGCTCTCCTCCTCCATGGTGGGGGATCCGGGGGTGCCTTCAAGCACCCGATGACCCTGTGCCTGTGGAAGCATGGGCATCAGGACACAAGGTGGCTCTCTGGAGTCGGGAAGGGGAGGACATCATGGGCACTTGATGATGGCATGCATCTGCATGTTGTCTACCTGGAAGTCAGTCCTGCATGCCAATGTCCTCAGCGGAGGAGGGGTTATGGGAGGGACAGGGAGAAAAATGGAAAAAAATCCTCTCGGTCCTAGATGAGGACTGATCCGCGCCTCTGATCACCCTCCCATGGGCAGACCCTGCTGTGTGCAGGCACTCCTAAGGAGGAGTCAGGAAGGGGAGAGATGGAGACAGCCTGACACTCTAGAGGCAGACTCCGTGGGGCTGCTTGTGGGGGTTGATTAGGTCTGAAGGAGTGGAAAGAGAGGTTAGTTAGGTGGAAAAAGAAATGTTTTGCTCATACAGGACATCCGGGTCTTCTGTTGGCAAGGGAGCTGTAGCATTGGCTTTGACATCTACTGAAACACAAAATTCTTTATGTGCATCCACAATTCAGTTTTGAGCTGGGATATTGAGAGAGTATGCTGGGCACCTACCAATCATAAATGATATGGCTAGACATTGTGCACAGAACCTGCTGCCCTCCTCTTCACACCAAGAGAACTTGACATGGATCAGCACTGGAGTTGTGCTGTGCTCTCACCACACCACCTTCCACCTGGGAACAGTTACAGATGGAGAGGACTGATTAGGTTTACACCTCTAAAGACAAATACCATATCAGAGTCACAAAACATTGTGCTAAGTTGTGGATGAGCGCCCCACCATGACTCCATGAGCACCAACTCACCTTATGAGAATGGGAGTAGGGATGAACATTGGCTGGTACTTCTGGCACACTAAGCAGCATAAACAAACCCCTTATGCTCTACCAAGCTGTATATAGTGACACTGAGGAATATGATTCAGGGGGACTCACCCTTACTTGGATCCAGCCTTGCAGTCGCACAACGTTGTTGTACAATGTTATAACTAAGTCTACTGTTTTGCATAAGGTCCAGAGGACCATGCACCTCTGCAGTCATAGCTGCATGGAAGAGCAGGGACCATGCACCTCTGCACTCATAGCTGCATGGAAGAGCAGGGACCATGCACCTCTGCACTCATAGCTGCATGGAAGAGCAGGGACCATGCACCTCTGCACTCATAGCTGCATGGAAGAGCAGGGACTAGAAGACCCTGCACTTCCACACCCAGAAGGACGCTTGGTTGTGCTCATGTGCATCTGTAGCTACATGAAACCACAAAGGACAGAGGGCCCTGTGGTTCTGCACCCCCCCACCAGGCAGCCAGAACAAGTCTTTGGATTCATAGCTGGCAGGTGACTCAATCAATCAATCAATCACTCACTTTATTTTACCAGGCATAAACACCATTGAGCAAGCTCATTTTCAAGGTGGTCCTGGACATATAACAAAACATACAATACAGAAAGTACATGGCACAGATGAAGGCAGTGTTTTACAGGATATGCAAAATTTGGCCAGCATTAGCTGACCTGTCAGGACAAGAATAATAATGTTATAAGAAGGTGTGGAAGGTCATCAGTCCTAATCAACCTCCACTGTTGGTAGTAATCAGAAAAAGGGAAGGCAAAGAAGCAGCTGTGTGAAGGAGAGAGGGAGAGGATGTGAAGGGCCAGGGTAGCAGAAAGTATACAAGGATGCTGGAGGTCACCTATGAGGAAGGGCCTTGATAAATGTTCTGATTGAGGGATTAGTGAAAGCAGGTAGGAAAGAGCATCTTTGTCTGAAACAATTGCAATTTTCCCTCAAGAAAGTGGCAAGCATCTTTTTGAATGTGGATAGGCTTGGGAGTGCTGACCGTTTTAGTGCGCTTTGCCTGGCATTCCATAGGGATGGAAGTGAGAAGATTATTGCAGCCAAGCCAAAGGCTGTATTTACTCTAGGAGTCTGAAAGCAGAGTATTGAGAAATGTCTCAGTCCATAGAAGCCCTTGGCATGTACGAATAAGTTACAGATGTATGTTGGGAGCTTATTTGAGAGAGCTCTGTGGAGCCAGAGAACAGCATTTCTTTTCCTCCTAGCTGATAGAGAAGGCCAACCCGATTCCTGGTAAAGTAGACAATGATGGGTACATAAGGGTAGACTGAGAATAAATCTTAGTGCCCGGTTGTATAGGGTGTCAAGTTTGCTGAGCAACATTAGGGGATAATGAGAGTACATAAAATCAGCTTAGTACAGTATGGGTAGAAATGTAGATTGTAGGAATGCCCTACAGTATTTACCTCTCTAAAGGTATATGCACAATTGTGTTCATTTTTGCAATATACTCCCCACTTGGACTTGGCCCAATCTATCTGGAATTCCCCATCTTTCACTATTAATAAGAACCAGATTCCCCTTCAATGGTTGTCCCAATTGGGGGATGGGAAACTTCTCTCGCTCGTGGATGAAGATGGGCAATGGTTGTCAGTAGGACATACTATCAGGAAATTTCGTATTCTGGCTCCCTCTCACTTTAAAGTTATAGAGTTAAGGCACTTACTTACAATAATTTTTGGTAATACCACCCCTCCACCAGACCGTCACAGCCCTGATACCTGAGGTTTCTTCACTTATTGGATCTTCAGGTGTTATATCTAAATTATATCAGGTTTTATTTTACAGGAGATATAGGGGTTCCTTTGGACCCACAAGATTCTGGAACTCTGTCCTCCCTCAATACCATCTGGATTGGCAATCCCTGTGGAGATCCTGTCATAAATATGTTTCTCAAGACAGACTGCATCTCATGCAATATCAATATTACATAACTTGTATTACACTCCAGTTAAATTACAGAAATGGGGTCTCTTGAATTCCAATATTTGTATTAAGTGTTTGCAGGAAGAAGGAACACTTCTTCACATGTTCTGGTCCTGTCCCAAAGTTTTCCTCTTATGGGATTCAATTAAGACTTCCCTGGACCCTTTACTGGGCCTTCAAGAGTATTTTACTCCTGATATTTGCCTTTTAGGGGACCTGTCTTCTATTAGAGTTAAAGTAAGAAACTTTTTCATATTTCCATGATTGCCTTATTGGTTAAGAAGCTTATTTTACATCATTGGAAAGACAAATCCTCCCCACCTTTCCAAGAATGGGTAAACGAAATCCTGTCCAATCTGCATACAGAAAAAGCGATTGCTAGTCTTCATAATAGATTAGCAGCATATACCAAAATTTGGGATCCCCTTCACTCTCTAATTTCATTGGTTCAGTCTTAATCCTGTCTCAGTTTAAACAGCCATGTGAGCTCCTAGGTAAAGAGCTTAGCACTTAGGGGACACTAGGTGTGTTACTGCAGTAAGGAAGGGATGGGTGGGTTGGGCAGTTACTCTCTACATTGGTTTGTATTTTTACCTCATTCTCATTGTAACTGCCTGTTATTGTGGAAAATGTATTAATAAACTTTGAATTGAAAAAAAAAAGAAATGTAGATTGTACTAGCCTCTTTCTAGCATCTCAGGTTAGGAGATGTTTAATCCAATAGAATATGCCTAACCGCTGCCTTAATTTCTTCGAGATTTCATTCAGATGGCATTGGAAGTTCAGCTTGTTGTTCAACCAGAATCCTAGATACTTGAAGGTTTCGACTATTTCGAGAGATTCATCTAGAAGCATTAAAATCCAGGGAGTGAGTGTCAATCCAAAGCCAGCTTTTGGTGAGAGAACCATGACTTTTGTCTTTTTGGCATTAAGGAGGAGTTTGTGTTTAATGAGATTGTGTTGGAGCTTAATAAAGTCTTGCTGTAACTTCTGCTGTACCTCATCTAAGGAGCAGTTTATGGTATATAGTACAGTATCATCTGCGAATTAATGTATATTAGCTGTTTGTAAATGTGTGTCCAGGTTATTGATGTGAATTGCAAATAGGATTGGGCCTATTATGGAGCCTTGGGGAACGCCTCACAGAAGGTTTTTTTTGTGATGACAGGTCACCTGCAGCTTTGACTTGTTGCAGTCTGTTTGTGAGGTAGTTGGAAAACCATTCGATTACAGAGCTGTCAAGTCCTAGGCTGCTCAGAGTCGTAAGCAGTATATTGTGCTTTACAGTATCGAAGGCTTTGCTCAGGTACAGGAAAAGGGTGATCACATGTTTCTTAGTATCTAGTGCAGTTTGCCAATCTGTGGTTACTTTCACCAGTGCTGATATCATGCTGTGTTTGGCTCTGAAGCCAGATTGTGCAGGGTTTAATAAATCATGCGTATCCAAATGTTCTCTTATTTGGGCATTAACAATTTTCTTGAGTAGTTTCAACGATGCAGGGAGTATAGGTGTATGCTGGTAATTATTCAGATCGTATGGGTCTCCTGACGTGAATAAAGGTAGGATATGGGCAGTTTTTCATGGCTGGAGAAATTCTCCTTGCATTAATGACAAGTTGAATAAGTGTGCAATGGGGTCAGTCAAATAGGGATAGCCAAGTTTAAGGAAGTATGGTTCTATGTTGTCTGTACCTGCACTCTTTTTGGTATCCAGGGAAAGTAGTAAGTCCTTGACCTGCTTGAAAGTGACTGTATTGAAACTAAATACAGGAGGATAAGGTAAGCTTGGATTAGGAGTGTTAATAAGGTGAACAGCAGGGTCACCTTGAAGATTAATTTTACTAATAGGTGAGGTGTCAAATACTAGCCCTGCAATGGCAAAGTGATTGCTTAACTGTCCAAGTATATCAGTTCTGTCTGTATAGGTATGCCCATTGGACAAGATTTTGGTTGGTAGATATGATTCTGCAGGGTATCCTTTAACTTCTCTGAGGATGTTCCAGAATTTGGCTGAGTTGTTTTTGTTGGCTTCTAGTTCCGCTTGGAGGTACCTAGTTTTTTCAGACCTAATTAGCTTAGTGCAGACATTTCTAGAGAAGTGGAATGCTAACCAGTCTGTTTCCAGATGAGATTTCCTCACTCTTTTCCACAAGTGGACCCTGTCCCTAAGTGCTTTCTTCAAAAGAGGAGAGAACCACCCAGGGAGTCTTTTCTTAGATCTGATCAGCCTTAGCGGGGCATGCTTATCAATTAGATTCGTTAAATGGCTATGAAAGATATTGAATACCTCGCTAATGGAGGAGGCTTGAAAGAAGCTCTGCCATCTGATCTTGCTTAGGTCTTTCAGAAATTTGTTCTGGGAGAACTTTTGCATGCTCCTTCTCAATATAAATTTAGTGCCTTGGTTTAATTGCAGAGGCGTCTGATACAGGTAGTAGCACAATGGTCATTTATATCATTGAAGAACACTCCTGCATGTGAAATGTTGTGAGGCTTGCTTACTAGCATAAGGTCCAGTAAGAAACTACGCTCTGGGAATTTTCTATTTGGCCTGGTGTTAGCAGGTGTCATTTGTGCCAAGCCAACAGTATCGCAAAGGTCCTTCAGGCTTTTAGAACTGTCATCATTCCAGTTCAAGTTGAGGTCACCTAGGATAATACACTCTGTATTAGCAGAGGCAGTAATGTTTCAGTGATGTGGAAAGAGAGCCATGCCACCAGACAGAGGATGGTAGCAGGCTACAATTACAAGCGATTTCTCCTTAGTAAGGGTTGATGTAAGAGCAAGGCATTCAAATTCTTTGGGATTCGAAGTAACGTCCATCACCGTAACTGCAAATTTGCTCTTTGCATATATTAAGACCCCTCCTTCTCTAGTTGGTCTATCACAGCAGTATGCATTGTACCCTGTAATGTTAATGGATTTGTCTGGCATCGATGGTTTAATCCAGGATTCAGATATCATGAAAAAGTCAGGGGCTGCATGAATAGCCCAGGTCTGTATATGGTCCAGCTTTTTCAGCAGACTACATGCATTAACATGTAAAAAGCTAAGACCTTTATATTGGGGGAGATATGCAGGGGTTTCCAGAAGAGCAGGTGGGCCTGGGTTTAACTCAATGTTTCCCGAGCAGAGTAGGAGAAGTAGTAGTAATTTTTTTAAAGTACTGTCTTAATCAGGTATTCACATACTGCCCCCTCGGGTGGTGACCGCTGCCGCAGTCGGGATTGGACCCCCCTAGCACTACACAGCTACCAAGACACTCCTGCGCTCTCCAATCAGAAGCCCCCCTGCAATTAAGTACCCAGGCATCCACATACTGCCCCCTTGGGCGGTGACCAATGCCACGGTCGGGATCAGACCCCCCTAGTGCTGCACAGCTACCAAGACGGTCCTGCACTCTCCAATTGGAAGCCCCCCCTGCAATTAAGTACCCAGGTATGGCCAGCTCAACACAGCGGAATGGATCAGGACTGCTGATTTTGGGCAAACCCCCCCCCAGGCCACCTTAAATGCACCTTCGTCTGCCCACTGCTTGCCCATTGGACCATACCTTTAACCCTTTCTGGCTGTTGATAACTGATATTCTATTGCCCTCAGCTGCCCTCTTGTGCCCACAATCATTCCTCACTTTAGCTGGGGAATATACTAAGGAAAATTAGCAAACCCAAATGCTCAACTAGGCAGATTTTCTTCAATCCAACCTTATTACTTTTCACCATGCTTCTGCTAGTATCCCTCTTTCTGCTTTGTACTACCTCTCACTTCCTGGCTCCGCTAAACTCCCCTGGCTTGTCTGCTGACATTAGTGCTATAATTAAACATGTAGGCATCACACATCTTGTCAAGCTCATGATATGTGCTGCTGTGAATGACTCGCTGGCCATGGACCCTGCACCTAGCTGGCACGCGGGTACCCAAACAGGGACCTGGGAAAAAAAACAATACCCGTCTGCAAGTTCTGGCAGATATCCCAAACTTATTGCTGCTAAGATTCTACTACATGACGCTCTAAATATCCTTGGCTTCAGTACCAAGGTACCCCATCGCTATAATCATGCCCCACGTAAGTGTGAAAAGAAAAAGTTTTTAAAACACATGTTGGTTAGCTCTAGAAAACTCTTGCTCCTTCTCTGCTCGGCAACATTGAGCTTAACTGTGGACCCAACATCAGCTCACCAGCTGACCTTCCTAACCTGAAAGGGCTCAGCTTTATGCATATCAATGCATGTAGCCTACTAAAAAAAATCCCTCTTATACAGGCATAGACAAGCCATACCTCCCCAGATATTCTGGTGATTTTTGAATCATGGCTCTGCCATTCAACCAGTAACCAATCTTTCTGCCTCCCCTCCTACTCACTATTCTGAACTGACAGATCATCAAGGGGGGGTGGCTATTTATGTCAAGGACAAGCACTCTGTCTCCATCCTGGACTCAACCTTGGTCCCCAATGAATTTGAATCTCTATCCCTCCAAGTGATCACTGCTGGAATCTCGATTAGTGTTACTGACTGTTACAGGTCACCATCAGCAGGTTTACAGCTTCTAAACCACTTAAGCAACCTTCTGGGGCATAACTCCTCAGAAATAATAATACTTGGGGACTTAAACTTAGACTGGCTTTCCAATGCCGCCTCTCCTCTCAAATCCCTTTGTGACTCCCTGGGGCTCTCCCAGCTCATCACTGAAGCTACCCGTCCAAACAAGAGTAACCCAGCCAAAAGTACTCTGTTGGACCTCATCATAGTTAGTAAGCCTCATCTGTACTCCCATTCTGGAGTCTTCTTCTCTGACATCAGTGACCACTGTATTGTTGCTTGTGTCAGGTCTTGCCATTCTCCCACTCTCCCACCTAAATTCATTACAAAAAGAAGCAGGCGTAGTTTTGATTCTTGGTCCTTCATGGCTGAACTAAGTATCTCCCCTCAGTGGCAGGACTTCTACCTAGCAGAATCTGTGGCTTCCGCCTACGACATTTTTCATGACATCGTGTTAAGTGCTCTAAACAAGCATGCCCCACTAATTACATCCCGAATTAGAAGCAAGCACTACTGGTGGTTCTCAACTGACCTAAAGAGTGCACTGCAGAGTAGGGATCGACTATGGAAAGCTGCTCACAAAACAAAAGTACCTAACGATTGGAACCTCTTCAGGAGAGCTAGAAACCTCTGTACCAAACTGGTTAGAGATACAAAGGCTAGTTATTACCACTCCCAACTTGAAGCTTCCTCCACATGTCCATCAAAATTCTGGAAGATTATTAGAGACATCGAAGGCCACTCCGCTGGCAACCTCCTGCCTGCCAAAATCCAGGTTGGTAATTCCACAATTACTGATAGACCTACTATTCTGGACTCTTTCAATAATCATTTTGCCATTGCGGGGCTAGCTTTTGATTTCTCCCCAGCTAGTACTCTTCGGGCAAAGCTGGGGTTCGATACCCCTGACCCCCCTACATCCAACCCATCCTTCTCTCTCCAAGCCACATCCTTGAAGGAAGTGGAGGATCTCCTGCTCCAGCTGAATGAAAGGAAAAGCCCTGGGACTGGCCTGATCAATCCATTCTTTCTAAAAGCAGGCTTCCGTGCTCTTGCCATGCCTATCACTCACCTGTTCAACCTATCCATCTCCCAAGGTGTCCTTTCTACTGTTTGGAAGACTGCCCATATTGTTCCTATACTCAAGAATGGGGACACTAGCAACCTGAATAATTATAGGCCCATCTCTCTCCTCCCGGTATTATCAAAAATGCTAGAGAAAATTGTTAATGCCCAACTCAGGATCCACCTGGAATCAGCGAACCTCCTAAACCCCCTCCAGTATGGATTCAGGACCCAACATAGTACGACTACTGCCCTGGCCAAAGTTAGTAACGACTGGCTGAGGGAACTGGAGAATAAGAAATTTGTCGGAGCAGTCTTCCTGGACCTCAGTAAGGCTTTCCGACACTGTTGACCACCCCCTGCTGTTATCATCCCTATGGAACATTGGTCTGGATGCTCCCTCTCTTAGGTGGTTCAACAATTATCTAACTGACCACACCTAGCAAGTCAAAGCTGATGGTGAGGTCTTGCTCCCCAAACCTCTTACCCGGGGAGTGCCGCAAGGCTCTATTTTGGGACCCCTGGTTTTCGCAATATACATCAATAGAATTAATACCTCCATTAACAAGGCTAAAATTCATCTCTTCGCAGATGACACTGTGCTCTACACCAGTGGCCCATCTCTTGACACTGTACTCTCATCTCTCCCGAGTGAATTTGATCGCTGCAACTCCAACTCCTTAAACAGAAGTTGCTCCTGACCACAAAAAAAATACAAAAGTCATGCTCTTCTCCCCTGCATCCAATGATAGTGCCCCTCCCTCCCACAGCTCTCCATCCCCTATCACTACCATACTGGGGGATCAACTGGAATACATATCTTCTTTCAAATACCTTGGGGCTTGGATTGACAGTGCTCTCTCCTTCCAGGGTCATATTGAAGAGCTTATAAAGAAGCTCAGGCAGAGACTAGGACTATTCTTCAGGATAAAAAACCTTCTACCAAGGGAGGCTAAAAAATGACTAGTCCAAACTACATTTCTCCCCCTGTTAGACTATGCCAACTTCCTTTATAGCCAAGGTCCTGCTGGTTCACTTGCAAAACTCGATATACTCTACCACATAGCATTAAGGTTTATAATGGAGCTCCCCTACTCCACCCATCACTGTCTCCTATACACTGCTGTGGCCTGGCCTTCTCTTACCATTAGGTGCCAGAGAAACAAGTTACTATGGACCTTCAGAGACATTACCAATAACCTGCCCTGCTATATCACTGATTGCCTACCTCTAACCTCCCTATCTAACTACGCCCTAAGAAGTGCTTCTTACGTAACCCTGCAAATCCCGAAGGTGAGATCCCGCTTCGGCAGGGTGGCATTAAGCCATGCACTTCCTTCTCTGTGGAACAAGTTGCAAAAATCCCTGAAATTAAACCTCCCTTGCACGCTCGCAGCTTTTAAAACTTTAATTACCCACAAACTCAAGGAATCCTGTGACTGCTTCCACTAATACTATAGTTTGTTGCTGTTGTGCTTATCCCTGCCCCCCCACCAGCCCTCGGCGTATATTCCTGCCCTCTCCCTTCCTCTCCCTCTCATGCATCCCCTTAACTGCTGTCCTCTGTGGGGGTAAAGATAAAAAAAAAATTTGCGATTAACTTTTACATTTCTCTTATGGTACCGTAGCTTGTATACTTAGTATTTTTGTGTATGTTAGATCTGTGTAAATCCTGTTCACATCTGTCCTAATGTATACTGCCATGTTGGCAGTACTTGCAATCCTGTTGAATCCTTCTGTAGTTTTTCCTTACCCCAGGTTCACCTTGAAAATGAGCTCTGCTCAACGGTGCCTGTCTGGTTAAATAAAGATTGTGATTGATTGATTGATTGATTGAATCTGTTAAGGAGTCTTTTTTTGTTATGTCTTGTATTTGTGTTTTGCACTTCAGAAGTGGCTTTTATTTGGGTATTGCCATAGTTAGGTGAGGATAGTGCATATATGATTGCTAGAGCCGACAAGGACAAGGGTATTCTTACATGGTTTCTAGGCACTGTTTGGTGTGAGTGAGTATATATCCAACAAGGGGATGTCCCTGTTCTAGATTGTCTGAGAGTATTGGGAAGAAGTAGGTTCAGGTATTTATCAGAAGTAATTTTTTGGCTTTTGAACAGATTAGGAACTGGCAATATGAATACTGTAGTACAAGAATTAGTACTGTGAGGCAGCTACGTGGGCAGTATTGGAATATGTCATTTGGGTAATGTCACCAAAAGCAAGGAATATGCACCAGGGTGACAAGTCTCTTGAGCACTCTTCATTAAGATGGCCAAGTTCTCCAAAGACTGTAGACAGGACAATGGGCATGGCTGGTTGTAGGTCATCCAATCAACTGATAGGGGGTTGGCCTGGCTCATTAACAAAAGAGCATTTAATAGAGGCTGGGGTTGGAGCGGGTGGTGTGGGAAGAAAATTTACAGCAGAGGCAGGCTAAGGCACCCAGGGCACAGAATCAAGCTGAAAGGAGCAGCCGCTGAAGTGGAGAGTCCATGGAGCCAATGGCAGGTAGAGCCATGAAGGCAGCAGCCAATCGATGGTGATCCCGGAAGCCGTTATCCAATCAGGGCTCCCACTATGTTCCTGAGCTTGCAGATCAGGCTTACCCGGGTTGAGAGGCTCCCCTGTGGGCAGGCTAGGTGCACACGGCTGGCTGGCTTCTCCAGCTGCTGCCTCTTCAGGTCAGTCAGCAGCCCGATCAAAGGCTCAGGAGCTGGAGAGAGAGAAAGCAGATTAGGTAGTTTTAGACATAGGAAGTTTAGGACAAAAGGAGTAGAATCAAAGTGTAGGTTAAATCAGGGTGTGGGGGTGCGATTACAGCATCTAGTAGTGTAACAAAGGCCAGGAAAGAGAGTGGGGGAGGTTATGGATTATTACAGATTGCGCTGTAATTTACTATGATGCCATCATGCCTAGATTTTAAGCAAGTGGAAAAAAATTAGCAAGAGAAAGGGAAAATGAGGGTGGCAAAGCTTTAGAAGCAAAGATACAGTACAGAAGCACAAAGTCAAGTTCCAGAAATCATAGTAACACAGGTTATTAACAGTTTACACAGTTTGTTCATCCTCAAACTTTCCCCATCAATAACTTGTTTACATAAGAGAGTTAACAGCACATATCCTTAACATATCTAAATTTACAACAGGTAGTAACAAAGGTGAGCTAAGGACCCCAGGGCACAGAATCAAGCTGAAAGAAGCAGCCACTGAAGCAAAGAGTCCATGGAGCCAATGGCAGGCAGAGCTGTAGAGGCAGCAGCCAATCGATGGTGATCCCGGGAGCTGTTATCCAATCAGGGCCCCCACTACATTCCTGAGCTTGCAGATCAGGCTTACCCGGGTTGAGAGGCTCCCCTGTGGGCAGGCTAGGTGGACGCGGCCGTCTGGCTTCTCCAGCTGATGCCACTTCAGGTCAGTCAGCAGCCCGATCAAGGGCTCAGGAGCCAGGTTGAGAGGCTCCTATGTGGGCAGGTGAGGTGCATGTGGCCGAATGGTGTCTCCAGCCACTGCCACTATGAGTCAGTCGGCAACCTGATCAGAGGCTCAGGAGCCAGGTTAAGAGGCTCCTCTGGGAGCAGGTGAGATGCACGTGACTGGCTGGCTTCTCCAGCCGCTGCCACTTTGGGGCAGTTGGCAGCCCAATCAAGGGCTCAGGAGCCGGGTTAAGAGGCTCCCCTGCAGCAGGCAAGGTGTGCATAGCCAGCTGGCTTCTCCAGCTGCTGCCACTTTGGGTCAGTTCTCAGCCCAATCAAGGGCTCAGGAGCCAGGTTGAGAGGCTCCCCTGTGGGCAAGCGAGGTGTGCGCAGCTGGCTGGCTTCTCCAGCTGCTGCTGCTTCAGGTCAGTCGGCAGCCCGGTCAAGGGCTCGGGAGCTGGAGAGAGAAAGCAGATTAGGTAGTTTTAGGCAACTGGACATTTAAGCATGCATATGGACTCTTTCCTTGGTGCAAGGCCTAGAAGACCCCATGCATCTGTATTTGTTAAGTCAGGTCCTGAAGGAAAATCAGTGAATGAGGCTATGATTCCACTGTTTCAAACATAAAGGATATTCATTACAAAACACTGTTAATGAGCCAGTTAGTGTTCAAGTTATCACCACAAAAATAGGTTAATGTGGTGTTAGGGTTTACAACTCTAACTACCCTCTCCATTCCCAGCAGTAAAAGGACAAGTTCACACAAGCAATCACAGACAGCCATGATTAGGTAAGATACACAGAATACAACTGTTTCCAGCAGACACAAAGGCAGTAGGACTGGTATATTGCTTTTGTGGATTCAATGAAACCTTGAAGGACAAAACTCAATTGTGCAGTATTCTGCAGCAGAGTGACTGCAGGAAATTAGAACTCTAGATTTAGTGCTTGCCGTATTGGTCCTTGTAAGAACAGATCCAGAAGCAAATGATTTGATACCTTTTAATGGACCAACATAGATGTAACAACAAGAACAGAGCACTCTAGCTTTCAGACCAACAAGTCCTTCATCAGAAGCAGGAAATTAGGAAATTTCAGTAGGAGTTAATCCCTTTTTTCATGTAGTACATTGTCACACTGCACTTCATCCTTGCAGAATTTACTGTATCTGCTGCAGAAGCACATGTCCCACAGGGGCCTGTGCTTCTCCAATCACATCAGTGTATGTATTTTGTACCTGAGAATGTTTGGCCTTGTCATGTTTCTTTGCACTTACCAGCTAGCTTATGTCTCTGTTAGTACTGTTTCATACTTGTAATTTGCTTGCACTGGGGCTCCACCCTCCTTTGTTTTCTTATTCTCAATTGTTCACACTTTGTTGTACCTGACATGGAACCTTTGTAGAAGAGCTTTTGCTCAAAGGTAATGTCCAAATCTTGAAATAAATAAATAAATAAAACATTGCACATTGCTGGTGTATATCTTCGGCTGCAGAAGCACAGGTTCAATAGGGACCATCACAGTGGCATCAAGCACAAGGAGTCAGGGTCTAATGGAGGCATTCCATGCTTCGAGTGTCACCGTATCATCAAGAACATGGAGCATGGGTTTGGTGAATGCACACATGCAGGTCTCCACATGCAACTGTGAATGGCTGAGGTACTGAGGGAGTAAGGCAGAAAAAGCCAGAGGAAAAAAAAAACAGAGGCAGGATGAAGACCAACCCCCTGTAGGCCCTGCTTCAGTGTTTGGGCACACTCCACAAACCCTATGGCAGAGAGCGCTGATGTAAGGTAAGTCTCAGAGGAAATGGTTGATGGGGCTGGGGCTGGGGCTGTCAGTCAGAAGGGGCAGCTGAGAAAGAGGATAAAATATGAAAGAAAAATTAAAAAAGGACATGCAGTGAGTCCAGTATTTATTTATTTATTTAATGTCTAGGATTACAACAACCTTTAGCTCATTTACAAAAGTTCCACGTCCAATACAAACAATAAGATATACCAAGGTATTTAAATCATGCACGATCAGCTCCAGAGTTACACAGTGTGAGGAACAGTACAATGTAGGCCAATGCAAAATCAATACAAGTGGCAGCCTGGTTGGCTGTGTCAGCAGGAAGGGCAGGAAATGGCAGTCAATTATAGCCTTATCAAATGGGGAAGAGTAGGGTGATAGGGCATAGGAGTGAAACAGGCCTTACCAGATAGGTTTGGTCCCAGTGCACCAAGAATAAATAGGAAAAGAGGGAATATATGGGGGAGGGTGCAAGGATGAGAGAGTAAAGGGTATAGGTATTATGGAGCAGAGGAGGAGACACAGGAGTGGGCTTTGTTGTAGGCAGAGATAAAGTAGGCTTATTGATGCACTCACATTTACTCATCAGAATCAGATGTGAACAGAGCTCCCCATTTGAACTTCCCAATGTCCTGGGCAGTATTGAGAGTTGTAAGGAGTCCATTGAGCCACAGAGGGGCCCTGACGGTGAAGGAGCACTAGGCTAATGAGGTATTTCTGAATGAAGGGCACCAGGAGGGCATTTCTGGCACTATTCCTAGTGAGGTGCAGGCAGTGTGAACACTGGAGGAGCTTTTGTATATGGGGGGGGGGAGTCCTAGGCATGCTGTTTTTTACTGAGGAGGTATACTTGGTAAATGATCCTAACATGGAGTGTGAGGCAATTGGATTAGGCATAAAGGTACAAGGTGCTAGTTTCCCAGCACCCAGAATCATTCTGCATGCTTCATTTAGTGCCACCTTAACTCTTTTTAAAGCTGTTTTGGAGGCTACGCTGTACACTGTTAGTCCATAGTTTATAATGGACAGCATTGGACTGTAACAGTGAGTCTTATGTCCTCTTGTGTCTGATAGTTCCTATGTCTGTAAAGGACACCTGGTCTGGCATTTATTGCTTTAACCACTTGGTCAATGTGTGGGGTGAATGAAAGGGAGATATCTAGTGTGACTCCAAGGTATTTAAAGGTGAACACTCAGTCAAGTGGTTCACCACTACTGCTCAAAATAACCATCTGGCTTACTTTACCCTTATTCTGAGGCTTGGAGAATACCACAGTCTTTGTTTTTTAGTAGTTTAGCAGTAATTTATTCTTCCTAAACCACTCTTCCAATTTTTGGAAGCTAAGATGGAGCTCCTGATTCAGTGAGCTTATCCGAGGGCTACAAGTGAAGATGGCAGTATCATCTGCATAGAGTAGAGTATTAGATGGGCATGAGTCTGGAAGTGTGTTTATGAAAAGGCTGAAGAGCAATGGTTCAAGTATGGACCCTTGAGGGGCACAGAGTGTGAAATGTTTGCTATCTGATAGTATGCCATTTATCTTTACTTGTTGGGTTCTTTGTGTAAGGTAGCTTCTGAACCAGCTCACTATTTCATAGGATAACCCAAATGCATGATGTTTTGTGATCAATAATTAGTGGTTAACTGTATCAAAAGCTTTTCTGGGGTCTATATAGATAGACCCAATGAGTTGGCCATCATCTAGTGCCTCATGAATGCAGTTAGTGTACTTTACCAATGCAGTTGTAGTACTGTGGGCTTTTCTAAATCCATGCTGTTTGGGGCATTGGATATTGTACTTCTTAAGATGGTCCACAAGTTGATTCGATATGATTCATTTGAGGACCTTCGATTGGAGGGGGAGGGCAGGATAGATTGTTTGCAGTTGGAGTAGACGGCACAATCTCCGCTTATATGGACTGGTGTATCCAGTGCTGCTTTCCATTGTGTGGGGAATTTAGCCTGTCTGAGGGCTAAGTTATAGATTTCAGTGAGGGGTGAGTGACTTTGTTAAGTGTGAGAGCAATCATCTTCATGTCTAGTCCAGCACTGCCAACCCTAGTTTTGCCCAGGGTGCATTTTAAGTACCTTTGAGTTTCTGATACGTTGACTTGTTTGAAGTAAAAGTGGGGGGTGTTAGGAGTTGAATGTGTTTCAGTTGCCTCTACATCACCTGTTACATTGGGCTTGCGATGAAGGTAGTTCAGTGGGAGGATTCCGCCAAGGTTAGTAAATGCTGAGATGAATATGTCTGCTATCTCCTTTGGATCAGGTGTTGTTGTGCCATTTGTGAGGAGCATAGTAGGGGCTGTTTTATTGTCCTTTCCAGTCAGTTCCTTTAGATTGGCTTAAAACTTTCTCTCTCCCCAGCTTTTCTTTAGTTGGTCCCTATAGTAATTAACTATGGCTTGCCTAATTTCATGTGTGCAGCAATTTCTAGCAGCACTGCATCTTTGGTAGTCATTAGGTTTACTGAATGCTATGGCCCTGAGCCATAGATTGTCCCTGGCTTTCATTCTTTCTAGGAGGGACTGGGAGACCCAACCATTGCTGCATCCCCTAGCTTTGCCTTTTCTGACAGGTGAAAAGATGTCGTAGGGTTTTGTGTATCTGCTTATGAAATAATCCAGGGCTAGGTCAACATCATGGATGACTTCAAGGGCAAACCAGTTCAATTGGCTGAGGTATGCCCTAAATGAGGGCAAGGTACCTCTTCTTAGGACTCTGCTACTAGTGACATTGGGGTTTGATGTTGTAAATTTATTTGAGCAGGTGCAGAGAACTAGTGAGTGATCACTGAGGGAGTCAGATAGGACAGTTACCAGTATACAAAGTACTAGTTTCCAAATGTTCAGTTTTATAGCTTTTCAAATAGGTTGGTTATTCTTATTTTAAATATGCACTATATGGTTCCCTGTCTCCTCAATAAAAATAAAATTTACTGCATCAATGCATTAAAACTCATCAAAACATTTTCATATTATGATCTTCATGTTGGCTTGCGCTTGTGCGCCAGCCAACATATTGCGTTAGTAGCAGATTTGGAGGCGTGATCACTGTTGGGTGAATGCAGGGCATGCATCAGTAGGTGTGTCCCTCATTCCCCAATAAGCCAGTATGCAGGCACCACACCAGGAATACATAATGTGGCAAGCACATCTAAGGAAAGGTCTGCTGCATTGAGAGCAAAGCTTGTCATACACAGCGGCTCCTCCCGACGTGCCTTCCCTGGTGAAACATTAGAGTAAACATGGTGGCACACTGCCTGCCACAATGCCAACTTCAGGGGTGCCCAATCCCCCTGTCGGCATGCCCTGACCCAGTTTATGTGCCGACGGAGGAGCCCACGCCCCATTGGCATAATGCACCCCCCCATTTGTTATGTGCCAAGGTGGGGCCCAATCCCCCATCAGCTAGCACCCCTAAACACTCAGCTGGCACACTGGGAGCCCACCCCAGCATGCCAAATGCCCAAGTAAAAAAAAAGTCCCGCAATGTTTTTTTTTAAACTGTAAAAGAAGAAAACTGTCCCTTGCGGTCTGTCCAGCTCCCTGCCCCAACCCGCACCCACCGTCTGTGCACCCTGCCTACCCACACCCCCCTCAGCCCATACTTACATCCGGAGTCTGGCATGACGACCTTCGGCGGACCAGGAACACGTATGCACTTTTCAAAACCGACCGCAAACTGAAGATATGCCAGTGAGCTGTATAATGGCATAAATTGGGGTTTTTCAACTTTGGTGCATATCTCGGGTCTTTCTTGGAATTTTTGCACCAAATTTTCAATATGGGGTTATTGGTGCTCCTTTTCATGAATTCAGTGACTGTCATGGTGTTATTCAGTCCCAAAAGGTGATTTTGCCATCACTGCGTGAAATCACCTTTTGGGACTGAGTAACAAAACGAAGGTGCCACTGTTCATGAGGGGGGCTCTCAAAAAGCCTATGCTGCAAATTTGGTGAAAAAAATCAAAAAAATGGCTGTTTTATGAGCGTGCATTGCGCTGTTTCCACGCAGGCATGAATTTGTAACATTTTCACTCCAGATTTTCAAAATTGGCTTTTTCCCCACACCTCCTTATGAACAGTACAGTACAGCTGTCATTTTATTTATCCTGGCCAAAATGTGTTTTCACATGTCCGGTGAAGAATAATGCAGTCACTGTGTGAAATCAGTGTTCAGGAGAGTTTCAGAAAATGACGGTGACATTGTTCATGAGCAGAGGTTCTAAAATGCCTATGTTGAATATTTGGTGACAAAAGTCCATAAAATGACTGTGTTACAAGCATGCATTGTGCAGATTCCATGCACCCTTCTAACTTCACAAACTTGCAATATTTTCATGCCAGATTTTCAACACTGGCATTTTTTCACACCTCCTTATGAACAGTACAGCTGTCATTTTTCACAGCCTGCCCAAAATGTGTTTCCGCACCTGTGGCGCACAATGGCATGGTCGCTGTGGGAAATCAACTTTTGGGACAGATTAACAAAATCACAGCACCACTGTTCATGATGGGAGGTCCCAAAATGCCTTTGTTGAAAATGTGGCAAAATAAATCCCCAAAATAATTGGGTTACGGACATGTGTTGCGCAGTTTCTATGCATGCTCATGACTTCGCCAATTTTTCATATTTTCATTCCAGATTTTCAACATTGCCATTTTTTTACGTCTCCTCATGAGCAATACAGTTGTCATTTTCCACATCCTACCCAAAATGTGTTTTCATCCCTGTGTCACCAAATAGCATAGCCGCTGTGCATAACCACCTTTCAGCTAACAAACTGATTATGCTGCTGTTCATGAGGTGGGGTCACAAAAAGCTTATGTTGAAAATTTGGAGTGAAAATGCCAACAAGTGCCTACAACATTAGGGTTTACAACTGTAACACCCCACCCTGTAGAGACTGCCAGGCATCAGGGGTGTGACTTGGGATCATTGGCTGTAATGCTCATGCCATTCCACCCCACCCCACCCCCACCCTGCAGCCAGTGACAGGCATCGAGGTGTGCCTTGCAGTGTTTAGCCCTAAAGTTCACCCCATTCTCCTATACTGCACCTGTCTCAACGTATTTCTGTATGGAATAGGGTAAGTATAAGGCCAAAGCACACCATGACACTTGTCAGTGTCTACAGGGTAGAGTGAAGCCAATTCTTCTATACTGCATCCGTCTTAGTGTATTTCCTTATGGAATGTGGTAAGTATAAGGCCCAAAGACCCCAAAGCACACCACGACACTTGTTAGTGTCTACAGGGTAGGATGAGGCAAAATGGCATGAGCGTTATAGCTGATGTCCCAAAGGCACACCCCAGGACCTGTCAGTCTCTGCAGGGTGGGGGTGGGGTTGGCATCAGTTCCATGCTTCACTGCCATTCCTATTATGCTTCTCTAACTCCTGCACTACTAATGCCAATACCAGCGAGACAACATTCAGCATTGACAAATGCTTGTTTGCAAATGCAAAAGCAGAATACATTCTCATAAAATAATTAACTGCTGCTCTCAAGACAACACAAAGTACAATGAATGTCATCATTGGTTGTTCCTTGCTTCTCCTAATGGTTAAAACAAACTAAAGGTATTTATGTGGCAGTGACTTTCATTATCAGCTCTCCACCAAGGTCATTTTATGCATTCTTTAGAAGGTTAATTTACTATCATACCAATTCATGAACCAGTATTAGGAATAGCTGATAAATATTATTAATGTAAAGTCACATTTGGAAGCATGACATTGAGTTATATTAAGTCAAGGTGCTGACTTTCTCACAGTCTCTACCAAAACCATCAATTTTACTTATCAGCTATTCAAGGATTTTTATTCTTTGACCAAGACTAGTTTTTACATTCTGTACACTTGCCTGTACAGTTCATTTAAAATGTCACATTATTCTTTTACAATAATTAGTATTAAATGTAATCTGTCCTATACTCCTCCAGGTAGAGCAGGATTGTGGTTAGCAGTCCACTGGAGAGACACAGTGTGAAATAAAATGTTTATCACTAACAACAACTGTTACTGCAATGTCATAAAAAAAATGATAAACAGTGGTTGAGCCACCTAGCAAAATGGTTGCAGGATCTCATAGCTCTGAAAAAGCCCTCATTCTATATGTGTTTTCCTACCTATTTCAACATAGCTGGATGGCTAAGGACACTCTTAGTTCTTAAGTGTAACACTACTCAACTTATCAAGCAGTTCTGTGGGACAGTTAATATGTGCACACACTGTGCTGTGCTGTGCTATGCTATACTGTGTTAGTGTGCTTGCAGTACTGATCAAAAAATTAAAAAAAATTAAATGCTACCTTTTAAATTAAAACAAAAATCTGAGAAGGTGTAACAAGACCAGATGGTATTTAGTAATTTTGTCACATGATTAGGGTATCTGCCGTACACCCCACATTTTTGTTTCCAGTTTTTATAGTGCTTCCAGAGTATTCAGTGGTTCAGTTTACATGGTATTTGTGGGACATAGGGACATGCACTTTTGTAGAGAGAAGTACTGTTGCAATGTGGGTATCATGTTTTTATATAGAGCTATATAAATGCAGGCCTCTCATGGGCCTGCAGTTATTCAGCCAAAAGTCACTGTGTATGTCTTACACTCATGGTTTAAGTTTCAGCAGACAGAAATACTGTTG
Source organism: Neoceratodus forsteri (assembly GCA_016271365.2). NCBI lineage: Eukaryota > Metazoa > Chordata > Ceratodontiformes > Ceratodontidae > Neoceratodus > Neoceratodus forsteri. The sequence goes on along the minus strand of CM028138.1, from coordinate 1,662,317 downwards.
CAGTTTTTTTGACATGGATTTTGTAGTACTACAAGAAAAAGTGGGCTCAACAGCACAAGAAAAATACACAGTTGCATAAAGCTCCAAATAGCAGCAAATTTTAATATTAAAAGGCAAAGCACCATCAACATTTCATACCACCCTGGTGCTTTTTCAAGATGTCTTGAAAAAGTGCCAGGGCAGTGTGAAATTTTGATGTTGGTATACAGGGGTGCTTTACCTTTTAATATTAAAGTTTGTTGCTATTTGGAGCTGTAAGCAACTGCGTTTTTTCTTGTGTTGTTGAGCCCATTTTTCCTTATTGTACTGGGTTTCCTTTTAATGTGACTCCAGCTTACATCTCCTGAGCCGTGTTGTTTGCACTTTTATGGATTTTGTAGTGCCTGCACTTCTGCAGCCAGAGGTCAGTGTGTATGCCTTACAACTGTGGCTGCAGAAGTGCAGGCCTCTCAGGGGCCAGCAATTCTGCTGACATAGTGATGCACATTGATATAGCAAGGATTTCTATTAGGGCTGTAAGATTGCAGGCACCATAGGAGCCTGCACTTCTGTTGCCAGAAGCTGGTGTATATCTCTTAGAGTGTGATGAGTACCTGTGGCTCCAGAGGTGCAGACCTCATAGGGACCAGCCCTTCTGCAGACAGAAGTAGTGTTGCTGTTTGGATTTAGAGGAGCCTGCACTTCTGCAGCCATAGGTCAGTGATTTTATTTTGTACACCTGTGGTCGCAGAAGAACATCTGCAGCCAGAAATGTGTATATCTTACAGGGTGCATGAGTATGTGTTGCTAGAGAAGTGCTGACCCATAAGGGCTTGCACTTCTGCAGATGAAAAGCTGCAGGTGTCTATGCTTCTACAGAGAGACGCAGTGTAGTTATTTGAGTACTGTGCATTTCTATCTGCAGCCAGAAGTGAGTGCGTACAGTGAAGTCCACAAGGATAATGTGCAGTGTCACAGTTTCCCTGCATGCAAAAGGGATTCACTCCCATTAGGAATTGCATTGTTCCTGGAAAGACTGTACTGCAGAATTGTGCAGAGTTGGACTTGATTCTGGTGAGCTTCACTTTATGTCTTACAGTGTGCAAGCCACAGATACAAATCCAAGAGGGCAGAACATCAGTTCTACAGCATTTGTGTCTTCTGGAAACAGTTCTATGTCGTATGTCTTACCTGATGATGGCTTTATGTTGTTGCTTATGTGGGTGTGTCCTTTTGATTCTGAGGGGAAGCTATGGTTGGAAACCCTAAAGCCAAATTTCCCTATGTTCTACTATTGTAGCAAGATGTTGAACCCTAACTGGTGAATTAATGCAATTTTTTTTTTACAAAGAATATATGTATATTATAGCACCCCTATCATTAGGGCTGATTAGTCTGTTTAATGTTAAACCTCAGATTTTGCACATTAATATCTTTGGCTCATTTTGATGAAATGAACTGGAATTTTGTATGTGGAGATACACATGTCATTTCTAGAAAAAAAAATGTTTTTTCCTATACTTAACATTGTTTTTTTTTCTCTCACCCACAGCTTACATGGAAAGGAATTGTTGCCCCAAACTAGCAGGGAACATGTGTCATGTCTCAAGACAGTGCCTTTGACAGGTCTGGTGAAAACATATCAAAGGGTTCCAGAGTTATAAGACTTTAAATGTTAGTGTTTTCCGACTTGCACATGCTCATTAAGGGTTTTGAGATAATGTTCTGCAGCTAAAGTAACATTTTGATGCCACATATGTCATTTTGAACTTGGGCCACTTGTTTGGCACCGCATCAAACATTTTTTTTGTGCTGTGTCAACCACCCTCTTGTTGATTATTTTCACAAACTGACAAGCATGGAAAATAAATAAAAATACTGCGACTGTAATAAACAAACATCAGAACCTAGTTAAATAGGACCCGTTTAACTAGATTCTGATGTTTGTTTTTGAAATTATGTCCAAAGATGCCTTTTCTGAGCACCCACAATCATGTGTGACCAGCTTAGCAAGTGGAGCACTTCCCCAGCAGTATCTGTATGAGAATACCAGGGATTTCTTAACTTCTGAAGCTGCAGCTGAAGTCGTGCTACTGGCTGCAGTGTTATCTGTGAGTTGCCCTTTTCCCTGGCGTCTAGTGGCACCCCCACCCACCGATCATTGTCGCTGGTGTCTAGTGTCATCTCCCACTCTCTGATCTCCATCCCAGAATTTGTATTTAAAGCTGCAGTGCAACAAAATATGCAACAGTGCAGATTTTTATTTTAGTTGCTCTATATTCTCAGGCAGTGTTTAATAGTCCCTCCCCAGCTGCTCGTTATTTGAGTTCAAGCAAGTGCCAACATCATGGGGTCCAATCCCTGTGTCAGCATTGAAATCCCCCCAGCAGTGTGTGACACTGGAGAACCCATCCCCAGTGTCTCTAGATATTTATTTAGTTTAAACCTGTAAAAAGAAAAAGTTTTCTGATGTCTTTTTTTAACCTGAAAAAAGGTCCAGCAACATCCCTTCCCCCATCCCAACCCTCACAGTGAGCAACCACCACCCCACACCCTCTTACCCTATACTTACCACTGGAGGTCATAGGCTTTCATCTTCTGTGTACCAGGATACATTTGCACTCTTCAAAGCTGAACTGCACACTGATGAAGGTAAGTGCCCTATAATGTATCACAATCACCTTTTGGACTTATGTTCATAACTTTGCCATTTGTAGGACTTTATTTTTACCAAATTTTCAACATAGCCTTTTTGAGACACCACCTCATTGACATTGTCACTGTCATTTTGTTTATCAGGCCCAGAAGGTGATTTTGCAGTTGCTGAATGAAATCATCTTTTGGGACTGAAAAATAAAAATTCACCACCAGTGTTCATGAGGTGGGGTTCCAAAAAGGCCATGTTGAAAATTTGGTGAACAAATTTCTAAAAATGGCAGAGTTATGCATTTTCAATGAAATTTTTCTATGCATGTGTGTAACTTTGGTAACTTTCAACATTTTGTCTCCAGATTTTCAACATTGCCACTCACCTCTGAGGCTGGGAGATCAGAAAGCTGTGGGTTCTATTCCCACACCAGGCACTTGAGTTAATATCCCAATACTGACACTGCAATGCAGCATGGGGGGGGTGCTGTACTCCTGAGATGCCATCTTTTGGATGAGATGTTAAACCAAGGTCCAATTAGCCTGTTCTGGTGGTAGTTTAGGTGGATGTTAAAGACCCCATGGCACTACTTGAAAAGAGTAGGAGAGTTTTTATTAAGGACACAAGACTTCTACAAGATAATAGATTGAAACAACAAAAAATAAAACATCATTTAGAGGCAAAAAATGAGAATTACAAACAAAAAATAATTATGAGACAACTAGGATGTTGAATACAGAAAAAAATTAGGGCTGATCAAACCACCAATTCTCACAGTTTTTCCATAAGGACATCAATCATTGAGTAGAACCATGGACCTAATCATAAGCATGTAGATGCTGGATTTATAGTAACACAGAATGAGTAACTTCTGACTGAGTCAATAATGTATGTTGAAAACCCCATTTGCATCTTGCCAACCAAAGTTAATACTTCAAAAGTCCAGTTAAAACAGCAAGTGTACTAGAATGGTATTTCAATCAAGGATCTGAATACACCCCTAAAACTAGGGTGTCATAATCAACTAAACCTAATTCAGTTCTGGTTAAAGTCTGTGCAAATAAATCCCAAAACATGACAGCAAATGGGCATTCAAAAAATAAATGTGATTGTGTTTCCAGAAGGGTGTTGTAAGTATTCCTAGGAGAAAATCTTTAACTCAATTGTTTATGTTTATGTGAGTTTCTTACACCTAGTCTGCCATGACAAGATAGCCAGGTCATTTCCCACGTATGTTCTGGCAATCTAGGATCAATTAATAATTTAGGAGCAGATTCGGAGGTTTCCTGAATTCCAAAAGGGAAAATTAAGGGTTCCCAGAAATTGCCATCAAGGAGATTGTGATAAAACTTCTTTTTGGGGAAGAGAATGATAGCTTCTTTAGTGACATTCCATTGTTTAATTTTTTTAAAAATAATTCTCATGTAAAACAGGTGGGTTCCTTTTTCCAAACAGCCTGAAAATGTTTCTTCCCATTTGCCCACAGAATAATTAAAGAAAGTAAGTCTGTGTGGAGCCAAGTATGCCAAATCTTAGTATAAGGTCCAAAAATGTGTTTAATATTATAAAAAATAAAATTGTTCATGAAGAAAGCCACAGGGTTCACCATCCCTGGACCTCCTTTCTCACAAGGAAAATAAGTAAAGTTTCTTTTCACAGGGTTTAATCTGCTGCCCCATAGGGCTCTAAAAAAAGACTATATAATCTTGTTTCCAAATCCCATGGTAAAGGAAAAATTGCACTAATATTTAAAAATATAGGTAGAAGTTAAGTTTTAATCAAAATAACCCATTTTTTTCTTTGATATCTGCATAGACTTCCATTTCTCAATAAGTGCAAAACCTTCATTAATTTTTAGAGTCCAATTTAGTTTTTCTACATCAGGCTGCCAAAAAAGATGCCTAAATGTTTAAGCCCACCTTGTACAATGGGAATACCAGCCACAGTGGTTTATTGCAGGGTTGAAATACCTAACTGTAATGCTTTACTTTTATGAGCGTTAATTTTAGCATTGGCTGCAGTTGAAAAATCCTGCAAGAGGTGTTGTAAGTGAAGCCCAGACTGTGAGACAGCTAAAAATAGACAAAGACCATTGGCATAAGCCAAAACTTTAACAGGAGGAGTATCATTTGACATAGAGATCCCTGCAATATCTGGAGAAAAATTAATTTTTTGAAGTAGTATGTCTATACCACATATATATATATATATATATATATATATATATAATAGGGCTAAAGGGGCATCCTTGCCTAACCCCTCGTGTTTGTTTTATTGTCTTACTCTGAAAACCATTAATCATTATTTTAAACGTGGCACTTATATATAACATACAGATCCAGGAAATAAACACCTCAGGTATTCCATGATGTCTTAAAGCCTGATAAAGGAACTCGTGTGAAATACAGTCAAAGACTTTCTCCTGTCTATAGAAAGCAACAATTCTGGTGATCCATTAACCGTTCTTTTATGAAAACATTTTCTGATCTGTAAAAGGTTGTCAGTAATATTCTTCTGTGAAATGGAACAAGTGTGGGAGAAGGAGATGAGTTTAGGTGTGATGACATTGAGACGTTTAATTACTATTTTAGTCAGAATTTTCTGATCTGAATTTAACAAAGAGATAGGTCTCCAATTATTCAGATCTGAGAGTTCACCTTTTTTATGTAATAAAATCATGCAGGCTTGAAGCCATTCACAGGTGAGACAGCCATTCTCAGGAATTTCATTAAATAATTCTGTTAGAACAATTGTAACTACGTGCTGAAATTTTTTTTTGCATAATATTTTTATTAATTTTCATAGTTATTTATAGACATCACATCACATACAGACATATAAACACTCAAACAGTAACACATTACAACCTTTAAATACAAAATACAGGTGCAATCATTTATACATTCCATTACATTTTCTCCATTAAATTGGTATAATGTATGCACTAAAGTATACACTTCCATATCTTTATTATATGTCCCTCCTTGGGGTATACACTTACAGTGTCAGATGTTAATAGCCATCCGCCTTATCTAGCATCCCAACCCTGTTCTCAATACCATCCCTTCCTCTAAACTTAAGAAGGGGGGGTCCAATTCCTAATAAAAGCTTCCTCTTGGTCCCAGAGCACATGCGTCAGCCTTTCCAAGGCCAAGTTTTGTAAGATCATCAGTTTCCATTGCTTCTTGTTGGGTTTAGTATGAGACACCCTGTGTTCTGTATGCAATGGCGGGCCAGAATGAGCAACACTCTCATCCATCTGGGGAGTGGTGTCCACTCATCTCCCTCTCCCACCTCCATTCCAAAGAGACAAACCAGGGGATCTTTTTCTAACTCCTTTTCTGCTATTGTGGCAATTTCCACCACCACCTCTCCCCAAATGAGCTGTAGTACAGGGTAAGTCCAAAAGCAATTTATATAGGTGCCTCTCTCTGTTTCACATCTCCCACACAATGGGGATGCTGAGGGGTGTGCCTTATGTACTAGTACCGGTGGATAATATAACTGGTGGAGAAATTTATACTATGCCTCCTTATACCTGTTACATGCCATGATCCCTGAATGCATTGGGAGTACTACACTCCAATTTTCATCAGTAATGGGACACTCCAAATCCTTTTCCCATAGCTGTCTTGTTTTCCCTATTCTATCTCAGAGTGTCTGCCTCCCTCTCATGACCGCTTTTCCAATAAAGCATGTGGGGTCCACTCTGGCCTGGTATATCAGGCTTTCCACACAGTCCAGTTTAAGCCCCTCTGCCCCCTCCCTTACAAGGCTACTCACAAATGCCCTCACCTGTAGGTATCAGAACAGATGCTGCCTCCCCATACCCAATTTCTTTTGCATATTTTCAAATGTGCAGATGTTCCCTTGCACCATTAAATTCCCTATACTTCTGATTCCCTTCAGTTCCCATTCATGGAAGCCCTTATCCTCCAATCTGGGCAAGAAGAAAGGATTATGTGCCACTGGTAACAACATAGTCTCACCTTGTTGTGTCCACCCCACTTTCAATTCTGTCGCCAAGCCAGGAAACCCTGTTCCACCAGTAGATTACCATTACCGCAGTGTTGTACGCCCTGGCTCCCCTAGTATGAAGGTATGCTGTGAGCCTACCTGGGGCTTCCATTTGCTCCAGATCTACCCACCTGGCTTCTCTAGGTTGGTGTACTCCAGCTGCAATATATTGTAGCTGTGCTGCCAGGAAATAGTTATGGACGTCTGGGAAGTTCAGGCCCCCCCTTATTCCTCTCTGTTTTTAGTTTCAGTAAGCTAATCCTTGGATGTTTGCCCCACCAAATAAAATTAGAAAATGCCTTTTCCAACTTTGCTATGTCCCCCTTCTTAAGTCCCATATGTAACATTTGCAATGGGTACAAGACTCTTGGGAGGATGTTCATCTTTATGATGTTCACCCTACCTAACCAGGATATTGGTAGTTGTTCCCATCTACAAAGATCTGCCCCTATTACTTTTAATAATTCAGTATAGTTCAGTCTATATAGAGAGCCCAATGACCTACCCACTCGGATATCCAAATAAATAAAGCACTCCCCCACCTGTTTCAATCCCCATTGTTCTACCCCATTTTCTGTCCCTGGGAGATGCATTAGCTCTGATTTCCCCAAGTTTATCTTGTACCCTGAAAAGGCTGCAAACTCCTCCATCAGGGAGAGCAATGGGGGCTCAGACTGTCGCGGGTTCTTAATAAATAAGAGCATATCATCCGCGTACAGAGCGAGTTTATGCTGGGACCCCTGTACCCCTTCGATCCCATAATCGCTCCACAGTTCTGTATCGCTGCTGCCAGTGGCTCTATTGCCATTGTGAACAAAAGGGGGGAGAGAGGGCAGCCCTGCCTTTTGCCCCTACCCAGTTTAAAATTCTCTGACAACTCCCCATTTACCATAATATGGACCCTAGGTGCAGCATACGTGGCTTGCACCCATCCTATATATGGCTCACCCAGACCAAACTGGGACATCGCCTCGAATAAGTATTCCCAGTCAACCCTGTTGAATGCTTTTTCAGCATCCACAGAGATGATACCTACTTCTTCTTTTCTCTGGTTTGCTCTCCATATAATATTGAGGAGGCGACGCATATTATGATATGACTGATGCTCTTTAATGAACCCAGTTTGGTCTGGGTGAACCAACCCTGGGAGGATACCCTCCAGCCTGCATGCTAGAACCTTTGCTAATATTTTTAGATCACAATTGAGCAGGGAGATGGGTCTATAGGAGGCACATTCCTCTGTGTCTTTCCCTGGCTTAGGTATTAACTCATTCAGGCCTAGAGACGTCTGTAGGCGGTGTCTGAAAGCATAGCCCCTCAGGACAATAATGCCTGTAGACGTACTCAACTGACTTTCACTCAGGCCCAGAAACGTCTGAGGAAGTCAGCAGTTTTTACCTAACTATTAAACAAACCGAATTGCTTAGAATTGAATGCATAGCACCGTTAGAAAGGCAATTTTGCTCTGAACAATTTTGCTGCAGATACTTTGTGTCTATCATGTATACTTTGGGAGTTATTCATACTTGTTTAAGGTATGGTGTGCATGGCTAACATTTGTCTCTCAAGCCTCACCTAAGCACCTTGAATAAATCTGAAAAAAAAAACAGTTGTTTGGTATTTCAGCTACTATAAAATAAAAACTAAATGGATTACAATTGATTGCATAGCACCATTAGAATGGATATTTTGTGCTGAATAATTTTGCCACTGATACTTTGTGTCTACCACATATACTTTAGGAGTTATTTGCATTTGTTTAAGGTATGGTGTGCATGGCTGACATTTGTCTCTCATGCATCACCTAAGCACCTTGAAAACAATCAGAAAAAATCAGTTGTTTGGTATTTCAGCTAGTATGAAATAAAAACTAAATTGATGACAACTGATTGCACAGCACCATTCGAAAGATAACATTGTGCTGAACAACTTTGCCACTCATACATTGTGTGTAGCACTTACGGTTCAAGTAGCAGTCACATTTGTTTGTGGCATGCTGATTGTGGCTTGATTTTGCTTAGAAAGGCTCAGGATGCAGTGCTAAGAGTATACAGGGCACAAGTGGCAGAAGTCTCAAAGAGCTCTTGTGGTGTGAATGAGTTAAGCATATAGTGGCATCATAGCATGTTGTGGGTAGGCTTACCTCTCCAGTCTCCTCATCTTGATGAAAAACCTCACTTAGCAGCTCCCCTATCTGCCCTCTCATTAACTTATAGTATTCTGCAGGGAAGCCATCCGGACCACTAGCTTTTCCCCCCTGCAACTTCTGTATTACATTCATTATTTCTATTTTAGTGATCGGCTGGCTCAGTTGTTCCCTTTGGGCCTGTGTAGCCTCTGGTAAATTAATTCTACCCAGAAAACCCCACATTTGTTCCATCTTTCCCATATGCTCAGCTTGATACAATGTCTGGTAAAATGTTCAGAAGCATGTCTTTATACCCCTTGTATCCTTGTGTAGGGTCCCTAATCCATCCTTCACCTCAGTAATATGTGTTATTCCTTTACCCCCTTTAATTAGTCTAACTAATAATGGGCCAGGTTTATTCCCCCATTTGAACACCTGCTATTTACAAAAGAACCACACCCTCCCTGTTTCTTCCATAAGGTGGTCATTTAAAGCCTCTCTTACTGTCCCCAGGAGCGTAACTGTCTCACCCGTTCTCCTCCTGCAACTCTCTTTTCCAGTTCCTTCAGTCTCCTTTCCAATTCTAATCATTTCTCCTTTTTTTGCTTTCTAAGTCTGGCCATATACTCGATAATAACTCCTCTCATGTAGGCCTTTCCCGCTTCCCATAGGGTTGCCTTAGACACCTCCTCTGTAGCATTATTCTTCATGCAATACTACCACTGTTCAACTAGGTACCCCTGAAACTCCTTATTTTTAGCCATATACATGAGGAATTTCCATTGCTGAGGACCTCTCTGCAATTCCCTAATTCACAATTTCAAAATAACCATGGCATGATCAGAGACATCTATAGGGCTATGCAGGATGTTCTGCACCCTCTCATACCAGCCCCTAGGCAGATAAACATAGTCGAGCCAGGATCATGTTTTATGTGGATTGGAGAAAAAAGTGAATTCCTTCGCTCCTGGGTTGGCCGTATGCCACCCGTCAATGAGGTCTAGGTCAGCCATGCCCACCTGCCACTGTTGCATGATCTCTGACCTCCTCCCTTTCCCTTCTGAATGATCCATAGATGAATCCATTGTCCAGTTAAAGTCCCCACCCAGGATTAATCCTGGGAATTGTTCTTTTATTAACAGATCCAGTAAGGACATACAGAATTGCGGGTTGTATACTGCAGGGGTATAAATACAGCCAAACGTCAACCTTTCCCCCTTAAGTTACCTGGAGATAAATATATATCTTCCCTCCTTGGGGTCTTTAACCACTTTAGTAACTTCCATGGGAGAACTTTATGAATCAATATAGCTACTCCTCTTTTATGTGCTGAGAAGGAAGCCACATAACACTTCCCCACCCAGTTCCGTGCCATCTTGGCATGTTCGGCATCCGTCAGATGCGTTTCCTGAATAACCGCTATTTGTGCCCCCACCCTTTTCAGAGCCATCAACAATGATGTCCTTTTAACTGGATTTGCTATTCCTCTTACATTCCATGATACTACAGTCAGATTTTGTGTCTTATCCATTTTTACGCTCGCTTGCGCGCATGCACAAGGAACATTTTGGGAGAGTAGCACACTTGGAGGTGTGCCTCTCCCATCCAATGCACTGCTCCCTTGAGCAGACATGGTGGTCCTGCACCAATGGGTGCAGGAGCTCAGTATGACAGCGGTGTTCCTCTGATTCAAAGGAAAACACCGCTGCCATACTGAGCACCGCAGCCATCCCCTCTGTCACGCGCTCCCCCTGCACATGTCATGCCGCCCCCCAAAGCTTTTCTGCCACACTGAGAGCCCATCCCAGCATGGTAAACCTTGTTTGTTTTGCCAACAGGGGTGCCCAATCCCCCGTCGGCTCCATGGCCCCACCAAGCCATCCTGCTGCCATGCTGGGAGCCAACCCCAGCGTGGCAAACTGTTCCTTTGTTTTGCCCGTGGGGTGCCAATCCCCGTCAGCTCCTCAGCCCCCACACATCTTCTGCCACGCTGGGAGCCCACCCCAGTGTGGCAAATGTCCCGCGTCGTCTTTGTTTTTCCCTGTAAAACAAAAGCGGTCCCTTGGCGCGTCTCCCAACCCCTACCACAACCGCACCACCACTGTGACCCAGCCTCCCCACACCCCCACCCCATGCTACCTCCGGACTCCAAGCGCGACAATCTTCGGTGGACCAGGAACACATCTGCACTCTTCAAAGCCGACCGAGAACTGAGGAAATGCCGGTAAGCTGTATAATGGGCTACATAGGGGGGTTTCAACTTTATTGCATATCTCAGTCATTTTTTGGAATTTTTGCACCAAATATTCAACATGGGGTTTTTGGGATGCCTTCTCATGAATGATGTCACTGTCATGGCGTTATTCAGGCCCGAAGGGTGATTTCGTAGACACTGTGCAGTCACTGCATGAAATCACCCTTTGGCCTTGAATAACACCATGACAGTGACATCATTCATGAGAAGGGGTCCCAAAAACCCCATGTTGAAAATTTGGTGCAACAATTCCAAAAAATGACTGTTTTACAAGCATGTGTTGTGCAGTTCCTACGCAGGCTCGTAAGTTCCCAAATTTTCAATATTTTCATTCCAGATTTTCAACATTGCCATTTTATCACACCTTCTTATGAGCTGTATAGCTGTCATTTTTCACATCTCACCCAAAATGTGTTTCCGCCCATGTAGCGCACAATGGCGCAGTCGGTGTGCAAAATCAATGTATGAACACATTAAGAAAATCACAGTGACTCTGTTCATGAGCAGATGTCTTAAAATGGCTATGTTGAAAATTTGGTGAAAATTCTAAAATGACTGTTTTTTAGCTGCTTGTTACGCAGTTCCTACGCATTCTTCATATCGTTTGTAATTTTCAATATTTGCACCCAGATTTTCAACTTTGGCATTTTACCATGCCTCCTCATGAGCGGTATAGCTGTCATTTTTCACATCCTGCCCAAAATGTGTTTCTGCCCATGTAGTGCACAATGGCGCAATCGGTGTGCGAACTCAATGTATGGGACACATTAAGAAAATCACAGTGACACTGATCATGAGCAGAGGTCTTAAAATGGCTGTGCTGAAAATTTGGTGAAAAAATTCCTAAAAATGACTGTTTTATGGTCTGCGTTCGCAGTTCCTCATGCGGCTAAGTAAGTTCGAATTTTCAATATTTTCACTCCAGATTTTCAACATTGCCATTTTACCACACCTCCTTATGAGCACTGCAGCTGTCATTTTTCACATCTTGCCCAAAATGTGTTTCCGCCCATGTAGTGCACAATGGCACAGTCAGTGTGCGAACTCAGTGTATGGGACACATTAAGAAAATCACAGTGTCACTGTTCATGAGCAGAGATCTTAAAATGGCTATGTTGAAAATTTGGCAAAAATTCCCTACAAATAACTGTTTCTGACGTGCATTGTGCAGTTCTCGCACTCATAAGTTTTCTAATTCCAATATTTTCCTCCAGATTTTCAACATTGCCATTTTACCACACCTCCTTATGAGCAGTACAGCTGCATTTTCACCGCCCTGCCCAAAACATCTTTCCCCATGTAGTACAATGGCGAGTCGGTAAAGTAAATCAATGTATGGGACACAGTAAGAAAATCACAGTGACACTGTTCATTAGCAGAGGTTTTAAAATGGCAATGTTGAAATTTGGTGAAAAAAATTCCAAAAATGACTGTTTTATGGCGTCGTTGCTACAGTTCCAACGCATGCGCGTGGGTTTGCAAATTTTCAATATTTCCTCCAGATTTTCAACATTGGCATTTTACCACGCCTTGTAGGCAGTACAGCTGTCATTTTTCACATCATGCCCAAAATGAATTTCCAGCTATGTAGCGCACAATGGGGTAACAAAAAGATGATGTTGACAATTTATTGTGCAAATACCAGCAATCGCACAGGGCATTAGGGTAAAGCACCATACATGCCAAACACCACTGCAAATACCTGCAAGCGAATGTTCAGCATTGACAAATGCTTGTTATATATTTGTTTCTCTAAGAATCCCCAGCCATTGATATAATAGAAATCACTTAATCCAGTTAGGAACCACAACTTGACTCCAAACCGGCCAACATCCCAGTCACATAATGGAGTTAACATTGTATTAGTTCTAATGATTGCACCAACACACAAAAAAATAGTAACAATAACAACTGTAATAACAAGTTTAACTACCCACAACTGTCCCCCCATTTCTACTATCATTTATGAACCCCTATTTTCCCTACAATTCACCACATTCATCTCTCCATTCCCCCCTCCAGCCTGACCTCCCCTTTTGATACCTCCCCCACAATATGTAGACTTCCCTGCCACTGTGTTCATGTTGTTCACATTATCTTTCCACAACAGTCTACTCCCCCCATCTCCTCCCGTTCTCCCTCCATTGGCGACATTAATTGCTTCAGAAACATGAGTGTCTCAAGAAGTCCCATTACTGACGTTTTCAGCCCTGCTGCCCTCCCCACAGCTGATTTGTTCTGTTTGACAACCCCCAACATCACAATAATTCTAGTGCCCCACGTCGTTTCTCCTCATTATTTTTTGCATTTTCCTCCTTACCCAATGACCTCAGAACTCCAGCACGTACCGGAGAAGGATTTGGGCTGTAAGCACCTATTCCTAGTCCGTTACCTCATCCACCTACACAATCCCCGTACATAGGCCTTAAACATTATTCATTTCCCCTCTTCTCCAAGGTGCCATTCGTGAAACCATTAGGTGGGTTCTCTGTAAGAAGCGTGTGGTAGGGAACGCAGGTCATGCTTTTAAATCTCACATGCTAGGACCCCCTCCCCACCAACAGGCATGTCACTGCTATGGGGATGATTGCATGCCTCGTTTACAGTTCAATGTCATTTATTTATTTAAGTCCTGCACAGAGGTTTCCCAATTTGGTCATCATACAGGCTTCCATTATTACAGTTCCATGCCACAGTGCCCTTCCCATGCTATATTGCAGAGGCCCAGCACTACCCTGCTTGCTGCAGGCCCTTTTATGTGGACCAGAGTTCACCCACCACACAGAGCCATGCACAGTTCCACACTATCTTCACTCAGGCCAACAAAAAGCAATGCATTCGGAAAAGAAAAGAAAGTCTTACTGGAGTTCTGGTTTCAGGGGCAAAGAGAAAAAACATCCAATGCATGAAAAACCAAAAAGGAAAGTGATCCCTCATCTTCACTCCATGTTTCACCAGCCTTCCAGCTCATCCTAGCTTTTTTCAGCAATTAGACAAACTGCTGTGCCTTGTCAGCTTCCCAAAATGAGAAAGTCACTCCCTCGTGCTTGATCTTTAGCCTAGTAGGGTAAATCAAGAAACTCTTCACTTTAAGATCCCTTAGCTATTGCATTATCCCATTGAACAACTTCCTTCTCTTAAGCAGATGTGCTGAGTAATCTTGAGATAAGAACAAGTGATGTCCCTCATAGGTTAGATTTCCCTTCTGTCTGTATGCCTACAGGATCTCCTCTCAGTCCTGAGAATTGTGAAATCTCACGATCACTTGCCTCAGAGGTTGGTCTGCAGGTGGCCGGGGCATGACAGCCCAGTAAGCTCACTCCATTATAAGGCACCTCTTCGCAGGCTGCAGGCCCAGTAGCTCTAGCAGAATTCTAAAGCAGAAATCCAAGCCACTCACTCTCTCTCTCTCTCTACCTTCTGGTAGCACTCATAAATGGAGATTTAAGTGTTGATGGTAATTCTCCTGGTAATCAAATGCCTCTTTAAATTCTGCCAGTTCCTTCTGAAGGGCTAGTACTTGTCTGGGAACTGCTACCATCTTGTCTTCCAGGTTAGAGATTCTGTCCTCTACATCCATAATTCTATTAGCCTGTGCCGTCTGCTGCTCTTGTACCTCCTGCAACTTTAAGTCCAGCTTCCCCTCTAGCTTTATCAGTCTTGGTTCCAATGCTGCTATCGCCTGTCCAGTCAACTCCCAGCCAAGCTCGGTGACCTCTGCTGTAGACAGCAAGACAAAGTCTGAATTTTCTCCTCCTGCACCGCCTGCTGTCTTCTTAGCACTTTTGCTGGCCAGTCGCTGGCTCTTCCCCAGATTGGGCATCAGATAGTCATCCATATTGTTGTCCGGTACCGTGAGGTTAGTGATTCTTACACTTTAGAGGTATTTATTTTTGTTTTAAAACTTTTATTTCTGCTGTCAAGAGAGAGCAGTGAAGAAACGCGTCTGTCCAGTTAGTTGCTCATTAGCGCCCCCAAAATGTTTTATAAAATTCTGAATTAATGCCATCAGGCCTAGGAACCTTATGTGAAGGCTGGGCTTGAATAGTTTTGGTCACTTCAAGTATGGTTATAGGTTGTGTCAGAGAAGCCTCTTCTGAGGAAGTTAAAGTAGCCGATGGTAAATCATTAAAAAAGTAGTCATGCATACTGGTGGTATTACCAGGTGAAAAAAGCTGTTCATAAACATTTTTCACATATTGTAAAATTTAATCACTATGCTGTAATAGAATACCTTGATTATTTTTTATACCTTCAATGATTTTTGTCTTATTCAATTCTTGATTATATTTAAAAATATCTACAGATCCCTTCTTTAAATAAGTGTCAAATCTCTGCACAGTTTTCAAAGTTTTAGCCCTAACATACAAATAATGTTTCATGTCAGACCTAATACAATCAATTTGTGTTTTATAGGACTGTTTAGTAGTAGATTGCAAGGTAATAAGTTTAAAAAGTTGAGCTCTCAGCTGTAAATACTGTAAATAATCATGATTACCTTTTTTTTTTTTTTTGTCCTTTAGAGGAAAAATAATTTATGTTCATGTTTTGTATCAGGCCACCATTCTGAAATGGTGTCATAATAAACAACAATTGAAAGTTTACCCTGCAATAATTCAATACATTCTTGGCATAAATCAACATCACTTAATAAGGAAGTATTAATATTCCAGTAACCTTTTCCCAGTTTTCTAGTGCCCAGAAGATTCAGAGACACATGTAATTCAGCGTGATCCAAAAGTACATTTCCCTGGATCTTTGCTCCCTGGACTTTATCACAACTGGAGAGAAAAATAAAATCAATTTTGGTGAATATAGAATTTCTAAAATAAGTATGACCCCCCTTTAGACTGAATTTGCCTAAAATAGTCTAACATATCAGCACTTTGGAGAATAGACCTTAAAGCATTTGTGTCACAGAACAATTTAGTTGTAAGACCTGTCTGGTCCTATAAGTCCAAAAGGCAATTAAAATCTCCCCCCATAATAGTGAATTTTTCCATATACAAATATAGCTGCATCACTTTAAATAATGCTATCTGTTCTCTCTTAGTCTGGTGGGCATAGATAGTACCTATTCCTATTTGCATATCCCCTAAGAGAATGTCAAGGAGTAAAAGTCTCCCAGGCTCTATGTCCATAATTCTCGTGACCTTAACATGAAGTAATTTAAATAAAATGCCAAACCCAGAACAGGGTTTCACCCCTACAGACCAGAAAGATGGTCCCCAAGGCCAAGATTTTTGAGCATGTAAAAGGTCATGTGTAGTTCTGAGTCTGGTGTCCTGCAGAAAAAAGATGTGTGCATCAGCTAAATGTAAAGAAGAAAACAGTGTGTGCCTATGAGCCACATTTCTGATTCTGTTATAATTTTAAAAAAGTAAATTTAGATTGGCAAGTGTCAGAATGAGTAAACAGGCTAAGGTCTTTTTTTTGTGTGTCCATTTATAGGTCTTTTCTTTTTGTGCTGGTGTGTCTTCCAGGTCCTATGCAACTTTGAGGGAAGATGCAATAGAAGATAGATCAGACTCTTCTCCTTTATCCTCTGTGTTATTCTGTAAAGCAGCATAGCTATTCTTAGTTTTAATAGAGTACCTTCTTGACATTTTGGACTTTGGTTGCTGCTTGTCCTGTTTTTTTTTTGCCCCCCACAATGGTGAAATCATCTGGAGGGGCTGTGGGGGAGGCATGTCAAGTGGGGCTGTTGGGGGGGTTCTTCAGTAGCTTGTGCATCTGGAAAGACTTCTGGTACCTCAGGAGGAGAAGATTTAGGCTGAGGTGGAGGAGGTACTTCCTGTACTAATACAGAAGTGATGTTTTGAACTGAAGTAGGAATAAGGGATTGAGACTTTTCCTTCTGTTGTTGGGCTTCGAGGACCATTTCTTCCTGAGTATAGAAGGAACCTTTGTGATGAGCCGCCATGGAACACATTTTATAGCTGTGGCCTCTTTCGTCGCATAAGTTGCAGTGAACTGGGTTTGTGCAAAAGTAATTGGAATGACCAGTTTCTAAGCAGAAGTCACAAACCTGAACATCACAGGCATTACTTAAACGTGATAGGGAGTAGCATTGGTGGCAAGATTTTGGCTGCCTAGAGTAAAAGCAGAAACCTCTGTCTCTACCAATGTAAAAACTACTGGGCAAATGTTGGATTCCAGATTCAGAATTTTTAAGTTTCACCTTGATCTGCCAGTCCCCCCATCCAGATAATCTCAGAATCCATAATTCGCTGGGGCCTCTCTATTGCTTCCACTCTCTGTTTGACCCAATGCAAAATATCAGAAATTTTCACCCCCTCATTCTTGAATAAGATGTTAATAATTCTCCAAGTAGGTTTGTGCAAGGGGATGACTATAAAGGGAGACCATGCAGGGGAGTGCTTAATAGATTTATATTTCAGCCAGAATCTGGCCAGTAATACAGAAGATCTGAAGCTAACATTGAATTGAGTGTCCCCAGAGGTGTGAATCAGGGTGAAAACGTCCATTGCAGTAAAATGCATAGTCTCTTTCAAAAGCTTTCTAGCAACATAAGCCTTATTGGGTGGTATTTCCAGACCCACAACATACTTTAACAGGACAGCATTTTTTTGTTTAGCTGGCTCCCCCAGGTTGGAAAATAGATCTGATAACTTAAAAGTATGAGATGCAGTACCATGATTCTTCTGCTTGTCATCATCTGCAGCATGCGGAGGGGAAGCACTGATTTTGACTTTCCTGCTACAGATAAATTTTGAACATCCATAGCATCTGCCCAGGACATGGAAGGGAGGATAGGAGCACTAACATGTGAGACAGGTAAAGCAATCATGACTGGTGTAGTTTCTGTAGAACTTATACAGACAGACAGACAGACATAGATGCAGTGTTAAGTTGTGAAACAAAATCAGGACTTACTCTGGAGCATGATGGGTTCTGCAGAGTTATGGGAGTTAGTCTGTCTAGCTGCGAAGCAAAATGTTACTGAGAACACTGTGGTTCTGGAGTTGTCTGGGGGTTGGGTTCGGTCACAAATCCGCTGCCATTAGAGATCTCGGTGATAGGTTTGACTGAGTAGGAATAACATATTGGCCGTAGTAAGCAAGGAGAAGAAGCATCAAGCGGCAGCTTGACTGCTGAACTTTGGATCTTTTACCATCAGGACAGAATCAGAGAACCATGTAGCACTGTCTGCAGATTTTTTCCAACCTGCAGTGCTCAGATAGTGTTCCGGAGTCTATTGCTGATAAGCTGTAGAAAAGGCAAGATCAAGACCTGGAGATGAACACTCAGAAGATTTTGTATATTGGGTTTCCTGTGATGCAAGCAGAACATTACCCTCAGTGTGTTCCAGGTGTTGTAAGGTACCTTCCTCTTTTTTAACAATTGTATAAGTCTGTCCCAGTTTTACTTTCAACATGTTCTGCATTGACAGGGACTCTAGCTGTCTACTAGTTGCTCTTAATGGTTCCTTCAGATGCTCCTTAGCAGTGAGAGCAGCAGCTGTCTGCTTCTGGAAAGCTAGAATCTCAGGTTTAACTTGTACTTTTTGGATATTAGGTTCCTCCACATGCTGGGGAAGTTCTAAAAGTTCAGGTATTTCCATATCCACGTCCACTGGCCCAGAAAGGGCTGCTCCTTTACTATCTTCACACAAGGCATCCTGATAGTCAGAATCCACCATACAGTGTTCTCCTCCTGCACACCCAGCTCCCTGGTTGGCCATCTTGCCAGCCAAGAACTGGACAAGGGTTCCCCCTACAGCAGAGTAGGGGAATTTTATTAAGGACATCAAAACTTATACTAAGATTTCAAAAGACAGTCATCAATACAAGAATACCAAGGTAATTAACAAAAAAAGGAAATATAAACAGCAAAAACATTCTTAGATCAATCTTACTTGAGTCTCCAAAAATCAAAATTCAAAGTGGATGATACCACCAGTTTTCACAGTTTTTCCATAGACAGAGTAATCCTGCTTTAGTAAAATGAGATTGATCTTGATAGTATAAGTCTTGTAGTTGTTTTTAACACAATGTATGATTTTCATTTGAGTCCATATTGCTTGCTGAAACACAAATTTGCATCTAGATAGCCAAATATAATATTTTAACACACCTGTTAGAACTCTTAATGTACTGGGATGGTACCTTAACCAATCACCTTTGTATATTCCTAAAGCTAATGTATCATAATCAATTATGCCATATTCAGGTTTGTTATATGTCAGAGATAACATTTGCCAAAAATTAAGAACATATGGGCATTCAAAAAAAGATGTGGTTGTGTATCCAACACTCCATTGCAAGTGTCCCTGGGGCAGAATCTTTCACCAACTTGTTTGTGTTTGTGTGTATTCCTAACCCCTAGTTTATCATGACTCGATAATCAAGTTGTTTCCCACATATATTCAGGTAGCCTAGGTTCCATTAATAATTTAAGTGTGAATTCTGAAGTGTCTGGAGTGCCAAGTTGAAATATTAAGGGTTCCCAAAAATTCTCTTGTATTAAATTCAGATAAAATTCTTTTTTGGAAAACAGCATACCTTCTTTAGTAATATTCCATTGTTTAATCTTTTTGAAAATAATTTTTGAATACAGAGGGATGATGTCTGTTTTCCAGATTGTATGGAAATGCATTTTCCCAGTATCCCAAAGTGCAATTAACTTGTTTAAATTTATATAAAGCCATGTATGCCAATTTTTTGTATGAAGCAATAGTATAGGTTTAATATTATGAATAATAAAGTTTGTAAGAAAAAAGCTACAGGGTTGTGCACGTCTAATCCTCCTTCTTTACACAGCAGATAAGTGTAATTCCAGTTTATGAGGTTAAGCCTACTTCCCCAAAGGGCTTGAAAGGAAAAAGACTGTAGTGTCTAGTTTCTAATTCCCAGGGTAGTGGGAAGAGTGCACTAATGTATAAAAATATAGGTAGCAATAAAGTCTTAATCAGCAGTACCTGCTTCTTTTTGGAAATTTACATATTTTTCCATTTAGATGTAAGGGCAAAGCCTTCATTAATTTTCTTTTCCCAAATGGCTTTTTCAACCTCAGATACCTCAAAGTGATTCCTAACAATTTAATGCCCCCAGAAATTATGGGAATGCCAACTACAGTGTCAAATTGTGGTATATCAGTATCAAACTGTAAGGCTCAGCTTTTTTGCGTTTTTATTTTAGCATGAGATACTACTGAAAATGCTTGGAAAATTCATTGAATTTTATAACCTGATTGTAAATTACCCAAAAATAAACAACCATCATCAGTGTACACCAGAACTTTCAAAAGTGGACTGCTTACTATAGTGGAAATACCTATGATATCTGGGGACATGATAATTTTTTTCAAAAGAATATCTATCCCAAATATATGCAATATAGGACTTAAGGAAGGGACACACTCGTCTCATCCCCTGTGTTTGTTTTATCACCTTACCTTGGAAACCATTAATCATTATTTTGAAAGAGGCATTACTGTAAAGTAATTGAATCCAAGAGATAAAAGATTCAGATATGCCATGATGTCTTAACTCATTATCTCCTGGGCAGCCATTTTTGTGTCAGATAAACAGTGGATAGTTCAGACTTCATATGGAGCTATCGGAGGTAATGAGTTAAGGCTTGATATAAAAATGTATGTGATATACAGTCAAATGCCTTCTTTTGGTCTATAAAAAGCAAGAAACTCAAATTCCTAGTAGTGGCACAGCTATCTATAACTTCTCTTAGTTGGATGAGATTGTCTAAAATGTTCCTGGTAGGAATGGAATATGTCTGGTCGTTAGACATAATTCTGGGTGCAACTGTATTGAGACATTTTCTTAAGATTTTAGTCAGAATTTTTTGATCTGAATTCAGTAAAGAAATAGGTCTCCAGTTTTTTAGATCCAAGGCATCTCCCTTTTCAAATACAAAAATCATACTCTGTCAAAGCCATTCACTAGAAATATGATTGGTTTCTAATATTTCATTAAATAATTCACAGAGTATTAATCTGACCATTTTTTATGTATCTTGTAAAATTCTGAGCTAATTCTATCAGGTCCTGGGACTTTATGTAAGGGAAGAGTTTGAATGGCTTGGTCAATTTTTAATAAAGTTATAGGTTGTGTGAGTTAAGAAATTTCAAAATCTGATAGTTTTATGGCTGGTACTGTAAGTGCTCAAAAAAGTGGTCAGTTCATTAGTAAAAGTATCAATTGGAAAAAAATAAGTTTTGTATTGTGTTTCCACGTAGCTTAGCATTTGTTTACTCTGATTTAACAGTACGCCTGTTCATTTTTAATACCTTCAATAATTTTTGTTTTATTTTGTGCTTGATTGTATTTAAACATATCGATAGACCCCCCTTTTAAGCCGAGTTCCGAATCTCTGTTCTGTTGCCAAAGTTTTGGCTCTATCATAAAGGTATTCTTTCATTTTAGCCTTAATACAATCAATTTGATTTTTGTAAGATTGTTTCCACGGTTGATTGTAGTGATGTAAGTTTAAAAAGCTGAGCTCTAAATTGTAAGTAGTGTAAATAATCTGCTCTACTATTTTTTTGTCCTCTTCGGTAAAAAAAGGTTTTCAGTTCTTGTTTGGTGTCACATCATCATTCTAACATAGTGTTGTAAAAAACAACTACTGAAAGTCTAGCTTGCAATAAAGCTGAGCAGTCTTGATTTATCATATCATTAGTTAGTAAGGAAGTATTTAATTTCCAATATCCTTTGCCTAACTGCCTAGAGTCTGTTAAGTTCAGAGATATATGTAATTCTGTGTGGTCGTAAATGGCATTAGCTTGTGTCTTTGCATTCAAAATTTTACCATGACTAGTAAGAAAGATGTAATCTATTCTTGTTGAAAGACTACTCCTAAAATAAGCATGGCCCCCAGAGGGATGGATCTGCCTATAGGAATCAATCATATCTGGGAATCAATCATATCTGCTGTCTGAAGAATTATTTTAAGTGTATTTGTGTCACAATATAGTTTGTCAGTAGTACCTGTTTTACCTTTTCTGTCTAGATGGCAATTAAAATCTCCACCTGAGATGGCGAATTTTGCTGTATGTAAATAAGGTTGTAATGTCTTAAATAACTCAATGCGTTCACTTTTAGTTTGAGGTGCATAAACACTACCAACCCTCATAGGTATATTTCCCAAGATCACATCTATTAGTAAAAGTCTCCAAGGTATTATGTCCATAATTCTACTCATTTTAACATTAGGAAATTTAAATAAAATGCCCACCCCAGAACAAGACTCCTCCCCCAAGGACCATAAGGATATACCCCAAGGCCAGGACTTCTGCATGTTGAGAATATCTTGCTCTGTTCTGAGTCTAGTATCATGAAAAAAGAAGATTTGTGCATTTACCAAGTGTAGAGAAGAAAATAATATGTACCTTCTTTTTATATTCCTTATACTATTCGCATTTAGGGAGACTAGATTTAGCTGAGAGAGTGTCAGAAGAAATAATTAGATTAAGACACTTTCTTTTGAGTCCTTTTGTAAGTTTTTCTTTCTTTTCTGTTTCCACTGGTACCCCTTCCCCTTCTGATGCTTCTTTCAATGAAGAGGCAATAGAGGATAAATCAGAATCGTCACCATCATCCTCTGTGTTAATTTGAAGTGCTGATTAACTGTTCCTTGTTTTAATGGAGTCTCTCCTGGATATTTTGGATTTAGGTTGTAGCTTTTCCTGCTTTCTCTTCCCACCCTCCACAGTAAACTCACTTTGTGGGGTTGTGGGGGGAGACATGTCCTGTAGGTTTCCTGGTGAAGATTTCTTCACACTTTGTGTGTTAGGTAGGCTCACAGTTTCATTTGGTTGTTGAATGTCTAATTGTACCGTAACCAATTCTTTCTACTTTTGTTCAGGGATGGGTGCCTGTTGTGAAGTGGGAAAGAGAGATTGGGTCTTATCTCTTTGTTTCTGGGCTTCTAAGACCATCTGCCCCTGGTCATAGAAGGAGTCTTTATTATGAACAGTCCAGGGGCATGTTTTGTAAGAGTATCCTTTCTCATCACACAAATTGCAAAGTACCAGGTTGAGGCAACAATAGTGAGAGTGGCCAGTCTCAAGGCAAAAATCGCAAACTTGGATGTCACATGTGTTACTGAGATAAGAAAGAGAATCTCATTTGTGGCACATTTTATGTTATCCTGGATAAAAACAGAACCCTCTGTCTCTGCCAGTGTAAAAATTGCTAGGCAGATGTTGAATATCTGCATCAATGTTCTTGAGTTTCACTTTTATACGCCATCCCCCTGTCCATATGTTTTCAGTGTCCATGGTTGGTTGTGATCTTTCGATCGCCTCCACCCTTTGCTTTACCCAGTGCAGTATGTCAGAAATATTAACCCCTTCATTTTTAAACAAAATATTAACAGTTTTCCAGGTGGGTTTAGTCAAGGGGATAACTGTAAAGGGGATCCATACAGGAGAATGTTTAAGACTTTGATATTTTAACCAAAAGGGGTCCAGCAAAAAGGAAGATCTAAAACTAACATCTAATTGCATGTCCCCTGAGGTATGGCTAAGGACAAATACTTCTGTTGCTGTAAACTGCATGGTTTCTTTCAAAAGCCTTCTGGCTACATAAGTTCTGTCAGGTGTCTCCTCCAGACCCACTCTATATTTTAAATGGACAGCATTCTTTCTTTTAGCAGGTTCCCCAAAGTTTGAAAAAAGATCTGATAATTTAAAAGTTCTTAGGGTAGTTTTATTTGAGTGTTGCTCCTCTTGTTCAACCTGGGGGGGCCTGAATTTTTGAAAAGTCTGGTAATGGGTGCTCTTCCATTATATCTGCCCACGAAGTGGAGGGGAGTATTTCATTTTGTTTGATAACTTCATTTGTCCCTGTAACATTATTTACATTCCCTTTATAGTCCATATTTAACATTAATATGCCTTGCTTCCCTTCAGTATGAACAGAAAGTGGGATATGACTTACGTTCTGTTGAGTAAGATCCTGCTGAGTTGTGGGTGCTGTCTCAGGTTTCAGCTGAATCATGGTTTGTGAGACCAGAGTCTGTGGAGACTGAGCGTTGGGTGTGATCTCAGTTTTAACGTCATTCAGGTTTGACATAGCAACTGAATCGTCTGCTGTCTGAGCAGTATCATCAGAATAGCACACTGGCTCTAGTAGAAGAGAGGAATTAGAGTCACACTTTAATGCTATCACTAGAGCTTGGATTTCTTTTGCCGTAGGGACAGAAGAAGAAGTCCATGTTTTACTGTCAGCTGCTTTCTCCCATCCAGTGGCTTGCAAAGCATGTTCTGGAGATCAACACAGGGCTGCTTCATAAGATTGCTTAGGTTTTCCTGGAGATGAACACTGCGTGGGGTTATGTAGCTGGGCTTCCGATTGAGTATTTGGAACATTACCCTTGGGGTTTTCCATGCTCTGCAAAGCTGCTTCTTCAGCTTCCAGTAATTTCAGGAGTTTATCCCACCTTTGTTTGAGTTCATACTTTTTTTTGTAGGAACTGGATCCTGTTGTCAGCTGGTAGCTCTTAAAAGTTCTTCTTTAGAATATTTATTTACCAGCGCTGCAACTGTTTGCCTCTGGAAGTTCAACATTTCTGGATGGACAGAACTATTGGTGTTTTTAGGTATTGTCTCAAATTGTGAAATGTCCATCGCTTCTTCAGTATCCAGTTTTGTATTTCCCTTACCAAGATTCGTAGCTGTTTCAATGTTGTTCTCCTTAGTATTTTGCTTTCCAGATACCTCTACTCCAGACTCATCTCTTGCACACCCTGCTTCTCGGTCAACCATCCTGCCTACTGATAGCTGGACAAAGGCTCCCCCTACCAGAGAGTAGTGGAATTTCCCCAGTGTCCTTGTCAAATTCCCCCCATTCACTAAAAATATCACCAACAGCTTAATCTGGTTCAAGATCAGTTGGCATTCATCTGTATCCCCCTTCCCCCTGAGCTGTGCTTAAAAATAAGCAAGAATTTGTCTAGTGCACTTACCCGGTCAACAAAAACTAAATAAAAAAAGAAATAATATAATAAATCTCACACAACCTCATGAACAGTATAGCTGCCGTTTTTATATCCTGTCTGAAATATATTTTTCACTTCTGGCATGGAATGGCATTTTTCCATGGATTTGAAAATTTTCATCTATAGTGTTTATGAGGTGAGGTCAGAAAAAGACTATGTTGAAAATTTGGGGTTAAAATATGAAAAAAGGCCAAAGTTATGACCATTCATTGCAATTTCGGTATGCATGTTCATGAGTTTGGAAGTTTTCAATAATTTGACCTAGATTTTCAATATAGACATCTTATTACCCCACCTTATATATGTTATAGCTGTCAGTTTTCAAATCCTGGCCAAAATGTGTTTTCACACCTTTGGCGTGGAAAGGCATTGCAGTTGCGCAGAAAAATGTTTTGGCTGGGATTTGAAAATTTTCTGTACTCGGTACATGAGGTGGGGTAGTAAAATGGCTGTGCCCTGCACTTCCACAGCTACATACATATATATGCATTTATGGAGGAATGGGAGTGCAGGGCCCAGTGGGACCTGTGCTCCTATAGGCAAATATGTATACAATTAAACTAACTCAGAAAGTAAGGAAATGCATTTCAAAAAACTGCATTAATGCTCTAGTTATGAATAAAGTCACAAAAGCAAGTAAATGTGGCATTTGGGTTTTTAAATGCTAATGCCCAACACCCACCCTGCACACACCAATAGGCATCAAGGGTGTGCCTTGAGGTTGGCCCTAACACTCACCCCATTCCATAAATAAATAACCTGAGATGGGAACACTATAATAGAATGGGGTGAAAGTTGGGACTGACCCCAAAGCTCACCCCCAACGCCTGTTGGTGTGTGCAGGGTGGGTGTGGGATGTTAGCTTTTAAAACCCTAACACCACATTTCCCTACTTTTTTGGCTTTATCCTTAACTAGAGCATTAACATAGCTTTTTTTTTTTTTTGCAATTTGTAAAATACATGCATGGGAACTGTTCCTCATAGAAAAGGCTATCATTTATTTTCCTGTATACCTGTGACTAATCCATCAATTGAAAGTATACACCTATACTAATCAAACAATTAATGGGACAATATTGATAACACAATTAACACATCATTAGGAAGCTAGCCAAACCAATTAACAATCTGCAAAAGAACCTGAAAAAATGCACACACAAAACCCTCTTGATCCCATAAATCCTCCAAACTCCTACTTTCACTCATTTTTACACCATTTCCTCCTTGCAGCAAGAGACCTTCAGGTGCCATAATATGATTGCAAATGTGATTTCTATAATAATAAAAATCCTAATGTATTATAGTGATCAAATAACTGGTAAAAGTATACCCATCTTGGGAGAAAATTAGGCAATAAATGGCTTTATAGCCCTATTTAGCCCCCCCCATGAGTATACATCCTTGTATACCACCCTTACCCATTATTCTGTCTGTCTGTCTGTCTGTCTATCTATCTATCTATCTATCTATCTATCTATCTATCTATCTATCTACCTATCTATCTATCTATCTATCTATCTATCTATCTATTTACTGTATCTATTATAGTGGTGCTATAACAAGGGTATAATTATGGTTGAATGTACTGTTCAATGTTAAACCCAGTTTTTGTACCTTAATAACTTTGGCAGCATTTCATGGAATAGCCCAACATTTTGAATGTGTGGTCAGGCTGGAAGAATCTTCAGACATGAAAAGTTCTGTGATGGCACCTTATGCTGTTTCCAAGATCTGGATACCCCTTATTTTGAAAAAGTGACTTTTTTCCTGTGCTTAATAAACATTTTTTTCCCTCACCTACAGCCTAGACAGTATGGATTTTTTTCATGAAACTTTCAGGGCAGAAAGTAAGGCTGGAGAAGATAGACAGACAGATAGACAGAGAGAGAGAGAGAGAGAGAGAGAGAGAGAGAGAGACCCATCCCAGAGGCTTGGGGCACTGTACAATTTCTGTAAAAACTAAAACCATCAGAAAACATTTCCACAATCACATCACAGAGAATATAAAACCAAGATCATAATATAGCTGTCCACCACATAAGACAAGACAGTCAATGCAAGTATAAAACTTTCGACAGTCACATTAAATCATATGCCTGATTAAATAAAAATAATTTTAGCCCTTTCTTAAAGGTTTCCACTGATTGTGCCTCCCTCAAATAACCTAGCAATGAATTCCATAGGGCTGGTGTGGTAATGGAGAAGGCACAATCTCCTGACTGCCACAACCTAGCCCTAGTAACTGCAAGGATACAACCCTTGGAGGATCAGAGAGAGTGAGATGAGCTGTGATGAATCAGGCAGTCTTGCAGGTAGTCTGGTCCCCAGCCATGCATGGCTTCATAGGTCAGTAATTCAACCTGGAAGGCAATCCTCCACCTTATCGGCATCCAGTGCTGTTCACAGAGAACCAGAGTATTATGATCAAATCTTGTTGCACCTGTTAACAGCCTGGCTGCTGCATTTTGCAACAGTTACAGATGGTGGATATTGCCTTCAAATAACCTTAGGTACAGAGCATTGCAGTAGTCCAACATAGATGTGACAAAGGCATGTATTAGGGTGGCAAGGTCATCAGCTGGTATCAGGGCCTGGATCCAGGCAATGTTCCTAAGATGGCAAAAGCCATTTTGGATGCTAGCCAACACCTGAGCATCATGTTTCAGACCATCATCAAGGACCATGCCCAAATCCATAACCCAAATAGAGGGGGTCAAGGGAACACCTCCCCATCTCAATCAGGGATCATTCCCCAACTCTCCTTCATCCCATCAACAACCAGGATCCACTACCAATACTTCCATCTCGTCTGAGTTGAGTCGTGACCAGTTTTGAGTCATCCAGCTTTGGATCTCGTCCAGGCAGGTGTTAAACAAGAGGCTGCCATTTGGTTTCCACGTGCATAGAGCAAGTATAGCTGGGTGCCATCAGCATAGCAATGAAAACCCAGGCCATGCCACCTGATAACATATCCTAAGGCAGCATGTACACTGTGAACAACAGAGATGACAAGACCGAACTTTGTGGAACTCCACATCATAGAGGCATCAGGCCTGATGAGGATAAATCCATAATCACCCTCTGCACTCTACCTGTGAGTTAGGACCAAAACCAGCTGATAACATTACCAGTTAGTCCACACCAGTTCCACAGTCAATCCAGTAACATGTCATGGTCCATAGTGTCAAATACTGCAGAGAGATCCAGGAGAACAAGGATGGTATGCTCTCCCTTACCTCTTGCTAGTAGAAGATCATTCAGCACCTTCACCAGGGCAGTTTCTATGCTATGCCCAGGTCTAAATCCAGACTAAAAGCACTTGAAAGTGGCAGAGGAGGTGAGATGAGTCTCAAGCTGAAAAAGCCAACACTTTTTCCAAAATGTGAAGTTTGAGACCGGTCTGTAGTTGATGAGATACTCAGGGTCCAAAGATGGTTTCTTCAAGAGGGATCCCACCAGGGTCTATTTCAAGACCACTTGAAAGACCTCACTTTCTAAGGAACATTAGTAACAGTGGCTCAGCAGGTAGCACACTTGCCTCTAAGGCCAGCAGATCAGAAGGCCATGGGTGTGATTCCCACATCAGGCACTTGGGTTAAATCCCAATACTGACACTGTAGTGTAGCATGAGGGGGTGCTGCACTCAAGAGGTGCCGTCTTTCAGATGAGACATTAAAACCAAGGTCCCATCTGCGTGTTCTGCTGGTAGTTCAGGTTGTTACATGAGGTCCCTGCACCCTAATTGGTACCCTCAGAGGTACACCACAGACAGCTAACACTTAGGTATATGTTATACTAACATATAGGGCTTAGGGCATCTACTGTACACGAGTAGATATCAGGATATGTATGTATATTGTTGTAATACACTTTGTTCTCTAATACATATATTCTTCTATGTATTTTCTGTGTATTTCTTACTTGTAAGATGCCAAGGCACTTGTGTCCTTGGAGTAATTATGATATGTAAGTCAATTGCCACCCTTTGGTGATTTGTACTATTACACTGAGTTATGTAAGATTCTGTATAAGAACTCTTTGTTTATAAACTGATGACTATACAAAATTGTATAATGTTATTTTGGAGCAGCTGAGGACAGGAATCACCAGAGAAGAATCGGAGCAGTGAAAGTGGATAGAATTTTAGGGCAGTGTTTTATTTACATTTTATTGTTCTCAGTGTATTTAGCATTTCTCAGTTTGCAGTTTTCTGTAGGGTATTTAGCCAAACTGAATTGCTTATTAGTAGAACCAAAGCGGGCTTAATTTTGACCTCTCATGCATTAATTTGTAAAGCAGCAGGAATCCGGGCATTGAGGAATGGAACAAGAAGCCTGCAACAGCTGGCCTACAGGGTACAATACTATTATGTGAGTGGCAATACTTTGAATTTGGAGCAGACTGGGCCAGCTGAGGTTTGTGTGGAGGAGTGGGGGCTGATTGTCTCTCTCAAGAGAGACAGGGATAAGTGAGTGGGCAATAGAAATGGTGGGAAAGGACACCATGTTCAAACAAAGTGAGAGGACCTTTAAACACCTGGCCACATCTCTAGATGCTCAGTTGGATGCCAAGTTGTGACTGGGGGGGTAGAGAGAGAGATGGCTGCTAGGATTGGGAACAGTGGATGTTTTGGGGATACCTGTTTGGGGTGGTTAGGGGAACTGGGCTGCATTTGGTGAAGGGTGACCATGAGCCCTGTTGAACAAGGGGGCAGCTACAGTGGGAGAAAGACAGAGTGTGCAGCTGGCTTTTCCACTGATGATACCTGCAGACTGGTTGAGATGAGTGGCTGAAGATGGGAATCACCAGAGAAGCAGCGGAGCAGTGAAAGTGGACAGCATTTTAGGGCAGTGTTTTAGTTACATTTTATTGTTCTCAGTGTATTTAGCATATCTCAGACTGTTGTTTTCTGTAGGGTATTTAGCCAAACTGAATTGCTTATTAGAAGAACCAGATCAGGCTTAATTTTTACCTCTCATGCATTAATTTGTAAAGCGGCAGGGATCCATGCATGAGGGACTAAACAAGAAGCCTGCAACAGTTTGCATGCGGGCTGCAATACTATTACATGAGTTGCAATATTTAAATATGGAGCAAACTGGGCCAGCTGAGGTTTGTGTTGAGGAGTGGGGGCTGATTGTCTCACAAGAAAGACAGGGATAGACCCACCCCTACCCCATCCCACCCTCCCATGCTACTCCTGCTTTATGGGAGGGGGTCACACCCTTGCCCTTTACACCTAATTAACTAGTAGACAGGTCTATATCACACAGAAGAATGGGGGCTCAAGGTACCTTTGGGGGTTAAGGTTAGGGTAATCTCTTGTCATTGGGGGTACTCCCTGTGGGGATAAGTATTGAAGGTAACTTTCTGTTGGGGATACTCTTTGGGGGGTAAAGTCTAAATGTATACTGATAATGATGGGAGTGCTGAGGGCAGGATGGGGAGGGGGAGTGGGGACAATGGGGAAGATGGAACACTCAGGAGGTATGGTGAATCCGAGAGTGCTTCACTGGGAGGGGTGGCACTTGAGTGGGGATTGGCATCAAGGGGGGGGAGGCTGGTGTCAGAGGCAGGAGACCATCATGGGGTCCAGGGGAGGCAGGATGGTGGGATGCAATGGCTGTGGGGTAGCTGTATGGATGGCTGCATCGTGGAGGCTGTGGGAATGTCCCATTTGCCACACACTGGGAGCAATGCAGGCAGAGCTCAGTGTGGCAGTTCTGCATTCCGCTAGTTCTTAGACCCTGGTGGAGGGATGTCTTTACTATCTTCTTCTTCCCACTTTAAATCTGTTGCACAACAGCATCTTTTTGCCCTATTCTTTACCTCTTTCTAGCCCTGGTGTAGGTTGACATCTACATCAATCTTTTTTCTCACTCTACATGTCTCTTTCCTACTGCCTTATTTTCCCTAGTCCTTACATCCATCCTTCACCACCATTCCCTTCTAGCAGCATGTTCAGGTCCAGCATGCCAGCTGGCAACAAAAACAATTAAGGTGCTTATATGGCATTTCATGCCTGGGTTCCAATAAAGTGCATCTGTGCCTTTAAATATACTTTGAAGAACAAAGTAAAGTGCAACAGT
This sequence comes from Neoceratodus forsteri, assembly GCA_016271365.2. Classification (NCBI taxonomy): domain Eukaryota; kingdom Metazoa; phylum Chordata; order Ceratodontiformes; family Ceratodontidae; genus Neoceratodus; species Neoceratodus forsteri. The sequence continues at coordinate 1,631,220 of CM028138.1, read as the reverse complement.
GCATTTAAATATGTTTTTTTATGAACTGATGTACAGTGATTATTGTGTGATTAAAGTGCTGCAGTGCCAATAGAAACTATGTAGTAAAATGCAGCATAATAAATAAATATGTGAGGGGTTTAAGAACAAGCTGCCAAAAAAAGTATTGTAGGGCTTTTAAGTAAAGCCAATAATTACAAGAGTGAAACAGAGTGGCATGTATGAATATAGTTATTTAATTTAGCTACCGCTCTGTTATATAGTGTTTAAATACATTCTGCATCAAAGCAGGATTCATGGTTAAACCGGATGCCATTTTTTTACTTTCGGCCACCGCTCGGTATGTAACTGATCCCCTTCCCCCCTTGACTTTGTTAAAATTTATTCATGTTTGGTAGACAGAAATGTTCCTAGTAATATAAAATACACTGATTTTTATGATATTAGAACAATTATGATTTGATCATAATGAATTCGCTTTAAAAATAAAATTTGAATTATTTTTCTGTTTAAACACATTTCAAAATACCCCGTGAACAAGCTCTATGGAGCGAAATGTGGGGGACTGATATTTCAATAAAAAGAAGTGGAACTTTAATATACTTGTCAAGTGGTTTATTGACGGAGAAGAACATCGAGAACTCCCTGCCTTCATTCAGTTTTGTTTAAATATTTGGACACCTTCAAAGGAATTATAGCCGAAATTTCTACACCATTTCCTGAATTGTATTTGTTGTGTAGAATCCAGCAAGGAGTCAATTAGAAGCTGGAAACTGCTGCAGGCAGGAGATACTCCTAGGCAGAGAACCCTGGAAGATGGAGGGTAGAATGTAAGACAGGAACCAGAGCAGAAAGCCCGGGAGCATAGTTAATTTTTGGAGAGAGCCTTTGGGGAGAAGCTGAAACCTGCTGCTGAGAAACAGACCATTTCTAGAGGAGAGAGTCCTGAGGTCAGCTTGTCACACTGCTTTACTGTCTTAACTTGCATTGTGCTTGTTCTCTTATTGTATTTTTGTATGCACTCTGTACTTAATTGTATTCATAGTTTTCTGGTTACTTATTCCTTGTATTCCTTGTTCTACTCACCTACCCCTTCCCCCAGGACACATCTAGAAGCAAGCAGTATCCCTGCTCAGTATGCCTTCTTGGTAAAACTTTTAAATGAATAAATATTCCCAACTCCTTCCTCTGTTCCAGGTTGTACATATTGAGGTCCTGTAATCTCACCTCATAGGCCGTTTGATGCAGGCCTTGAATCAACTTAGTTGTCCTCATCTGAACCACTTCCAGTCTGTCTATGTCCTTCCAGATATGTTTTCTCCAGAACTAGACACTGTACTGCAGGTGGGATCTTACCAGTGATCTATACAGAGGTACTACCACCACTTGTTTCTGCTGGTGATACCCCTCCATATGCACTGCAGCATCAAGATATCCCTCCTGACTACCTTGTTACACTGCCTGGCCACCTTTAGGTCATTAGATATGATTACTCCCAGGTCTCTTTCCTCCTTGGTAGTCATTAATACCACTCCACCCATTTTGTACTCCACCTCTAGATTTCTGTGTCCTAAGTGCATTATTTTGCATTTTTTTGCCATTCAAACCCAACTACCATACACTTAACCACTGCTCTATTTTCCTCAGGTCTCTGCTCATCCTTTCAACCCCCTTAGAGTGTCCACCCTATTTCAAATGTTGGTGTCATCCACAAAGAGGTACACCTTCCATTACAGCTCCTCTTCAATGTCACTTATAAAGACATTAAAGAGGACTGGTCCCAGCATTAATCACTGAGGCATCCCATTGATCACCCTCCCTTCCATGGAGTCAACCCTATTTACCACCACTCTCTGTTCTGTATTCTCTAACCACTTTCTTATCCAGTTTACCTCCTTTGGGCCCACTTCAAAGTTGCTTAGATTGCTTAATAGTCTCCCATGTGGAACAGTGTTGAAAGCCTTAGTGAAATCTAGGTAGGCAATGTCCACTGCTCTACCTTGATCTAATTCCTTTGCTTTCTGGTCAATGAAATCTGTCATATTAGTTTGACAAATCCAACACCCTGTTAGCCCATGCTGACATGGGTCTTGTAACCCATTAGATTAAAGATATTCAACAATCTTTCCCTTCAGCAGTAATTTTGTTAACTTTTCCATGACCAGTGTCAGACTGACTGGCCTTTAGTTGCCAGTGTTTTTCCCAATTTCTGCTTTTCTGAAGCAGAACTACATCTGCCCTCCTCCAGTGCATTGCAACCACAAGCACCAGGATTCAGGGTCTGGTGGAGGCATTATGGCACTGAAGTATCCCATTGCTAGGAGTCAGTGCCTGGCAGGTGCACTCAAGGCCACAAGGTCACGGTAGCAACAACTGCCAGGAGTTATAGCCTGGTGGAGGCATTCTGGGTCAGAGTGTCACAGCTGAAGCAAGCAGCAGGTGTCAGGGCCTGTGGGAGGCATTCCAGGCCAAGACTGTCACAGTACCATCAAGTGCCAAGAGTCAGGACCTGGTGGAGGCATTCTAGACCCAATACATTTGTAAAACCAATTAGGAATGCAGCAATCCTCTACCTGGTCCTTGCAATAATTGAGATAGTCAGGGTTGTTCCTGTAAAGAATTGGTGAGAAACAGTGACCATCAAACAGTATAGTTCAACACAGTTCTGAAGGATGATCACACCAAGTGTAGGACCAGGATTCCTGACTTCAGGAGGGCTGATTTATTTAATATGCATGAAGTACTAAGGGATGGATTAGAGGGGATGATGCTGACAGTAGGGGTTGACAGACAGTGTGCTATAATCAAAGAAGAGTTAGAAGAGGTCATTAACCTCTGCATAAGAAAGGTAGAAAAGAACAAGGGGAAAGGAAGCCTAAGTGGTACACAAGAGAGGTAGGAGAGGGGTGACAGAGAAGAGGGTGGCCTTCAAACATTAATGCCAACCAAAACAGATGAAGACAGGGTACTGTACTTTACTTAAGGGTATCAGCGAAGAAGGCACAAATGGAAGTCAAAGTCAGAATAGCTGAGGGAGTGAGACAGGGGACAATGTTTTCTTCCTCGGTTTCCAAACATCAAGAAAAAATGAAAACCAGGGAAGAGATTATCAGAAGAAAGTGGGCTGAAAAGAATGCAATATGAGGATAGAAGAAATTCTGAATAAGTACTTTTGTTCTGTCTTGATGGTGGATGACAACTGGCCACTCCTACAGTCTGGTATCAGGCCAATGCATGAATGTGGTCAGGGGCATGGACATGGGAGCTAGAGTGGAGGAGATGGTAATAAAGGGCCACGAGTCACTAACTGTAGACAAATCCTCAACTCTGGATGTTCTACACCCATGGGTGCTAAAAGAGATGAAACATGTGCTCTCAGCTTTGCTGGTAGACCTTTTTAGGTGCTCACTGGGAACAGGGGATCTATGTTATTATGGCGAAAGCATAAAGGTGATCGCCATTATGCAGAAGTCAAGAGTGCCAAAAATTTATTTTGACACTCTGACACCCCGGCGTACAACTTGCCTCCCCCCCGCACTCCCCTACTAAAGGATTCTCAACTCCAGGGGGAGTACATGTTGGGGGGGTGAAAACATTTAAAAAAAAAAAGATTCTGGCCAGATGCAACAAAAACGCACCAGCATCCGGACCCGAACACAGTACCCCACCAACCAACGCTGGCAACCTTCCCACCACACCACAGGGTCAGCACAGCAACTGACTGTGGCACCACCTCCCACATCCCTTGTAGTGCATGCCCACTCCCAGCCCACCAGTGTGCATGTATGTATAGTGATAGGATGTCGCCATAGTCACCCACCCCTCCATCCAGCCACCATATCCCCTTGCAGCCATTCCTGCAATGCGCTGGGGAGCGGGTCACCATTATTGTCAGTGCCCTCTTCCCAGTGCCCTCATTATGGGCTACTGGCAACAGGATTGCTACCAACCAAATAAAGGTAGCTGACACAGTACCATTACACAAGAATGGCAGTTTGGATGACCCAAGAAACCACTGGCTAACCAGCTTGATCTCAATAGTGGGTAATATGCCAGAATCTTTTATTAAGGAAAGGTTGGTGGAATTTCTGGAGGTAAATAGGTTACAGAACAGTAGTGTTTCTTGTGACTGTGCATGGTTAGTGGCACCTCGGTGATGCATTGTGTCTAGTCCTAACTTTGATGTTTTCGATGGGTTGTAAAATGGTTGAGGGGGAAGCACTCAGAGAGTGGTGCTTAACACAGAATTTTCAGAGGTGAGGATGATCATTAGTGGGATGCCATAGCGGTCAGTCCTGAGGCTGAGTCTATTTTTAACGTAGGTGAGGACATCCATGGTAATATTTGTGTAGTCATGGAGAACACTGAAATCTGCGGAAGGGTGAATAGCAAGGAAAGAATACGAGTAATGAAGGCCTAATATCAAAATAAATGTTTCTCAGCCTGTCTATTTGTTTTGAAGCATCCTTAATAGTATGTTGTCTTCTGTTTTATATAGTACATTTTGTCTTTTCATATTCTAATACATTGTATATGATTCAGTCATCTTTAGCATTTGGAAGACATCTTTAAAATAAATGTTCGAGTCTGGTAATGATAATGTTTGTGTACATTTATATAAAGTAGGTACACTTGATTTGCTGCAGCCCTTCGTCATGATGAATCAGGACAGAAGCAGTGCAGATGTTTGAAAGTATAATAGCAATGAGATCTTTTGCACATCCCAATGTTGAAACAAAGGAATAAAAGAGTTGGAGACTTATTACTGAGTATAATTGTCAAACATAACACCAGATCATATGTATTTATTTACTTTTCAAAAAATGTTCATAAAATTATTGGATAATATAGTGTCACACATTCAGTAAGAGACCATGTCAATGTGAAAGTTTTACACATGAACTGGCATTGTTTAGTTGGAGTTTATAGTACTCTGAATCCAAGAATTGTAGTTGCAGACTTTAGTATAAACTCCTGGTTTATTCCTCTGAGCACATCCATATCCCCAGGATACAACACCCTGCAGCTGTCCATTGCAAACAACTGGGCCACCAGAATCCCCCTAAAACAATAAAATAAACATTAGGAAATGTTAAACCATTAAATGTTCACCTAATGGACCTGCAGTAGGTTTGTATACAGGGAGGTATCAATACTGGTGCACACAGCCTCAGATAGTTAATAAAGAAGGAGCTTTCAGATACCCCTGCAATGCATAGCCTGTCAGCAGTGCTGTGCTCAGTGTAATGTATTTTCAGTGCTTACATTCTGTGATGTGAGAACGTACAGTGTAGCAGAATAAAAATCATAAGTATGTCCATTATACTCCAAATAACTTTATCTGCATGTGATTCCCTGGCCGTTTATGAGAAACAATGTTCCTGATTCCTGGGGATGTCTTAGTTTTTTCCAGAAATCTTTCCACTGTTCTGACTAAAATGAGTGTTTCTGTCACAGAATCAGATGGATTATGTGAGTTATCTGTATTACTTTTGTGAGATGGTGTACTTTATTGTGTTCACTTATGCCTTCCTTTTGTGAGACATTTCCAGAAGAGTGTATCACATAGTTGAGAGGTGCGAGTAGAGAAGATTCTTTTATCAGTCTAAGTGATTGTGTACTGAGGCTTAGAAAAATCTAAAGTCTGTCAATTAAAGGGGAACTACATCACTAAGAACACCACACCCAAGCGTGGGCTCATCCTAACTTACACTTTGTGTGTAAAAACATATTACTGTTTGCTGCAGTATAGTAGTTTGTATCACACTACTGTAATTCTGTTGACTTGCAAGCTGATACTTTTTATAACAAAAAATCCCAGAACCCCCTGTTTCTGACATCAGAGGAGGGCTGCAGGAGTGGGATATTCAATAGCCCGCAGTACATGTTGAGTTTTATATGCTCTGATCTTTTGTTTGCTGTTTGTGCTGTCCTCCCTGGGCTGTGTACCTGTACATATAGATGTCTGTGCTTAGCCCAGGGAGAACCACTGAACCAGCAAACATATGATCTGAACTTACAAAAGCTCTAAAATACAATGCAGGCTATTGAATCTCTAACTGCTGCAGACCTCCTCTAATGTCAGCTGTAGGGGATTCTGGGATTTCTAGTTACAGAAAATGTAATCTTGCAGGTCAACAGAATTAGTGTGATGCAATCCACTACATTGTAGTGAACAGTAAGTAAACAAAATGTTTTTGCTCACAGAGTACAAATCCGGACCATCATCATGCTTGGGTGTGGGGCTCTTAGTGCTGACAGTTCCCCTTTAAGTGTCAGATGATAAGACTGTACTCTAAATCTGAAAGCTTTAAATTACCCTGGTGGCAGCACTGGCAAAGTAATTTAAGCCAGAGAACTCTGTGACCAATGGGCAATGACTGGAATAGAAGACCCTTGGCCTGTATATTTTACTGTAGCAACAGTGGGCCAGATTTCAAAGGCCCAAGATAGCCACAAGCCCCAGCTTTGGTAAATATATGTCTCTCAAGGTTTGTGGCATAAAAATGGGAGTTTCTATCCCATGGGTATCATCAGTTTTTCTATTCACCCGAAGAAGGGACCTGTGAGGCCCCAAAACCTTGTGTATAATTTCATGTTTGTAAAAGACACTTATTGGTCCAATAAAAGGTATCAAACCTTCCATCATATCCCATGGGTCAAATTGATGCCCACTAACCCACATTTTTTGGTCTAGCATGCATTAGTTCAGGGGCCTCAGACATGCACTTTACAGCCAAACATTGCCTCAAGCTGCCATCAACTAGGTAGATTCTTGTAACTGTGCCTGAGATTATAAAACTGGGTGAAGTTGCAGTGTTTCATCTTGGTGTAGCTGTGACAATGCAAGGGTTAGAAGCCATGCATCAGCCTTTGACTATCTTGCCAGTCAGTGTAGTCAGAATAGCACAGCAAAGGCAGAACAATGTATCATTTCCAACAGACTGTCTCAGACAACCAGATCCTCTAACAGGCCCTGTGTAATCAATTTTATAGGCAATTTGTCTTATTTGAATACCATAATGCATGCTGATTCATCACCAAACTGGCATTTTTCACAGGACACTATAATACCCAACTTGGGTACATGCAGACTTCAAATGGTCTAATTTTGTTTCAGACAGTGAGACTGTATGCTCAGTTACACAGCACCATATTCAATCTTTTAGAACACAAATAGTGCTGAAGTTGACAGTGTACTGAATATACTGAAAATTTTGTTTATTTCTCTATGGAAAAAATAATTAGGTGAGCTAGCCAGCCTTCATAGTGACATCACTGGTGATTTCTATTAGATGACATGGGTTCATGTCATGCACTTAAGATGTCTGGAGTCAACTGGAGAAGGCAGAGGAAGTCAGTGGCCCAGAGCAACTCCTGCTTTCAGGTGTCATTGAGAGAGAGACAGTGACCGAGAGAGGATTTTATAAATGGTAATAGGATTTCAGCTTTTTCTTCACCACCAGGGAAATAACTGTTTAAAGTAATCTCTTTTCTAGCAACTTAAAAACAGGTTTTAAATATATTTTAATTTTAAACTTTATTAGAAGCTATTAATTTAAAACAGATACATACCTGGCAGGAGTCCTTACCACCCTCAAGGTAGCCAATGCAGATCATGTTGCTTGTGATTTGGCCTGGATATGAGTTACGGCACTGGGTGTCAGTCAGGACTGGAGCATTAAGGCACTGGAGGCGGTCAGGATAGTTAGCTTAAAATGAAAACCATCAATAAATTATTTAAAAAAGGAAAAAATGATTCCAAATAATAAAACTCATTTAAATTGACATTTCAGTTAAAGGATATTTTGGATAAAGCTCCAAGCATTTACCATGAAAAATGATACATTGTACGGTACTTCTAGGGAAATGTAGACAAGCTGACATTGCAATATCAAAATGCAAAGTTGTGAGGCTGCAACTGTGTTTTTATCTCTTTGTAGTTTGCTCTACCATTTGTTTACCCATTATAGACTGAGGGATCATCATGAGATGCTCCTGATCAATTACAGAGCTCCTCTCCACAGTGCATGAGACACTCTTGTTTTAATAAGAGTACTTGATCTGCATGTCTTACAGCAGTTCTGTGTCCTGCAGGGTAATCAGTAGCTGCATTCATGCTCTGTCAGGCAGGCAAGTGTTAGTGCTTCAGTTTGAATATGCCAAAATGAAAGTCTGACAGCACCATTTTGGAAATGATAGACAAGCTGCATCATGACATACTCAGCCTTCCACTGATTCACTAGTTCAAATCAAAGTCTGGTGGGTACTTTTTTATTTGTTGTAAAGAGAATGTGAAAGGAGAAAAAAGCTGGGCATGCACCAAAAAAACTGCGGGTGTAAGATTGCTAGCCCTGTGATTTGCCATGCTGTTTTATATACAATAAATGTTCCACCCACAGTTCTTATAGTGTGTGCCCTGCTTTTTTCTCCTTTCATGTTACCTTTGTTTGGCTGGAGCACCTTTAGGGGGCTGATGTGTGCTTTTCTCTCCTCCTGACTACATAAAGAGAATATCGTAGTTGAATTTTGTATGCTTCCCACTATAGGTCGGTAGTGTAGCAGAAAGTAGCTCTCTGGAGGAAGCTTAAGTGGGATGCAGAATAGTTCCTCTAACTCAGTTTCTAGTAAATTAAAAAAGTCAGAGTACTGAGCAGTCTGACATACTATGGATGTGGGGTGTCCTAGTCTTCCCATAACTACCAGCAGGAAGCATCGTGGTTGGGAAGTTTGTTAGATTTGATCACAGGTGTTCAAAAACAGCATACTATTTGCTTCCAGGCATATTCATGCTAATGGTGGGAAGCTGTGATTCATGAAACTGTTTGACACGTTATGTCCCACTGTTTGTCAGAGATGGCAGAGACAATTTCCATGCTCCACTTCTGTGCTATATCCAGAGTAATATCACTTCTGGAGTGCAATCAGAGCCTGTGCTGTAGTAGATATTGAATGAGCTATGACCTCAGAGGTGAGAATGGCAGAACGCTAGTTATATATTGCAAAGAGAATCACTCCAGCCGGTGGTATCTAGGATCCTAGTCAGCCAGAATGAAATTCCCTAGGAAAGAGATAGGGCAGAGTAGGGGCATAAAGGGAGTAAGTAGCCATTTCTTTCCAAAAGCATGCTAGGTCGTGATCCAGTCTTATATGCAGGGGTTAGGGTTTTATATAGAGATTGAAGTCACCTGCAAAATGAAAGAACAAGAGAATGAAGCCCTTTGTAGGGAAGATAGCTCTTTCCAGATTAAGCCATAGAGAAGGGACCACTGCCAGATGGGAAAGATACATGAAGTTAAGGTTAGAGACACAGTAAGAGATATTCAAAGTTTTAAGCCTGACTTCTGGTCATTGTCTTGACTGATAAAATGGAGAATGTGCTTATTCTACTGTCTTAAGATGGAGTGAGGCAGATCAAGTGTGATAGTTTGAAACAAACAGAGGGTTTAGAGAGGTATCATTATTCTAACAGAGTCCTATCTATGGAAGAGATCACCATGGGCAAGCACTCCAGTGAGTTAGATGTTGTGTGAGTTGAGTGGTGATGGTAGATAACTATGTTTGTAGAAGTCAGCTGGATTTTGTGTCAAGCGAATCCCCAAGTACCTAACCATCCCCAATTCCCACTTAAATGAGAAATGGGTCATTATGTTCATGGGGGGTGGTAATGGAATGCTAATGTTTCAGTTTGGGATGTTTTAACTTATATCCAGATACCCTTTCATACTCCTGGAGAAGGTCAAAATGTATGGGGAGAGATCTCTGGGTAATAAAGGTACAACAGTATGTTATCTACAAAGACAGCTATGGAATACTCCTGCCCCTAGATTTGAAGGCCTTGAAACTTTGGTGACTCCCAAATTGCCTGGGTAACTGCTTCTACTGTATATATAGTGCAGACAAGGAGCAGCCCTGTCTTGTGCCATGAAGGAGATGGAACTCTGGGGAATGATGGCCTTTTTACTGTCACTTTGGTTTACAGATTCTAGTATATCCTGCAGAGAAGCTGGACAAAGGTCTTTGGAAAATCTAGCCTCACCAGGACCCCATAAAGAAAATGCCAGAAAACCCAGTCAGTAGCATTCCTGTTTTATTTAAATGGCACCAATATCAAAGTGATGTACAACTTGATTTCAGGAGATCTGTTAGCAAGAGTAAGGAGGAAAGAAATAAGGAACTAGAGAGTTTGTGATTTTAAATTGCTTTACCCAATCTTAATTAGGAATCACCATTCCATGGATTTAAAAAAATGCAACCTGCATAGCCAAATAGCCTTTAACTTGATGAAATTGCATAGACTTCAATGTGAAATTCTGCCACTTGGTGGTAGATTGGGATAAGTGACAGTAGAGGAGGAACAAAAGGCTACAGCTCTAAATGACAACTTTTGCTCCATCTTCACTAGGGAAGATAACAGTCCCCTTCCCGAGAGTCATGTTAAAGTGGCTGTGAAAACAATACCAGAGATGTAAAGATCAACATCTATTGGGTAACAGATAAGAAAGAGCCCAGCAACCCTCAAGGCAGACAAAGCCCTGGGAATCTGATGGGATACATCCAAGAGTGCTTAGCAAATTTGGGGATGAACAGGCTGAAACTCTGGCGGACCTATTTAATAACTCACCACTATCAGGATTTGTTGTGGGTGATTGGTGGGTGACAGATGTTGTTCTACTCCATGAAAGGGGTGAAGGACAATGAACAGCCAGGGAACTACATACCCATCAGTCTAATCTCTGTTGTTGGGAAGCTGATGCAGTCGCTTATCAAAGCTGACCTTGTGAGCTATCTGGAGGGTCATGATCTCCAGGATAGCAAACAGCATGGCTTTTCAGCAGGGAGGTTGTGTCGGACTAAATTCGGTAATTTTTGACTGGGTTATGAAGAAATTGGATAAAGGCAGTGCCATGGATCTGTTGTATGTTGACTTCAGCAAGGCATTCAACTACTTTAGGCTATCAGCTCTGTGCATTATAGATGACTGCTAAAGATGTTAGGGGACCTTGGGGTGGCTAGGGATGTAGTTAGCTGGATGAGGATTTGTTTAAGAGGGAGGCTGCAGTTGTTAGTCATACATTGAGTGAAATTGGAGGAGAGGGAAGTCACATGTAAAGTGCTGCAGGGGTCTATCTTGGGTCCGGTCCTTTTTAACCTGTTCATCTGTGATACTGGTGAAGGGATCAGGGGTTGGCTAAGCTTCTTTGCAAATGACATCAAACTCTGAGGAAGAGTGGATTGCACAGAAGGAATCAGAGAACTACAAGAGGACTTGCAGAGGCTAGAGAGCTGGTCGAGAGTCTGACAGTTGAACATTAATCCCAAAAAATGTAAGGTAATCCACCCCGGTAAAAAGAATCCCAAGATAGAATAATGGATGGGTGGGGTAAACCTTAGTATTACAACTGAAGAATGAGACCTCAGAGTCATTATTAGTGACACCCTTAAGCAGGATAGCCAATGTACTAAGGCTTACAGTAAGGCAAACAGGATGGTTGGTTGTATAGGGAGAGGTATTGACAGTAGGAAGAAAGAGGTTATACTACAACTCTATAGATCCTTGGTGAGGCCACATCTGGAGTACTGTGTCCAGTTTAGAACCCTCACCTTAGAAGAGACAAGGATAGGTTAGAAACAGTGCAGTGCAGAGTGATATAGTTTATTCAGGGCCAACAATGAAATCCTATGAGGAACAACTTAGGACAATGAACATGTATTTGTTGGAAACCAGAAGGGAGAGGTGGGGTTATGATAGAGACATGCAAATTCTTGAAGGGAATAAATAATGTGAGCTCCAAAGAATTGTTAAACAGAAACACAGGCTCTAAAACAAATGGGCATGACTAGAAGATGACGGGGGGAAGGTGTAGGTGGAAACTGAGAACGTCTTACTTTACGGAAGGGTTGGTAGAAATGCTTGCCAAAGTGTTGGTGGTGGTGGTTAAAACAGTGGGAAGATTCAAACTTGCTTGGGGCAGAATGAAAGGTATTGTAATCACTAGTGGTAACAAACAAGGGGGATGAAATAGGAAACCAAGGGGTAGGGGTTAAATCCCCACCAAATGTCAGGTTATGGGGTTTATAGAGATCCCTGGGCAGACTGGATGGGCTATTGGTCTTATTTTACCATCACTTTCTATGTTTCTATGGAAAAGAAATTGCTTTCCACCACAGGAACTTTCCATTCCACCCAGCACTAATGTTAGGTTTTAGCAGGGTTTGAACCTGTAATCTCTGTATCCTGAGACAGAGCTCTAAACACAAGACCATACTCCTCTCGAGTATTATTTAGCTACAAATACTGTGCAATGTTACCTGTCATAGATGCCGCATTACTTAGGAATATCATGTCCCATTGCTTGCTATAAATGTGTAATTGTTCCCTTACTGGGTACTTGTGTTACTTATTTCTAGTTCCTTTGCTTGTTGTGAATGTTGTGTTATTTTACCTCTCCTAGTTACATGTGTTTCTTAAGAGTTGAAAGTTTCAGTGCTTGCTGCAGATGTGTATTTGTTCCTTTCCTGGATACTTATGCTACTTAGGCTTTTCATGTCCCTTTGCTTGTTACATTTGTTGTGCACTATAATTGTTCCTTTACCGGAAACTTGTGTTGCCTTTGCATTTCAAACCCCATTGCTTTCTGCGAATGTTGTGTACTGTAGTTGTTTACTGGAATTTCAAGTTCCATTGTTTGTTACAAATGTGTAATTTAGCTCTCCTGGATACTTGTGTTGCTTAGGAACTTCCTTGTCTCGTATATGTGTGTTACTTATGAAAGCCAAGTTCCATTGTTTGCAACACATGTGTAATTGTACCTGTCCTGGGTACTTGAGTTACTTAGGAATTTCCAGTTTCATGTTTGTTACAAATGTGTAATTTTATCTGCACTGGATACCTGTGTTACATAGGAATTTCCAGGTCCATTTCTTATTACAAATGTGTAATTGCTCTTTTCCTATATACTTTTGTTGTCTAGGAATTTCAAGTTCCATTATCTGCTAAGAATTTGGGGCACTGTAATTATTCATTTCCTGGCTGCTTGTGCTACATATATGTTTCAAGTCCTATTGCTTCCTTGAAGTCTTATGTACTGTAATTGTTGGAATTTCAAGCTCCATTGCTTGTTACAAATGTCTTATTTACTTTTCTTGCATGCTTGTCTTCAAATCCCTTTACGGATGTTCTTTTCCAGAAACCTGCACTTGCTTCCGTTAGTGGCAGTCTTACCGCACCTATCCTATCCTCTATTCTAAGCACCTCTCCCTATTTCTTTTCCGTGCCCTGCCCCTTTTCACATTGTAGCTTTACCTTGACATATTCCCTAAACTATGTAATGCCCTCCCCAAACATATCACTCTTCCTCCTCTTCTGGCTTTGCCCCCTTCCTCTTTGTACTCCCCCTTCTCCTTACCCTTTCTTGCTGCATAGGTTCCTATTGCAGCTAATGTACATAGGTTTTTGTACCATAATATGAATGCTACTTTCATCTAAGATATGTGCACTTTCTCCTTGTTTACACTAGCAATACTGCATGGTATGAACACTAATTTGTTGCAACACTGTATATATCGCTGCCCTGTACCTATTGTTTCAAGTTCAAGTTCAATTTTATTGCCAGAAATACTCCATTGAACAAGCTCATTCACAAGGAGGTCATGAGGCACATACACATAAGTTCGCTATTACATTGACAGGAAAAATTAAATGTAGAACAACAAAGAATAAATATATAATACAAAACGTATACAAAATAGAAATCCTTATGCTATATATGCAGTACATTCCAGCTTTATCCTTGCACCAAGTTATGCAACACATTTCAGCTTAATGAGTAGAGGGCCAGTTGGTACATAGGTAGTTGGCTTAGAGTTGGGGAGGCCTAGTAGCACCTACATATGTCTTTTATTTTAGAGACAGCTAGTGTTTTGTAGGAGTTAATTGATATGATGCTGGTTAGCTTCAACATGGCTTGTAGATGGTTCCAAATGTTGGTGAGGGCATATGAGACAGTTCTTTGGCCAGTTGTAGTATGAGTCCTGGGAACATCTAGTAGGATAAGGTCAGATTTCCGTAGGGAGTAGGCGCTATGTGAGATGTGTATGAGAGACGTTACGTAGTCAGGCAGTTTGTGGAGTAGTAATTTGAGGGTCCAAATACCAGCATGCAGGAGGCGTCTGGTGGTGAGAGAGGTCCACCCAACTGCTGCTTAAAGATCACAGTGGTGGGTCCTGTATGCAGAGTTAGTAATGAAGTATTTACTTTTTTTTTCTTTTCTTTTTTTTTAATTACTGTGTTTTTGGACTCCCATTTGTTGTAACATTGTATATACTGTTGCCTGTACTTATATATGTGAAAGCCCTGGTTCATCTTGTAAAAGAGTTCTCAATGATGCTCGACTGGTTAAATAAAGATTGATTGATTGATTGATTGTCTTACTTAGGAATTTCAAGTTCTTTAGCTTGTTACAAATGCTTTGTTATTGTACCTGTCCTGGATGCCTGTGTTACTTAATAATTGCTAATTCTTTTGAATGATATGAATTTTGTGTCTGTTTCACTTGTCCTGGGTACTTGTGTTTCAAGCCCCATCGCTTGCTGCTTATTCATAGGATGGTTTACGAGTAAGGTAGAATACTACAGCCCATTATATGCTTATCATTTCTCAATGGAAATGTCCATTAATGCCAGTTTTTCTCAAATGCTTATCTATGTGAGATTTAAAGCTATCAATTGTCTGGCATAAGTAGAGATCTTGCAAAATAAAATTTTGCCAGTGAAACTGCTGCAAAACTGGCAATTTCACCATGTGAAACATTTCGCTAAATTGTTCCATTCCATGACATTTCTCACTTGGTGCGAAGTTAGGAAATTTACCCCCTCCCACCCCAGAATGCAGAATTTCACTGCGAAATGCACAATTATGCCTGAAACAGTATAATTTTGCCTGACGTTTGCCTCTCTGTGGGTGGAATGTTACATTTCACTGTTGGAAATTCACATTTTGCCCCCATGAAATATTTCACGTAATGCGCAAATTTAGCAAAATATTTTGTGTAATAAAATTTCCTAATTTTGCACATCTCTAGCTATAACATTACTTTTGCAGTGACTGAGTTCCACGTATTACCCACCCTTTGTGTAAAACAAACTGCCCATTTGGAGGATTTAAACTGATCTCTTTTTAGTTTAACTGTATACCTTCTGTGATCCTCAGCACTATCCCTTCCTTCTAGGCCCAAAGGTCCTTGTTTTAGATGGATTTAAAAATTAAGCATGTGTCCTCCTTAGTCTTCTTAATTCCAAACTACAGTATATGTATCCACCTCATTCAGTATTTCCTCATAACCCTTACCCTTCATGCCACTGATCATCTTTGTTGCCCTTCTCTTCACCCCCTTCACAAGTTGAACATCTCTTTTGGTATATGGTGTCCAAAATTGGATGCAGTACTCAAGATGCGGCCTGACCAATGAACTGTACAGTGGCATTAAAACCTTCCTAATTTAGCTGGAAATATTGCTCTCTATTAAACCTAAGATTCTGTATCATTTATTGCTGACCTGTCTACTTTGATTATCAGACTTATCACTGTTTATTCTGATACCAAGGTATATGTCATCAGTTGCTGCCTTAAGCTTCACACCATAAAGATCACTAGTGTTTTTATTACTCATGCCAAGTGCATCACTACATTTGTCAGTTGAACTTATTTAGAATTGTTAGCCCACTGCATTAATTTTAAGGTTCCTTCATAGAATATTCACCTTGTGACACATTACAACTGTACATTAATAATTTAGTCATGGTACAAGACTCAACAGATAGTAGAAAGCACTCACATTTGTCTCAAAATTTCAAACTTTCAAGAATCTTTCTTTTCTGATACAAGAATTGCAAACTTAATGTCCTCTTCCCCTAAGATAAGATGACTGTAACTGTCTATCACATAATTTGGTATGAATAAAAGGATTTGCTTTGCTCATCATGTTCCTAATAATGGAAATTAATTTCTGAAACAATTTTGAAATCTATTTCACAACCTGGGGTCATCATTAACACTAAAGGCATCTAAGAGTAATTAATAGGAATTTATATTGGAGGCGGTCAGGATACTTACTCCCACTGCTCAGAGTGTTTCCCCATCCAGAAATAAGACAGCTTGTCCCAGAACCAGCACAGGAACTTGGCAGGGAAACAGTTTTGACATAAGAATTGAGGGTTGCAGTACTGGCAAGTTTGATCAGCATGATGTCATTATCTAAGTTATAAGAGTTGTAGCTGGGGTGCCTGATGACTTTCTCAGAGTTAATAAACTGCTCAGTTCCTTCATTCACTGAGATGTTATGCTCTCCAAGGCGAACCTGAATACGGGTGGAGTATAGATAAAAAATTAATTTTAAGTATTAGAAACCTACATGGTTAAGGTTGGTGAGACAAAGTTAGGCCCTCTGGGCCATTTACTTTGTCTCCATATTAATCTTTTTGCAGTTCAGCTAACATTACAATCCTCTAGAAATGAGTTGTAGACAATGCCTCAGAGCAGATGTAGCCTAGGATCAATAGTTCTGTATTCATGTTACTGCACATACTGTAGTTATTTTGGAGAGAATGAAGCCAAATACTGAAAGCATATGAGAGGAAAAAGAGAAATGGGGTATAGCGCTATGATTCAAGATGCTGCAATAAACCCAGATGACTTGATTCTTCAACTTGTGAGTTAACAGATTTTTTTCATGTGTCTCTATTTTTTGAGTGCTGCTCAACTGTGCTTTATTCTCATCTTGTATTTTTGAGCTAGTATCCACTCATCCGATAAGCATGTGTTCCCTGTGTAATTTGTTCTAGCCCATATTAGATTACTAATACCCCCCCCCACACACACACACCAAAACCTGTTGGTGCAGCCCTCTATTTACCTCCTTGCATGGGTCAGCCCCTTCTATAATTTGTAATACATTTTATATATCACAGACAGACTTTGTTACCAGTACCAAGTCTTGCACTAATACAACAAATGTTGTTTTGTACAATTCCCAGTGGATGGTGACCTGTTAAAGAGGTGAATGAGGGCTAAGCTCAGCACCATCTTGGTGTAATTGCCAAGTTGAAATGGTTATGAACTGTTCATGAATATTCATGAATTATATACGAACTGTTACTGAATTCAGTACATGAATGTTCATGACATCAAGCATGCACCACATTGTTCAAGAGCGTTCAGTCACTGTGCATTAAGGTTGAATGCACTCCTGTGTTCATGAACATTCGTGAACATAAAGATTCATAAAGATCCATGAAAGTTCAACAAACTCTTGCAGTGAAATTTATTTTTATTTATTTAGTTTTTGTTTGCTAGGTAGGTGCACTAGCCATAAAGATGACTGTTTTCAGGCATGACCCGGGTGGTTACAGGGCAGACATTTCAGGTATAACAAACAGTAGATTACATTGAGATACATAAACAAGGTGTTGTGAAACATTAAAATAATAGGCTAAGCAGCACAGGTAGTATACAGGGTATTTTGAAAAACATTGAACAATAAGCTAAGCATTACAGGTAGTACACAAGGTGGTCCTTGTAGGATCATAGAGGTTTTTACATCCATAGCATGGCGAAAAACATATTGTAGCAAGAGTATTGCAGTAGTAGTCCTGAAAATATGATTTAGAAAGTACAACAAAAATAGATACATACAAACGTGGTCAAATGACTGACAAGTGCAGGGGATAATGAGCATCGAAATTATAAGATTGTGAACAGTAGGGATAATAGCAGGTCAGGATAAGGAAAGGTAGGGTATAGAATAGGAGCTGGCAAAGAGAGAAAGGGATGGCTGCTGGGGAATTAGTGCCAGAAGAGAGAGCTTGGATCAGCTGTACCACAAGGGAAGTATTGTGGAGAAAAGGTCAGCGCTTCAGGATAGGCAGGATACCCAGAGGACTAAGGAGGTTTGAAACAGGAGCATTGGTTGGTAGAGCGGAGATGCTGGTGGAGAGCATTTTTAAAAGCATTGTGCATAGGAGCTTGCCGGACATCCAGCGGGAGTGAGTTCCATGAATTAGGTTGTGGTGGGCAAAGGCTCTACAGCCTTTGGTGGTACAGCATTTTGATATGCATAGTAGGGATTTGTCAGTTGAGTGTAGGCCATAGTTGGAGATCTGGTAGGTAAGAAACTCGGCCATAGTTGTTGGGGTATGAGCACTCTTGATGCTGTCAACAGTGAAGCTGAGGAGTAAAGTCTAGTATCGTTGGGGGACAACCAGTTTAGTTCTGAGTATAGTAGACAATGGTGTTTTAGTCTGTGGGAGACTGAGGTGAACCTACAGATGTTGTTATAGGTGGCATCCCATCTTTAAAGATTTGATTTTGGTAAAGGAGCATAAATGGCCACTCCATAGGTAAGAGTAAGTAGGACACAAAAAGTCCATCAATATTTTTTAATAACCAGAAATGCCCTTTTTTTTTGTTTTATATTTTATATTTTCTAGGCCATGCCTCCTGCCAGGCATCTGCCTTGTCATGGACCCTCACGGTTGCAGCTCTCTCACATTAGCCACTCTCAAAATACTCTGTTTTTGTAATGTTGTTACTTCATCAGGCAATCCTGATTTAGTTCTATAATCTCAGAAAGATTTTCCCCAAGCACAAACTAAAAGCAGAGCTGTTCTACAGTTTGTTTTATCAAGCAATTAACCATGATAATTGAAGTAGTTTAACAAGTTCAGCATATTCCAATGCATGAGTTTTCTTACAATACGTTGTATTTTACATTAATAACTTACTTTATACTGCTTTTTTCTTGTTGTTTTTTTAATGGATTCACTGATCACCTTTCTTTCAAGAATAGAAAAGCCCAATTGCTATTTATATCAGCAGACTCTCTTCCCTCTTTTAATATGTAGTGAGTTTAAATGTTAATCCTTTTAGGTACTCAAATAGTTAATCGTCTTATAGAACTTGCATTTTCCACTCCTAAACTGGAGAAGTTCTGATTTTGTGAGGCCTCATAACTTATACAGTGGGGAAATAGTTCATTCTGATATGCAAATTAGTTATGCAAATTAATTTTTGTCTTGGCTCATCATTGTCCATTAAACATTCAGCAACTTTATGAACTTTGTATTGATGAACAGTTCATGAACTTTGAGGAACAGTTAGTGAACTTTGAGGGGTGTTTATAAACCATTCATGATCATTCATCAGAGTTCATGAGCTGATGAACTGCATTTCACTAGGGTAGAGATGTGCAAAATTAGAAAATTTTGTTATGCAATATAGTTCACGAAATTTGCCCATTTCACAAACGTTTTCGCAGAAGCAAAATTAAGAATTTCACCTGCATAACACAAACTTTTGCCCGCAGAAGGAGAAATTTTGCCTGTGGAATGCAAAATTATGGCTGTGGAAGGTAAAATTTCACCTGCAGAAAGTAAAATTTCACCTTTCAAACGTGAAATTTCACATTTTGAAGGCAAAATTTTGCATTGCACAGGCGAAATTCCAAATTTCAGGGCTGGTGAAATATTTTGCATAATTGATCAATTGCACAAAGTATTTCATATGGCAAAATTATGGATTTCTCTGGAATTTTGCCAGTGGAATATAATTTCACAGCATCTCTACAGATGGGTAGCTACAATAGGATTTAGAGTTGAAATCAAACAGCAAGGGTGGCTTCTGGGGGATTTGGCAGCAGGATGGAAGTTGGAAGGATTGAAAACCTAGCAGGTTAGGAGCAGTAGAACTATTTTAATAGTAGTTGGGATCAGGTGGGAGAGTATGCAGGAATCAGGGACACAGTCAGACCAGAGGAAGGCTTAAACTTTTGAAGTGGTGGCTAGCAGTCACATGTGAAATGACAGGAGGAACTGAGGATGGAAAAACAGAAAATCTACATTTTCAAGGAGGAATCTGGGTTGGGAGGAGAAGGAGGAGAAGTGAGTAGAGATCAGGGATGCAGCGGGAAGGGGGGTTGGAATTGATATCATTACAAATTAGAGCACAGTTAGGAGAGGGGCAGGAATGGATTGGTTTGCAGTGAAGAGGGGTCAGGTCATTTACTATTTCTTTTTTATGACTTAACAGCCCTCTACATATGACCCCTTTCTATGACTCCCTGAGCACCACCCAGCCCCATCAGCCAATTCAAACCCTAGAGACTGGCTAACTGTACCTTCTGACACTTTAATTGACCCCTTTTTGAGAGGGCCTTTTGCATGACCACATTTTGAGACACTTAATTAGTGGAGGAACTGGTCTTCATGCTAGGTAGACAGTCTCTGATAGGCCTTAGGTGTACCACAGATCAGTGCACATCATCCTGTTGAGATGCAGGCTTCACCCTGCTGTATATTAACACAATGAGCGTGCCCTTGTAGCTATGGCCTTTGTATTTCACATTCCTTTAGTGCTGCTTTTCATGCCACTGCATGCTGCTTTCTCCCAGCTGGCACTGCAGCAGAATGTCAGTCATCATTCTGCCAAAGGAGGTGAGCATACTGTGACACACCTCAGCCTCCACACCAGCTGGCCCTCTGGGGACTAGAACTTGATCCAAGTGCAGGATGTCAGGAATGTTAGTGATCTTTCACTTACTGTTATTGCAAGGATCCTTGGAACGGAATGTGGTGAGACTGAGTTACAATGGGAAGGTGAAAGGTTTAATAATTAAGTAACAAGAACTAAAGACAAGGGCCTTTCTTGTAGTTTAATCACCTGATGGCAGAGGTAAGGCTTGAGGTGTAGCTGAGGTCCTTAAACCTCTTAAGGTTACTATTCTCCGTTAAAGTCTAGAGTCTTGGGGCCCTACTAATATTACAAACTTTCCTATTTTAAAAATGACAGAAACTATTTCAGTTTTAAATGGTGTTAGGTTCAATATTGTGACCATGGGAACTAACAGACTGATGTTTATTAGGGAATTTTTCAGGCAGTTACTTACATGCTAAGATATAAGGGGTGTGTTAAGGCACCATGTAGTAACTGCACTCTCCACAGTGAATGACAAACAATCTGAAAGTGACTGTGTTCTAACATGGGGTGAGATTTCCCATTGGTATCCCCCACCGAAGAATCACTAGCCTCTACAGCATTATGAAACACAGAGTTGGTGGCATTGTTTTAATAAAAAACATAATTTTCTTCTCATGTATGCACCTTTGTGTCTAGTAACATCAGGGTGTGCACAAACCATATGAATACTGTGTGTATCCAATCACCTGGCTGGATTCCTGAGTACAACTTTCAAATACTGCAGTAAGTAATACATAGAATATGTACAAGGTTGGGTGTAATGATGTTAAATCCATCAAAATACCGAACAAAAAAAAAATGCACTCACCACCATAATTCCAAAGCAGTATGCCACTCAGAGCTTTTTTAGAAAAAGGTGCCCATTTATTTAAGGTGCAGGTACAAGTAAAAAACACACCTTGATGCATTTTGGAATAATTTCCTTGGTGAGTGCATGATTTTTCATTCAGTACTTAGTAGGCAATACATGTTGTCCTGACCAATCAGCATCAGCACTTAGCTTTACTAGATAATGCTAACAAAAGGTTTATAATGTTCTGTATGATTTTGTGGGTATCCTGTGATAATTCTGTCAGCTATTGCGTGCTTACAAAAGGGGCAACTCAAAGGAGGTCCCTGTTCACAGGGCTACTAGACGGGGGGGACAAATATAGATATAGCGACATCCTGTCGCCATATGTACACATGCACGGGGGAGAGCGAGCACGCCATGTGATGGGCATAAGGGGAGGGAGGGTTGTGGGGTGTAGTGCGGCAGTGGGCTGCTGACCTGGCAGTGTGGAATGGTGGGTTTGTGGCAGGCTAGGGTTGGGAGGGTGCCGGGTTAACGTGCCATCCCCCCAAAAGAATCTTAAAAATTAATAATTTCACTATTTTGAATCTTTCGTTCATTGAAATGATTTTGCTGAATGCTACAACCAATGTTTGAAGTAAATTTCAATATTTTCAGTGCAGTAAACAGATGATGCACAGCAGGAAACAGGCCGTTAACTGTAATAGTGACCTAGTTATAAACACAGAGAAATTGTGATTTAACATTAATGTGCTGGCCTAAGTGCAGTATAGTCAGAAAGTCATTTTCTATGTTCAGGAATACTTTTTAAAAGATAACAATGTCAACCAGCCCCAAAGCGTGGAGGGCTGAGGTGTGATACATCTCATTGCCTACCATGCTGGCGACGCAGGTTTGGAAGTAGACTCAGGTTGTTGGGGGTCAGTCAGGGAAGGAGAAGACTGAACATTCAGAGGACTGCTCTCCTCTTCCTGGGAGGGTGGACAGGCATTCCTGGCAAATCACTACCACCAGGTGGAGGTGTAAGGGTATTGTGGGACTGGTCCACCAGAGAAGGGAGGGTGCTGCGAGACTCCAGTGTGTGCACAACTCTGTATGCACACCTTGACATGCATGCCCCAGCAATGATCAAGGGACAAAATGGACAACAGGATGCTAGCAGACTTCATAAAGCCCTAGCTGCATTCCAGATTCACAGCTCTGCTCTGGGGAAATCTGAATTGTTCACCAGGAAGGGGACAGCCCTCCCTCCCCAGCCCCACCATGGGGGGGGGACTATGAAAGAAATGTCTAGGGTTGGAGCCAGAATCATGTGAGACACATTCACAGGCTGAACAGAATCCTTTCAACAGAGAAAGCCACAGCCACACCTGTTAGCAGCCCCAACGACTAAAAAGCACTATGGAAAAAAACAGCCACAATTTCTTCATTGTTTAGTGTGTGGAACAGGATTGCTATGAATTATGCAGTTTGAAAGCCAGCTGCTTTAATGTTTGATTTCTTCTTTATAGAAAATCAGGAGTTAAGCCGTGTGAGGCAACATTGACTGGTGCCAAACTATCTTGCCCTTGTTGAGAGGAAGCTAAACAATACTGTTGATTTTTTACAATACACACTGAAGAACAGCAATAAATATTCACCATCAGTAAAGTTCACTTACGATTGGTAGCAGTGAGCAGCAGAAACAACCCATTGGTTGGTAATAAGAGAGCCTCCACAGAAGTGGTATCCAATATTCAGTGATGCTATATAGGGTACAGAGTTCTTTGTGCACTCATAGCCGCCAACAATTATGTCATCTTCCAGTGGGAAAGCAGCTGAAAATAACATGTGTAATTATAGTAAATCTGAAGTTCTAAATAGTTATTATCAAGATCCAAATAATGGAGCCATTTGTTCAGGCAAATGTTCTTACCCATCTCAGCATGACTTAATGAAAAACAAATTATGCAAAACCAAGCAGAACTTCTTCCATGAGGGGATGACCAGGAAAGACAGTGGACAGGAACATGGCAACATATATTGTCTATCTGTGCTTCAGCAAGGCATTTGTCGCTGCGGAACATGACAAGCTTCTGGGCAAGGTCCATGTAATGCTTTATGCGTGAGGCACACACAAGGTCGATTGCTCACTGCCTTGGGGGCAAGAAGAGGAGGGTAACTTGGACAGGCACTATTCTGTTTAAAGAGAGGCACACAGGAGCATTCCTCAGGGATTTAAGTGGAGGCACTGTGGTTCAACATATTATCAATGATCTGGAAGCTGGGTTCTCTAGTACTCTGCATAGGTTTGCTGATGACACAAAGCTGGTCAGGATAGTAGACTCCATGAAGAATGAAGGCAATGTAATAGTTCTATTACTAGTATAGTTTATTTATTTTGGGCACCCTTCCCCGAAGGCTCAGGGCATCCTTACAACAAATAATAAAAAATACAGAGACAGCAGTGGGAAACAATCATACAATATATAAAACTTTTCATAATCCTATAAACATCTAAAACAGATTGCTACATACACTAACTGATATGCCCAAACCAAATGTGAGGAGTGCCTGAACAAAATGGATGGTTGACAGATTATGTGAGTCTCAAACTCAGTGTAGCAGATGCACAGTTCTACACTTGGTGAGGAAAACAGAGGTACAACCAAAAACTGTTGGGGGTACTCTTGCTGCACCAGGGAAGGAAACGGAAATGTGGGCTGTAATAGACAAAGTGCTGAAGCATGGTATGCATCAGAGCTAACAGAATGCAGGGGTGTGTCAAAAAGGGGCAAACCAGCAGGGTGGAGATATTATTACTGTCACTCTACAAAGCCTGGTCAGGCCCAACATGAACTATTGCCTACAGTTCTGAGATGTTCACTTCAAACAACAACCTTAAGAATGCAGAGGCATTGTACCCAGCAGGCATCACCCAGTTACAAATGATAAAAAAGAAGCACTGGGGAAGCCAAGAGTGTGCAACACAGGGCCACCAAAATTATTTGCAGCATGCTGATCAAAAGCTATGAAGAGAGACTGGTGTCCCTTAGCATGTTCTCCTTGGAGAAAAGGAGGCTCTGAGTGGGCATGATCTTAGTCATCTGCATACTCACAGGTATTGCCAAGACTGAACAGAGACTTCTAATCTTGTATCCTCTAGCAGGATGCAGGGATAGAAGCTGGTGCTTCTTAGAGGTTGTACATTCAAGGCTAACATTAGGAGGCATGTCTCCTAGAGGGTAATGAACATTTGGAACAGCCTTCCAGCGGAGACAAAGAATATGAAGACAGTATGTGCCTTCAAGGTAATCCTAGACAAATTGATGCTTAAAATAGGAATCACAGGGCACCAATTTTAGTTGAGTAGACAGAGAACCAATTTAAATTAGCATATGTTTGCACAGCTCAATTATTTATCCTGCTTATAAAGTTCAAGGTGTGGACACAATGGGCCTAGAAGCCTACTAACATTGAATGCCTAGGTTACTATATTATACTGTAATTAACCATCTCCTGTTTTAAGATTAGAAATATTAGCATTGCCAAGATATATGTATACTATGTAGGGCCATATGTTCTAATCTAATCCTCAGAACAGATATGAATCCACTTGCAGATAAAATGTTTATTGTATGCTCTCAGCATTGTTCCAGACACCACTGATAAAACTGAAACTGCTTTGGGGGGGGGGGTGCCTATTCAAGACACCTAACAGACCAGTCCAGTTCTGTTCTGTTCTGTTCTGTTCTGTTTTGTTCTGTTCTGGAAAGTCACCATTATCATAAACGTCTACCGGAACAACTGTGGACAGTCAGAATGGACTGCAAATTTAATATTGTATTCAGAATATAACATGCTGCATCTTGTGGGATTTTCCTGGTCAGAGTAATTTGAAATAAATAAATCTCTGGCAGTGCAGCAGTGATACTGTGATGATGCCCTGCAGTGTGATCACTGAATATGAAACTGGCCTATAGTGTATGATGTTTATCCCAGAAAGGAAAATGCTAGCATCTAGACCTCATTGACATCTCTCTCTCTCTCTTCTGTCTCTCTCTCTCTCTCACTCTCTCCTTTCTTTCTTCTATCAATCTAGTTGTGAAGATGGACATTAATGGTCATGTCACAAATGTGAATTGATTTCTGTGAAGTAGCCCTATGAGAGAGCTGCACATTTTATGTTTAGAAGGAGTACGTACACACATGTAATTCTTTCCTAAAGGATTTTATGTAGACAGAACATTAATCAAATTTCAACTACTAGATAGCTGTGTAGGTGCATTTTGTGTGTTCAGTTGCAAACTAACATATGCCATTACGAATATGGCATCATTAGTATTTGCAATATAATTAAATGCAAAGTTGTCTATCTAAATGAAGCAGGAAACCCTCTCCTCTGATGATGCAGTCTTCATACAGATGTTAACCTGCAACTTCCTCATCTAAGAGAGACAGAGAGAGATCTTTTTCATAGAAAAACTGAAATGTATTTGTCCTAATCTTAAATTCTGCATGTGAGGAGTGGTTGTTGGGGCCAGAAATGTTTTTGAATGTCAGCCCCAGATTTTCACCACTGAAATGGGGCATTTACATTTTAGCTAAGCTGAGGGCCCAGTTGAAATCCCATAAATTGACATATTTGTCATTGTCACTATAATAATGTGGTTGTAATTATATATGTGAGTATAATTAATAGACGTCAGCATGGCCCAGTTGCTAACAAATCCACCGGTGGACTACAGCTTCATGGATTCTACTTTCACACCGGGATGGGGCTCAAACCAAAAATAAAAAGTGCAGGTGCCCAGGGTCAGTACTTGGGGGATGTTGTTCTGTTGGGGTGTTCCATCCTTTGACTGAGATATTGGACAGACATGGAGGTTGTTCAGGGGGACACTGGTGATCCAATGGCATTTTCACAGAAAAATAGGAATTCTTATTCACTAAAAAATAGCACCAACAGCTTAATCTGGTTTGGTCTCATTTGGTTTGCATCTGTATTCTACCCCAACCATGGGGCAAAGCTGAAAATAAGTAGAATTGTGTAGCTCCTTTTCTGGTTGTCAAAAACTATATAAATGAATAAACTCAGAATTATTTGTTAAGTTTATATCTTTTGAAAGGACATGTATGGATTCTGTTTTAGGAGGTATAAGTTATCAGAGATTAAAATGAATGGGATATTCTTATTCAAAATGTTCAGTATGTGATTTCCTGTTTTCTCAATACAAGTAAACTTATTGCATCAATGTAATAAAACTCATCAAAACATTTTCACATTATGCTTTTTTCTTTCTTGTAAATGTGTTGATACAGCAGATATAAAAATCTGAATAATTACTCATTAAATAATTACCTGCTGCTCCCAACAGAACACAAAGAACAATGAACTTCATCGTTGGTTCTTTCTTGCACCTCCTACATGGTTGAAAGAAACTGCAGGTATTTATAAGGTGGTGGCTTTCATTATCAGTTCTCCACCAAGGTCAGTTTATGACATTCAGCAGAAGATTGATACATTACCATGTCAAGGCATGAACCATTTTTAGGAATATTTGTTAAATAATGATGCAGTAAAAGCTACATCTGGAAACATGACCTTAACTTATTGCATTGCACAGTAGATCTGTTGACCTTCTCACAGTAGTTAACCAAACCATCAATTTTAAATATCTACTACCCTTTGTATTTTAGTTCATTGTCATTGCCATATTTTTTTTTACATCATGTATGCTGACTGTACCATTACCTCATACATTATAGATGTTGCAATATCTTTTTATATTTATTAACATTAAACTTTATATATCCTATACTCATTCAGAGGGAAGGACTGTGGTTAGCAGCCATTGGAGGGAGACAGCATAAATTAAAAAAGTGCATAACAAGTACCATTCCGGTTTCCAAAATGAAACACATGTAGTTTCTGGTTATTCTGCTTAATTAGTTTGTGGTAAATGAGTTACCATACAGTACATTTTAATATATTTAGTTATTTCTCTCCTCATTTAACAAATGTTATTCTTTGCTTCATCCAAATCCTGTAGCACCCTACAACTTCCCACAACCCCAATCCACCCCAATAAATATTATGTATCTGATATAAAAGCACAGTCAAATGCAAATCAGATATTTCCATATATTTCAAAATCTTTCTAAAGAGATTCACTCATAACCTTACTTTAGAATTGTAGGCAAGTAGATGATTTTTCAAGAGATACCACAGAAATTTCAGACAATATCTGGCCATGTCTTTTGTTGCAACTTTATTTTATCCTGTTCTGAATAAAAGCAGATTATAAATATCTGGTTCATGATGCCTAACCAAATCCAAACTCACACTCATTCTTTCCCCCATCCTCTATATCGTCTTTCAACTCCATCAAATCCTGTTTCCTGTCCACCATAAGGTACTTCCAGTTATTTCCCCAGGTGGCTACTACGTTTCTCCTTAAAATTATTCTGCAGTAGAGGATATTATAATTGTTAGGGACTAATGACCATTCATCTTCTCCCAAATGTTTTATTTGCACAAGGATCTCTCAGAGCTTGTCAGATAATACAGGGTTTAGAAAATATACATCAAGGAATACATACTAGTTGATCACTCATTATTGATGGATCCACTTATATTGAAAGTTACTTACTGACTAACACAGGAACAAGCTAGGTGGCATGTATATTGTAATTGTCAGTTGCTGTAAGGGTTAGGGTGCAGTAGAGTTTTATGAGGTCTGGAAAAGGAAGCTAGTGAATATGATTGCAGAGCTGGGAAAGATCAACCAACCAGTCAACCAAATATGTGTATTATACATCTATGGAGGTCAGTGCTATAGAAATATTACAATGTTATGGAGATGGAGAGATATGCATTGGGGAGTGCTAGTGTGCTATGGAGTAAGGTAAAGATTTCTGGTTGTAAGAAGGATTAACGAGATATGTTTATTTTTGTACATTTTGCTCACTGCTGCACTGAATAAGATTTCTGTCATAACATTTTTATGTCATCTAAAGACTATTCACAAGAAGATACTTTCTGCCCAGCTTTATCTACTACTACTGGATATTTTATTTTTGCTAGGATCACCATCTTGCCTTGAGGGGTCCTTTTCCTGCCTCCATAAACCTGATATCTGTTTTATAATTTTTTTCTAGTGCCTCAACAGTTCCTCTCTCAAACCTCCTTCACTCACCCTTAGGGCCATTGAGCCTGTTGCACATCTGGACTTGTCCCAGCTCACCCTACTATAGCTCACCACTCCCATATCCCTATAAAGCAATGCCTTTGATATCCAAAGTACGGGTTCACCTCAAGGGCTATTATTCAACTCTATGCTATGTCCACTAGAAGCCATGATTAGAATTGGAGGGTTTACTACCATGTTTCTGTCCTGTAGGGAATTGCAGTTCAGCAATACCAGGACTACAATATCTGAGTGACATGACATACTGTAATGCAAAGCAGCTGGGCAGTTTAAATTGTGCCAACAATGTTAGGAATGAGCTCTGCACTCAAGTGATGTAAAGTCCAATGAACATTAAATGAAAGTTTCAAATACAGTAGTTCAGTTTAAATCTCAGTTTTATTGTCCTGGACACAAAGGGCCCAATTCTCAAAGTCCTGTGTCTGATCTTGTGTCCAGGGCTGCCTCCATGCAATTCACAAAGGTGGCCTGCATTGACCGCCAGCCCATGGTACTAGTACTGTCCCCATCCTACCCCAAACCCTGATGCTGCCCCAGTACATAGAAACATAGAAACATAGAATTTGACAGCAGATAAGGACAGCTTGGCCCACCCAGTCTGCCCATTTCCCTACCTAATGGATAAGCTGCAGATCCTAGCTAACCAGCAGCCTACTTCTTTCTACCCCAACCCCCTAGAATTACCTTATGACTGTCCCATGCATGCTTGAATTCAACCACTGTTTTTGACTCCACAACCTCCTCCAGAAGGCCATTCCATGCATCCACAACCCTCTCTGTGAAAAAATACTTCCTTACATTGACTCTGAGCTGACCCCCTCTATCTTCAAATTGTGCCCCCTTGTTCTTGCACACCTCTTTTTTTGAAAGATGCTACTTTCTTGGACTTTGTTGATTCCCTTGAGGTACTTGAAAGTTTCTATCATGTCCCCCCCCCTTTCCTCGAGGCTATACATTTTAAGCTCCTTTAGGCTTTCTTCATATGTCTTCTGGTGCAGACTCTGCACCATTTTAGTTGCCCTCCTCTGGACAGCTTCCATCTTGTCTATGTACTTGCGGAAATTGGGTCTCCAGAACTGCACACAGTACTCCAGATGGGGTCTCACCAGCTGTCTATAAAGAGGGATAACAACTTCCTGTTTTCTACTGGTGATGCCTCTCCCTATGCATCCCAGTATCCCTCCGGCCCTCCTTACTGCCCTCTCACATTGCTTGCCCACCTTTAAGTCATCTGATATGACTACCCCAGGTCCCTTTCCATTTTTGTTGTTGTTAGTATCTCACCCCCCATTGTGTACTCTTCCCCTGGGTTTTTGTTTCCCAGGTGCATTACCTTGCACTTCTTAGCATTGAATCTAAGCTGCCATACATTTGACCATTCCTCTAACCTTGCCAAGTCCCTTCTCATCCTTTCCACCCAACCTTGTGCATCAACTCTGTTGCAGATCTTTGTGTCATCTGCAAAGAGACATACTTTTCCTTCCAGTCCTTCTGCAATGTCGCTTATAAAGACATTGAAGAGGACCGGTCCTAATACTGAACCCTGCGGTACCCCACTAGTAACCCCCCTTTCTTCAGAGTGGACTCCATTTACTATTACTCTCTGTGTCCTATTCTCCAGCCAATTCTTTACCCAGGCTATCATCTTGGGACCCACTTCCAGGCTGGCTAACTTGTACATTAATCTTTTGTGTGGGACTGAGTCAAATGCCCTGCTAAAGTCTAGGTAGGCCATGTCCACAGCCCCTCCCTGATCTACTACTTTGGTCACCTAGTCAAAGATATCTATTAGAATTGTCTGGCATGACCTTCCCGCTGTGAATCCATGCTGCCTTGGGTGTTGTGCCCCTCTGGCCTCTAGGTACTCGACAATTCTTTCCTTCAGAAGTGATTCCATCATTTTCCTTATCACTGAGGTTAAACTAACAGGTCTGTAGTTTCTTGCTTCTGCCTTGCTCCCACTTTTGTGAAGAGGAATCACATCTGCCCTCCTCCAGTCCTCAGGTACCACCCCATCCTCCCATGATTTGTTATAGAGTGTAGTCAGTGGTGTCACTAGTTCTATCCTTAGTTCTTTTAGAATTCTGGGATGAATCCCATCAGGCCCCATTGCTTTGTCCACCTTCAGTTTTAAGAGTTCTTTCAGAACCCTTTCTTCTGTAAATGGGCTGGTATCAACTTCCGTATCCAGATTGTTTCTATTGCTTGTTTTAGGTATCTCCCCCTCTTCATTTGTAAATACTGAGCAAAAATATTTGTTTAGTATCTCTGCCTTTTCACCGTCACCCTCTGCCCACCACTCCCGTTTATTAAGCCTCACTATCCCTCCCTTAGTCTTCCTTCACTCCCTAATGTACCTAAAAAAGGTTTTATCCCCCTTCTTAACTGAGTTGACTATCTTTTCCTCAGTTCGGGCCTTTGCTGTTCTGACTGTCTTACCAGCTTCCTTTGCTTTAACTGATACAATTCTCTGTCCTGCTCCTTCTGTGATTCCTTGTACTTTCTGAATGCTTCTTTTTCTTGAACTTCACTGCCACCTCCTTTGAGAACCATAGTGGTTTCTACATCAGTTTTGTTTTGTTTATTTGCTTCACACAAAGGCTTGTTACCTCTGTGATGGCAGTTTTTATTATTCCCCATTGTTCTTCCTCCCCTCCTTCCTTCCCATTTGCTAGTGCATTCCTCAGGCACTCACCCATTTTGGCAAAGTCAGCCCTCCTGAAGTCCAGTACTTTTGCCTTTGTATGGCTTGACTCTATTGCTGTGTTTATTGAGAACCATACTGGTCAATGGTCGCTAGTTCCCAGATGGCTACCCACTTCTACATCTGTGATCCTCTCTCCATCTACATTTGATAGAATCAGGTCTAAGATTGCTCCCTCTCAAGTGGGTTCCAATACTAGTTGTCTAAGGCATGCCCCCTGTAGGGCATCTAGAATAACCCCACTCATAAGTGGCTGCTGCAACTACACTCCAGTTAACATCTGGCATATTCAGATCACCCACCAGCAATGTCTCCCCTTTATTTGCCATTCTAAGTATACTTTCTATCATTTCCTTGCCCATTTCCTCCCCCTGAGAGGGGGGTCTGTATACAACCCCTGTGCGGATTGTGGTGCCATTGCCTGCCTCCAAATTGACCCACAGTGCTTTTTCTCCTCCCTGTTTACCCTTTTGTTCTGTTGTTTTGATTCCTTCTCTTATGTAGAGAGCTACTTCTCCTAATCTTTTACCCTCCCTGTCTCTCCTGTATATCATGTATCCTGATATGTTTACATCCCAGTCATGGTTCTGTGTGTACCATGTTTCTGTGACTGCCACACTATCCAGATGTTCCTCCTCCATAAAGGCCACTAATTCAGGAAGCTTGTTACCCAGACTATGGGCATTGGTACTCATTGCTCTCCATTTTTTGATGGCTTTACCTTCTGTAGCAGCATCCCCCACTGACCTTTCCACATTGGTCCTTTTCTCATTTAGCACCCTGTTTTGTAGGGGGAGGCTGGGATTTTCCTGCTGTTTATCAGTGCCTCCCCCTTTGACTAGTTTAAAGCTTGCCAATGAAGCATTTAAACCGATTGCCCAAAAGACTTCCACCCGCATGGTGTAATAGTGCCCCCACAACAACAGATAGTGCCCACCTCATCCCCAGATAGAACAGGAGACCAGCATAGCCCTCTGCACACCTCCACAGAGGTCCCTGACTGCCCTGAATGTGCAACAGACTGTACAGTGTACACACTAATATTAGCGTGTACACTGTACAGTCCACTGCACATTCTGGGCAGTTGAGGACTCACCAGGAGGGTCAACTTTGGAGTGGGACTGACTTTACCTGTGAAGGCAGTCACATGCTTAAGTCATAGCAACCATGATCAGTGCATTGGAGTAACAGTGAGAGAAGTGGTGACTTACTGTAGGCTTGTTTTCAGGTTAGGCCTATGAATTTAGTTTGGCTTTGGGAATTCAGAAATACATTTTGGCTACCAATGCAGTAATTGGCATGGGGTGAAGCAGATTACAAATAGAGGTACAAAAGTCTTGAGGTCAGAAATTAACATTAGTTACTGTTGCTTTCTTGTTGCCAGGGTGATGCATTACATCTGTTGTTAATTACTGTTTGTGGTGTTGTGACCGAGACTGAAAACCCCACTAAGAACAGCATTGTCCAGTTTGAGCTACAGCAATATTTACTATTCATTGCTGACCTCAATATGTATGTCCCCCTGTAGTGTATGATTCATCTGCATATCAATTACTGTATTCTTTCTGAAGTCTGGTCCCATTGATTTGTAAATTGTACAGTTACCTTGCTTTGCCCCCCAAACACAAACAAGTAGTGTATTATAAAGCATAAAAAGATAAATAGTAAATGAAAAGAAATAAAATGTAAGCATTACATTGACAATGATGGATCTACTGTACTTTAACTGATACTGACTCTATGTGCTTTTTGTTCTGGTGGCCCATCTGATCATATTGAGCTTGTCGGTGATGACAATGTGAAAGTTGTTCTAGGTGTCATCAGCAGGAGGAGTTGTGCCACTGATGCTGGGAGTGGTCAGCCAGACTGTGGTGCAAGTATCAGGGGGTGGAGTCTGGCGAGACTGGCCTCCGGGTGTAGGAGAGGGAATGGTAGATGTCCCTTGTTGGACCTTTGAATAATCTAATGAATAGTTAAAGGTGATCCTTGATTATCTGATTCTGAGAAAAAGCTAAAAAATAAAGATTCTCAAAATTTGGCCTTTATGTGATGTTAGCAGACAAGGAGGTAGGGCAGAATGACCAGGAGGACATGCATACACATTCTTGCTTGTTCCTTAGCTGTCTTTGCTGCTTCACATAAGTGAACATAATGGTTTCTGTTCAGTATAGTCTATGCATCCATGGGTACATAACACATACTTTATCTGACATCCAGTAAAGCTGAAATCCCAAATGTCATATCCAATATAATGCTGTCATCAATCCTGTTTGCAAGTAGTATCAAAACATCTCTGCCACTTCTGTAATGAATATTATTTCCTGCAACTGCTGCTGTGATGAGTGAGATGAACAAGTGGTGTCATCACCTATTCCTGTACTTCTGATACCAGTCTTACTGTACCATCTGCTGTTGAATATGCAGTAAAGAAGGTGTGGTCACCCACATGCTGCAGTAGTTCATGACTTAGGAGAACATGCTTCTTGAGGAAGAGAGGAGGATGATGACAGGTTGTTCTCAGAACCAGTTAACTTCTTTTATTTTAATGTCATGTTTTTATTCTAATGCAAGTATTCTATTAGTTATTATTATTTTATACATTGGGATTCATTTATATGCTAAGAAAACATGATTCATGGTAGAAGGAGGAGGAAAATGATGAAGAGGATTTGTTGTTTTTAGAAAAAGCTGACTTTTATTTTAATGTAATTTTTTTATCCATGGCTGCAAGCTAATTTACACATGCACATAAAATTACAGATCTTAGACTCCTGCATTATCCTTTGGTAATCTGATTATTGCTTTACATAACAAAGCCACAATCATGTAATGACTATATTTATGTGATAGGTTGTGAATTATTAGATCCGTTATTAGAGGGATTTGCCTAAGCAGAGAAGCATGGTGTATGAAAGGGACAGTGAGGTGAAACAACAAACCAGGGTTCCAGTGTTGGATTCTGTCAGGTATTATAGTGTAGAACATTGCTACTGGAATAAACACATGACAGTTAGCAGCACTGTTGTACAATGAACCATTTTTAACCCTAAACCAGTATTGTACTGTGTCATGGAATTAAATACTAGGGCATAAAGTGATGGGAACTCTGCAGCTGCTTACTTTAAAACAATGCTTGTTTTATTGGACAGCCACAAGATGTATAACTCTGTGCATGCTCCCCCACAGTAATAATTGCTTCATTGTGAAAAGTGTATTGGATCAAACTACTTTCACAGTTTGTTATCATTATCTAAAGTGCTGGAGTGCACTGACACATTGTCACAGTGTATGATCAAGTGTTGATAAAACC
Source organism: Neoceratodus forsteri (assembly GCA_016271365.2). NCBI lineage: Eukaryota > Metazoa > Chordata > Ceratodontiformes > Ceratodontidae > Neoceratodus > Neoceratodus forsteri. The sequence goes on along the minus strand of CM028138.1, from coordinate 1,596,714 downwards.
AAGCAAAACAGGTTGTAATGTTCTAGCTCTGCTTTCTGAAGGGAAATAGGCTACCTAGATAACATTCATTTTACTACCCAATACCGATGATGCCATTGCATTAGGTCATACCTCTAAATCTTAAGCACTGAAATGTGGGACACAGTCAGTCAAAATGAAGAACAATGAAGGACGCTGAGCCACATTGTGAGGGACACATCCTCAAGCATGGAGACACACACTAAGAACATTGAGGAAAACACTGTATGTACTTGTATAATGTTTATTTTTGACTTAGAGTCTTAGAACATTAGGAATTAGGCTTAAAAATCTGAATTTGCAGCTCATGCTGTGAGTAGGTAGCATCTTCTTCATGATGCATGGATGAATGACTGGGCAATTTTTGAAGGGTAATAAGGAATGTCCCACATAATCAGGGACAGTTGAGAGGTATGCATTAGGTGCCTTTTGTTTTCCAGTGGTAATGCTTGATTAAGGAGCTCAAACCTACTACTAAAATTGTACTAATATTTAAATTATTATTTTCTGTTTATTGCAACAGGTGTTTTAAAGGATCATTGGCTACATTCATGTAATTACCTTTATTTACCCCTCTCTTGGGGACAGAGACTTTGCCCACTGTGTCCCTTTAATTGGAAGGTTCTGGCCTGGCTCCCTACCTCTACTCCCTCCTCTTCACCCCTACTATTCCCCCTACCCCCTTTGCAACTCCCCTATAGGACTCTTGGCCTTCCTTTCTGTTCTTCCACATCAGGGAGAGCATCTTTCTCATCACTTTCCAACCATTTGGAACTCTCTTCCCTTAGATATCTGCTCTGCTCCATCTGCTCATCCATTATCCCATCTCCTTCAGCACTTCATTTTCATTATCTGCAGTTGCTCCACACTTATCTCCTCTTTTCTTCCTTGTCTGTCCTTTCCTATATTGTGTTTCCACTGCTTAACTCCCTTGACCCTTCCCTTGGCATGCCAAATGCCTTTAACACTAGCTGGGTTTGCATCGAGTAGTGTTCATTTTCCTGGGGTTCTGCTCCTGTGGGTAAAGCTTGCCTACCCCCCACCTCCTTACTTCTCTTAAGCTCTTCTGTTTTGCAATTCCTATCTCCACCTTTCCCTCTCTTGTTCACATACATTCAGACACCTTTTTCTGCTGCTTAGCCACTTCCACCTATTTCTTTTTTCCCATTATTCTTTCCCCTTAATCCCTTCTTCCCACCTCCTGCCAATTCCCCTGGCAGGATTTACATTCTGGAGGATGCAGGCCCATTCCATCCCTTATTTGTTCCTATCTGCCTACCCTCCTGTGGGGGTTTTCACCTTGGAGGAGTGCAGGCCCATTTCATCCCTTATTTGTTCCCTTCTCCCTATCCCCCTGTTTTCATCCTGGAGGAGTGCTGACCCAATTCTATCCTTTATTTTGTTCCCCATGCCAATCCCCTTGTGGGGTTTACATCCCAGAGGGGTGCAGGCAAATTTGCTATCCAATCCTCACCTCCATTAGGTTATAGCCCTCACTTCCTTTCCCCAAGTGTCACAAATCTAATATTTCTGCTTAGTGTTTGTGGGTATGTTTATGTTTACATTTGTGAGTACTAAAGATGTTTGTTATTTTGCATTAAATGTTTTATTCACTTACTTGCCTTATATATGTTTTTTTACTTATTCTGTATTCATGTTGTATCCTATTCCCTTTTCCCTCAGGATGCATCTGGAAATGAGCTGTGTTGCTCAGTATGTCTTTCCTGGTGAAACTTTTCAAAATAAGTAATAAATAAATAAATGTGTCTTTAGGGTGTGGTTTTTGTATTATGATGGGCTATAACTGACATGGGTGTACTAGGACCAGGAACCTGAAACTACAGCACTGCACACAGGCACTTAGTGAAAGTGGGGAGTCTGTTTTTTTTTTGTTTGTTTTTTTTTGTTCTGGTGCTCTCACTTTTGTGAAGAGGTAAAGGAACTCTAAGCAAGGCACCTGGATGGGGCTGATTTTGTCCATGCACTTTGCCAAAATAAAATTTGCACTTTTGCATCAGTACGTTCGACTTGAGTGCTGAGCATTTCTTTGTTTTATTTGTGAAAGCTGGCCGCTTATTTGTAGTCAAGCACTGCCATCTTTGGAGTGCACTTTTTAATTGTTTCTGTCTGCAACTGGATTAGCTGCTATTGGGGCTGAACTCGATGTTCATTTGCTGGATTAGCTGCTATTGGGGCTGATCTCTATACTCATTTGCTGGATTAGGTGCTGTTGGGGCTGATCTCTATACTCATTTGCTGGATTAGGTTCTGTTGGGGCTGATCTTGATGCTCATTTGCTGGATTAGCTGCTATTGGGGCTGATCTCTATGCTCATTTGCTGGATTAGGTTCTGTTGGGGATGATCTCTATACTCATTTGCTGGATTAGGTTCAGTTGGGGTTGATCTTGATGCTCATTTGCTGGATTAGGTGCTGTTGGTGCTGATCTCTATGCTCATTTGCTGGATTAGGTGCTGTTGGGGCTGATCTCTATGCTCATTTGCTGGCCAAAGGTAAATGCCCATCGGGCCTTAATTCCAAAATGCTCCTGCTTTCAGCACCTGCCATAGCCTACCCTCTTAACACTCTCTATAACCTGTCTTTTAGACTTGGGTCCATCCCTACAATACGGAAACAAGCCACAGTCATTCCCCTAGCTGAAGGAGGTGACCTTTCCTCCCCATGCAACTACCGTCCCATATCACTGCTCCCCATCCTAGCCAAAATTCAAGAGCACCTTGTACTATCCCAGCTCTACCACTATCTAGATAGCATATCATTCTTCACCCCCTTCCAGGCCATGTTTAGAAAGAATCACTCCACCATCACCTCTCTTCTTCCTCTCACCAACACCATCCTTACGGGTATGGATAAAGGAGAGATAACTGTGACTATCTTTATCGACCTGGCCAAAGCCTTTGACACAGTCTTGCATCCCCTGTTATTGTCAAAACTCACTTAAGCTGGACTGACTCTGACTGCCAATAACTGGTTCCATTCATACCTGGCAGGTAGGTCCCAATCTGTCTGTATTGGCTCAGCTAGTTCCACTTCACTGCTAGTCACCAGTGGAGTCCCCCAAGGGTCTGTATTAGGCCCTCTGCTGTTCTCTATCTTTCTCAATGATCTGCCTGTTGCCTGCCCACATACTGCTATCCACATGTATGCAGATGACACGGTGCTGTTTGCCTCTGGCTCATCCCCCAATTCCATGGCAGCCTGTCTGCAGGAGGACTTTCGACTCCATCCAACGTTGGTTCCTCTCAAATCAACTATTTTTAAACTAAAAAAACCTGTCTCCCTCACCTTCGGCTCTTAGACCAAACTATCCAGCCTTCCTGCCTTCCCCCCATGTTCTACACTCTGGATAGCTCCCCCTGGAGGTCTGTACTTTCTATAGATATCTCAGTGTCTGGCTAGATCATTACCTTGACTTCTCTGTGCATATTGATGATCTATTCAAGAAACTGCATCCCATGCTGGGCACTCTCTACCACAACAAAAGTTGCATCCCCCTACCAATGCGACTAGCAATCATCCAAAAAATGATACTCCCGATTATGGACTATGGAGATGTAGTCTACTGTGCTGCCCCTCAAACTTCCTTATCCAGGCTTGATCCCCTCTTCAACTCCTTCTGCCGGTTCTCCTTGGACCACTCTCCTAGTGCTCATCACTGTGACCTCTACCAGTCCTTGGACCTCCCCTCTCTACATAATCGGTGATTGCTACACTGCGCCAGAACTACTGCCAAGTTCTGGACGCAGACACTCCCCTCCTACCTGTCGTCCTCCTCCCTAACTGCCCTCCCACCACCGGCATACGCTCTTAGGAACATTCACTCTTGGCTCCTTCACATCCCGCACAGATCCACCCGGTCTGGCCAGGCTGCCTTCAGCTTCAGGTTGCCCAAATTATGGAACTCCCTGGCAGCCGATATTTGACATGCCACAAGCACTTCACACCGGAATGCCCTTCTTAAAACTCATTTCTCTACCACCTGCTCCTGCATCCCACCACATTGAATCCCTCACTACCTAACTACCAGCAGATTACTACCAAAACTGGTTCTTCCCACTGTTATCAACCACTGCTTACCAAGTGCAGCTGGGCATTTCTATAATTCTGGGAATGCCATTTCCCGCTGTTAACACCTGTCTGGTTACTCCAATTTGTACTTGTGATTTTGTCAGCTCTAAATGTCTACTGTATTTGTAAACCTGCTAATTGTATATATGACTGTCTCATCCATTGTATTGTACCACACATATTTATGTATGTTTCCTTCTGTATTACTGTACCCTATGTAACCCCCTCCCCTAGGGCGCATCTGGAATCGAGTGGTACACTGCTCAGTATGCCTTCCTGGTAAAACTCTTAAATTAATAAATAAAATTAGGTTCTGTTGGGGCTGCTCTCTATGCTCATTTGCTGGATTAGGTTCTGTTGGGGCTGATCTCTATGCTCATTTGCTTTATTAGGTTCTGTTGGGGCGGATCTCTATACTCATTTGCTGGATTAGGTGCTGTTGGGGCTGATCTCTATGCTCATTTGCTGGATTAGGTGCTGTTGGGGCTGATCTCGATGCTCATTTGCTGGATCAGGATCTGTTGGGGATGATCTCTATGCTCATTTGCTGAATTAGGTTCTGTTGGGGCTGCTCTCTATGCTCATTTGCTGGATTAGGTGCTGTTGGGGCTGATCTTTTTTTTTTTAATTTATGTTTATTAATTTTTTGTTAATAAACAGATTATACATATAATACTCGTACAGGGAATAGGTACATATATTTTTAGGTACAGAGCAGTAGTACAGTAAATCTGAAGCCCCATAATCTTTTACAGTAGGAAGTGGGGGAATTACATTCTGTTCTTATAAGAACAAGTCCCAAATCATTCAATAAAGTTGCCAGCCTCTTCAGTGGTTAAAGGTGTTTCCTGCAGAGAGTATTCAAACGCAAGCATTATGAAGGAATCCTAAGCGATTGCTATTAAACCTATTATTAGGTATAAAATGCAAACATTAAGTTAAACCTCTATTAGATTCCATACATCCTGTATAATATCCTAACAATAAGGGAAAAAGAAAAGAAAAGAGAAACCCAAACAGCATTACCTATAGTAAATAGTCAAACTGACTAAGCTAAAAGTATAACAGTTTAACAGATTAGCACAGCATGTGCAGTTTAAAGACAATTTTAGTGTGGGCCCTAAGCCTTTAGAATCAGCATCAAACAGCCGAAAAGCTTTTACAGTCCGTGTGGTGTAAGGGACATTATGGAGATTCTTCCCATGCTCTCAGAATGAGAGCTCAGCCAGTAAATATGCTTGAGTATATTTTCTTATGAACAATCAATTAAAAGAAAGAAAATGAATCCCATTATCCCTTAAAGACCCAGATCAGAAACGTTAATATTTTAGTCAAAACTTAAATGTCTTTCATTAATGAGTCATTTCTGGGTTTAGCTGCTATATCACTCACAATGCCTTGCCTCGGTCATCAGAATCCGATTGCTGGTGCTTCGCAGCTTCTCTATGGCCTAAAAAAACGGCCTCCACCTTCTCCACCCAACGTCCAGCATCTTGCGGGTTATTAAAACTCCAGGTTTTTCCCCCATAGATGATTTGGAGCCCAGCTGGAAGTAAAAAAGAATGGATTATGCCCAAGGACCTCAGACGATGGCGAACCGCATCAAAGCTCTTCCGACGTGCCCTCGTCTGGAAGGAAAGATCAGGATATAACTTGACATCAGAGCCATCGATGTCCAGGGGGTACATAGCTCTAGCTGCTGTGATCAACCTATCTCAGATCTCAGAGCCCGAAGTGCGTATAAGGACAGTCCTAGATTGGTTTGCTCCAGTAGGCCTCACCCTAGGGTTAACTCGATAAGCTTGTTTTAGTGTGGACCAGGCAAAGTCATCGGGTACCATTAGATGGTCTTGCATCCATTTAGTCAGAAACTGCAGTAAATCTGTGCCCTCGACACCCTCTGGAACCCCAACTATTCTCACATTTCCAGATCGGAGTTGATTCTCGACTGCTTCCACACAGCTTCTCAGCTGGGTATTTTCCTGGGTGAGATTAGCCACCATGGCCAATGTGGAGACAATTCTTTTTTCAGTCTCAGCCATGGATCCGGATAGGGACTGTATAGCTGCATCATGATTTTCCAATTTCTGTAGGGTCTTTTCTATTTTCGCATTCATTCTCTGCATTGATTCGAGCATTGCTTTCCACGGGGATCCGATGAGGCTGTAGTAACCATTTCCCCACTACTTGCCGCTCCGCAGGCCTTACTCTTGCTTTGTTGCTGAGATTCTTTCAGTTGGCCCTGGTGCTGTGCTTTTTGTCTGGCCATCTTAATTTTTAGCGCTTTTGACTCTCAGATTGTTCAGGAGTCTGTTTTGCTCTCTTTTTTCCTATTTAAAGAGTATTAAATTATTATTTTAAAGCTTTAAATCTTTATAGATGCAGGAGCTCTGTTGAGGTGCTTCCTACCACGAAGATGGCTCTCTCGTGCCCCCATGGGCTGATCTTGATGCACATTTGCTGGATTAGGTGCTGTCGGGGCTGATCTCTATGCTCATTTGCTGGATTAGGTGCTGTTGGGGCTGATCTCTATACTCATTTGTTGGATTAGGTTCTGTTGGGGCTGCTCTCTATGCTCATTTGCTGGATTAGGTGCTGTTGGGGCTGATCTCGATGCTAATTTGCTGGATTAGGATACGTTGGGGCTGCTATCTATGCTCATTTGCTGGATTAGGTGCTGCTGGGGCTAATCTCAATGCTCATTTGCTGGGTTAGGTGCTGTTGGGGCCAATATCTATGCTCATTTTCTTAATTAGGTGCTGTTGGGTCCGATCTCTATGCTCATTTGCTGGATTAGGTTTGTTGGGGTTGATCTCTATGCTCATTTGCTGGATTACGTGCTGTTGGGGCTGATCTCAATGCTCATTTGCTGGGTTAGGTGCTGTTGGGCCTGATCTCTATGCTCATTTGCTGGATTAGGTGCTGTTGGGGCTGATCTCTATACTCATTTGCTGGATTAGGTGCTGTTGGGGGCCAATATCCATGTTCATTTGCTTAATTAGGTGCTGTTGGGTCTGATCTCTATGCTAATTTGCTGGATTAGGTTTGTTGGGGTTGATCTCTATGCTCATTTGCTGGATTAGGTGCTGTTGGGGCTGATCTCTAAGCTAATTTTCTATATTAGGTACTGTTGGGGACAATATTTATGATCATTTGTTGGATTAGGTTGATGTTGGGGTGATCTCTATGCTCATTTGCTGGATTTGCTGTGGTTTGGGGTGATCTCTACACTCATTTGCTGGATTTGCTGTGGTTGTGTCTGATTTCTATGCTCATTTGCTGGATTAGGTGCTGTTGGGGCTGATCTATATGCTCATTTGCTAGATTAGGTGCTGTTAGGGCAGATCTCTATGCTCATTTGATGGATTTGCTGTGGTTGTGGCTGATCTCTATACTCATTTGCTGGATTAGGTTCTGTTGGGGCTGATCTCTATGCTCATTTGCTGGATTAGGTGCTGTTGGGGCTGATCTTTATGCTCATTTGCTGGATTAGGTGATGTTGGAGCCAATCTCTATGCTCATTTGTTGGGTTAGGTGCTGTTGTGGCTGTTTTGTGGTGCCTACAACTGCTGAAGGGGCTATGTGGACAGATTAATGGAGCTTTCCCTGAAAGAAGGTACAATCATACAAGTGGAATAAATAGTATTGTACACTACAGAAACAATGAATACTGTGATGACTGCAGAAGTGTTATCACAAAGATGCTGGCAGCAAATTGGAGCTGCAGTCTGGTTCCATCCTAGCCAAGGACAGAATAAGTTTGCATAGTGATAATAGGGTGATAGGATGACAGCTGGACCTCATCCAATCTGTTAATCAAGACACTGTTATTCTGAGCTCCAGTCATTGGATCACACTGCTAGTTTAGACCTCCTGAAGCCGCCAGTGTGTTGACTCTATGGCCTACCCCAAAGAGAGCTGTCTGAGCTGTAGGAGTGGATCTGAATTCAGGTCAGGGGAGTGGACCAGTAATATTTTCCTCTGGTACAGTGATACACAGGCTTGCCAATACAGCAATGAATGATTTATTTGGTGGCTTGGCAGCCAACAAAGTGGAATAGACCAAAATTGACATACATAATCTGGACTGAAGGTGATACAGCAGTAGATGGGGACAGGAAAATAGTGGTTGGTTATAGCTTTTGGTCAGATACTGAATTCTAAACAAGGATTAGTCTTTATTTTTAGTTACTCTGCATTGTTAGTTGTATTCTAACTGTTAAAATGGGACCCTGGCAACTATTCTGTAACTGCACATGAGGAGTCATTGACAATGATCCCTGGTTCTAGTGACTGTATCCTGATTAAACATATTTTACTACTACTTGCTATCACTACATGTATTAAAAGAGAACTGCACAAAACCTGTAAGTTGTTTTTCCCAGTGGAGACTATTTTTAAGTACTGGATACAATTATTTTATTGTTCCATCTATTCAGGCCTTTTCATAACCTCAGTGAGTGCTTCTGCTTCACAGTCTGGTGTAATTTTAGAACAGTATAATGTAGTTTATGTCCCAGTCTCAGAATTTTATAATAGAACATGAATGCATTGTGCCAACAATAAAAGTATAGAACAGGGGCATAAGCTACATCATACAGTTCAAAGTTGGTTCTTACCAGCAGCATGTAAGTCAGAAACACCTACCAAATAAGTAACAAAACCTCACTAGCTAGAGCAATAACAGAATTTGAGCCACTTTTAAAAAAAAAACAGCTTCTACTTGGGAAACTGACTTACAGATTCAGTGTAGTACTCCTTTAAGATATTTGTCATATTAACAATGGTGGACACAAGAGGCATGCTGATACAATAATGGTATCACCACTTCTGTACCAATAAAAAAAGAGCACCAGAAGGCTGAGATCACGTGATGCCTCAGAGCGGGTAGCTGTGCTTTGTTGTACTCCCGTTGTCTTCTCTGATAAACTCACTTAAACTTTACCAAGTTACACGACCTCATCACCGAAAGTGCTAAACTTACTATGTAGAATGAGTGCGAATGCAAACATTACCAGTCTGATGACTTACAAAGGGTATGGAAGCAGAAATGCGTTTGGTGCATCCTCGCCATACTCCTCCTGTTATGCCAGAGAAGGTTCCAAAAAAGCCGAAGGCTCAAGCAACACAATCTGCCAGACACACCTCTATGTCTTTGGATCAATCCTCCTCACCTCGATAGATTTCTGAAGAATTTCGCCCCTTCAGGGACGAGGTCAGATGTTTAACAGAGGAGGTAAAAGAGATATCAAATAAGATTGAAGAGCTCTCACAAAAGACATGGGATTGTGAAGTGAGAATTATATCTTTAGAGAAAAAAAATGGAGAAAGTGGATCCAGCTATAGCAATCACCCGACAGAGAATTGCAAAAATGGAAGCTAAAATTGAGGATTTAGAGGGCCGTAATCACCGTAATAACATTGTTATTATAGGTCTTCCTGAAAGAGAAGAAGGCTCTCATCCAGTATAATTTGCACTATGGCTGGTGGTAAAGATTGCAGGCCCATTGCATTTCGGATCGGAGTATATTATTGAGAGAGCCCATCGCGCTCTAAGGCCTTTACCCCCATCAGATGCACAACCTCGAACCTTTATACTTAAATTTTTGAATTACCAGGAAAGTCATCACCTACTTTTAAAGGTAAAAGAATTAAATGAGGTTCTATGGGAGGGTTTGGTGATCCACATCATGCAAGACTTGCCATCGTCAGTGTGACAGAAAAGACCGAATATCACAGAGTAGTTACTAAGCTCCTTGCTGTAAATATTCATTTTATAATGCTCTACCTTGCAAATCTACAGGTCTCACTGGATGGCAAATGGGTACCCCTAGAAGACCCACAAACCACTGCGAACGTACTCAAGCCAAAGCTGCCCAATCTCTTTCAAGACCATTAATGGTTTCCACCCTGGCTTTGTATTTTGAGAGTGATCTGTTTATTGTGAGAGAGTATAAATGTGCTAATCATGGAGAAGATCTGGATTGACACCTTCAACACTGAGATATTTTTCATTTAAGACTTCTGGTCAGTGCACCAAAATGGAGCTAATCCTTCAAGCAAGACGTGGTTGGGATCAGTGAAGTATTCAAGTATGAATAACTTTGACCATGGAGATACCATAAATTGACTTTTTACTGCGTAGTTCTTTAATACTCTCTTTCCAAATTGATTGTGGGGGACTTCAATACTGGATATACTCATATATTGATCGTTTACACACCTTAAATCTAATGTCTTTATCCACACATTGTCTCAGAGGTGATTTGCTTCTCCTTTTTGACATAATTCAGGATCCTGTTCTTATGACTGAATTAAATTTACAGTTCAAAGACCATTCACACAATGTCAGAGGTCATCCCTTACAGTTAATAAGGAATCCATTTAGACATAAAAGTCGACAATATTTTTTTACACTAAGAGTTGTGGGTCCTTGGAATAATTTGCCTATTAATGTTATTATTAGTGAAAACAAGAAATCTTTTAAATACAGGCTTGATCAACTAATTTGCATTGGATTTGGTTTTTCATATTATCCTTTGGCTTAGTATAAGAGTGTTATGGGCTAACGCCCTCTTGCTCTTTCCATAACCTTAGTATGGATGAGTAAATCCTGATTTATGTTTTTTTTTCTTGTTTTGTTCATCTGGGGCTAGTTTCTTAATCCCCTTTTTTTTGTTTTTGTTTTTGTGTTTTGTTTTGCTTGTTGATTTTGCTGGCCCAATTTTCAACTGTAAGACTGAGGTCTATTTCAGGATAATCTGTTAAGAAAAATGTTATAGAAAGGTAGCCAATCAGCTATTCTCTTATAGATTCAATTATAGGGGTCTGCTCATTTACCAGCATGAATAAATAATGCTTAAAAGAGTGGGATACAGGTTATGAATCCGGGAGAATCTGCTGTGTAGATAGCAGTCTTCATTATGAGTCTCAACAAGACCATGAAGGGGAGACAGAGTTAACAAAATTAGCATGCTAGGCCTCTTCTGTATTTCTGAGGGGGCTGGTTCTGTTTACTAGAAGGGTTATGAATTTAGCTATAATGATAGGCCTTACACTTATATGTCTTCTTTTATATTTCTTCTGCATTCTAGCTATTTGACATGATAGTAAAAGGTCCCATGTGCTTTTTATTTTTTATCTATTTTTACAGGAGTGTCTAGAAGTGGGGGATAAGATATTCTAGCTGTGGAGGTGAGTTTTGAGGGAAGGGGAAGCAGGAGCGGAAGGGAAGCAACTACTTGGCAGTCATCGTGTACTGTGAAGAGTGGGGAGGGGAGGGGGTTAATATAAGTTTTTCTTTTCTGGTTTGTAAATACTCAGAGATTCTATTTAGTGTTGAGAAATGGATCTGGGGTGGGATCGGGTAAGGACTTGGAGAAAGGGTGGGTAGCCAAGTTTGTCACTGGGGTTCTATGGTGTATTTATTAAAAGGCAACTCTTGTATTTTCTGAATGGATACCACTTTAAATCTGAATGATGGGTCATAAAAGTTTATCTCGTGGATTGTAAGGGGCCCACGGTCTAAATCTAAATGTTACCAGATTTTGAAGAATATTAAGGTTCTTAAGGGATGTCGCTTTTCTCCAGGAGACTCACCTTCTGGATTCAGAGGATGACCTTCTTCAGAGTATGTGGGTCAAGTTTTTAGTGCTGGGAGCAGTACTCAAAGTAGTGGAGTTGCCATTCTGGTGGCCCAGAGTATCACATTCATTACCGAGGAAATTATCAGAGATCCGCAGGGTAGATATATTATTGTTAAAGGAATTATGGATAGAACTACAATTGTACAAGCAGCCATATATGGTCCAAACGTAGACTCCCTTTCCTTTTTCTCAAACTTGCTGCAAATCTTAGCATCATTCTCTTCCTTGCCATGCATACTGGGAGGGGATTGGAACCTTCTGTTTTCCCAAGATTTAGATAATTCAGGTGAGAAGAAGCGAGGCCTCTCCCCTGCACAGAGATTCATTAGAGACCTAACTGATAATCTGGGTTTATGTGGCCTCTGGAGAACCCTCTACCCCTCAGCAAAAGAGTTTACTTTTAGGTCCAACATCCATGGATCCTTTTCTAGGATTGACTACTTTTTAATAAGGCAGTAAAGTGCAGTGGTCTAAGGCTCTGAGCTGCAAATCTGGTGACATCCAGCAGACCAGACCTGGGTTTGAATCCCACAGCTTCCACTTGCATACTGTGTGACCTGGAGCAAGTCACTTAACCTCCTTGTGCTCCCAGGTCGCTCCTGTAAAAAAGCTTTCAGCTTAGTGTGCTATACCTGGTTAAACAACTAAAATAAAAAAAAAGTCACTCCTAATTAAGTGGTTTAAGAGCCACAGATATAGTTCCAGGTGTAATCTCTGACCACTCGGCTGTGAGCTGTGACCTAACCTTGTTATTAAACTATTCTCATGACTCTTTGTGGAAATTAAACAATCAACTCCTAAAAGAGGAAAAAATTATCAAAATTATAGATCAAGAAATTGAGGAGTACACACATATGAATTTGTCCTACACTACGAGACCTGATTTGGAATGGGGAGCCCTAAAGTGTGTTTTGAGGGGTACTTTCATTTAATTAGCTTTGCAAAGAAAAAGGATAGAGACCACAAAGCTGTCACCTTATTGCCAAATCCGGAGGCTGGAGGCTTCCATGTCTTCATGCAACAGACTCAGATATGATGTTATTGCTTGGATACCTAGACCAATATAGTGTCCTTCTCAGAGAAAAGCAGAATATGCTATATTAAAAACAGGGGTAAGATAGATGAATCAAGGGAAAAGGCAGGACGTTTGTTTGCCTTACAGCTGAGGAAGGTAGAATCCTCTAGAATAGTAAAATCTATCAGATCTTAATATCAGGAAACTTATGACTTATCCTAGGGAAATCACTGTGGAATTTGTTACATTTTACAAAGCTTTATATAGCCCCATGTCCAATCTTTCAGATTCCTCTGGAGTCAAAGAATATCTTTTCTCTCTGAATCTTCCCACTCTGGACCTTGAACAGCAAGATGTATTAGTTACCCCATCTCAGAAGCTGAGATTCGTAGCTATCACATCACTAGTGGTTGATAAAGCCCTGGGCCCAGATGGATACTCCCAAATTTCTACAAAATATTTAGTAAACAATTAGCTTCTTGGGTACATTGTTGTATACGTGGATATTAGACAAGAATACTATTGATAAAACCCTCCTGAAGCTCTAATTATTGTTTTACATAAACCAGATTAGGAACCCAAATTAGTAAGTCGTTATCGTCCAATTTCACTCTTAAATTGTGACATAAAGATCCTAGCAAGGTTCTGTGTGTCAGCTGAAGGTGGTGCTCCTGACATCATTCATGTGGCTCAGGTGGGGTTCATGGAAGGGAGGAATCAGCAGATCACTTTCTAAGATGGCACATATCTTTCTGCATCGGGAATTGGAAGTCCCTGCTAGCTTGCTTTCTCTCAATGCGGAGAAGGCATTCAACAAAGTAGATTGGCAATTTCTATTTTGACCATGGGAAAATTTGATTTCCTCTGAATTCATTAGCTGGATCACCTCTTTCTATGGTGCTCCCCAGGCAAGAATTTATTGTAATGGTGTACTCTCTGACAAATTTTTCCTACACTCTGGTACCAGGCAGGATGTCACCTTTCCCTCTATTGTTTAACATCTATTTAGAACCATTATTATGTTCTTGAGATCTCATGAAGGAGTTCAAGGTATACCCATAGGTAATCACACTTTTAAACTTTAGCATATACAGATGATGTGCTTCTACATCTGATTCATCCTGCCAGTTCATTTCCTAATGTGATGTCTCTTATTACGGACTTCGGTTTGATGTCTAACTATAAAATTAACCTGAACAAAACCACTGTTTTTCCCCTTAGCCAAATACTCATGAAAAACATATCTCCATTGGGTGTCCAGTGGAATTCTAAATTTCTGAAATATCTGGGTTTAATACTCTACAGGAGTGATAAATTGATGAGAAAGTGGAATTTTTGTGTTACTAGATATTATTCAACATGACCTTAAAGGTAGCAAACCTTCCTATATCACTATGGGGACATATTGATATATGAAAATGAACATACTTCCCAGACTTTCTATCCAATTAGCCTGTTAAATTCTTGGCTACCCTTAGCTTGGTTTAAAGAGTGCATGCTCTTATATCTTCATTTATATGGCAAGGAAATGTCCTAGAAGGGCTTATTCAAAGTTAGCAGCATCACAACACTCTGGGGTCTAAAATTACTGCATTTGGACAGTATTTTTGCTAGCCAGGCTACCAAATACCTAAAATGGTTCATTCCTTCAGAGGGGCTTCCCTCATTTCCCTATATTCCAGAATGGATGACGCTGGAATTAGATCTGATAACTAGTGCAAAAATTTCCCTAGAAGCCCTTCTATATATCCCAGTATGAGCTCTTACCCCGAATTGAAGAAGACACCTATATCTTCTTCCATTCTGGTTCACAACCAGTTGTGTGGCTTCCACAAATATAGAAACACTAGGGACCCAGGACAACTGGTGGCAGCCAACCCTAATTTAAGACTAGGGGGTAAGATTATATCTCCATCTTGGCTCCCTCAAATTAATTCCCTAAAAGTAAAATACTTTTTTGTGGAGGGAATGTTTGGACTGGAAAAATAATGTATACATATAATTTGGATAGAAGGAATATCTTTTGGGTGTTTTCAATTACGTCACTTGTTAATACAGCATTGTTCAAACTTGAAAACACTGGAACTGGGCCAGAACTGGGTTAATTCTCTGATTCCCTTGAGTGGGAAGCACCACTATCTCTTTATTATATGCTTTTCTTTGGGAAAATGTACTAGATGCATCTTCTCGTGTCCCTAAATATTGATCTGCCCAGTTCCCTTTTATTTCAGAGAACAATACCTTAATTTGGTCAAGTTTACATCAATATATCTCCCAGGATAGATTGAAGCTTACCCAATACCAATTTCTAAATAACATGTATTGGACTCCCAGTAAACTCAGGCTGCTGGGTAGGTCCCAGGATGATCTCTGCACAAGATGTCACAGACAGACTGGAGACTACTGCACATTTTCTGGGAGTGTTCTACAGTTAAAGATTTAGTGGCTCATAATCAAGTCTAGTGGATCCTTGCTGGGGCTTGAAGATTTGTTTATACCAGAGATTTGCCTCTTGGGAGATTTCTCCTGTATACTGATCAGATCCATAGATTTCACATGGCTGTGATATCCCTCACAGTAAAGAAACGGGTCCATGCCATTGGTTGGATGGATACACTATTACACACAATGAATGGATGAGTGATCTTCTTTTTAATCTCTGGGCTGAGCAACTTAAGGCTAGCCTTGGAAATCATGCACCTCACGTTACAAGAATATCTGGGAGGGTGTTCATATGATATTTTCCTTCAGACTGGTGTGCCCAGATAGTAGATAGTTGTGGCCTCTACAAATTGCAATTAATCTGAGAGTTAGCTGCCTATGTTATTTATGTATTTTAAAAATGTTGTTAATGTGATGTCCTTGTGGTTTTATTGTTAATTAATGTTTCAGGATTGTAGTGCCAAGCTGGGGTGGGGGGAGTAGGGGGGTGGGACCGTAACCTGGCCTCCTGTCTTTTCATGATTTTATTTGCACTGTTACTGTTTACAGTTTCATGCTAAGGTTGTACACAAAAACTTGAATAAAGATTGAATTTAAAAAAAAATTACTAATTAATTGCTGAGCTCACAAGTTTGGAACAAAAGATCCATGAGTGACTAGAAGTGCCTGCGGCATGCACAGCACAATGATTTCACACAAGCATATTTGCCACTCCAAAGATGGTGGACACAATGTCCATCAAATGGCTGGTGAGGTCATATGATAACCACTTAGTGTTTCCTATATGCAGTTTCTATGGTAGCAGGTAATGCTGCAAAAGCTGGAATGACTGTTCTGTCTCCCTGCTCATTCACTATTGCTCCACACTCTCATTCCCTCTACAGGTCAGTCTGGACCACTTTATTGATGTTTACAGACACTGTACCAGTTCCTACAGAGTGCTGCTCTCAGGTTTAGCAAGTATGCGCCACACAACCCCATTGTGCTGTATCCTCCTCCTGCTGTTATTTTGTCCCTGTGCTGTACATAGTGGTTGCCCATCTAGTGTGTGTTTCACTCTGCACATAGAAGAGCAGAAGGACATTTACTTGCATGGGAGTTTATTTAGTTAGCTTTCAGCCAGAGGAATGTAGAATCATGAGTGTGGTACATTATGGGCTGTTGTAGCTGTCTGTCTAGATAGAGAATGATGTAAGTATGGAAAGTTATATGCAGCTTGAGGAGCCTGCAGCTGCCTGCCTCTCCAAGCAAGTCAGGCACCCATAGCCCATGGGCTAACAGTGAAAGTCAGCAGCCCCTCAGCATGAGGAGCCTGCAGCTGCCAGCCACTCCATGCAAGTCAGGCACCCGTAGCCCATGGGCAAACAGTGAAGGCCAGCACCTCCGCGGCATGAGGAGCCTGCTGCCACCCACTTCTCCATGCAGGTTAGGTGCCCATAGCCTGTGGGCTAACAGTGAAAGCCAGTGCTTCCATGGTGCAAGGAGCCTGCAGCCATTCACCTCTTCACACAAGTCAGGCACCTGTAGACCGTGGGCTAGCAGTGAAAGCCAGTGCCTCCATGGCTCGAGGAGCCTGCAGCTGCCTGCCTCTCCATGCAAGTCAGATGCCCATAGCCCATGGGCTAACAGTGAAAGCCAGTGCCTCCAAGGCCCAAGGAGCCTGCAGCCACATGCCTCTCCATGCAAGTCAGGCACCCATAGCCCATGGGCTAACAGTGAAAGCCAGTGCCTCCACAATGCAAGGAGCCTGCAGCTGCCCATCTCTCCATGCAAGTCAGACACTCATAGCCCATGGGCTAACAGTGAAAGCCAGTGCCTCCACAGCTCGAGGAGCCTGCAGTTGCTCACCTCTCCACTCAAGTCAGATGCCTGTAGCCCATGGGCTAACAGTGAAAGCCAGTGCCTCCACGGCATGAGGAGCTTGCAGCCACCTGCCTCTCCATACAAGTCAGGCTCCTGTAGCCCATGGGCTAACAGTGAGAGCCAGTGCCACCACAGTGTGAGGAGCCTTCAGCCTCCCACCTCTCCAAGCAAATCAAGTGTCAGCAGCCTGTGGGCTAACAGTGAAAGCCAGCATCTCCATGGTACTAGGAGCCAGCAGCCTCCAGCCCTCTCCACTCAAGTCAGGTGCCTGTAGACCATGGGCTAATAGTGAAAACCAGTGCCTCCATGGTGTGAGGAGCCTGTAGCTGCTCACCTCTCCATGCAAGCCAGGTACAGATGCAGAAGTCAATAATTCAGCACCAGGTTCAAACTGAAGTGCCCTATGGGACAAGTCCCTTTGGCTGATAGGGGGACTTGGTACTATGGGTATTCTCGTGCTGTACTAGGATTGTGCTGCATCCAGTTCTCCTAGGTGGCCAGTTTCCTGACAGGGCTGCAAATCCACCGAGTGCAGAAACAGCTGATCTACCAACTCGTAGCTCTCCCATTTCACTTGCGAGTGCTAAACTTGATTTCTCATTTTTCTCATGTGCATCATGATTATGTAAGATCATCTAATATAGAAGGAATATCAACACTGTGCATAACAGCTGTTAAAATAGAAGGAATCTTAATATTGTGTCAGGCTAATGTGGAGAATAAAAAGAATTTGGGCAAATTACTGTTGGTGCATAAAAACAATCTATATAAGTAAGACAAAACAGCCAGTTAAAGTAAATTGCCTGCATCTGATTCTAGCTATTTTTAAATGTATTTCTGTTTTTCTATCTGGCCACTATCCTATCCTGTATTGTTCTATGCTATTTTTAAATTGTAGTCTGGTTCTTCTGGCCACTACCTTGATACATCTGATTCTAGCTATTTTGTAAATGTACTTCTGTTTTTTTCTGGCCACTACCCTGTCCTGTATTTGTTTCTAAACTATCATTAAATTGCAGTTCTATTTCTTTCTGGCCACTACCCTGCCCACTTCCCACATCTCTCCCTTCCTTTTGTCCTTTTGTTTTTGGATTGCAGACTAAGGGTCATATATTCAAAACTTTGCCCCGGGGCTAAATTAGCACTGCCCAGCTAGCAAACTTAGCTCAGAGCAAAAAGTAAGCTATATTCAAAAGGAATAGCCCGGGGCAAACAACTTCTGAATATAGCATGGAATGAGGCCAGGCAAACTAGGCTGGGAGTGCAGGCAAACTTAGAACTGGAATAAGACAGCTCTGAATATAGCAACCAGGAACTGCAAATCACAACAGCAACACAGTGCACAGCGATGTGAAGGTAGGTAGAGGTGAACTATGTGGCCAATTTGTGTGCCAGCAAATGTGTGGACCAGTACAGCTGCAGGCAGCAGCACATGTGAAAGTGCAGTGTTCAGAACTGTATAATATTCTCTGAACTGTTTGCGCAGTGCTAACACATTTGCAGTAGGCTTAGCGAGGAGCTAAACCATTTGCCCGGCGCTAAACTTTGCCATATTTAAAAGTGACATGTAAATGAGCCTACTTAGATAGTCACTGGGCAAACATCCAGATTAGCATCTCATTATGCCCTGATGTGCATGCTGTTTGCCCAGCATTATGGCAGGGTCCCACAGCTACATCTGTAGGTCAGTATGGAAGTGCAGGGGCAGGCTAGGTCTGACTGCAGCTCTACCTGAAGGTCAGTCTGGCAGTGCATGATGATAGCTCCTCCAAACTCTGTCTTTGCTCATCAGTGCCCCAAATTAATGGATGTCTTTTCCTGCTGGCAACATCCACTTTGTTTGG
Source organism: Neoceratodus forsteri (assembly GCA_016271365.2). Classification (NCBI taxonomy): domain Eukaryota; kingdom Metazoa; phylum Chordata; order Ceratodontiformes; family Ceratodontidae; genus Neoceratodus; species Neoceratodus forsteri. The sequence continues at coordinate 1,577,798 of CM028138.1, read as the reverse complement.
GCTACTGCTAGCAACAGATTTAACTGCATCAATTCTTGCTACTAAACAAAAATTTCTTCATCACTGCACCCCTACTTTCAGCCTGCCCAACATGGTCCCAAAAAAGGAGTCACCCCTAGCATCAATACTTCTGTCATCCCTGTCGAACAAAAAACAAAGACAACTAGGTTATCTGATTCATTCTGCCACATTCAAGAAACAACACTGGCATCCTCCAACCTGCCCCCCTCCTGTCTCTCCTTCTACTAGCCCTGGTAGCAGGAGACATTGAAACCAACCCAGGACCTACAAATGCACACATTGACCACAATAATGCCACATAGGCTGGACACCAAGGTATCAAGATCGCTCACCTAAATGTATGTAGCCTTCTTTCCAAGTTCACAGAGATAGAGGCCTGTTTGGCCCTATGTGCTGGGTCTCTCAGAGACCTGGCTAAAACCATACCATGACAATGCCTTGTACCAACTACAAGGCTATACCTTCCTCCAGCTAGACAGGCTGGGCAGGAAGAGAGGAGGAGGTGTTCCACTGTATGTCCAGTACCATATATCAACTGCCACTGTTGCCTGCTCCACTGCCACCTCAAATACTGAGTGGATTATTACTGAGCTAACCATTAGTTCCTCAAAATAACTTTACATTGGCTGTTGCTACAACCCCCCCCAGCTACTACCCAGGGACTGTCATGCTTACTGTCTGGTCTAGCATGCACCACCCCATCCAGAGATGTCTTCCTTCTGGGGGATTTCAATCTCAACTGGACTGCAAACTCAATATCAAATTACGCAGCCTTACTAAAGCCACAAAACCTAGATCAAGTAATCTCGACCACAACAAGTTTCAACCAACACACACCAAACCACTCTACCCTTGATTGGATTCTAACTAACCGGTCTGACCTACTCCTCCAAACAGGCACCATGTCGGACACAATTAGTGACCACTCCCCCACCTACATCATTGTGAACAACAAGTCAGTTTGCCCACCATCAAAATTACTGTACTTCAGAAATTTCAGAAGCCAGAATCATGAACCTGTGACTAGAGAAGCAATGTCCTTAATTGGTCCTCCTTTACCAGCTTGAAAATGTCTCCTCTGCTGTCCAATACTTCACCACCAACCTTCAGAAACTACAGGACCAGTATTTTCCTATCAAAACCAGAAGGGTTAGGGAGGCTGCACGATTGAATAACAAAAGAACTGTTACTGCAAATGAAGGTCAGGACTCTAAATGGAGAGCATTCAAAGAGTCTCCAACCCCAACTATGGAATGCCCATAGCAACTGTGAAATGCCTGCAAGCAGCTGGCAAAATCACTAAAAAAGGAATACTTCATAGAGCTCCAAAAAAATACTCTGGGGAATCCTCATAGCTTCTGGGCCTCAATTGGGTCCATCCTAAACCCAAAGACCATTAAGCAGATTACACAACTCACATCCCCATCAGGCACCATCGATGACCCTGCTCACATCGCTGACCTCCTCAACACTATGTTTACTGACCTGACCCCTTACCTTAGCAAGCTCCCTCCTCACCTGCCTCCAACCGAAACAGTAAAGGTAGCCCTCCACTCCTACAAACTCTGACGCCTCCACCCTCCTTTCTACTTCAGGACTATTGCTCCTAAGACCATTATAAAACTCCTGAAAACCCTCCTTCCAGCAGCAGCCCTGGAAGTAACAGGCTGTACCCTGATTTCCTGAGGATCATCTCCCCAGCCCTTGTCAAACCTCTAACACATATTTTTATCTTCACCCTGTCTACATCAATAGTGCCTGACATCTGGAAACATGCAAGTGCGGTTCCCATCTTCAAGGTGGGAGACCCCCTATGCCCGGAAAACTATAGACCCATCTCCCTTCTACCACATCTCAGCAAACTACTTGAGAAAGTAGTCCATTCCCAACTAACTGAACATCTCTGTAAATACAACCTCGTATGTCCCTTCCAACACAGTTTCTGCAAACGCCACAGCAACTCCTCTGCCCTGACAGTCTTTTCAAACCATGTTCTCAGAAATATGGACATGGGTAAGGCCACAGATGCAGTCTTTGTTGATTTATCAAAGATGTTTGACCTCGTTGATCATCAACTTCTTCTCTCCACACTTCAACATTTTGGTTGCGCTCCTGGACCTGCAGCCTGGTTTCATAGCTACCTCACAAACAGGTCCCAGTCCTTGCTTATAGGCAAAGTTGCCTCAGTTTCCCTTCCTACCAGCATGGGAGTTCCTCAAGGATCTATCCTTGGCCCCCTTCTTTTCTCCTTGTTTATCAGTGCCTTACCAGAAGACAGCCTAAACTGCAACACACTCTTCTATGCGGATGACCTAGTCCTATACCATAGCAATAAGTCCCTAGAAGCCATCTCCTCCACTCTCACTAACAACACTTATAAAACAGAAACTGTTAGGAATTTGAGTAAAAATAAAGATTTAGTCTTCAAAGAATTTATTGTCAAACAGAAGGTGTAATCTACGGTATTAAGTGTCCATGTGACTTAATGTACATAGGTAAAACAAAAAGACCTTTAAAACAGCAGATAGGGGAACATAAGGGGTATATCAGAAATAAGGATTTCACTTCCTGATAGTGAGACATTTTATTGAGCAGGGGCATCAAATACCTACACAATGCTTTTTTGGACTAGAGAGAGAGAGTCCTTAAAAAAACAGAGGGGAGGTAATTATAATGAAAAATTGATCTGTAGAGAGACATTTTTCATTAATGATTTTGAGACTAACAATCCCAAGTATGGCCTTAATGAAATAATTGAGTGGCAGTCTATAATATGACTGAAGTTATACCTTAGGGATTTTAGAGACTGATAGAGTGCAACTCGGTTTTGGTTATTCAGTTAAAAGTCATGCTTTGAGGGTTTTAAACATTGATCCAGTGTAACTCGGTTCTGGTCCTCTAGTAGAAAGATATCATATATGAGGAAACTGTATTTTGACATGAAAAAAGTTTCTGATGAGTTCAAATGAACATATGAATAAATAAACGCTATTCCAAGGCACCTTTGACACTAAATTGTACAGTACTTAGTGTCGCAATTGAGCGGGTCTGGCACAAAGGCAGGTCTAATTAACCTGCAGTGGATGTCAGAATCATTTGCCAGATTCAGAGGTGCAACTCTTTCCTATTTAAACAGATGAAACAAGCCCATACGTTACTTCCACCAGGCACACTCCTTGGAGAACATTGCTGTAAGTAGAGAGTTGATGAACTGTGTTAAAAGGACTGAACTTGCTAAAGCTTCTGTTTTATGTCATTTAGAATTAATATTATCAAATGTATTTGTGAAATTAGGATGTTAGGAGGGTAAACTGTTTTAGGAATGGCCTTCCGTGAGGAGGTTGTGGAGTCAAAATCAGTGGTGGAATTCAAGCATGCATGGGATAGTCATAAGGCAATTCTGGGGTGGGGTAGGAAGAAGTAGGCTGCTGGTTAACTAGGATCTGCAGCTTATCCAGTAGGTAGGGAAATGGGCAGACTGGGTGGGCCAAGGGGTCCTTATCTGCCGTCAAATTCTATGTTTCTATGTTGTTTCTATGTTTCTATGTTTCTATGTTTCTATGTTCTATGTTTCTATGTTTCTAGGGAATGTGGAAACATATTAGAAAGCTAAAATGTGGTGGTGTTTATGTTTTACAGGCAGAATATACCAAGAAACGATAAGATTTTTAAATTTAAAACAAAGCAAGCGAGCACAGGTAGGTCTGATACAGATTTTTGGAGCATTTATGATGTAGAGATTTGTTGCAGCTTGGTAATATGAGTTTGAAAGTGAATGTTGTTATACATATTATTTCATATATTTTTTATTAGGAACAAGTGATGGGGTCAAATGAAACATGTAAAATGAAGGAACACATGAATGAGTTATGAATAGGATACACATAAGGGCTAAAATTATGTCTTTATAAATGGTAAAATGATGATATGTGAATATGTGGGGAAAAAGTTATAATTATGTTGTTTTTTATTATTTTTAAGGAACCAGTCCTCCTGATGAAGGGATATTTCCCAAAACGTAGAAATTAAATGTGACTGGATGTTACAACAATAAATTTGAATGTAAAATGGAATAGAGTGAAATTGTTATTTTTGGGGTGAGTGGGCTAGTTAACCAGTATGTTTTGTGTATTTATTATAGCGTAGCTTCATACTGAAATTTGGGCTCTCATAGAACAGAATACTAATATATTCCAATATGTTTAGTTTTGAGGCAATGGCTGGACTGGTGAAACTTGTTAGGTATATAGCTTTCAAAATACATTTGTTGAATACAGTGGCAAGAACATCAGCCCAAGTAGATGTATCTGTCGGATATACCTCAGGAGGCATAAGGTCCGGTCTGATGCCTTATTTTAAGTGTTTTAATTGCTAAATACACTTCCCATCTGGTTATGATAATGGATTGAGTACAGCTAATTACATAGTAGTTGGTTTTTATCCCTTGCTCAGGTACTTCATAAAATATTTTTGTACAGAAAGCTACCCATTCTGCTTCTGTTACTGAATATATATTTCTAATTGATGTTTATATTGTGTAACCAAAGTCCAGAAAGATTTATCATCCCTGTTGTCAATTACCTTTATCATTTCTAGACATTTTTCACGGTGGAATTGTACTTTTTTTGTTCAAAGAAACTTTTATATTGTTTCTTTTCTGGTTTAGACTGTTAAGTTGCTGTCTCTCTTTTGAATTTTTGGTATTCCTAACTTCTACAGTTAGGATATCTTTTTGTTTTATGCAGTCTTAATCAAACCATGTATTTTTGATTTGTTGAACTTTTTTGATAACTTGTTCTCTATATATCTTGCACCTAATCAATTTGTAGACATCCATGATGTGTTTCCACATTTGTTCACTTGATAGTATTTGATCGATTTCCAGGGTTGCTGTATTAATTCTGTTTCAGTTATATTTGTTACATGTTTATTTAGTTTAACAGTCCATTGTAACCTCTTGATATCTCTGATTTCAGTTATACATGGCTCGATTAATGTCTCACTGTTGGGTATGGGCTCTCTGTGCTAAGCACCCTTTAATATAATTGGCATGTGCTCACTTTCAGATCTTGGTGGAAGGATAAGGAGGACCACATTTGAGGGGAACTTGATTACAGTGATAAGTCTATCAGTGAAGTTGCTTTTGCTCTAACAAAGGAGCAACTACCTTTCAGATCACACTCAGTTCATCCATTTAGGGGGTACATATTATATGCATGCATTAAATCCATTAAGTGTTTCCCACTTTCTTTACTTTCCTGTCCATTGTGTTCCAAGCAATACTTGAATCCATATGTAAATATCTGTAAAAGGAATTATCATTTAGGCCATCATACATGCCAATTCTGACATTTAGATCTCCCACCAATAAGACATGCATATGTGAATATCTCATGTCTAAACAAAGCTTATCAAGTTGTTTCCATATATCTAATTGGCAATATTTTGAACTCATAGGTGGTATGTAACTGTTGATTAGAATAAATTCACCATGCTGACTAGAAACTAATGAGGTGAGTAGGTGTTTTCCTCTATTGATATTTTGTGTGGCAGCAAAGCTTCCTAACTTAAAATAGGATACCAAACCTCCTGATGGTCTCCCAACTTTGTGTGCCCTAGTTGCCACATAGTGTGTTTTTTAAGTATTTTGTATCATTCCAACAATAAAACAAATGAATCCCAACAATGAAACAAATGAATAAATAGGTTGGAGACTTTTTATTGAGTCTGATTGTAACACATTACACCATATCAATAAGCATTTATTTACTTTTCAAAGAAAAATCATAAAATTATTGGATAATACTGGCATTCAGTAAGAGACCATGTCCACTTGAATGTCTTATGGGTGAAATTGCTTTGTTTAATTGGAATTCATAGTACTCTGAATCCAAGAATTGTAGTTGCAGACTTTGGTATAAACACCTGGTTTGTTCCTCTGAGCACATCCATATCCCCAGGATACAACACCCTGCAGCTGTCCATTGCAAACAACTGGGCCACCAGAATCCCCCTAACAAGAAAACAAAGATTAGGAAATGTTAAGCAGGTAAATGTTCACCTAATGCATCTGGAGTAGGTTTGCATATAGGGAGATATCAATCTTGGGGGCACACCACCTCAGATAGCTAATACAAAAAGAAGATTTTTAAATACCTCATGCAGTGCATTGCCTGTCCACAGTGCAGTGCTCAGTGTAATATGTTTAATGTTTATATTCTGTGATGAGAGAACACACAGTGTAGCTGAATAAAAATAAAGGAGTATTCCCATTATAATCCACATAACTTTATCTGCATGTGATTCCCTGACCATTTATGAAATACAATGTCCCTGATCCCTAGGAATGTCTCAGGTTTTTCCTGAAATCTTTACACTCTTTTGACTAAAATGAGCGCTTCCATCACAGAATCAGAGGATTACTATTATATGAGTTATCAGTACCATTTTGTGAGATGGTGTACCTGATTTTATTCATTTATGCATTCCTTTTGTGAGACATTTCCTGATTAGTGTATCCCATGGTTGAGAGGTATTGGATGAGATGAGTCATTTTATCAGTCTAAGTGATTGTGAACTGAGACTTGGAGAAATCTAAAGTCTGTTCATTAAGTGTCAGATGATGCGACTCTCATCTAAATGTGAAATTACCCTTCACCTCAGCAAAGGCATAATGTCTATCTGAAGGATTATTGTCATATATCATGGTTACCATGAGTCTCCAAACAATCACAATACATTTGTAATATCCATTCCAGCACTTGTGGCAGGAAACTGGAAATAGAAACATTCAGAATATGATGGCAGATAAGTACCATTTGGTCTAGCCAGACTGTCCAGTCTCCCTGCATATACTGTCACCACACACCCTTCTTGATCTCTGGCTCTCTCCTTGCTTTCCAATAAGAATCCCCTGGGTCTATCCTGTGTATTCTTGAATCCCACCACTGTTTTCATCCACACCATCTCTGCTTGAAGGCTATTGCTGGCATTCATTGCTCATCCAGTGAAGAAGTACTTCCACAAATCCATTGGAATTTACACCCCATCCAGTTTCATTACATGTACTCTTCTTCTTCTGCATCTTTTCCTCTGAAAAAATACTCCTCTCTTGTACCCATTTTACCCCATGAGGTATTTTTAAGTCTCCATTAAATCCCACCTCACCCTTGTCTCTCCCAAGGTGTACATACTGAGGTCTTTCAGTCTTTCCTTTAAGGGCTACAGATGCAGACCATCCACCATTTCAATTGCCTTTATCTGGATAGCCTTCACTATATCTATGTCCTTCCAGAGATGTGGTCAGCAGAACTGAACACAGTATTCCAGGTGGGGTCTCACAAGCTATCTATTCAGTGACAGCACCATCTCATTCTTTCTGTTGGTGATATCCTACTCTATGCACCTCAGCATCCAACTGGCCCTACCAATTGACTTATTGTACTGCCTGACCACCTTGAGGTCATCAGATATGAGTACTCCCAGGTGCCTTTCCTGTTTTCTGTTAACAAATGAAGATAGATTGTGTGACACAGAATGTTTATATGTCTTTTTTTAATTTTGCCCTTCACTATTAAAACATCTGGTTTATGAGAACATGCTATTTCACTGTAACAACTGTACACTTTTGCACAACTTGTGAAGACCCTCAATTTAAATGCTAATATATCCTGAGATTGGCCAATTAAATTCAGACTGTTGGCATAATGGGAGGTCTGAGAGGCTGGAGTGTATCAAGTACTCCCTGCCTTGCCTCTGCTAGTGGCACACAAAATACACTACCTTAGGTTATTGGGTCATGGCACAGAAATAAATTAATCTCTCTACATATAAATGTTGTACTTTGGGGCAAGGCAAATTCTGAATGAGTTAAGACTAGATAATAGCAAAAGAAGTGAGTTGGTCCATTGTCACAGATAAACTATTGGTCACTGTGGTTTATGGCATGACCCAGCCCCGTGGAATTCTGGGAAAAGAAAGCTCTTTATCTGAAATGTCTGCAATAGACAATCTGTCAGGTATGAAACTTTGAATTCTGCACATTTAAGGGAACACAGATCAAGTTTGTTACAGGTTATACATTTTAGGAAGACTATCCTGTTATTGGAAGTCTATTTTTTAAGGAAAGCATTCAAGTTGGGATTCTAGATTTGAGTTTAGTATAGCTTTTTCTATTTTGCATTTTCCTATCATATTACTTCTCATATCAGGACCTTCCTGAGAAGCAGCTGTGCATTGTGGCATTTGTCCTACTAAAACAATGACCACTAAAACACATAAAATCATTATTTTTGATTTTCCTTAGTGTGGTATGTAATTCTCACTTGTTGCATTTATATCTTATAAATTTGTGTAAATATATAGTGTTTATTTTAACTATATTCGTGCAGTGTTTTTAAAGGTATGGATAATCATTTTATTGAATTTTCTATGCTCTACATCGGAAGGGCACATACCAAGTTCAAGTATTACTTCTTCTACTACAGAAGTAGAGCAAGGGAGTGCCTGGAGGAACTGGGGGTTCCATGGTCCAGAAACTTTGTACTGTGTGAACAAAGGACTAAAGATGGAGGAGAAGGAAATAATCCCAGTTTTTAACCAGTCAGGTGGCAACATTGATGAAGTAATTGAAGCCTACTGCCAACCAGAGAACTCTTTGACCAGTTGTTGGAACACAAGGCTCATGGCATGTCAATTTTATTGTAGTAACAATTGGCCAGACTTTCAAAGGCTTGAGATAGCCACAACCCCTGGCTGTGGCAAATACATGGATCTCTGAGCTTGCGAAATAAAAATGGAAATTTCTATCCCACGTGTCAAATTGATTCCCACTAACCCAATTTTTCTTGGTCTAGCATGCAACAGGTCTGAGGTCTCTGACATGCAGCTTGCAGCCAAACTTTGCCTCAAGGAGCCATAAACAATGTAGACTCTTGTAGTTATGCCTAAGATTATAATTGGGTGAAACTGCAGTATTCAGTCTTGGCGGAGCTGCAACAATGCAAGATTTAAAGCCCTGCATCAAGGTTTGAAAATTCATCCAGTAAGTGTAGTCAGAATATCACAGTAAAGGCAGAAAATGTATCATCTCCAACAGACTGTCTCAGACAACCAGATCTTCTAACGGGTCCCTGTGTGATCAGTTTTATACAGTAGGGTAATTTGTCTTATTTCAATATCATAATGCATGCTGATTTCTCATCAAACTGGCATAATTCACGTCCCTAAAATACCCAGCTTGGGTCAGTCTAGACTGCAAATGGCCTAACTGTGTTTCAGACAGTGAGACTGTATGCTCAGTTATGCAGCAACATATTAAATCTTTCTGAACACATGTAGTACTGAAGTTGAGAGTGTTCTGATTATACTGAAAATGCCAATGTGTTTATTTCTCTATGTAAAGAATTGTCAAGTGAGCTAGCCAGCCAGCATAGTGACATCATTGGTGCTTTCTAGCTAGATGACCTGGCTTCATGCCCTGAACTTAAGATGTCTGGAGTCAACTGGAGAAGGCAGAAGACGTCAACTGCCCTTAGTAACTCTTGCTTTCAGGTGTCATTGAGAGACAAAGTGTGAGAGTTTTATAAATGATAATAGAAGTTCAGCTTTTTCTTCACCGTCAGGGGTATGTCTGTTTAAAGTAATTTCTTTTCTAATAACCTATTAACAGTTTTTAAATATATTTTAATTTTTAACTTTATAAGTAGCTATTAATTTAAAAAAGATACACACCTGACAGGAGTCCTTGCCACCCTCAAGGTAGCCAATACAGATCATGTTGCTTGTGATTTGGCCTGGATATGAGTTACGGCACTGGGTGTCAGTCAGGACTGGGGCATTAAGGCACTGGAGGCGGTCAGGATAGTTAGCTTAAAATGAAAACCATCATTAAAATATTTAAAAAAGGAAAAGATGATTCCAAACAATAAAACTCATTTAAATTGACATTAAGGTAAACTTTGGCTATAGATCTAGGCATTTAACATCTCAAATACAGTGCCTTCAGAAAGTATTCACCCCCCTTGGATTTTGTCATATTTTGTTGTGTTACTACCAGAATTTTTAATGCATTGAAATGATTTCTTTCCCCTTTGATTCATCCAGCATACTCAATAATTTAAAGGGGCAAAAATATTGTATTCTGTAACAAAAATTTATGAAACATTGAAAACTGAAATATCTTGTTTACTTAAGTATTCACCCCCCTGAGTCAATACTTTGTAGAAGCACCTTTGGCAGCAAATAAAGCTTTGAGTCTTCTTGGGTATGTCTGTATCAGCTTTTCACATCTGGATTTGGGGATTTTCACCCATTCTTCCTTGCAGATTTTCTCAAGCTCTGTCAAGTTGGATGGGGAGCGTCGGTGAACCACAATCTTTAAGTCTTTCCACAGATTCTCAATGGGATTCAAGTCTGGGCTTTGGCTGGGCCACTCAAGGACAGTCACCTTCTTGTTCTGAAGCCACTATAGTGTTGCTTTGGCTGTATTCTGGGGGTCGTTGTCCTGTTGGAATGTAAATCTTGGCCCCAGTCCAAGGTCTATTGCAGACTGATGCAGGTTCTCCTCAAGGATATGCTTGTATTTGGCTCTATTCATTGTTCCCTCTATCCTAAGTGCCCCAGTCCCTGCCACTGAAAAGCATCCCCATAACATGATGCTGCCACCACCATGCTTCATGGTAGAGATGGTGTTATATGGGTGATGAGCTGTGTTCGATTTGCACCAGGCATAGCACTTTGCATTCAGGCCAAAGAGTTCAATTTTTGTTTCATGAGACCAGAAAATCTTTTGATACATGGTCTCAGAGTCTGCCACGTGCCTTCTTGTGAACTCCAGGCATGCTATTATGTGGCCTTTTCTCAGGAATGGCTTCCGTCTAGCCACTCGCCCATAGAGGCTACATCTGTGAAGTGCTGAAGAGATTGTTGTCCTCTGGACAGGTTCTCCCATCTCAGCCATGGAACTCTGTAGTTCTGTCAGGGTGGTCATTGGGTTCTTGGTCACTTCCCTGACCAAGGTCCTTCTTGCCCGTTGCTCAGTTTGGGAGGACGGCCTGCTCTAGGAAGAGTCTGGTTGGTTCCGTAATCTTTCCATTTCCTAATGATGGACTTGACTGTGCTCCTGGGAACTTTCAACACCCTAGAAATGTTTTTATACCCCTCCCCAGATCTATGCCTCCTCACAATTCTATCACAGAGTTCTACGGACAGCTCCTTGGTCTTCATCATAGAGTTTCTGCTCTGACATGCACTGTCAACAGTGGGACCTTATATAGACAGGTGTATTTCCTCTGAGAAGATCATGTCAACTATTTGAACTAACCACAGGTGGACTCCATTCAAGTTTTAGAGTGATCTCACAAGGAAATTGGATGCACCTGAGCTCAATTTGGAGTCCATAGCAAAGGGGTCGAATACTTATCAACTCAAGACATTTCAGGTTTTTATTTTAAATTACATGAACAAATAATTCCAGAAGTTTCATTCCACTTTGACATTATAGAGTAATTTGTGTAGATACGTGACAAAAGAATCCCATATAAAAGTATTTTAATTTGAGTTTGCAACATCACAAAATGTGACAAAATCCAAGGGGGGTAAATACTTTCTGAAGGCACTGTATATAATGTTAGGTACTGTAAGGGAAATAGGAACAAGCATTTATAGTAATATCAAAACGCAAAGCTGTGAGGCTGAAATTGGGTTTCTATCTGTTTTCTCTTTGGTTTAACATTTATGTCCCATTATAAATTGAGGGATCATCATGAGATGCTCCTGACCAATCACAGAGCTCCTCTCCACAGTGCGTGAGACTCTCTTATTTTAATAAGAGTACTTGATCTGCATGTCTTAGAGCAGTTCTGTGTCCTGCAGGGTAATCAGTGGCTGCATTCATGCTCTGTTAGGCAGGTAAGTGTTAGTGTGTCAGTTTGAATGTGCCACAATGAAAGTCTGACAGCATCATTTTGACAAGCTGCATCATGGGATACCTATCCTTCCACTGATTCACTAGTTCAAGTCAAAGTCTGGTGGGTACCTTTTGCTTATTGTAAAGAGAATGTGAGAGAGACGCACCAAAAGAACTGTGGGTGGAAGATTGTTAGCCCTGTGATTTGCCATGCCATTTTATACACAATAAATCTTCCACCCATTGTTCTTTTGGTGTGTGCCCTACTTTTTCTACTTTCATGTTAGCTTTGTTTGGTGGGAGCACCATTGGGGGCTGATGTGCTTTTCTCCTCTTAACTATGGAAGTGAATGCCATAGATTAATTTCATATGCTTCCCACTATAGGCGGTAGTGTAGCAGAACGAACTCTCTGAGCAAGCTTAAGTGGAATGCAGAATAGTTCCTCTAACTCAGTTTCTAGTAACTGAAAAAAAAGCCAGAGAACTGAACAGTCTGACATACTGTGGGTGTGGGGTGTCCTAGTCTTCCCATAGCTACCAGCAGGAAGCTTCGTAGGTGGGAAGTTTGTGAGAATTGACCAAATTTGAGATTTGATAGAGTACTATCACTCTGGATTGCAATCAGAGCCTGTGCTGTAGTAGATATAGAATGAGTTATGACCTCAAAGGTGAGAATGGCAGGATGCTATGAAGTGTTGTACAATGGCCAGTATGGAATCCTACAGTTGCATAGCATGGGTCCATGGGAGAATATAATGGAGAAACTGTAAATATTGGTACAAGTCTGCTCATAGCAGACCAAATCTGTTTTGCATTTCTTCAAAAGAGAGAAGTACACTGCCTGAATAAAACTAGCATCTATACTGCAAAGAGAATCACTCCAACTGGTGGCATCTAGGATCCCAGTGAGCCACAATGAAATTCCTCTAGGAAAGAGATGGGGCAGAGTAGGGGCATAATGGGAGAAAGTAGTCATTTCTTTCTAAAAGCATGCTAGGTCTTGATCCAGTCTCATATGCAGGGGTAAGGGTCTTATATAGTGGGTGATGTCCCCTGCAAAAAGAAAGAAATGAGACTGAAGCCCTTTGTAGGGAAGATAGCTCTTTCCAGATTAAGCCATAGAGAAGGGACCACTGCCAGATAGGAAAGATAAATGAAGTTAAGGTTAGAGACCCAGTAATAGATATTCAGAGTTTTAAGCCTGACTTCTGGGCATTGTCTTTTTTGTTTTCTTTAACTTTATTTCACTCTTGTCATGGCCCCATGGATCCTCTCTCAGGCATCCTGACCTTGTCCTGCCCACCTGAGGATCCTCGAGATGTGCCTTCACTCTGCCCCCTTCTCCGCAGCCAGCACCCCCGGTTTAACCCATCCAGGGTGGGTCACCCCTCCTCTTTGGGTGCTCTTAGTAAGGCAGTCTCTGGCTGTGGATGAGGGCCCATGGGGAACTGAAAGGCTAGTCGAGGGAACCCGGCGTATGGCATGGAGGGCATTTGCCATTGCCTGATCCACGGTGCCGGTGTTTTCCTTTGTTCTGGGCTACTTCCCCACCCCCTGCATGGGCACGCCCTGATGGACTGGTGCATGGCAACCATGCCATACATGATTTCCAGTGCTCTGCAGCACCCCCAATCTCCACCAGGGGCTGCAGGAGCACCAGACTCCCCAATACCCTCTCCCCAGGACAGGAGAGCAGCCCAGCGGGCGCTCAATCCAATCTCTCCCCTGCCAACCCCTGGCACCCAAGTTCACTCCTGAACTCGGGTTGCTGGCGTGGCACAAGGTGTGGCATCCAGGACCTCAACCCTCAGCACCACTGGGCCAATCTGGACATTGTTTTGACTGATGAAATTGATAAATGTGCTTATTCTACTGTCTCAAGATGGATTGTGGCAGATATAATGGGACATTCTGAAACAAATAGAGGGCTTAGAGAGGTATCATCCTTCTAACAGAGTCCTATCTATGGGAGAGATTTAATGGGAGAGCACCCCAGTGAGTTAGATGTTGTGTGAGTTGAATGGTGAAGATAGATAACTATGTTTGTAGATGTAGCTGGGTTTGTGTCAAGTGAATCCCCAAGTACTTAACCATGACCAGTTCCCACTTAAATGGGAACCAGGTCAGTATGTTCATGGAGGGGTGTTAAAGGAATGCTAATGTTTCAGTTTTGGATGTTTTAGCTTCTATCCAGACACCCTTTCATACTCTTGGAGGAGGTCAAAGGTATGGGGAAAAGACCTCTTGGTCATACAGGTACAACAGTATATTATCTGCACAGAGAGCTATGTAATACTCCTGCCCCTAGATTTAAAGTCCTTGCAAATTTGGTGACTCCCAAATTGTCTGGGTAACAGCTTCTATATATATATATATATATATATATATATATAGTAGTGACAAGGAGCAGCCCTGCCTTGTGCCATGAAGGAGATGGAACTCCAGGGAATGATAGCCATTTACTGTCACTGTGGTTTACAGATTACAATATATGCTGCAGAGAAGCTAGCAAAGGACTTTGGAAAATCTAGCCTCACCTGGATCCCATAAAGAAAATGGCAGAAAACCCAGTCAAAGGCATTGCTGTTTTATTTAAGTGGCACCAATATCAAAGGGATGTACAACGTAGTTTCTGGAGATCTGTTAGCAAGAGTAAGGTGGAAAGAAATTAGGAACTAGAGAGTTTGTCATTTTAAATTGCTTTACCCAATCTTAACTAGGGAACACCATTCCATGGGTTTAAAAAAATGCAACCTGCATAGCCAAATAGCCTTTAACTTGATGAAATTGCATAGAATTCAACGTGAAATTCTGCTACATGGTGGTGGGTTGGGATAAGTGACAGAAGAGGAGGAACAAAATGCTACAGCTCTAAATGACAACTTTTGCTGCATTTTCTCTAGGGAAGATAGCAATCTCCTTCCCGAGAGTCATGTTAAAGTGGCTGCGAAAACAATACCAGAGATGTAAAAGACCAACATTTATTGGGTAAAGGGTAAGAAAGAGCCCAGCAGCCCTCAAGGCAGACAAAGCCCTGGGATCTGATTGGATACATCCAAGAGTGCTTAGCAAATTTGGGGATGAACAGGCTACAACTCTGGTGGCCCTATTTAATTACTCACTACTATCAGGGTTTGTTGTGGGTGATTGGTGGGTGACATGTGTTGTTCTACTCCATAAAAGGGGTGAGGGACAATGAACAGCCAGGGAAATACAGACCCATCAGTCTAACCTCTGTTGTTGGGAAACTGATGCAGTCACTTATCAAAGCTGACCTTGTGGACTATCTGGAGGGTCATGATCTCAAGGATAGGAAACAGCATGGCTTTATGGCAGGGAGATCATGCCAGACTAAGTTAAATCATTTTTGACTGGGTTATGAAGGAACTGGATAAAGTCAGTGCCATGGATCTGTTGTATGTTGACTTCAGCAAAGCATTTGACTACTCTAGGCTATCAACTCTGTGCACTACAGATGACTGCTGAAGATGTTAGGGGACCTGGGGGGCTAGGGATGTAGTTAGCTGGATGAGGATTTGTTTAGAGGAAGGCTACAGTGGATAGTGATACATGGAGTGAAACTGGAGGAGGAAGTACAAGTAAAGTGCTGCAGGGTCTGTCTTGGGTCCGGTCTTTTTCAACATGTTCATCTGTGATATTGGTGAAGGGATCAGGGGTTGGCTAGGCTTCTTTGCAAATGACAACAAACTCGGAGGAAGAGTGGATTGCACAGAAGGAATTAGAGAACTACAAGAGGACCTGCAGAGGTTAGAGAGCTGGTCGAGGGTCTGACTGCCCACATTATTCCACTATTTAAATCTGGCAGCACTAGCAATCTTAATAACTAGCACCCCATCTCCTTACTCCCTTCCCTCTCTAAGCTTCTGGAAAAAGTGGTTAATATCCAGCTTAGACTGCACATCAAAATGACTTGGACCTTCTAAACCCTGCTCAGTCTTGTTTCCAACCCCACTATAGTAACAGCGCTTGCTAAGGCCACGAATGACTGGTTGAGAGCCTTGGATGCCAGAAGTTGTGTGTGCACTCTGTTTCTCAATCTTAGCAAAGCCTTCAACATGGTAGACCACTCCTTGCTCCTCTTTGCTCTACAGAATAGTGGCATCAGTGACATGGCCCTAGAGTGGTTTTCTAACTACCTCACTGATCGACACCAACAGATCAATGCTGGGAGGGATCTCTCCCCCCTAAAAACACTCTCTAGAGGAGTACTGAAAGGATCTATCTTGGGTCCTCTCTTGTTTGCCATTTACATAATGAACTAGATGCTGGAGTCAAGTCAGCTGACATACACCTCTTTGTGGATGACACTGTGTTGTATGTAGCCAGACCTACTCTGGAACTCGCTTGTAGTGACCTCCAAATAGAATTTAACCACTTACAGAACAATCTCCTTTACTCTAAACTTCTGTTAAATGCTAAGAAAACAAAGGCCATGATCATCTCCCCTGTAGTAAACTCCCCCTACTCTAGCATGGAGGGGGCAGCCCCTTAAATCCACACCTTGCTCAGCGAATCACTGTGCTATATAGATTCCTTCAAATATCTGGGGTGTGGATTGACTCCAATCTTTCCTTCAAAGTCCATATTGAGGAACTCTCCAAAAAGGTTAAACAGAGGCTTAGGATTTTCTTCAGAATCAGGCATCTATTAATGCAAAAGGGGAGAACCAGGTTGGTTCAAACAACGTTCTTGATGCTCATCGACTATGCAGACCTTCTGTATGGGCATAGCTCTAGTGTGGCCCTTGCCAAACTAGACACTCTGTGTCACCGGGCCCTCAGGTTCATTACCGGTGCTTCCTATTCAACACACCACTGTACCCTCTACAACATTGTAGGCTGGGGCTCCCTTAGACTTACATGACAAAAGAACACCATGCTCTGGATCTATAGCTCCATCTCTAACAAGCTGTCTCAATATATTAACATTGCCTACCATTTTGCATTCCTGGCAGCTTTCTGCTGAGAAGCCAGACTCATATCGCCCTTTACATACCCAGAGTTAGGATGCGCTTTGGTCAGGTGGCAATTAGTCAAGCCTTACCAGTCCTCTGGAATACTGCTCAAAATTTACTGCAGCTCATTTCACCTGTACCTTTAGCTGCCATCAAAAATCTTATTCAACAATCATTTATGGAGTCCTGCAACTGCTTCAGACACTGAATCTCTGACTCTCCCTCCTACCTGTCTGTCACCTCCCCCTACTAATGCCACCTTTTCACCCCATAACCCCTTACCCTTAGATCTACCATGCCTACAAATGCAACTATGACAATCCTGAAGGTATTACAATTGCCTCCTCCCACCCCTCCTAACCTCTCCTCCCTCCACTATCCTTGTCACATCCTGTGCCCTCAGTGCCCTTGCTTTATAGTCTTCTCCTAGGCCACATAATGCTTTGCTGGTCTAGACCTCTTCCAATATAATATTGTACCCTACTGTCTGTCAGAGACCTGCCTTGCACAGAACTCACACATAGCGGTATGCTGACTGCCTTGGCACCATGCCTGTAAATTATGCTGCCTTGTTCTGTTCTCAGTGTCAAGTCTTACATTGTGATTTGTAAATTATTGTACACCACTGCACCAAGTCACACCATTCTCACTTTTAATGACTGTACATAGGCTGCTAATGTTGCTACACCTACGCCAAATTGTTGTATTGTGACTTGTTGTTGTTTAAACTACAAGTACCATCTTGTAAATGAGCCCTGCTCAATGTTGTTCTGCATGGCTAAATAAAGATATTGACTGACTGATTGATGGATTAATTGATTGATTGACAGTTGGACAGTTAATGCCAAAAAATGTAAGGTAATCCACCTAGGTAAAAAGAACCCCAAAATAGAATAATGGATGGATGTGGTAAAACTCAGTACTACAACTGAAACATGAGAACTCAGAGTCATTATTAGTGACACCCTTAAGCAGGATAGCCAATGTGATAAGGCTTACAGTAAGGCAAACAGGTTTGATTGTTGGTTGTATAGGGAAAGGTATTGACAGTAGGAAGAAAGAGGTTATACTACCACTCTATAGATCCTTGGTGAGGCCACATCTGGAGTACTGTGTCCAGTTTAGAACCTTCACCTTAGAAGAGACAAAGATAGGCTGTAAACAGTGCAGTGCAGAGTGATATAGTTTATTCAGGGCCAACAATGAAATCCTATGAGGAACAACTTAGGACACTGAATATGTATTTGTTGGAAACCAGAAGGGAGAGGTGGGGTTATGATAGAGACATGCAAATTCTTGAAGGAATAAGTAACGTGAGCTCCAAAGAATTGTTAAACAGAAGCACAGGCTCAAAAACAAATGGGCATGACTGGAAGATGACAGGGGGAAGGTTTAGGTGGAAACTGAGAACGTATTACTTAACAGAAAGGGTGGTGGAAATGCTTGCCGAAGTGGTGGTGGTTAAAACTGTGGGAAGTTTCAAACTTGTTTGGGGCAGAATGAAAGGTATAGTCATCACTAGTGGTGACAAACAAGGGGTATGAAATAGGAAACCAAGGGGTAGGGGTAAATCCCACCAAATGTCAGGCCACAGGGTTTTATGGAGACCCTGAGCAGACTGGATGGGCTATTGGTCTTATTCTACCATCACTTTCTATGTTTCTATGGAAAAGAAATTGCTTTCCACCACAGGAATGTTCCATTCTACCAAGCACTAATATTAGGCTTAACCAGGGTTCAACCTGTAATCCTTGTATCCTGAGACAGAGCTCTAAACACTAGACCATACTGCCTCTCAAGTATAATTTAGCTACCAATACTGTACAATTTTACCTGTCATAGATGCCGCATTACTTAGGAATATCATGTCCCATTGCTTGCTATAAGTGTGTAATTGTTCCCTTACTGGGTACTTGTGTTACTTATTTCTAGTTCCTTTGCTTGTTGTGAAGGTTGTGTTATTTTACCTCTCCCAGTTACATGTGTTTAGTAAGAGTTGAAAGTTCCAGTGCTTGCTGCAGAAGTATATTTGTTCCTTTTCTGGATACTTGTGCTACTTAAACTTTTCATGTCCCTTTGCTTGCTACATTTGTTGTGCACTATAATTGCTCCTTTACCGGAAACTTGTGTTACCTTTGCATTTCAAGTCCCATTGTTTTCTGTGAATGTTGTTTACTGTAATTGTGTACTGAAAACTTCTGTTTCTTAGGAATTTCAAGTTCAATTGTTTGTTACAAATGTGTAATTTAGCTCTCCTGGATACTTGAGATACTTAAGAACTTCCGTGTCTCATATACGTGTATTACTTATGAAGGTCAAGTTCCATTGCTTGCTACACATGTGTAATTGTACCTGTCCTGGATACTTGAGTTACTTAGGAATTTCCAGTTTCATGTTTGTTACAAATGTGTCATTTTACCTGCACTCCCTTACAGAAATATAAGTGTTCAGTGTACATGCAGAATGCATGCTTCATGCTTAATTGTGCAATGTTTGCATGCTGTTAGCATGCACAAAGTGAACCTAAGTGAACTAAGTCTAAAAAGCAATTTAGGTTTGCATGCTGCAAGTTCGACATGTGTGCAGCAGGTAAGCTGGTGCAAACATCTTCTAAAAATCTCATCAGGTTTGCATGTTGCATGCTTGACATGAGTGCAGCAGTTAAGCTGGTGTGAACAACATTTAAAAATCACATTAGTTGCACATGTTACATACTTGCCATATGCAGCAATTAATTTGGTGCAAATCTCATCTAAAAAACATCATTTTCTATTTCTCATACTAGCAATTAATGTCATTAAATACATTTTGTCATTGATTTCCCATAAAATTAAATAAACTCATTAATTCTGGTTCTTTTGCAAGCTGTTTAATGACTTTTGATTGTTGCCATTAAATTTCCATTTATTTGTAAAGTATTGTTTGCTTAAAGCAAAACATGCCTAGAATATAGTCAGCCAACATCCCCATTCCAGATGTGTGAAGAGGGGCCTCTATGTTGTAAAGCCTGACGTTTTTGTTTTGGGCCATGCAAATCCCCGTATGCATATTTAGTGCTACAAATGTGTTTCTCCATAACTGTTCCATCTTACTTATTTTCTGATTGTTCATTTTGTATGGAGCATATACACCTTGGCCATGCTCAGCAGTCTTTGTGCTGAGTAGGGTGTTGGAAGCATGCACCATACCTCCCTTTTTGTCACTGAAAGGAGGGATGTAGACACTCAAAATGAGGGACAATGAAGGATACTAACCTTTACTATCATCAGGACACATCATGAAACATGGAGGTACAGTACCTCGGAACACAGTGGAAACCGTTCTATTTACTTGTACTGATATTTGCACCTTAGAATTAATTTCTGCCATAAAGCAGGGGTGCCATTTATGTAAGGTGGGGCAGCAGTTGCTCTCCCCCTGTATTTGTGCCTAGGCTGTTCTTATGGTGTGGCAATTATGGTATTACATTTGGATTTAAGCTTTTTGACATTAAGTTTCCCCATGGCTTGTGTGCACTTACCCTGCAGGTGAACTCCTGACTCGACTGTGTCTGTATTGTCTCCACTTTCTCCGCCTATTAGTGGTGTTACCATTACACATGACATGGAGGAGCTCCAGCCAAGCTGGAGCACATGAGTCATGCAGTCACGTGAGTAGGAGACAGTCTATCCTGCCACAGAGTAGACAGGTTGCACACTACAGCTTGGAGGAGTCAGAGAGCACTGAACTCTCAATAGCAGTGTTGTGGTGGCATATTTTTCTTGGTCTTCTCTTAGTGAGTCTTTGTCTCCCATGGTAGCTGAAGAGGCAGAGGTGAGCTAGAGGCTAACTCAAGACTAGGCTACCTACTTACTCTACTAGGTTTGCCTCACAAAAAAAGAGCACAGGTCCACCATGGCAGCAAGCTAGGCCTAGCAACAGCAGTGACAGTGGTGTGGGCAGCCCTCACAGGCCTTGATCAGTGCAGTGTGGCAGCAGCTATGGCAGCAAGCTAGGCCTAGCAACAGCGTGACAGTGGTGTGGGCAGCCCTCATAGGCCTTGATCATTGCAGTGCAGCAGCAGCCATAGCAGCAGCCAAGCAAGAAGTAAGCAACACATGCAGGGTGGGTTCGTTAGTGAGCTGACTTGGTTGTGGACCACACAGGGGCTCTGAGATGGTCAGTTCTAGCATCCAGCTTCTGGCAGAAGGATGAAGGAGGAGCAGACTGAAAACTGGGCTGGTGGCGTGCTGGAACAGGCTGCATGTTTATACCAAAAGGTCAGGTAAGTAAAAGTAAGTCATTTTTACAGGAGGATTGGGAAAGGAGGAAGGACTGAAATATTGATGTGCTTTTCACATTTCTGTGCCTTTGGGTGTCTTCATGAGTCATGACCCATATGGGATGGGTATTGAATGGAATGAAGTTGGGGAAAGAAATTGGGATACTGTTTTGTTTATTGAGGTGGGGCTCAGAACTTCAGGCAGGAAAAATAATAATTAGTAACTAGATGGGTTTAAGCCCCAAACTGATGCACTGTTCCGGGGTATAGGCAGATGAATCTTATACATTTAAATTTTTCCTGATTTGTATATCACTTTTCAGTCACAACAAATAAGTTTAACCTTTTAGAGATGTCCCAGACATTCCAGAGCTTGCCTAGGGGCTATTTAGCACCTGGTCTCCACTAGTTTTTGGCTTCCCCACCTGCTAAATCTGAAATTATTGATGGAGAGTTGAAGATTAATAAAGGCCACCACTCAACTAACAAGGGCCCTGTTAATAGAACAGTGACCTTCATCATTCTCCAACTCACCATTATAATGTATAAAATGTAATAAAAAATAACTCCATTCATTTCAAGGGGGCTCATCCCAGCACTCTGACCGATGGACATCATCTCTTAAAGACTCCTGCCTCTGACTCCCTAGTACTCAGGTAAGAGACCCTAGACTTATACCCATACTTGATGGTTTAGGTCTGTAGCAGCATGGTCACATCTGCTGCAGTGTGTGTGCTTGTGGGGGGAGGGGACTGGCCATGTGGGTGGCTGTTGAGTTATTGCTACTTTTGTCTTTGGCCCTTAAAGTCTGTTTTCATGGAAGCATTCAAAACTGTGAAGAGAACATGGTAGGAGTATAGGCCAGACAGAAGTAATTTAAGTAGTTTTGTGGGTAACTATGCATATTGGGGTGGGAACAACCACGTGTGCTTCCATTGGTACTATATGTGTGCTACAGTTCAGCTGTGTAGCTGAGATGAGAAGGGACAAGAAAACTAAAAAGTTTAACAGTGGCTATAAGCATACTGCATGTGTGCAGATGTACTATATGCAGATTTGTATTGAAGTGAGCCATATGTGTGCAGGCAGCATAGCTTACTGGTTAAAGGCATTGAACTGCAAACCAGAAGACTTGAAGACCTGAGTTTGAATCTCATCAGTTCCCACTTGTGTATGGTGTGATCCTGAACAAGTCACCTAACTTTTATGTGTGAGGCATCAGTAACCACTTACTTTTTGCATGCATGCCACATGCATAAAGTCTGTTCCAGTTTAACATAAAATAATTCTTTCCACACTTGCTTGCTGTACACATGCCATATGCATGCAATCAGTTCCAGTTTAACACCTAAATCATGATTGCAGCACGCATATCACATTGGGTATTTTATTCTGTGCAGCATGAAAATATTTCGTATAATCATTTCTGTAAAGGCTGGATACCTGTGTTACATAGCAATTTCCAGGTCCATTTCTTATTACAAATGCATAATTGCTCCTTTCCTATATACTTTTGTTGTCTAGGAATTTCAAGTTCCATGTGTGTTAAGAATTTTGGGTACTGTTATTATTCCTTTCCTGGCTGCTTGTGTTACATAGATGTTTCAAATCCTATTGCCTGTTAGAAGTGTTATGTACTGTAACTGTTGGAATTTCATGCTCCATTGCTTGTTACAAATGTGTTATTTACTTGTCTTGGATACTTGTCTTACTTAAGAATTTCAAGTTCTTTTGCTTGTTACCAGTGCTTTGTTATTTTACTTGTCCTGGATACCTGTGTTACTTAAGAATTTCTAATTCCATTGAATGATATGAATTTTGTGTCTGTTTACTTGTCCTGGATACTTGTGTTTCAAGTTCTATTGCTTGCTGCTTATTCATAGGATTCATGGAATGGTTGACAAGTAAGGCAGAATACTACAGCCCATTATATGCTTGTCATATCTCAATGGAAATATCCATTAATGCCAGTTTCTCTCAAGTACTTCTCTATGAGAGATTTAAAGCTATCAGTTGTCCAGCATAACTAGAAAGCTTACAAAATTAAATTTCACCAGTGAAATTGTCGCAAAATCAGCAATTTCACCATGTGAAACAGTTTGCAAAATTCTCCCATTCCATTAAATTTTTTACAGGGTGTGAAATTGTGAAATTTCACCCACAGAATGTGGAATTTCACTGTGAAATGCACAACTTTGCTGAAACAGCAAAATTGTGCCAGAATTTCACCGTTCCGTTGATCAAATTTTGCATTTCATACCCACTAAATATTTCACGAAATGCGTGAAAGTCACAAAATATTTTGCGTAATGAAGTTTCCTAATTTTGTACATCTCTAACCATAACACTACTTTTGCAGGGACTGAGTTCCACATATTACTCACCCTTTGTGTAAAAAAAACTGCCCATTTGGAGGATTTAAACTGATCTCTTTTTAGTTTAACTGTATACCTTCTGTGATCCTCAGCACTATCCCTTCCTTCTAGGCCCAAAGGTCCTTGTTTTAGATGGATTTAAAAATTAAGCATGTGTCCCCCTTAGTCTTCTTAATTCCAAACTACAGTATATGTATCCACTTCATTCAGTATTTCCTCATAACCCTTACCCTTCATGCCACTGATCATCTTTGTTGCTCTGCTCTTCACCCCTTCACAAGTTGAACGTCTCTTGGTATATGGTTCCCAAAACTGGCTACAGTTCTCAAGATGCAGCCTGACCAATGACCTGTACAGTGGCATTAAAACCTTCCTGATTCAGCTGGCAATATTCCTCCCCTATTAAACCTAAGATTCTCTATCATTTATTGCTGACCTGTCTATTTGGTTATCAAACTTCTTATTACTGTTTATTTTGATACCAAGGTCCTTGTCACCAATTGCTGCCTTCAGCTTCACACCATAAAGATCACTAGTGTTCTTATTACTCATGCCAAGTGCATCACTGTACATTTGTCAGTGTTGAATGTACTTAGAATTGCTAGTCCACTCTTCATTAATTTTAAGGTTCCTTCATAGAATATTCACCTTGTGACACATTACAACTGTACATTAATAATTTAGTCATGATACAAGACTCAACAGATAGTAGAAAGCACTCACATTTGTCTCAAAATGTCAAACTTACAAGAATCTTTCTTTTCTGATACAAGAATTGCAAACTGTAAATTAATGTCCTTTTCCCCCTAAGATAAGATGACTGTAACTGTCTATCACATAATTTGGCATGGATAAAAGGATTTGGATTGCTCATCATGTTCCTAATAATGGGAATTAATTTCTGCAATATTTCTGAAACAATTCTGAAATCTATTTCACAACCTGGGGTCATCTTTAACACTAAAGGCATCTAAGAGTAATTAATAGGAATTTATATTTACTTACTGGGGTAGTTTGTCCCACTGCTCAGAGTGTTTCCCCATCCAGAAATAAGACAGCTTGTCCCAGAACCAGCACAGGAACTTGGCAGGGAAACAGTTTTGACATAAGAATTGAGGGTTGCAGCACTGGCAAGTTTGATCAGCATGATGTCATTATCTAAGTTATAAGAGTTGTAGCTGGGGTTCCTGATGACTTTCTCAGAGTTAATAAACTGCTCAGTTCCTTCATTCACTGCGATATTATGCTCTCCAAGGCGAACCTGAATATGGCTGGAGTATAGAAAAAAATAAATTTTAAGTATTAGGAACCTACAGGGCCAAGGTGTTGTGAGACAATGTTAGGCCCTGTGGGCCATTTACTTTATCTGCATAATAATCTTTTTGCAATTCAGCTAACATTACAATCCTCTAGATATGAGCTGTAGACAATTCCCCAGAGCAGATGCAGCCTAGGGTCAGTAGTTCTGTATTCATGTTACTGCACATAGTTATTTTGGAGAGAATGAAGCAAAATACTGAAAGCATATGAGATAAAAAGAGAAATGGGGTATAGCGCTATGATTCAAGAAGCTGCAATAAACCCAGATGACTTGATTCTTCAATTTGTGAGTTTACTGATTATTGCCTTTTCTCTGTTTTTTGAGTGCTGCTGAACTGTGCTTTATTCTGGTCTTATATTTTTGAGCTAGCATCCACTCATCCAATAGGCATGTGTTCCCTGTGTAATTTGTTCTAGACCATATTAAATTACTATCCCCCCACACACACATATCCCAAAATCCCACAGCTTCCACTTGCATACTGTGTGACCCTGAGCAAGTCACTTAACCTCCTTGTGCTCCCAGGTCGCTCCTGTAAAAAAAGTTTTCAGCTTAGTGTGCTATACCTGGTTAAACAACTAAATAAAAAAAAAATCTGCTGGCGCAGCCCTCTACTCACCTCCTTGCATGGGTCAGCCCCTTCTATAATTTGTAATACATTTTATATATTACAGACAGACTTTGCTACCAGTACCAAGTCTTGCACTAATATAACAAATGTTGTTTTGTACGATTCCCAGTGGATGGTGACCTGCTAAAGAGGTGAATGAAGGCTAAGCTCAGCACCATCTTGGTGTTGTTGCCCAGTTGAAATGGTTATGAACTGTTCATGAATATTCATGAATTATATATGAACTGTTACTGAATTCAGTACATGAATGTTCATGAAAACAAGCATGCACCACATTGTTCATGAGTGCTCAGTCACTGTGCATTAAGGTTGAATGTACTCCTGTGTTCATGAACATTCGTGAACATAAAGATTCATAAAGATCCATGAAAGTTCAACAAACTCTTGCACTGAACTTTATTTTTATTTATTTAGTTTTTGTTTACTGGGTGGCTGCACTAGCCATAAAGATGACTGTTTTCAGGCATGACCTGGGAGGTTACAGGGCAGACATTTCAGGTATAACAGACAGTAGATTACACTGAGATACATAAACAAGGTGTTGTGAAACATTAAAATAATAGGCTAAGCAGCACAGGTAGTATACAGGGTATTTCGAAAAACATATAACAATAAGCTAAGCATTACAGGTAGTACACAAGGTGGTCCTGGTAGGATCATAGAGGTTTTTACAGCCATAGCATGATGAAACACATACAGTAGCAAGAGTATTGCAGTAGTAATCCTGAAAACACAAATTAGAAAGTACATCAAAAATAGATAAATAAAAATGTGGTCAAATTCTGACAAGTGCAGGGGGATAATGGGCAGGGGAATTGTAAGACTGTGAACAGTAGGGATAATAGCAGGTCAGGATAAGGAAAGGTTGGGTATAGAATAGGAGCTGGTAAAGAGAGAGAGAGAAGAAAGAGACAGAGGGATGGCTGCTGGGGAATTAGTGCCAAGAGAGAGAGAGAGAGAGAGCCAGGATAGGCTGTTCCACAAGGGAAGTATTGTGGAGAAAAGGTCAGAGCTTCAGGATAGGTAGGATACCCAGAGGACTAAAGTGGTTTGAAACAGGAGCACTAGTTGGTGGAGCTGAGATGCTGGTGGATCTCTTTTTTTAAAGCGTTGTGCATAGGCGCTAGCTGGATGTCCAGAGGGAGTGAGTTCCATAACTGAAGTTCATGGTGGGCAAAGGCTCTACAGCCTATGGTGGTGCTGCATATGGGGATGGATAGTAGGGATTTGTCAGCTGAGCACAGCCCGTAGTTGGAGGTCTGGTAGGGGAATAGTTCAGCCAGAGTTGTTGGGGTATGAGATCTCATGATGCTGTCAACAGTGGAGCTGAGGGAGTAAAGTCTAGTAACGTTGTGGGACAACCAGTTTAGATCTGAGTATAGTAGACAGTGGTGTTTTAGTCTGTGGGAGGCTGAGGCGATCCTACATATGTTGTTATAGGTGACATCCCATCTTTGATGGTTTCATTTTGGTAAAGGAGCACACGTGGCCACTCCATAGGTCAGAGTAGGTTGGACACGAAAACTCCATCAATATTGTTTAATAACCAGAAACACCCAGCTTTTATAATGTTTATTTCATTAGGCAATAGTGGTTTAGTTCTATAATTTCAGAAAGATTTTCCCCTCTGTACAAACTAAAAGTACAGCTCTTCTACACTTTGTTTTATCAAGCAATTAACCATGATAATTGAAGTAGTTTAACAGGTTCAACATATTCCAATGCATGACTTTTCTTACAATACATTGTATTTTGCATTAATAACTTACTTTGCACTGCTTTTTTGTTATTGTTTTTTTAATGGAGTCACTGATCACCTTTCTTTCAAAAATAGAAAAGCCCAATTGCTATATAAATCAGCAGAATATCTTCCCTCTTTTAAAATGTAGTGAGTTTAAATGTTAATCCTTTTAGGTGCTCAAATAGTTAATCGCCTTGTAGAACTTGTATTTTCCACTCCTAAACTGGAGAAGTTCTGATTTTGTGAGGCTCCATAGCTCACACAGTGGGGAAATAGTTCATTCTGATATGCAAATAAGTTATGTAAATTAGTTTTTGCCTTGCTCATCATTGTCTGTTAAACATTCAGCAACTTCATGAACTTTGTATTGATGAACAGTTCATGAACTTTGAGGAACAGTTAGTGAACTTTGAGGGTGGTCATAAACCATTCATGATCATTCATCAGAGTTCATGAGCTGATGAACTGCATTTCACTAGGTTAGAGACGTGCAAAATTGGCAAATTTTGTTGTGTGAAAGAGTTTACAAAATGTGTCCATTTCACAAACTTTTTTGCAGAACCGAAATTAAGAATTTTGCTGTGTAATGAAACTTTTGCCTGCAGAAGGTGACATTTCACATGTAGAATGCAAAATTTTGCCTGTGGAAGGTGAAATTTTTCATCTGCAGAAGGAAAATTTGCCTTTCAAAGGTGAAATTTTGCCATCTGCAGGCGACATTTTGCATTACGTAGGCGAAATTCCAAATTTCACACCTGGTGAAATATTTTGCATAAAGGGTGAATTGTTCAAAGTATTTCACATGGTGATGGTGAAATTGTGGATTTCTCTGGAATTTTGCCAGTGGAATATAATTTCGCAACATCTCATCAGATGGGCAGCTACAACAAGATTTAGAGTTGCAATCAAACAGCAAGTGTGGCTTCAGGGGGATTTGGCAGTATGATGGAAGTGTGTAAGGATTGAAAACCCAGCAGGTTAGGAGAAGTAAAACTATTTTAATAGTAGTTGGGGTCAGGTGGGAGAGTATGCAGGAATTAGGGACATAGTCAGACCACAGGAAGGGCTTAAACATTTGAAGTTTGTTTGTTTGTTGTTTGTTTTATTTATTTATACTGATAGGATCATGGGCCAAAAATGATCCATTTTCATGGGCAATCAGTGTACAAATAACAATTAAGTACAATATAAAATACATATACCTTAAAAAGAAAATACAAATAACAAAAAAGAAATATGAACATACAAATACGTGTAAATATGTCTCAACATTATCATTCAATAACATTTACACTTACACTCTGTAAAAAGATACTCCTTCAACCTATGCCTAAAAGAGCAAAGGAAGGGTTTATGGAGTCAAAAGCAGACTGTATTGTATTAAAAAAGTGGGTAACATGTAAGATAATGCCTTTTATCTGAGGGAAGTGCGCATTCTTGGAATGCAAAGAGAAAAATGATCTGTTGATCATGTATTTACACTAAACTTCTGTTTTTTAAAGATTAAAGCGAAACAATCTAGGACTCTGTTAAGTATCACCTTTTAGCTAAAATACCCAATTGGAGTTTATATCTTCTGACCAAAGGAAGCCAGTCCACTTGCTCTAGGAGATTACAATGATGGACCCTTTATGTGGGGATTTCACTACAAATCTAGTGACTGAATTAACTAACACTTTTACCTTAGATAACAGTCTCTCCCTTGCAGAATAATAAACAAAACCTCAAAATCAATTAATGGCAGTAAAAACTTTGAGCCAACAGAAGACGTGCAGTATCAGTGAGTAAAAGATAACCTATATAAGGCCCCTCGTCGCTAGTGAGTCACCTTCATCATATGAAGAATATGAGGTTCATAAGAAAGATTCTCATCCATCAATAGACCCAGGTACTTAAATTGTTTAACTTGTTCAATCAAAGTACCAGAGACAGTATATAATGACAATATAGGATCCAGATTCAATCTTTTTTTTGGTATTTGCAAAGACCATAGATTTAGTTTTTCTCCTTTAAAACCAATCCATGAACTCTGAACCAATTCTGTACCTCCAAAAAATCATCAGCTAACATTTTCAAAGAGGGAACCACTTTTGTGGACCACTGCATCATCAGCATATAGAAAAAATGAGATATAGTACAACCAGAAGGTAAAGTATTAAGAAAAAGACTAAACAGAAGGGGAACCAAAACAGAACCTTGGGGAGCAAACAGTGAAATCTTAGCAGGAGAAGAAAGTTGACCACTAACCCCTGTGTCCAGTGTATGATCAGCCAGATAATCCAAAACATCCTCAGAAATTCCCAAGTTTACTAAAGAAGACAATAGAAGGGGATGATCAACCAGATCAAATGCCTTGGTGAGGTTCATGAACATGGCCTCAGTAAAGTGGCCCTTATCAAGGGCCTCATACACCATGCTTGTGAACCCCACCAAGGCAGTCATGGTACTATGTCCTGGCCTAAAGCCATGCTGCACAGATGTTAAAATATTATATTTAGACAAGTACTCCATAATCTGGTCAAAAATAACCCTCTCCAAAACTTTTGAAAGAGGAGCCAATAAAGAAACGGGATGATAGTCAGATTTATCAGAAATATCACCGCTTTGAAAATAGGAACAATAGTAGAATCTTTCCAAATCTTAGGAAAACTAGACCCACATATAAATAAATAAAAAATAGCAGAAAGAGGAAAACAAAAAAGATCAGCAGTGGTCCTCACAAGTGGATAATCTATACCATCCTTACCCACAGACAGACGAGGGTCACATGTGAAATGACAGGAGGAACTGAGAATGGAAAAATAAAAAATCTACATTTTCAAGGAGGAATCTGGGTTAGAAGGAGGAGAAGAAGTGATTAGAGATCAGGGATGCAGCAGGAAGGGGGTTTAGAACTGATATAATTACAAATTAGAGCACAGTTAGGAGAGGGGCAGGAATGGATTGGTTTGCAGTGAAGAGGGGCCAGATAATTTACTATTACTTTTTTATGACTTTACTGTCATCTAACTATGACTTCTTTCTGTGATCCTTTCCCCTGAACACCACCCAGCCCATCAGCCAATTAAAATGCTAGGGACTGGCTAGCTGTACTTTCTAACACTTTAATTGACCCCGTCTGAGAGGGCCTTTTGCATGGCCACCTTTCGAGAGACTTATTTAGTGGAGGAACTGGTCTTCATGCTAGGTAGACAGTCACTGATAGGCCTTGGTATACCACAGGACAGTACACATCATTCTGCTGGATGTATCCTTGTTTTCTCACGTGCTGAGATGCAGGCTTCACCCTGATGCATATTAACACAATGAGCTTGCCCTTGTAGGTATGGCCTTTGCATCTCACCTTCCTTCAGTGATGCTTTTCATGCCACTACATGCTGTTTTCCCCCAGCAAGCACTGCAGCAGAATGTCAGTCAGCTTTCCACCAAAGGAGGTGAGCATACTGTGGCACACTTCAGTCTCCACACCAGCTGGACCTCTGGGGACCAGAACTTGTTCCAAGTGCAGGATGTCAGAATGTTAGTGATCTTTCACTATTACTGATATTGCAAGGGTCCTAGGAACAGAATGTGATGAGACTGAGTTTCAATGGGAAGGTGAAGCGTTTACTATTTAAGTAATAAGTACTAAAGACAAGAGCCTTCCTTGCAGTTTAATCACCTGATGGTAGAGGTAAGGCTTGAGGTGTAGCTGAGGTCCTTAAACCTCCTAAGGTTATTATTCTCCATTAAAGACTAGAGTCTTGGGGCCCTACTAATATTACAAACTTCCCTTTTTCAAAAATGACAGAAACTATTTCAGTTTTAAATGGTGTTAGGTTCACTGTTGTGACCATGGGAACCAACAGACTGATGTTTATTAAGAAATTTTTCAGGCAGTTACTTATATGCTAAGACGTCAGGTGTGTGTTAGGGTGCCATGCAGTAACTGCACTCTCCACAGTGACTGACAAACAATCTGAAGGTGAGTGTGTTTCAACATGGGGTGAGATTTCCCATTAGTATCCCCCACCAAAGAATCACTTACCTCTACTGCATTATGGAATAGAGTTGGTGGCATTGTTTTAATAAAAAAAAAACACGTAATTTTCTTCTCTGTGTCTAGTAACATCAGGATGTGCATGACCCATGTGAATACAGTGTGTATCCAATCACCTGGCTGGACTCTTGAGTCCAACTTTCAAATACTACAGTAGGTAATACATAGTAACTTCAAAGAATATGCACAAGGTCGGGGTGCAATGATACTAAATCATCAAAGTACTGAACAAAAAACATGCACTCACCACCATAATTCCAAAGCAGTGCACTACTCATAGCTTTTCAGAAAAAGGTGGCCATTTATTTAAGGTGCAGATACAAGTATAAAACATGCCTTGATGTATTTTGGAATAATTTCCTTGGTGAGTGCATGATTTTTTGTTCAGTACTTAGTAGGCAATACATGTTGTCCTGACCAATCAGCATCAGCACCTAGCTTTAATAGATAAAGCTAATGTATGATTTTGTGGATATCCTGTGATAATTGTGTCCGCTATTGTGTGCTTACAAAAATGGTGACTCAACAGCAGCGCCTGTTCACAGGGCTACTAGACAGGGGGAGGGGCAAATACAGATATAGCGACATCCTGTCACCATATGTTCACATGCGTGGGGGAAGCAAGCATGCCATGTGATGGGCAGAAGATGATGCAGAAAGGGTTTATGGGGGGTAGTGTGGTGGTGGGCTGCCAAGCTGGTAGTGTGGCATGGTGGTTTCATGGCAAGCTAGGGTTGGAAGGGTGCCAAGTTCGATGCTGGATCAATCGATATTTTTGCACCGGTCAGGGATTTTGTTTATTTTTTGTTTTCACCCCCTCCCTGACATGCACCCCTCTGGAGTTGAGAATCCTTTAGCAGGGGGGTGTGGGAAGGGGAAGCCAGGGAAGGAGATGATTGAGCAGTCAGAGGATTGCTCTCCTCTCCCTGGGAGGGTAGGCAGGCATTCCATACAAATGACTACCAACAGGTGGAGGTCTGAGGGTAGTGTGGGACTGGGGCACCAGAGAAGAGAGGGTGCTGGGAGATTCCAGCATGTACATAACTCTATATGGACACCTTTCCCCCACTTAAAAACAACACTATGGTTTTGGTGCCGTTTTGGTCTGCGCTAAGAGTGTACATCAGCAAAACTGATTTTCGCCAATGTACATACTCACTAATGGCGATCGCCTTTCCGCGATCACCGTTATCACATAGAACCAATTTTGTGAACTTCCTATGATCATGTCATGAGGCCATAATTATAAGGCACAGTCCACAGGTTTTGTACCATGCAATAACATGAAATCCCCTTATGAAAATGCTACATATATGCTTGAATTTTAATTTTAAAACATTGTTTTTATTTAACTTTTGTTTAGAAAATTACATAACCTAAACTACCAGATATGGATAAGAATTTGATTCACATAAAATCTTTAGTCTTCAGATCTACCATTTTTAGTAACCTGCCATCACCCAAACAAAGCATCTTAAAAATTAATAATTTCACTACTTTGAGCCCCTCTTTCATTGAAATGATTTTGCTGCATGCTACAACCAATGACTGAAGTAAATTTCAGTATTTTCAGAGTGCTAAACAGATGATGCACAGCAGGTAACAGGCACTTAACTGTGATAGTAACCAAGTTATAAATACAGAGAAATTGTGATATAACATTAATATGCTGGCCCAACTGCAGTATAGTCAGAAAGTCATTTTCTACATTCAGGAATACTTTTTAAATGATAACAATCTTAGCTAGCCCAAAAGCATGGAGGGCTGAGGTGTGGTACATCTCATCATCTACCATGCTGGCAACTTGGGTTTGGAAGAAGACTCAGGTTGTTGGGGGTCGGTCAGGGAAGGAGAAGATTGAACATTCAGATGACTGCTCTTCTCTCCCTGGGAAGGTGGGCAAGCATTCCCAGCAAATCACTGCCAGCAGGTGGAGGCATAAGGGTAGTGTGGGACTGGTGCACCAGAGAAGGGAGGGTGCTATGAGACTCCAGTGTGTGAACAACTCTGTATGCACACCTTGACATGCATGCCCCAGCAATGATCAAGAGACAAAATGGACAATGGGATGCTAGCAGGCTTCATGAATCCATAGCTGCATTCAAGACTCACAGTTCTACTCTGGGGAAATCTTAATTATTCACCAGGGAGAGGACAGCACTCCCTCCTGAGCCCCACCTTGGTGGGGGAGACTATGAAAGAAATGCCTGAGGTTGGAGCCAGAATTATGTGAGACACATTCCCAGGCTGAACAAAGCATACCTCTCAACTGTCCCTGATTTTCGGGGACGTCCCTGATTTTGCCTCAGAAGTTTACTCTGTCCCTTCTAAAATTTGTGTTTCATTAGCTAAACAGTGGGGATTGTAAGCACAAAATAATGTCAAGCATTAAAGTTACAAACTTGTTCTTCTTTAGAAAATGCATTTTGCACAAAGTCCTTTCAACAAAGAGAGCCACACTCACACCTGCTACTGTAGCAGCCCCAACGACTAAAAAGCACTATGCAAAAAACAGCCACAATTTCTTCATCATTTAGTGTGTGGAACAGGATTGCTAGGAATTTTGCAGTTTGAAAGCCAGCTGCTTTAATGTTTGATTTCTTCATTATAGAAAATCAGGAGTTAAGCCGTGTGAGGCAACATTGACTGGTGACAATTTATCTTGCCCTTGTTGGGAGGGGGTTAAACAATACTGCTGATATTTGACAATACACACTGAAGAACAACTATACATATTCACCATCAATAAAGTTCACTTACGATTGGTAGCAGTGAGCAGCAGAAACAACCCATCGGTTGGTAATAAGAGAGCCTCCACAGAAGTGGTATCCAATATTCAGCGATGCAATATAGGCTACAGAGTTCTTCGTGCACTCATAGCCACCAACAATTTTGTCATCATCCAGTGGGAAAGCAGCTGAAAATAACATGTATAATTAGAGTAAATCTGAAGTTCTAAATAGTTATTATCAAGATCCAAATAATGGAGCCATTTGTTCAGGCTAATATTCTTACCCACCTCAGCATGACTTAATGAAAGACAAATTATGCAAAACGAAGCTGAACTTCTTCCATGAGGGGATGACCAGGGAAGACAGTGGACAGGAACATGACAATATATATTGTCTAGCTGTACTTCAGCAAGGCATTTGTCACTGCAGAACATGACATGCTTCTGGGTAAGGTCACCGCAATGCTTTATGAATGAGGCACACACAAGCTGGATTGCCCACTGCCTTGGGGGCAGGAAAAGGAGGGTAATATTGGACAGGCACTATTGTGTTTAAAGAGAGGCACACCGGAGCATTCCTCAGGGATTTAGGTGGGGGCACTGTGGTTCAACATATTATCAATGCTCTGGAAGCTGGGTTCTCTAGTACTCTGCATAGGTTTGCTGATGACACTAAGCTGGCCAGGATGGTAGACTCCATTAAGGATGAAGGCATTGTAATAGTTCTAGCAGTAGTAGAGTTTATTTATTTTGGGCACCCTTCTCTGAAGGCTCAGGTTGTCCTTACAACAAATAATAAAAAATACAGAGACAGCAGTGGGAAACAATCATAGAATATATAAAACTTTTTATAACCCTATAAAAATCTAAAACAGATTGCTACATACACTAAGAGATATGCCCAAACCAAATGTGAGGAGTACCTAAACAAGATGGATGGCTGACAGACTCTGTGAGTCTCAAACTCAGTGTAGCTGATGCACAGTTCTACATTTGGTGAGGAAAACAGAGGTACAACCAAAAACTGTTGGGGTACTCTTGCTGCACCAGAGAAGGAAAAGGTAATGTGGGCCATAATCGACAAGGTGCTGAATCATGGTATGCATCAGAGCTAACAGAATGCTGGGGTGTGTCAAAAAGGGGCAAACCAGCAGGATAGAGATATTATTATTGTTACTCTACAAAGCCTGGTCAGGACCAACATGAACTATTGCCTTCAGTTCTGAGATTTTCACTTCAAACAACAACCTTAAGAATGCAGAGGCATTGTACCCAACAGGCATCACCCAGTTACAAATCATAAAAAAGAAGCACTGAGGAACCAAAAAGTGTGCAATACAGGGCCACCAAAATTATTAGCAGCATGCTGATCAAAAGCTATGAAGAGAGACTGGTGTCCTTTAGCATGTTCTCCTTGGAGAAAAGGAGGCTCTGAGTGGGCATCATCTTAGTCATCTGCGTACTCACAGGTATTGACAAGACTGAACAGAGACTTCAAATCTTGTATCCTCTTGCTGAATGCAGGGGTACAAGCTGATGATTCTCAGAGGTTGTACATTCAATATAGACATTAGGAGTATGTCACCGAGAGGATAATGAACATTTGTAACAGCCTTCCTGTGGAGACAATGAATATGAAGACAGTATGTGCCTTCAAGGTAATCCTAGACAAATTGTTGCTTAAAATAGGAATCACAGGGCATCCATGTTAGTTGAGCAGACAGGGAAACAATTCAAATTAGCATATGTTTGCACAGCACACTTATTTATCGTGCATATAAAGTTCATGGTGTGGACACAATTGGCCTAGAAGCCTAGTAACATTGAATGCCTAGGTTACTATATTATACTGTAATTAACCAACTCCTGCTTTAAGATTAGAAATATTAGCATTACCAATATGTATGTATACTATGTAGGGCCATATGTTTCAATCTAATCCTCAGAAAAGATATGAATCCACCTGCAGATCAAGTGTTTATTATATGCTCTCAGCATTTTTCCGGACACCACTGATAAAACCGAAACTGCTTTCGGGGGGGCGGTGCTGTTCAAGACATGTAACAGTCCAGTCCTGTTCTGTTCTGTTCTGTTTTGTTCTTTTCTGGAAAGTCACCATTATCATAAACGTCTACCGGAACAACTGTGGACAGTCAGAATGGACTGTAAATTTAATATTGTATTCAGAATATAACATCTTGCATTTTGTGGGGTTTTCCTGGTCAGAGTAATTTGAAATAAATAAATCTCTGGCAGTGCAGCAGTGATACTGTGATGATGCCCTGCAATGTGATCACTGAATATGAAGCTGGCCTATAGTGTATGATGTTTATCCCAGAAAGGAAAGTGCTAGCATCTAGACCTCATTGACATCTCTCTCTCTCTCTCTCTCTCTCTCTCTCTCTCTCTCACTCTCTCCCTTTCTCTCTTTCTTCTATCAATCTAGTTGTGAAGATGGACATTAATGGTCGTGTCACAAATGTGAATTGATTTCTGTGAAGTAGCTCTATGAGAGAGCTGCACAGTTTAAGTTTAGGAGTGTGTACACACATGTAATTCTTTCCTAAAGGATTTTATGTAGACAGAACATTAATCAAATTCCAACTACTAGATAGCTGTGTAGGTGCATTTTGTGTGTTCAGTTGCAAACTAACATATGCCATTGCGAATATGGCATCATTAGTATATGCAATATAATTAAATGCAAAGTTGTCTATCTAAATGAAGCAGGAAACCCTCTCCTCTGATGATGCAGTCTTCATACAGATGTTAACCTGCAACTTCCTCATGTAAGAGAGACAGAGAGAAATATTTTCATAGAAAAAATGAATTGTATTTGTCCTTATCTTAAATTCTGCATGTGAGGAGTGGTTGCTGGGGCCAGAAATGTTTTTGAATGTCAGCCCCAGATTTTCACCACTGAAATGGGGCATTTACATTTTAGCTAAGCTGAGGGCCCAGTTGAAATCCCATAAATTGACATATTTGTCATTGTCACTATAATAATGTGGTTGTAATTATATATGTGAGTATAATTAATAGATGTCAGCATGGCCCAGTTGCTAACAAATCCACTGGTGGACTACAACTTCATGGATTCTACTTTCACACTGGGATGGGACTCAAACCAAAAATAAAAAGTGCAGGTGCCCAGGGTCAGTACTTGGGGGATGTTGTTCTGTTGGGGTGTTCCATCCTTTGACTGAGATATTGGACAGACATGGAGTTTGTTCAGGGGGACACTGGTGATCCAATGGCATTTTCACAGAAAAATAGGAATTCTTATTCACTAAAAAATAACACCAACAGCTTAAGCTGGTTTGGTCTCATTTGGTTTGCATCTGTATTCTACCCCAACCATGGGGCAAAGCTGAAAATAAGTAGAATTGTGTAGCTCCTTTTCTGGTTGTCAAAAACTATATAAATGAATAAACTCAGAATTATTTGTTAAGTTTATACCTTTTGAAAGGACATGTATGGATTCTGTTTTAGGAGGTATAAGTTATCAGAGATTAAAATGAATGGGATATTCTTATTCAAAATGTTCAGTATGTGATTTCCTGTTTTCTCAATGCAAGTAAACTTATTGCATCAATGTAATAAAACTCATCAAAACATTTTCACATTATGCTTTTTTCTTTCTTGTAAATGTGTTGATACAGCAGATATAAAAATCTGAATAATTACTCATTAAATAATTACCTGCTGCTCCCAACAGAACACAAAGAACAATGAACTTCATCGTTGGTTCTTTCTTGCTCCTCCTACATGGTTGAAAGAAACTGCAGGTATTTATATGGTGGTGGCTTTCATTATCAGTTCTCCACCAAGGTCAGTTTATGACATTCAGCAGAAGATTGATACATTACCATGTCAAGGCATGAACCATTTTTAGGAATATTTGTTAAATAATGATGCAGTAAAAGCTACATCTGGAAACATGACCTTAACTTATTGCATTGCACAGTAGATCTGTTGACTTTCTCACAGTAGTTAACCAAACCATCAATTTTAAATATCTACTACCCTATGTATTTTAGTTCAATGTCATTGCCATATGTTTTTTTTACATTATGTATGCTGACTGTACCATTACCTCATACATTATAGATGTTGCAATATCTTTTTATATTTATTAACATTAAACTTTATATATCCTATACTCATTCAGAGGGAAGGACTGTGGTTAGCAGCCATTGGAGGGAGACAGCATAAATTAAAAAAGTGCATAACAAGTACCATTCCAGTTTTCAAAATGAAACACATGTAGTTTCTGGTTATTCTGCTTAATTAGTTTGTGGTAAATGAGTTACCATACAGTACATTTTAATATATTTAGTTACTTCTGTCCCAATTTAACAAATGTTATTCTTTGTTTCATCCAAATCCTGTAGCACCCTACAACTTCCCACAACCCCAACCCACCCCAATGTATATTATGTATCTGATATAAAAGCACAGTCAAATGCAAATCAGATATTTCCATATATTTCAAAATCTTTCTAAAGAGATTCACTCATAACCTTACTTTGGAATTGTAGGCAAGTAGATAATTTTTCAAGAGATACCACAGAAATTTCAGACAATATCTGGCCATGTCTTTTGTTGCAAATTTATTTTATCCTGTTCTGAATAAAAACAGATTATAAATATCTGGCTCATGATGCCTAACCAAATCCAAACTCACACTCATTCTTTCCCCCATCCTCTACATCATCTTTCAACTCCATCAAATCCTGTTCCCTGTCCACCATAAGGTACTTCCAGTTATTTCCCCAGGTGGCTACTATGTTTCTCCTTAAAATTATTCTGCAGTAGAGGATATTATAATTGTTAGGGACTAATGACCATTCATCTTCTCCCAAATGTTTTATTTGCACAAGGATCTCTCAGAGCTTGTCAGATAATACAGGGTTTAGAAAATATACATCAAGGAATACATAATAGTTGATCACACATTATTGATGGATCCACTTATATTGAAAGTTACTTACTGACTAACACAGGAACAAGCTAGGTGGCATGTATATTGTAATTGTCAGTTGCTGTAAGGGTTAGGGTGCAGTAGAGTTTTACGAGGTCTGGAAAAGGAAGCTAGTGAATATTTTTGCAGAGCTGGGAAAGATCAACCAACCAATCAACCAAATATGTGTTTTATACATCTATGGAGGTCAGTGCTATAGAAATATTACAATGTTATGGAGATGGAGAGATATGCATTGGGGAGTGCTAGTGTGCTATGGAGTAAGGTAAAGATTGCTGGTTGTAAGAAGGATTAACAAGATATGTTTATTTTTGTATATTTTGCTCACTGCTGCTCTGAATAAGATTTCTGTCATGACATTTTTATGTCAGCTAAAGACTATTCAAAAGAAGATACTTTCTGCCCAGCTTTATCTACTACTACTGGATATTTTATTTTTGCTAGGATCACCATCTTGCCTTGAGGGGTCCTTTTATTGCCTCCATAAACCTGATATCTGTTTTATAATCTTTTTCTAGTGCCTCAACTGTTCCTCTCTCAAACCTCCTTCACTCACCCTTAGGGCCCTTGAGCCTGTTGCACATCTGGACTTGTCCCAGCTCACCCTACTATAGTTCACCACTCCCATATCCCTATAAAGCAGTGCCTTTGATATCCAAAGTACGGGTTCACCTCAAGGGCTATTATTCAACTCTATGCTATGTCCACTAGAAGCCATGATTAGAATTGGAGGGTTTACTACCATGTTTCTTTCCTGTAGGGAATTGCAGTTCAGCAATACCAGGACTATAATATCTGAGTGACATGACATACTGTAATGCAAAGCAGCTGGGCAGTTTAAATTGTGCAACAATGTTAGGAATGAGTTCTGCACTCAAGTGATGTAAAGTCCAATGAACATTAAATGAAAGTTTCAAATACAGTAGTTCAGTTTAAATCTCATTTTTATTATCCTGGACACAAAGGGTCCAATTCTCAAAGCCCTGTGTCTGACCTTGTGTCCAGGGCTGCCTCCATGCAATTCACAAAGGTGGCCTGCATTGACCGCCAGCCCATGGTACTAGTACTGTCCCCATCCTACCCCAAACCCTGATGCTGCCTCAGTACATAGAAACATAGAAACATAGAATTTGACAGCAGATAAGGACCGCTTGGCCCACCCAGTCTGCCCATTTCCCTACCTAATGGTTAAGCTGCAGATCCTAGTTAACCAGCAGCCTACTTCTTTCTAACCCTACCCCCTAGAATTACCTTATGACTGTCCCATGCATGCTTGAATTCAACCACGGTTTATGACTCCACAACCTCCTCCAGAAGCCATTCCATGCATCCACAACCCTCTCTGTGAAAAAATACTTCCTTACATTGACTCTGAGCTGCCCCCCTATATCTTCAAATTGTGGCCCCTTGTTCTTGCACACCTCTTTTTTTGAAAGATGCTACCCTCTTGGACTTTGTTGATTCCCTTGAGGTACTCAAAAGTTTCTATCATGTCCCCCCCCTTTCCTCGAGGCTATACATATTAAGCTCCTTTAGGCTGTTTTCGTATGTCTTCTGGTGCAGACCCTGCACCATTTTAGTTGCCCTCCTCTGGACAGCTTCCATCTTGTCTATGTCCTTGCGGAGATTGGGTCTCCAGACTGCACACAGTACTCCAGATGGGGTCTCAGCAGCTGTCTATAACGAGGGATAATAACTTCCTGTTTTCTACTGGTGATGCCTCTCCCTATGCATCCCAGTATCCCCCCAGCCCTCCTTACTGCCCTCTCACATTGCTTGCCCACCTTTAAGTCATCTGATATGACTACCCCAGGTCCCTTTCCATTTGTGTTGTTGTTAGTATCTCAACCCCCATTGTGTACTCTTCCCCTGGGTTTTTGTTTCCCAGGTGCATTACCTTGCACTTCTTAGCATTGAATCTAAGCTGCCATACATTTGACCATTCCTCTAACCTTGCCAAGTCCCTTCTCATCCTTTCCAACCCACCTTGCGCATCAACTCTGTTGCAGATCTTTGTGTCATCTGCATAGAGACATACTTTTCCTTCCAGTCCTTCTGCAATGTTGCTTATAAAGACATTGAAGAGAACCAGTCCTAATACTGAACCCTGCAGTACCCCACTAGTAATCCCCCTTTCTTCAGAATGGACTTCATTTACTATTACTCTCTGTGTCCTATTCTCCAGCCAATTCTTTACCCAGGCTATCATCTTGGGACCCACTTCCAGGCTGGCTAACTTGTACATTAATCTTTTGTGTGGGACTGAGTCAAATGCCCTGCTAAAGTCTAGGTAGGCCATGTCCACAGCCCCTTCCTGATCTACTACTTTGGTCACCCAGTCAAAGATATCTATTAGATTTGTCTGGCATGACCTTCCCACTGTGAATCCATGCTGCCTTGGGTCCTGTGCCCCTCTGGCCTCTAGGTACTCGACAATTCTTTCCTTCAGAAGTGATTCCATCATTTTCCCTATCACTGAGGTTAAACCATCAGGTCTGTAGTTTTCTGCTTCTGCCTTGCTCCCACTTTTGTGAAGGGGAATCACATCTGCCCTCCTCCAGTCCTCAGGTACCACCCCATCCTCCCATGATTTGTTAAAGAGTGTAGTCAGTGGTGTCACTAGTTCTATCCTTAGTTCTTTTAGAATTCTGGGATGAATCCCATCAGGCCCCATTGCTTTGTCCTCCTTCAGTTTTAAGAGTTCTTTCAGAACCCTTTCTTCTGTAAATGGGCTGGTATCAACTTCCGTATACAGGTTGTTTCTATTGCTTGTTTTAGGTATCTCCCCCTCTTCATTTGTAAATACTGAGCAAAAATATTTGTTTAGTATCTCTGCCTTTTCACCGTCACCGTCTGCCCACCGCTCCCCTTTATTAAGCCTCACTATCCCTCCCTTAGTCTTCCTTCACTCCCTAATGTACCTAAAAAAGGTTTTATCCCCCTTCTTAACTGAGTTGGCTATCTTTTCCTCAGTTCAGGCCTTTACTGTTCTGACTGCCTTACCAGCTTCCTTTTGCTTTAACTGATACAATTCTCTGTCCTGCTCCTTCTGTGATTCCTTGTACTTTCTGAATGCTTTCTTTTTCTCTTGAACTTTCACTGCCACCTCCTTTGAGAACCATAGTGGTTTCTTACATCATTTTGTTTTGTTTATTTGCTTCACACAAAGGCTTGTTACCTCTGTGATGGCAGTTTTTATTATTCCCCATAGTTCTTCCACCCCTCCTTCCTTCCCATTTGCTAGTGCATTCCTTAGGTACTCACCCATTTTGGCAAAGTCAGCCCTCCTGAAGTCCAGTACTTTTGCCTTTGTATGGCTTAGCTCTATTGCTGTGTTTATTGAGAACCATACTGTTCAATGGTCGCTAGTTCCCAGATGGCTACCCACTTCTACATCTGTGATCCTCTCTCCATCTACATTTGAGAGAATCAGGTTTAAGATTGCTCTCTCTCAAGTGGGTTCCAATACTAGTTGTTTAAGGCATGCCCCCTGTAGGGCATCTAATATAACCCCACTCTTAGAAGTGGCTGCTGTAACTACACTCCAGTTAACATCTGGCATATTCAGATCACCCACCAGCAATATCTCCCCTTTATTTGCATTCTAAGTATACTTTCTATTATTTCCTTGCCCATTTCCTCCCCCTGAGAGGGGGTTCTGTATACAACCCCTGTGCAGATTGTGGTGCCATTGCCTGCCTCCAAATTGAC
Source organism: Neoceratodus forsteri (assembly GCA_016271365.2). Lineage (NCBI taxonomy): Eukaryota > Metazoa > Chordata > Ceratodontiformes > Ceratodontidae > Neoceratodus > Neoceratodus forsteri. Next base: position 1,535,099 of record CM028138.1, on the reverse strand, counting down.
CCACAGTGCTTCTGCTCCTCCCTGTTTACCCTTTTGTTCTGTTGCTTTGATTTCTTCTCTCATGTAGAGAGCTACTCCTCCTCCTCTTTTACCCTCCCTGTCCCTCCTGTAGATCACATATCCTGATATGTTTACGTCCCAGTCATGGTTCTGTGTGTACCATGTTTCTGTGACTGCCACAATATCCAGATGTTCCTCCTCCATAAAGGCCACTTATTCAGGAAGCTTGTTACCCAGACTACGGACATTGGTACTCATTGCTCTCCATTTTTTGATGGCTTTACCTTCTGTAGCAGCATCCCCCACTGACCTTTCCACGTTGGTCCTTTTCTCATTTAGCACCCTGTTTTGAAGGGGGAGGCTGGGATTTTCCTGCTGTTTATCAGTACCTCCCCCTTTGACTAGTTTAAAAGCTTGCCAATGAAGCATTTAAACCGATTGCCCAAAAGACTTTCACCCACATGGTGTAAAAGTACCCCCACAACAACAGATAGTGCCCACCCCATCCCCAGATAGAACAGGAGACCAGCATAGCCCTCTGCACACCTCCACAGAGGTCCCTGACTGCCCTGAATGTGCAACAGACTGTACAGTGTACACGCTAATATTAGTGTGTGCACTGTACAGTCCACTGCACATTCTGGGCAGTTGGGGACCCACCGGGAGGGTCAACTTTGGAGTGGGACTGACTTTACCTGTGAAGGCAGTCACATGCTTAAGTCATAGCAACCATGATCAGTGCATTGGAGTAACAGTGAGAGAAGTGGTGACTTACTGTAGGCTTGTTTTCAGGTTAGGGCCCATGAATTTAGTTTGGCTTTGGGAATTCAGAAATACATTTTGGCTACCAATGCAGTAATTGGCATGAGGTAAAGCAGATTACAAATAGAGGTACAAAAGTCTTGAGGTCAGACATTAACATTAGTTACTGTTGCTTTCTTGTTGCCAGGGTGTTGCGTTACATCTGTTTGTTAATTACTGTTTGTGGTGTTGTGACCGAGACTGAAAACCCCACTAAGAACAGCATTGTCCAGTTTGAGCTACAGCAATATTTACTATTCATTGCTGACCTCAAGATGTATGTCCCCCTGTAGTGTATGATTCATCTGCATATCAATTACTGTATTCTCTCTGAAGTCTGGTCCCATTGATTTGTAAATTGTACAGTTACCTTGATTTGCCCCCCAAACACAAATAAGTCGTGTATTATAAAGCATAAAAATATAAATAATAAATGAAAAGATATTAAATGTAAGCATTACATTGACAATGATGGATCTACTGTACTTTAACTGATACTGACTCTATGTGCTTTTTGTTCTGGTGGCCGTCTGATCATATTGAGCTTGTCGGTGATGACAATGTGAAAGTTGTTCTAGGTGTCATCAGCAGGAGGAGTTGTGCCGCTGATGCTGGGAGTGGCCAGCCAGACTGTGGTGCAAGTATCAGGGGGTGGAGTCTGGCAAGATTGGCCTCCAGGTGTAGGAGTGGGAATGGTAGATGTCCCTTGTTGGACCTTTGAATAATCTAATGAATAGTTAAAGGTGATCCTTGATTATCTGATTCTGAGAAAAGTTAAAAAATAAAGATTCTCATTATTTGGCCTTTATGTGATGTTAGCAGACAAGGAGGTAGGGCAGAATGACCAGGAGGACATGCATACACATTCTTGCTTGTTCCTTAAGCTGTCTTTGCTGCTTCACATAAGTGAACATAATGGTTTCTGTTCAATATAGTCTATGCATCCATGGGTACATAACACATACTTTTATCTGACATCCAGTAAAGCTGAAATCCCAAATGTCATATCCAATATAATGCTGTCATCAATCCTGTTTGCAAGTAGTATCAAAAACATCTCTGCCTCTTCTGTAATGAATATTATTTACTGCAACTGCTGCTGTGATGGGTGAGATGAACTAGTGGTGTCACCACCTATTCCTGTACTTCTGGATACCAGTCTTACTGTACCATCTGCTGTTGAATATGCAGTAAAGAAGGTGTGGTCACCCACATGCTGCAGTAGTTCATGACTTAGGAGAACATGCTTCTTGAGGAAGAGAGGAGGATGATGACAGGTTGTTCTCAGAACCAGTTAACTTCTTTATTTTAATGTCATGTTTTTTATTCTAATGCAAGTATTCTATTAGTTATTATTATTTTATACATTGGAATTCATTTATATGCTAAGAAAACATGATTCATGGTAGAAGGAGGAGGAAAATGATGAAGAGGATTTGTTGTTTTTAGAACAAGCTGACTTTTATTTTAATGTAATTTGTTATTATCCAAGGCTGCAAGCTAATTTACACATGCACATAAAATTACAGATCTTTAGACTCCTGCATTATCCATTAGGTAATCTGATTATTGCTTTACATAACAAGAAGCCACAATCATGTAATGACTATATTTATGTGATAGGTTGCGAATTATTAGATCCGTATTAGAGGGATTTGCCTAAGCAGAGAAGAATGGTGTATGAAAGGGACAGTGAGGTGAAACAACAAACCAGGGTTCCAGTGTTGGATTCTGTCTGGTATTATAGTGTAGAACATTGCTACTGGAATAAACACATGACAGTTAGCAGCACTGTTGTACAATGAACCATTTTAACCCTAAACCAGTACTGTACTGTGTCATGGAATTAAATACTAGGGCATAAAGTGATGGAACTCTGCAGTGCTTCTTTAAAACAATGCTTGTTTTATTGGACAGCCACAAGATGTATAACTCTGTGCATGCTCCCCACAGTAATAATTGCTTCATTATGAAAAGTGTATTGGATCAAACTACTTTCTCAGTTTATCTTATCTAAAGTGCTGGAGTGCACTGACACATTGTCACAGTGTATGATCAAGTGTTGATAAAACCAAGCAAAACAGGTTGTAATGTTCTAGCTCTGCTTTCTGTAGGGAAATAGGCTACCTAGATAACATTCATTTTAGTACCCAATACCGATGATGCCATTGCATTAGGTCATACCTCTAAACCTTAAGCACTGAAATGTGGGACACAGTCAGTCAAAATGAAGAACAATGAAGGACGCTGAGCCACATTGTGAGGGACACATCCTCAAACATGGAGACACACTAAGAACATTGTGGAAAACACTGTATGTACTTGTATAATGTTTATTTTTGACTTAGCGTCTTAGAACATTAAGAACTAGGCTTAAAAATCTGAATTTGCAGCTCATGCTGTGAGTAAGTAGCATCTTCTTCATGAGGCATGGATGAATGACAGGGCAATTTTTGAAGGGTAATAAGGAATGTCCCACATAATCAGGGACAGTTGAGAGGTATGCATTAGGTGCCTTTTTGTTTTCCAGTGGTAATGTTGATTAAGGAGCTCAAAACCTACTACTAATATTGTACTAATATTTAAATTATTATTTTTCTGTTTATTGCAACAGGTGTTTTAAAGGGGATCATTGGCTACATTCATGTAATTACCTTTATTTACCCTTCTCTTGGGGACAGACACTTTGCCCACTGTGCCCCTTTAATTGGAAGGTTCTAGCCTGGCTCCCTACCTCTACTCCCTCCTCTTCACCCCCACTATTACCCTACCCCCTTTGCAACTCCCCTATAGGACTCTTGGCCTTCCTTCCTGTTCTTCCACATCAGGGAGTGCATCTTTCTCATCACTTTCCAACCATTTGGAACTCTCTAGCCTTAGATATCTGCTCTGCTCCATCTACTCCTTCATTATCCCATCTCCTTCAGCACTTCATTTTCATTATCTGCAGTTGCTCCACAATCATCTCCCTTTCTTTTCCTCCTTGCTGTCCTTTCCTATATTGTGTTTCCACTGCTTAACTCCCTTGACCCTTCCCTTGGCCTGCCAAATGCCTTTAACACTAGCTGGGTTTGCATCGAGTAGTGTTCATTTTCCTGGGGTTCTGCTCCTGTGGGTAAAGCTTGCTTACCCCCACCTCCTTACTTCTCTTAAGCTTTTCTGTTTTGCAATTCCTATCTCCACCTTTCCCTCTCTTGTTCACATACATTCAGACACCTTTTTCTGCTGCTTAGCCACTTCCACCTATTTCTTTTTTCCCATTATTCTTTCCCCCTTTAATCCCTTCTTCCCACCTCCTGCCAATTCCCCTGGCAGGATTTACATTCTGGAGGGATGCAGGCCCATTCCATCCCATCCCTTATTTGTTCCTATCTGCCTACCCTCCTGTGGGGGTTTTCACCCCGTAGGGGTGCAGGCCCATTTCATCCCTTATTTGTTCCCTTCTCCTATCCCCCTGTGGGGTTTTCATCCTGGAGGAGTGCTGACCCAATTCTATCCTTTATTTTGTTCCCCTATGCCAATCTCCTTATGGGGTTTACATCCCAGAGGGGTGCAGGCAAATTTGCTATCCAATTCTCACCTCCATTAGGTTATAGCCCTCACTTCCTTTCCCCAAGTGTCACAAATCTAATATTTCTGTGTTAAAGTGTTTGTGGGTATGTTTATGTTTACATTTGTGAGTACTAAAGATGTTTGTTATTTTGCATTAAATGTTTTATTCACTTACTTGCCCTATATATGTTTTTTTACTATATTCTGCATTCATGTTGTATCCCCTTCCCTTTTCCCTCAGGATGCATCTGGAAATAAACTGTGTTGCTCAGTATGTCTTTCCTGGTGAAACTTTTCAAAATAAGTAATAAATAAATAAATGTGTCTTTAGGGTGTGGTTTTTGTATTATGATGGGCTATAACTGACATGGAGGAACTAGGACCAGGAACCTGAAACTACAGCACTGCACACAGGCACTTAGTGAAAGTGGGGAGTCTGTTTTTTTTTTTTTTTTTTTCGTTCTGGTGCTCTCACTTTTGTGAAGAGGTAAAGGAACTCTAAGCAAGGCACCTGGATGGGGCTGATTTTGTCCATGCACTTTGCCAAAATAAAATTTGCACTTTTGCATCAGTAGGTTCGACTTGAGTGCTGAGCATTTCTTTGTTTTATTTGCGAAAGCTGGCCGCTTATTTGTAGTCAAGCACTGCCATCTTTGGAGTGCACCTTTTAATTGTTTCTGTCTGCAACTGGATTAGCTGCTATTGGGGCTGAACTCGATGCTCATTTGCTGGATTAGCTGCTATTGGGGCTGATCTCTATACTCATTTGCTGGATTAGGTTCTGTTGGGGATGATCTCTATACTCATTAGCTGGATTAGGTTCAGTTGGGGTTGATCTTGATGCTCATTTGCTGGATTAGGTGCTGCTGAGGCTGATATTGATGCTCATTTGCTGGATTAGGTGCTGTTGGGGCTGATCTCTATGCTCATTTACTGGATTAGGTGCTGTTGGGGCTGATCTCTATGCTCATTTGCTGGCCAAAGGTAAATGCCCATCGGGCCTTAATTCCAAAATGCTCCTGCTTTCAGCACCTGCCATAGCCTACCCTCTTACCACGCTCTATAACCTGTCTATTAGACTTGGGTCCATCCCTACAATATGGAAACAAGCCACAGTCATTCCCCTAGCTGAAGGAGGTTACCTTTCTTCCCCATGCAACTACCATCCCATATCACTGCTCCACATCCTAGCCAAAAGTCAAGAGCACATTGTACTATCCCAGCTCTACCACTATCTAGATACCATATCATTCTTGACCCCCTTCCAGGCCATGTTTAGAAAGAATCACTCCACCATCACCTCTCTTCTTCCTCTCACCAACACCATCCTTACGGGTATGGATAAAGGGGAGATAACTGCGACTATCTTTATCGACCTGGCCAAAGCCTTCGACACAGTCTTGCATCCCCTGTTATTGTCAAAACTCACTTAAGCTGGACTGACTCTGACTGCCAATAACTGGTTCCATTCATACCTGGCAGGTAGGTCCCAATCTGTCTGTATTGGCTCAGCTAGTTCCACTTCACTCCTAGTCACCTGTGGAGTCCCCCAAGGGTCTGTATTAGGCCCTCTGCTGTTCTCTATCTTTCTCAACGATCTGCCTGTTGCCTGCCCACATACTGCTATCCACATGTATGCAGATGACATGGTGCTATTTGCCTCTGGCTCATCCCCCAATTCCATGGCAGCCTGTCTGCAGGAGGACTTTCGACTCCATCCAACGTTGGTTCCTCTCAAATCAACTATTTTTAAACTAAAAAACCTGTCTCCCTCACCTTCAGCTCTTAGGCCAAACTATCCCGCCTTCCTGCCCTCCCCCATGTTCTACACTCTGGATAGCTCCCCCTGGAGGTCTGTACTTTCTATAGATATCTCAGTGTCTGGCTAGATCATTACCTTGACTTCTCTGTGCATATTGATGCTCTATACAAGAAACTGCATCCCATGCTGGGCACTCTCTACCACAACAAAAGTTGCATCCCCCTACCAACGCGACTAGCAATCATCCAAAAAATGATACTCCCGATTATGGACTATGGAGATGTAGTCTACTGTGCTGCCCCTCAAACTTCCTTATCCAGGCTTGATCCACTCTTCAACTCCTTCTGCCAGTTCTCCCTGGACCACTCTCCTAGTGCTCATCACTGTGACCTCTACCAGTCCTTGGACCTCCCCTCTCTTCATAATCGGCGATTGCTACACTGCGCCAGAACTACTGCCAAATTCTGGACACAGACACTCCCCTCCTACCTGTCGTCCTCCTCCCTAACTGCCCTCCAACCTCTGGCATACGCTCTCAGAAACATTCACTCTTGGCTCCTTCACATCCCGCACAGATCCACCCGATCTGGCCAGGCTGCCTTCAGCTTCAGGTTGCCCAAATTATGGAACTCCCTGGCAGCCGATATTAGACATGCCACAAGCACTCCACACTGGAATGCCCTTCTTAAAACTCATTTCTCTACCACCTGCTCCTGCATCCCACCACATTGAATCCCTCACTACCTAACTACCAGCAGATTACTACCAAAACTGGTTCTTCCCACTGTTATCAACCACTGCTTACCAAGTGCAGCTGGGCATTTCTATAATTCTGGGAATGCCATTCCCGCTGTTAACACCTGTCTGGTTACTCCAATTTGTACTTGTGATTTTGTCAGCTCTAAATGTCTACTGTATTTGTAAACCTGCTAATTGTATATATGACTGTCTCATCCATTGTATTGTACCACACATATTTATGTATGTTTCCTTCTGTAATACTGTACCCTATGTAACCCCTTCCCCTAGGGCGCATCTGGAATCGAGTGGTACACTGCTCAGTATGCCTTCCAGGTAAAACTCTTAAATTAATAAATAAAATTAGGTTCTGTTGGGGCTGATCACTATGCTCATTTGCTGGATTTGGTGCTGTTGGGGCTGATCTATATACTCATTTGCTGGATTAGGTGCTGTTGGGCTGCTCTCTATGCTCATTTGCTGTATTAGATTCTGTTGGGGCTGCTCTCTATGCTCATTTGCTGGATTAGGTTCTGTTGGGGCTGATCTCTATACTCATTTGCTGAATTAGGTGCTGTTGGGGCTGATCTCTATGCTCATTTGCTGGATTAGGTGCTGTTGGGGCTGAATTCGATGCTCATTTGCTGGATTAGGATCTGTTGGGGATGATCTCTATGCTCATTTGCTGGATTAGGTTCTGTTGGGGCTGCTCTCTATGCTCATTTGCTGGATTAGGTGCTGTTGGGGCTGATCTTTTTTTTTAATTTATGTTTATTAATTTTCTTTTAATAAACAGATTATACATATAATACTCATACAGGGAATAGGTACATATATTTTTAGGTACAGAGCAGTAGTACAGTAAATCTGAAACCCCATAATCTTTTACAGTAGGAAGTGGGGGAATTACATTCTGTTCTTATAAGAACAAGTCCCAAATCGTTCAATAAAGTTGCCAGCCTCTTCAGTGGTTAAAGGTGTTTCCTGAAGAGAGTATTCAAACACAAGCGTTATGAAGCAATCCTAAGCGATTGCTATTAAACCTATTATTGGGTATAAAATGCAAACATTAAGTTAAACCTCTATTAGATTCCATACATCCTGTATAATATCCTAACAATAAGGGAAAAAGAAAAGAAAAGAGAAACCCAAACAGCATTATCTATAGTAAATAGTCAAACTGACTAAACTAAAAGTATAACAGTTTAACAGATTAGCACAGCATGTGCAGTTTAAAGACAATTTTAGTGTGGGCCCTAAGCCTATAGAATCAGCATCAAACAGCCAAAAAGCTTTTACAGTCCGTGTGGTGTAAGGGACATTATGGAGATTCTTCCCATGCTCTCAGACTGAGAGCTCAGCCAGTAAATATGCTTGAGTATATTTTCTTATGAACAATCAATTGAAAGAAAGAAAATGAATCCCATTATCCCTTAAAGACCCAGATCAGAAATGTTAATATTTTAGTCAAAACTTAAATGTCTTCCATTAATGAGTAATTTCTGGGTTTAGCTGCTATATCACTCACAATGCCTTGCCTCGGTCATCAGAATCCGATTGCTGGTGCTCCGCAGCTTCTCTACGGCCTAAAAATTCGGCCTCCACCTTCTCCACCCAACGTCCAGCATCTTGCGGGTTATTAAAACTCCAGGTTTTTCCCCCATAGATGATTTGGAGCCCAGCTGGAAGTAAAAAAGAATGGATTATGCCCAAGGACCTCAGACGATGGCGAACTGCATCAAAGCTCTTCCGACGTGCCCTCGTCTGGAAGGAAAGATCAGGATATAACTTGACATCAGAGCCATCGATATCCAGGGGGTACATAGCTCTAGCTGCTGTGATCAACCTATCTCAGATCTCAGAGCCTGAAATGCGTATAAGGACAGTCCTAGATTGGTTTGCTCCAGTAGGCCTCACCCTAGGGTTAACTCGATAAGCTTGTTTTAGTGTGGACCAGGCAAAGTCATCGGGTACCGTTAGATGGTCTTGCATCCATTTAGTCAGAAACTGCAGTAAATCTGTGCCTCGACACCTTCTGGAACCCCAACTATTCTCACATTTCCAGATCGGAGTTGATTCTCGACCGCTTCCACACAGCTTCTCAGCTGGGTATTTTCCTGGGTGAGATTAGCCACCATGGCCAATGTGGAGACAATTCTTTTTTCAGTCTCAGCCATGGATCCGGATAGGGACTGTATAGCTGCATCATGATTTTCCAATTTCTGTAGGGTCTTTTCTATTTTCACATTCATTCTCTGCATTGATTCGAGCATTGCTTTCCACGGGGATCCGATGAGGCTGTAGTAACCATTTCCCCACTACTTGCCACTCCGCAGGCCTTACTCATGCTTTGTTGCTGAGATTCTTTCAGTTGGCCCTGGTGCTGCGCTTTTTGTCTGGCCATCTTAATTTTTAGATCTTTTGACTCTCGGATTGTTCAGGAGTCTGTTTTGCTCTCTTTTTTGCTATTTAAAGAGTATTAAATTATTATTTTAAAGCTTTAAATCTTTATAGATGCAGGAGCTCTGTTGAGGTGCTTCCTACCATGAAGATGGCTCTCTCTCGCCCCCATGGGCTGATCTTGATGCACATTTGCTGGATTAGGTTCTGTTGGGGCTGCTCTCTATGCTCATTTGCTGGATTAGGTGCTGTTGGGGCTGATCTTGATGCTCATTTGCTGGATTAGGTTATGTTGGGGCTGCTCTCTATGTTCATTTGCTGGATTAGGTGCTGCTGGGGCTAATCTCAATGCTCATTTGCTGGGTTAGGTGCTGTTGGGGCTGATCTCTATACTCATTTGCTGGATTAGGTGCTGTTGGGGCCAATATCTATGCTCATTTGCTTAATTAGGTGCTGTTGGGTCCGATCTCTATGCTCATTTGCTGGATTAGGTTTGTTGGGGTTGATCTTGCTGTTGGGGCTGACCTCTATGATCATTTGCTGGATTAGGTTCTGTTGGGGCTGACCTCTATGCTCATTTGCTGGATTAGGTGCTATTGGGTCTGATCTCTATGCTCATTTGCTGGATTAGGTACTGTTGGGGACAATATTTATGACCATTTGCTGGATTAGGTTGTTGTTGGGGTGATCTCTATGCTCATTTGCTGGATTTGCTGTGGTTTGGGGTGATCTCTACACTCATTTGCTGGATTTGCTGTGGTTGTGGCTGATTTCTATGCTCATTTGCTGGATTAGGTGCTGTTGGGGCTGATCTATATGCTCATTTGCTAGATTAGGTGCTGTTGGGGCAGATCTCTATGCTCATTTGATGGATTTGCTGTGGTTGTGGCCGATCTCTATACTCATTTGCTGGATTAGGTTCTGTTGGGGCTGATCTCTATGCTCATTTGCTGGATTAGGTGCTGTTGGGGCTGATCTTTATGCTCATTTGCTGGATTAGGTGCTGTTGGGGCCAATCTCTATGCTCATTTGCTGGGTTAGGTGCTGTTGTGGCTATTTTGTGGTGCCTACAACTGCTGAAGGGGCTATGTGAACAGATTAATGGAGCTGTCCCTAAAAGAAGGTCCAATCATACAAGTGGAATAAATAGTATTGTACACTACAGAAACAATGAATACTGTGATGACTGCAGAAGTGTTATCACAAAGATGCTGGCAGCAAATTGGAGCTGCCGTCTGGTTCCATCCTAGCCAAGGACAGTATAAGTTTGCATAGTGATAATAGGGTGATAGGATGACAGCTGGACCTCATCCAATCTGTTAATCAAGACACTGTTATTCTGAGCTCCAGTCATTGGATCACACTGCTGGTTTAGAGCTCCTGAAGCCACAAGTGTGTTGACTCTATGGCCTACCCCTAAGAGAGCTGTCTGAGCTGTAGGAGTGGATCTGAATTCAGGTCAGGGGAGTGGACCAGTAATATTTTCTTCTGGTACAGTGATACACATGCTTGCCAATACAGCAATGAATGATTTATTTGGTGGCTTGGCAGCCAACAAAGTGGAATAGACCAAAAGTGACATACATAATCTGGACTGAAGGTGATACAGCAGTAGATGGGGACAGAAAAATAGTGGTTGGTTATAGCTTTTGGTCAGATACTGAATTCTAAACAAGGATTAGTCTTTATTTTTAGTTACTCTGCATTGTTAGTTGTATGCTAATTGTTAAAATGGGACCCTGGCAACTATTCTGTAACTGCACATGAGGAGTCATTGACAATGATCCCTGGTTCTAGTGACTGTATCCTGATTAAACATATTTTACTACTACTTGCTATCACTACATGTATTAAAAGAGAACTGCACAAAACCTGTAAGTTGTTATTCCCAGTGGAGACTATTTTTAAGTACTGGATAAAATTATTTTATTGTTCCATCTATTCAGGCCTTTTCATAACCTCAGTGAGTGCTTCTGCTTAACAGTCTGGTGCAATTTTAGAACTGTATAATGTAGTTTATGTCCCAGTCTCATAATTTTATAATAGAACATGAATGCATTGTGCCAACAATAAAAGTATAGAACAGGGGCATAAGCTACATCATACAGTTCAAAGTTGGTTCTTACCAGCAGCATGTAAGTCAGAAACACCTACCAAATAAGTAACAAAACCTCACTAGCTAGAGCAATAACAGAATTTGAGCCACTTTTAAAAAAAAACAGCTTCTACTGGGGAAACTGACTTACAGATTCAGTGTAGTACTCCTTTAAGATATTTGTCATATTAACAATGGTGGACACAAGAGGCATGCTGATACAATAATGGTATCACCACTTCTGTACCAATAAAAAAAGAGCACCAGAAGGCTGAGATCACGTGATGCCTCTGAGCAGGTAGCAGTGCTTCGTTGTACTCCCTTTGCCTTCTCTGATAAACTCACTTAAACTTTACCAAGTTACATGACCTCATCACCTAAAGTGCTAAACTTACTGTGTAGAATGAGTGCGAATGCAAACATTACCAGTCTGACGACTTACAAAGGGTATGGAAGCAGAAATGCGTTTGGTGCATCCTCGCCATACTCCTCCTGTTATGCCAGAGAAGGTTCCAAAAAAGCCGAAGGCTCAAGCAACACAATCTGCCAGACACACCTCTATGTCTTTGGATCAATCCCTCCTCACTCTCGATAGATTTCTGGAAGAATTTCGCCCCTTCACGGACGAGGTCAGATGTTTAACAGAGGAGGTAAAAGAGATATCAAATAAGATTGAAGAGCTCTCACAAAAGACATGGGATTGTGAAGTGAGAATTATATCTTTAGAGAAAAAAAATGGAGAAAGTGGATCCAGCTATAGCAATCACCCGACAGAGAATTGCAAAAATGGAAGCTAAACTTGAGGATTTAGAGGGCCGTAATCACCGTAATAACATTGTTATTATAGGCCTTCCTGAAAGAGAAGAAGGCTGTCATCCAGTACAATTTGCACACTGGCTGGTGGTAAAGATTGCAGGCCCGTTGCATTTCGGATCGGAGTATATTATTGAGAGAGCCCATCCTGCTCTAAGGCCTTTACCCCCATCAGATGCACAACCTCAAACCTTTATACTTAAATTTTTGAATTACCAGGAAAGGCAACACCTACTTTTAAAGGTAAAAGAATTAAATGAGGTTCTATGGGAGGGTTTGGTGATCCACATCACGCAAGACTTGCCATCGTCAGTGTGACAGAAAAGACCGAATATCACAGAGTAGTTACTAAGCTCCTTGCTGTAAATATTCATTTTATAATGCTCTACCTTGCAAATCTACAGGTCTCACTGGATGGCAAATGGGTACCCCTAGAAGACCCACAAACCACTGTGAACGTACTCAAGCCAAAGCTGCCCAATCTCTTTCAAGACCATTAATGGTTTCCACCCTGGCTTTGTATTTTGAGAGTGATCTGTTTATTGTGAGAGAGTATAAATGTGCTAATCATGGAGAAGATCTGGATTGTCATCTTCAACACGGAGATATTTTTCATTTAAGACTTCTGGTCAGTGCACCAAAATGGAGCTAATCCTTCAAGCAAGACATGGTTGGGATCAGTGAAGTATTCAAGTATGAATAACTTTGACCATGGAGAGACCATAAATTGACTTTTTACTGCGTAGTTCCTTAATACTCTCTTTCCAAATTGATTGTGGGGGACTTCAATACTGGATATACTCATATATTGATCATTTACACACCTTAAATCTAATGTCTTTATCCACACATTGTCTCAGAGGTGATTTGCTTCTCCTTTTTGACACAATTCAGGATCCTGTTCTTATGGCTGAATTAAATTTACAGTTCAAAGACCATTCACACAATGTCAGAGGTCATCCCTTACAGTTAATAAGGAATCCATTTAGACATAAAAGTCGACAATATTTTTTTACATTAAGAGTTGTGGGTCCTTGGAATAATTTGCCTATTAATGTTATTATTAGTGAAAACAAGAAACCTTTTAAATACAGGCTTGATCAATTAATTTGCATTGAACCTGGTTTTTCATATTATCCTTTGGCTTAGTATAAGAGTGTTCTAGGCTAACGCCCTCTTGCTCTTTCCATAACCTTAGTATGGTGAAGTAAATCCTGCTTTATGTTTTTTTTTTCTTGTTTTGTTCATCTGGGGCTAGTTTCTTAATCCCCATTTTTTTGTTTTTGTTTTTGTGTTTTGTTTTGCTTGTTGATTTTGCTGGCCCAATTTTCAACTGTAAGACTGAGGTCTATTTCAGGATAATCTGTTAAGAAAAATGTTATAGAAAGGTAGCCAATCAGCTATTCTCTTATAGATTCAATTATAGGGGTCTGCTCATTTACCAGCATGAATAATTAATGCTTAAAAGAGTGGGATACAGATTCTGAATCCGGGAGAATCTGCTGTGTAGATAGCAGTCTTCATTACGAGTCTCAACAAGACCATGAAGTGGAGACAGAGTTAGCAAAAATAGCATGCTAGGCCTCTTCTGTATTTCTGAGGGGGCTGGTTCTGTTTACGAGAAGGGTTATGAATTTAGCTATATTGATAGGCCTTACACTCATATGTCTTCTTTTATATTTCTTCTGCATTCTAGCTATTTGACATGATAGTAAAAGGTCCCATGTGCTTTTTATTTTTTATCTATTTTTACAGGAGTGTCTAGAAGTGGGGGATAAGATATTCTAGCTGTGGAGGTGAGTTTTGAGGGAGGAGCAGGAGGAGGGAAGCAACTACGTGGCAGTCATCATGTACTGTGAAGAGTGGGGAGGGAAGGGGGTTAATATAAGTTTTTCTTTTCTGGTTTGTAAATACTCAGGGATTCTATTTAGTGTTGAGAAATGGATCTGGGGAGTGGGATGGGGGTAAAGGGACTTGGAGAAAGAGGGTGGGTAGCCAAGCTTGTCACTGGGGGTTCTATGGTGTATTTATTAAAGGGCAACTCTTGTATTTTCTGAATGGATACCACTTTAAATCTGAATGATGGGTCATAAAAAGTTTATCTCGTGGATTGTAAGGGGCCTACGGTCTAAATCTAAATGTTACCAGATTTTGAAGAATATTAAGGTTCTTAAGGGGGATATCGCCTTTCTCCAGGAGACTCACCTTCTGGATTCAGAGGATGACCTTCTTCAGAGTATGTGGGTCAAGTTTTTAGTGCTGGGAGCAGTACATAAAGTAGTGGAGTTGCCATTCTGGTGACCCAGAGTATCACATTCATTACCGAGAAAATTATCAGAGATCCGCAGGGTAGATATATTATTGTTAAAGTAATTATGGATAGAACTACAATTGTACTAGCAGCCATATATGGTCCAAACGTAGACTCCCTTTCCTTTTTCTCAAACTTGCTGCAAATCTTAGCATCATTCTCTTCATTGTCATGCATACTGGGAGGGGATTGGAACCTTCTGTTTTCCCAAGATTTAGATAATTCAGGTGAGAAGAAGCGATGCCTCTACCCTGCACAGAGATTCATTAGAGACCTAACTGATAATCTGGGTTTAAGTGGCCCCTGGAGAACCCTCTACCCCTCAGCAAAAGAATTTACTTTTAGGTCCAACATCCATGGATCCTTTTCTAGGATTGACTACTTTTTAATAAGGCAGTATAGCGCAGTGGTCTAAGGCTCTGAGCTGCAAATCTGGTGACATCCAGCAGACCAGATCTGGGTTTGAATCCCACAGCTTCCACTTGCATACTGTGTGACCTGGAGCAAGTCACTTAACCTCCTTGTGCTCCCAGGTCGCTCCTGTAAAAAAGATTTCAGCTTAGTGTGCTATACCTGGTTAAACAACTAAAATAAAAAAAAAGTCACTCCTTATTAAGTGGTTTAAGAGCCACAGATATAGTTCCAGGTGTAATCTCTGACCACTCGGCTGTGAGCTGTGACCTAACCTTGTTATTAAACTATTCTCATGACTCTTTGTGGAAATTAAACAATCAACTCCTAAAAGAGGAAAAAATTATCAAAATTATAGATCAAGAAATTGAGGAGTACACACATATAAATTTGTCCTACACTACGAGACCTGATTTGGAATGGGGAGCCCTAAAGTGTGTTTTGAGGGGTACTTTCATTTAATTAGCTTTGCAAAGAAAAAAGGATAGAGACCACAAAGCTGCCACCTTACTTGCCAAAATCCGGAGGCTGGAGGCTTCCATGTCTTCTACAGCCACAGACTCAGATATGATGTTATTGCTTGGATACCGAGACCAATATAGTGTCCTTCTCAAAGAAAAAGCAGAATATGCTATATTAAAAACAAGGGTAAGATAGATGAATCAAGGGGAAAAGGCAGGACGTTTGTTTGCCTTACAGCTGAGGAAGGTAGAATCCTCTAGAATAGTAAAATCTATCAGATCTCAATATCAGGATACTCTTAGACTTATCCCTATGGAAATCACTGTGGAATTTGTTACATTTTACAAAGCTTTATATAGCCCCATGTCCAATCTTCCAGATTCCTCTGGAGTCAAAGAATATCTTTTCCCTCTGAATCTTCCCACTCTGGACCTGGAACAGCAAGATGTATTAGTTACCCCATCTCAGGAGCTGAGATTCTGGTAGCTATCACATCACTAGTGGTTGATAAAGCCCTGGGCCCAGATGGATACTCCCCTAATTTCTACAAAATATTTAGTAAACAATTAGCTTCTTGGGTACATTGGTTGTATACGTGGATATTAGACAAGAATACTATTGCTAAAACCCTCCTGGAAGCTCTAATTATTGTTTTACATAAACCAGATTAGGACCCCAAATTAGTAAGTCGTTATCGTCCAATTTCACTCTTAAATTATGACATAAAGATCCTAGCAAAGGTTCTTGTGAGTCAGCTGAAGGTGGTGCTCCCTGACATCATTCATGTGGATCAGGTGGGGTTCATGGAAGGGAGGAACTCAGCAGATCACTTTCGTAAGATGGCACATATCTTCTCTGCATCGGGGGAATTGGAAGACCCTGCTAGCTTGCTTTCTCTCAATGCGGAGAAGGCATTCGACAAAGTAGATTATCAATTTCTATTTCTGACCATGGGAAAATTTGGATTTCCCTTGAAATTCATTAGCTGGATCACCTCTTTGTATGGTGCTCCCCAGGCAAGAATTTATTGTAATGGTGTACTCTCTGACAAATTTTTCCTACACTCTGCTACCAGGCAGGGATGTCACCTTTCTCCTCGATTGTTTAACATCTATTTAGAACCATTATTATGTTCTTTGAGATCTCATGAAGGAGTTCAAGGTATACCCATAGGTAATCACACTTTTAAATTTCAGCATATACAGATGATGTGCTTCTACATCTGATTCATCCTGCCAGTTCATTTCCTAATGTGATGTCTCTTATTACGGACTTCGGTTTGATGTCTAACTATAAAATTAACCTGAATAAAACCACTGTTTTTCCCCTTAGCCAAATACTCATGAAAAGCATATCTCCATTGGGTGTCCAGTGAAATTCTAAATTTCTGAAATATCTGGGTTTAATACTCTACAGGAGTGATAAATTGATGAGAAAGTGGAATTTTGGTATGTTACTAGATATTATTCAACAGGACATTAAAAGGTAGCAAACCCTTCCTATATCACTATGGGGACGTATTGACATTATAAAAATGAACATACTTCCCAGACTTTCTATCCAATTAGCCTGTTAAATTCTTGGCTACCCTTAGCTTGGTTTAAAAGAGTGCATGCTCTTATATCTTCATTTATATGGCAAGGGAAAAGTCCTAGAAGGGCTTATTCAAAGTCAGCAGCATCACAACACTCTGGGGGTCTAAAATTACTGCATTTTGGACAGTATTTTTGGGCTAGCCAGGCTACCAAATACCTAAAATGGTTCATTCCTTCAGAGGGGCTTCCCTCATTTCCCTATATTCCAGAATGGATGACGCTGGAATTAGATCTGATAACTAGTGCAAAAATTTCCCTAGAAGCCCTTCTATATATCCCAGTATGAGCTCTTACCCTGAACTGAAGAAGACACCTATATCTTCTTCCATTCTGGTTCACAACCAGTTGTGTGGCTTCCACAAATATAGAAACACTAGGGACCCAGGACAACTGGTGGCAGCCAACCCTAATTTAAGACTAGGGGGTAAGATTACATCTCCATCTTGGCTCCCTCAAATTAATTCCCTAAAAGTAAAATACTTTTTTGTGGAGGGAACATTTGGACTCTGGAAAAATAATGTATACATATAATTTGGATAGTAGGAATATCTTTTAGGTGTTTCAATTACGTCACTTATTAATACAGCATTGTTCAAACTTGAAAACACTGGAACTGGGCCAGAACTGGGTTAATTCTCTGATTCCCTTGAGTGGGAAGCACCACTCGATCTCTTTATTATATGCTTTTCTTTGGGAAAATGTACTAGATGCATCTTCTCGTGTCCCTAAATATTGATCTGCGCAGTTCCCTTTTATTTCAGAGAACAATACCTTAATTTGGTCAAGTTCACATCAATATATCTCCCAGGATAGATTGAAGCTTACCCAATACCAATTTCTAAATAACATGTATTGGACTCCCAGTAAACTCAGGCTGCTGGGTAGGTCCCAGGATGATCTCTGCACAAGATGTCACAGACAGACCGGAGACCTACTGCACATTTTCTGGGAGTGTTCTACAGTTAAAGATTTATGGCTCATAATCAAGTCTCGAGTGGATCCCTTGCTGGGGCTTGAAGATTTGTTTATACCAGAGATTTGCCTCTTGGGAGATTTCTCCTGTATACTGATCAGGATCCATAGATTTCACATGGCTATGATATCCCTCACAGTAAAGAAACTGGTCCTATGCCATTGGTTGGATGGCCACACTATTACACACAATGAATGGATGAGTGATCTTCTTTTTAATCTCTGGGCTGAGCAACTTAAGGCTAGCCTTGGAAATCATACACCCCATTACAAGAATATCTGGGAGGGTGTTCATATGATATTTTTCCTTCAGACTGGTGTGCCCGCATAGTAGATAAGTTGTGGCCTCTACAAATTGCAATTAATCTGTAGAGTTAGCTGCCTATGTTATTTATGTATTGTAAAAATGTTGTTAATGTGATGTCCTTGTGGTTTTATTGTTAATTAATGCTTCAGGATTGTAGTGCCAAGCTGGGGTGGGGAGTGGGGGGGGTGGGACCATAACCTGGACACCTGTCTTTTCATGATTTTATTTGCACTGTTACTGTTTACAGTTTCATGTTAAGGTTGTACACAAAAACTTGAATAAAGATTGAATTTAAAAAAAAATTACTGATTAATTGCTGAGCTCATAAGTTAGGAACAAAAGATCCATGAGTGACTTGAAGTGCCTGCGGCATGCACAGCACAATGATTTCAGACACGCATATTTGCCACTCCAAAGATGGTGGACACAATGTCCATCAAATGGCTGGTGAGGTCATATGATAACCACTTAGTGTTTCCTATATGCAGTTTCTATGGTAGCAGGTAATGCTGCAAAAGCTGGAATGACTGTTCTGTCTCCCTGCTCATTCACTATTGCTCCACACTCTCATTCCCCCTTCTCCCTCTACAGGTCAGTCTGGACCACTTTATTGATGTTTACAGACACTGTACCCGTTCCTACAGAGTGCTGCTCTCAGGTTTAGCAAGTATGCGCCAGACACAACTCCCATTGTGCTGTATCCTCCTCCTGCTGTTATTTTGTCCCTGTGCTGTACATAGTGGTTGCCCATCTAGTGTGTGCTTCACTCTGCACGTAGAAGAGCAGAAGGACATTTACTTGCATGGGAGTTTATTTAGTTAGCTGTCAGCCAGAGGAATGTAGAATCATGAGTGTGGTACATTATGGGCTGTTGTAGCTGTCTGTCTAGATAGAGAATGATGTAAGCATGGAAAGCTATATGCAGCTTGAGGAGCCTGCAGCTGCCTGCCTCTCCAAGCAAGTCAGGCACCCATAGCCCATGGGCTAACAGTGAAAGTCAGCACCCCCCTCAGCATGAGGAGCCTGCAGCTGCCAGCCTCTCCATGCAAGTCAGGCACCCATAGCCCATGGGCAAACAGTGAAGGCCAGCAACTCCGCGGCATGAGGAGCCTGCAGCTGCCCACCTCTCCATGCAAGTCAGACACTCATAGCCCATGGGCTAACAGTGAAAGCCAGTGTCTCCACAGCTCGAGGAGCCTGCAGTTGCTCACCTCTCCATTCAAGTCAGATGTCTGTAGCCCATGGGCTAACAGTGAAAGCCAGTGCCTCCACGGTATGAGGAGCTTGCAGCCACCTGCCTCTCCATGCAAGTCAGGCTCCTGTAGCCCATGGGCTAACAGTGAGAACCAGTGCCTCCACAGTGTGAGGAGCCTTCAGCCGCCCACCTCTCCAAGCAAATCAAGTGTCAGCAGCCTGTGGGCTAACAGTGAAAGCCAGCATCTCCATGGTACTAGGAGCCAGCAGCCTCCAGCCCTCTCCACTCAAGTCAGGTGCCTGTAGCCCATGGTCTAATAGTGATAACCAGTGCCTCCATGGTGTGAGGAGCCTGTAGCTGCCCACCTCTCCATGCAAGCCAGGTACGGATGCAGAAGTCAAGAATTCAGCACCAGGTTCAAACTGAAGTGCCCTATTGGAAAAGTCCCTTTGGCTGATAGGAGGACTTGGTACTATGGGTATTCTCATGCTGTACTAGGATTGTTCTGCATCCAGTTCTCCTAGGTGGCCAGTTTCCTGACAGGGCTGCAAATCCACCGAGTGCAGAAACAGCTGATCTACCAACTCGGAGCTCTCCCATTTCACTTGTGAGTGCTGAACTTGATTTCTCATTTTTTCATGTGCATCATGATTATGTAAGATCATCTAATATAGAAGGAATATCAACACTGTGCATAACAGCTGTTAAAATAGAAGTAATCTTAATATTGTGGCAGGCTAATGTGGAGAAAAAAAAGAATTTGGGCAAATTACTGTTGGTGCATAAAAACAATCTATATAAGTAAGACGAAACAGCCAGTTTGCCCAGCATTATGGCAGGGTCCCACAGCTCCATCTGTAGGTCAGTCTGGAAGTGCAGGGGCAGGCTAGGTCTGACTGCAGCTCTACCTGTTGGTCAGTCTGGCAGTGCATGATGATAGCTCCTCCAAACTCTGTCTTTGCTCATCAGTGCCCCAAATTAATGGACGTCTTTTCCTGCTGGCAACATCCACATTGTTTGGGCTACTGCTAGCAACAAATTTAACTGCATCAATTCTTGCTACTGAACAAAAATTCCTTCATCACTGCACCCCTACTCTCAGCCTGCCCAACACGGTCCCAAAAAAGGAGTCACCCCTAGCATCAATACTTCTGTCATCCCTGTCGAACAAAAACAAAGACAACTAGGTTATCTGATTCATTCTGCCACATTCAAGAAACAACACTGGCATCCTCCAACCTGCCCCCTCCTCTCTCTCCTTCTACTAGCCGTGGTAGCAGGAGACATTGAAACCAACCCAGGACCTACAAATGCACACATTGACCACAATAATGCCACATAGGCTGGACACCAAGGTATCAAGATCACTCACCTAAATGTATGTAGCCTTCTTTCCAAGTTCACAGAGATAGAGGCCTGTTTGGCCCTATGTGCTGGGTCTCTCAGAGACCTGGCTAAAACCTTACCATGACAATGCCTTGTACCAACTTCAAGGCTATACCTTCCTCCAGCTAGACAGGCTGGGCAGGAAGAGAGGAGGAGGCGTTCCACTGTATGTCCAGTACCATATATCAACTGCCACTGTTGCCTGTTCCACTGCCACCTCAAATACTGAGTGGATTATTACTGAGCTAACCATTAGTTCCTCAAAATAACTTTACATTGGCTGTTGCTACAACCCCCCCCAGCTACTACCCAGGGACTTTCAAGCTTACTGTCTGGTCTAGCATGCACCACCCCATCCAGAGATGTCTTTCTACCGGGGGATTTCAATCTCAACTGGACTGCAAACTCAATATCAAATTACGCAGCCTTACTAAAGCCACAAAACCTAGATCAAGTAATCTCGACCACAACAAGTTTCAACCAACACACACCAAACCACTCTACCCTTGATTGGAATCTAACTAACCGGTCTGACCTACTCCTCCAAACAGGCACCATGTCGGACACAATTAGTGACCACTCCCCCACCTACATCATTGTGAACAACAAGTCAGTTTGCCCACCAGCAAAATTACTGTCCTTCAGAAATTTCAGAAGCCAGAATCATGAACCTGTGACTAGAGAAGCAATGTCCTTTAATTGGTCCTCCCTTTACCAGCTTGAAAATGTCTCCTCTGCTGTCCAATACTTCACCACCAACCTTCAGAAACTACAGGACCAGTATTTTCCTATCAAAACCAGAAGGGTTAGGGGAGGCTGCACGCACTGAATAACAAAAGAACTGTTACTGCAAATGAAGGTCAGGGACTCTAAATGGAGAGCATTCAAAGAGTCTCCAACCCCCCCAACTATGGAATGCCTACAAGCAACTGTGAAATGCCTGCAAGCAGCTGGCAAAATCACTAAAAAAGGAATACTTCATAGAGCTCCAAAAAAATACTCTGGGGAATCCTCATAGCTTCTGGGCCTCAATTGGGTCCATCCTAAACCCAAAGACCATTAAGCAGATTACACAACTCACATCCCCATCAGGCACCATCGATGACCCTGCTCACATCGCTGACCTCCTCAACACTATGTTTACTGACCTGACCCCTTACCTTAGCAAGCTCCCTCCTCACCTGCCTCCAACCGAAACAGTAAAGGTAGCCCCTCCACTCCTACAAACTCTGACGCCTCCACCCCTCCTTTCTACTTCAGGACTATTGCTCCTAAGACCATTATAAAACTCCTGAAAACCCTCCCTTCCAGCAGCAGCCCTGGAAGTGACAGGCTGTACCCTGCTTTCCTGAGGATCATCTCCCCAGCCCTTGTCAAACCTCTAACACATATTTTTATCCTCACCCTGTCTACATCAATAGTGCCTGACATCTGGAAACATGCAAGTGTGGTTCCCATCTTCAAGGTGGGAGACCCCCTATGCCCAGAAAACTATAGACCGCTCTCCCTTCTACCACATCTCAGCAAACTACTTGAGAAAGTAGTCCATGCCCAACTAACTGAACATCTCAGTAAATACAACCTCGTATGTCCCTTCCAACACAGTTTCTGCAAACACCACAGCACCTCCTCTGCCCTGGCAGTCTTTTCAAACCATGTTCTCAGAAATATGGACATGGGTAAGGCCACAGATGCAGTCTTTGTTGATTTATCAAAGGTGTTTGACCTCGTTGATCATCAACTTCTCTCCACACTTCAACATTTTGGTTGCGCTCCTGGACCTGCAGCCTGGTTTCATAGCTACCTCACAAACAGGTCCCAGTCCTTGCTTATAGGCAAAGTTGCCTCAGTTTCCCTTCCTACCAGCACGGGAGTTCCTCAAGGATCTATCCTTGGCCCACTTCTTTTCTCCTTGTTTATCAGTGCCTTACCAGAATACAGCCTAAACTGCAACACACTCTTCTATGCAGATGACCTAGTCCTATACCATAGCAATAAGTCCCTAGAAGCCATCTCCTCCACTCTCACTGACAACACTTATAAAACAAAAACTGTTAGGAATTTGAGTAAAAATAAAGATTTAGTCATCAAAGAATTTATTGTCAAACAGAAGGTGTAATCTACGGTATTAAGTGTCCATGTGTCTTAATGTACATAGGTAAAATAAAAAGACCTTTAAAACAGCAGATAGGGGAACATAAGGGGTATATCAGAAATAAGGATTTCACTTCCCTGATAGTGAGACATTTTATTGAGCAGGGGCATCAAATACCTACACTATGTTTTTTTGGACTAGATAGAGAGAGAGTCCTTAAAAAAACAGAGGGGAGGTAATTACAATGAAAAATTGATCTGTAGAGAGACATTTTTCATTAATGATTTTGAGACTAACAATCCCAAGTATGGCCTTAATGAAATAATTGAGTGGCAGTCTATATTATGACTGAAGTTATACCTTAGGGATTTTAGAGACTGATAGAGTGCAACTTGGTTTTGGTTATTCAGTTAAAAGTCATGCTTTGAGGGTTTTAAACATTTATCCAGTGTAACTCGGTTCTGGTCCTCTAGTAGAAAGATATCATATATGTGGAAACTGTATTTTGACATGAAAAAAGTTTCTGATGAGTTCAAATGAACATATGAATAAATAAACGCTATTCCAAGGCACCTTTGACACTAAATTGTACAGTACTTAGTGCCGCAATTGAGCAGGTCTGGCACAAAGGCAGGTCTAATTAACCTGCAGTTGATGTCAGAATCATTTGCCAGATTCAGAGGTGCAACTCTTTCCTATTTAAACAGATGAAACAAGCCCATACGTTACTTCCACCAGGCACACTCCTTGGAGAACATTGCTGTAAGTAGAGAGTTGATGAACTGTGTTAAAAGGACTGAACTTGCTAAAGCTTCTGTTTTATGTCATTTAGAATTAATATTAGCAAATGTATTTGTGAAATTAGGATGTTAGGAGGGTAAACTGTTTTAGGGAACGTGGAAACATATTAGAAAGCTAAAATGTGGTGGTGTTTATGTTTTACAGAAGAATATACCAAGAAACGATAAGATTTTTAAATTTAAAACAAAGCAAGCGAGCACAGGTTGGTCTGATACAGATTTTTGGAGCATTTATGATGTAGAGATTTGTTGCAGCTTGGTAATATGAGTTTGAAAGTGAATGTTGTTATACATATTATTTCATATATTTTTTATTAGGAACAAGTGATGGGGTCAAATGAAACATGTAAAATGAAGGAACACATGAATGAGTTATGAATAGGATACACATAAGGGCTAAAATTATGTCTTTATAAATGGTAAAATGATGATATGTGAATATGTGGGGAAAAAGTTATAATTATGTTGTTTTTTATTATTTTTAAGGAACCAGTCCTCCTGATGAAGGGATATTTCCCAAAACGTAGAAATTAAATGTGACTGGATGTTACAACAATAAATTTGAATGTAAAATGGAATAGAGTGAAATTGTTATTTTTTGGGGTGAGTGGGCTAGTTAACCAGTATGTTTTGTGTATTTATTATAGCGTAAGCCTATACTGAAATTTGGGCTCCTCATAGAACAGAATACTAATATATTCCAATATGTTTAGTTTTGAGGCAATGGCTGGACTGGTGAAACTTGTTAGGTATATAGCTTTCCAAAATACATTTGTTGAATACAGTGGCAAGAACATCAGCCCAAGTAGATGTATCTGTCGGATATACCTCAGGAGGCATAAGGTCCGGGTCTGATGCCTTATTTTAAGTGTTTTAATTGCTAAATACACTTCCCATCTGGTTATGATAATGGATTGAGTACAGCTAATTACATAGTAGTTGGTTTTTATCCCTTGCTCAGGTACTTCATAAAATATTTTTGTACAGAAAGCTGCCCATTCTGCTTCTGTTACTTAATATATATTTCTAATTGATGTTTATATTGTGTAACCAAAGTCCAGAAAGATTTATCATCCCTGTTGTC
This sequence comes from Neoceratodus forsteri, assembly GCA_016271365.2. NCBI lineage: Eukaryota > Metazoa > Chordata > Ceratodontiformes > Ceratodontidae > Neoceratodus > Neoceratodus forsteri. The sequence goes on along the minus strand of CM028138.1, from coordinate 1,510,320 downwards.
AATTACCTTTATCATTTCTAGACATTTTTCATGGTGGAATTGTACTTTTTTTGTTCAAAGAAACTTTTATATTGTTTCTTTTCTGGTTTAGACTGTTAAGTTGCTGTCTCTCTTTTGAATTTTTGGTATTCCTAACTTCTACAGTTAGGATATCTTTTTGTTTTATGCAGTCTTAATCAAACCATGTATTTTTGATTTGTTGAACTTTTTTGATAACTTGTTCTCTATATATCTTGCACCTAATCAATTTGTAGACATCCATGATGTGTTTCCACATTTGTTCACTTGATAGTATTTGATCAATTTCCAGGGTAGCTGTTTTAATTCTGTTTCAGTTATATTTGTTACATGTTTATTTAGTTTAACAGTCCATTGTAACCTCATGATATCTCTGATTTCAGTTATACATGGCTCCATTAATGTCCCACTGTTGGGTATGGGCTCTCTGTGCTAAGCACCCTTTAATATAATTGGCATGTGCTCACTTTCAGATCTTGGTGGAAGGATAAGGAGGACCACATTTGAGGGGAACTTGATTACAGTGATAAGTCTATCAGTGAAGTTGCTTTTGCTCTAACAAAGGAGCAACTACCTTTCAGATCACACTCAGTTCATCCATTTAGGGGGTACATATTATATGCATGCATTAAATCCATTAAGTGTTTCCCACATTCTTTACTTTCCTGTCCATTGTGTTCCAAGCAATACTTGAATCCATATGTAAATATCTGTAAAAGGAATTATCATTTAGGCCATCATACATGCCAATTCTGACATTTAGATCTCCCACCAATAAGACATGCATATGTGAATATCTCATGTCTAAACAAAGCTTATCAAGTTGTTTCCATATATCTAATTGGCAATATTTTGAACTCATAGGTGGTATGTAACTGTTGATTAGAATAAATTCACCATGCTGACTAGAAACTAATGAGGTGAGTAGGTGTTTTCCTCTATTGATATTTTGTGTGGCAGCAAAGCTTCCTAACTTAAAATAGGATACCAAACCTCCTGATGGTCTCCCAACTTTGTGTGCCCTAGTTGCCACATATGTGTTTTTTAAGTATTTTGTATCATTCCAACAATAAAACAAATGAATCCCAACAATGAAACAAATGAATAAATAGGTTGGAGACTTTTTATTGAGTCTGATTGTAACACATTACAACATATCAATAAGCATTTATTTACTCTTCAAAGAAAAATCATAAAATTATTGGATAATACTGGCATTCAGTAAGAGACCATGTCCACTTAAATGTCTTATGGGTGAAATTGCTTTGTTTAATTGGAATTCATAGTACTCTGAATCCAAGAATTGTAGTTGCAGACTTTGGTATAAACACCTGGTTTGTTCCTCTGAGCACATCCATATCCCCAGGATACAACACCCTGCAGCTGTCCATTGCAAACAACTGGGCCACCAGAATCCCCCTAAAACAAGAAAACAAAGATTAGGAAATGTTAAGCAGGTAAATGTTCACCTAATGCATCTGGAGTAGGTTTGCATATAGGGAGATATCAATATTGGGGGCACACCACCTCAGATAGCTAATACAAAAAGAAGATTTTTAAATACCCCATGCAGTGCATTGCCTGTCCACAGTGCAGTGCTCAGTGTAATATGTTTAATGTTTATATTCTGTGATGAGAGAACACACAGTGTAGCTGAATAAAAATAAAGGAGTATTCCCATTATAATCCACATAACTTTATTTGCATGTGATTCCCTGACCATTTATGAAATACAATTTCCCTGATCCCTAGGAATGTCTCAGGTTTTTCCTGAAATCTTTACACTCTTTTGACTAAAATGAGCGTTTCCATCACAGAATCAGAGGGATTACTATTATATGAGTTATCAGTACCATTTTTGTGAGATGGTGTACCTGATTTTATTCATTTATGCATTCCTTTTGTGAGACATTTCCTGATTAGTGTATCCCATGGTTGAGAGGTATGGGAAGAGATGAGTCATTTTATCAGTCTAAGTGATTGTGAACTGAGACTTGGAGAAATCTAAAGTCTGTTCATTAAGTGTCAGATGATGCGACTCTCATCTAAATGTGAAAGCTTTAAATTACCCTTCACCTCAGCAAAGACATAATGTCTATCTGAAGGATTATTGTCATATATCATGGTTACCATGAGTCTCCAAACAATCACAATACATTTGTAATATCCATTCCAGCACTTGTGGGCAGGAAACTGGAAATAGAAACATTCAGAATATGATGGCAGATAAGTACCATTTGGTCTAGCCAGACTGTCCAGTCTCCCTGCATATACTGTCACCACACACCCTTCTTGATCTCTGGCTCCTCTCCTTGCTTTCCAATAAGAATCCCCTGGGTCTATCCCGTGTATTCTTGAATCCCACCACTGTTTTCACCCACACCATCTCTGCTTGAAGGCTATTGCGGGCATCAATTGCTCATCCAGTGATGAAGTACTTCCACAAATCCATTGGAATTTACACCCCATACAGTTTCATTGCATGTACTCTTGTTCTTCTGCATCTTTTCCTCTGAAAAAATACTCCTCTCTTGTACCCATTTTACCCCATGAGGTATTTTTAAGTCTCCATTAAATCACACCTCACCCTTGTCTCTCCCAAGGTGTACATACTGAGGTCTTTCAGTCTTTCCTTTAAGGGCTACAGATGCAGACCATCCACCATTTCAATTGCCTTTATCTGGATAGCCTTCACTATATCTATGTCCTTCCAGAGATGTGGTCAGCAGAACTGAACACAGTATTCCAGGTGGGGTCTCACAAGCTATCTATTCAGTGACAGCACCATCTCATTCTTTCTGTTGGTGATATCCTACTCTATGCACCTCAGCATCCAACTGGCCCTACCAATTGACTTATTGTAATGCCTGACCACCTTGAGGTCATCAGGATATGAGTACTACCAGGTGCCTTTCCTGTTTTCTGTTAAAAATGAAGATAGATTGTGTGACACAGAATGTTTATATGTCTTTTTATAAATTTTGCCCTTCACTATTAAAACATCTGGTTTATGAGAACATGCTATTTCACTGTAACAACTGTACACTTTTGCACAACTTGTGAAGACCCTCAATTTAAATGCTAATATATCCTGAGATTGGCCAATTAAATTCAGACTGTTGGCATAATGGGAGGTCTGAGAGGCTGGAGTGTATCAAGTACTCCCTGCCTTGCCTCTGCTAGTGGCACACAAAAGACACTACCTTAGGTTATTGGGTCATGGAACAGAAATAAATTAATCTCTCTACATATAAATGTTGTACTTTGGGGCAAGGCAGATTCTGAATGAGTTAAGACTAGATAATAGCAAAAGAAGTGAGTTGGTCCATTGTCACAGATAAACTATTGGTCACTGTGGTTTTTGGCATGACCCAGCCCCGTGGAATTCTGGGAAAAGAAAACTCTTTATTTGAAATGTCTGCAATAGACAATCTGTCAGGTATGAAACTTTGAATTCTGCACATTTAAGGGAACACAGATCAAGTTTGTTACAAGTTATACATTTTAGGAAGACTATCCTGTTATTGGAAGTCTATTTTTAAGGAAAGCATTCAAGTTGGGATTCTAGATTTGAGTTTAGTATAGCTTTTTCTATTTTGCATTTTCCTATCATATTACTTCTCATATCAGGACCTTCCTGAGAAGCAGCTGTGCATTGTGGCATTTGTCCTACTAAAACAATGACCACTAAAACACATAAAATCATTATTTTTGATTTTCCTTAGTGTGGTATGTAATTCTCACTTGTTGCATTTATATCTTATAAATTTGTGTAAATATATAGTGTTTATTTTTACTATATCTGTGCAGCGTTTTTAAAGGTATGGATAATCATTTTATTGAATTTTCTATGCTCTACATCAGAAGGGCACATACCAAGTTCAAGTATTACTTCTTCTACTACAGAAGTAGAGCAAGGGAGTGCCTGGAGGGAACTGGGGGTTCCATGGTCCAGAAACTGTGTACTGTGTGAACGAAGGACTAAAGATAGAGGAGAAGGAAATAATCCCAGTTTTTAACCAGTCAGGTGGCAACATTGATGAAGTAATTGAAGCCTACTGCCAACCAGAGAACTCTTTGACCAGTTGTTGGAACACAAGGCTCATGGCATGTCAATTTTATTGTAGTAACAATTGGCCAGACTTTCAAAGGCTTGAGATAGCCACAACCCCTGGCTGTGGAAAATACATGGATCTCTGAGCTGCAAATAAAATGGAAATTTCTATCCCACGTGTCAAATTGATTCCCACTAACCCAATTTTTCTTGGTCTAGCATGCAACAGGTCTGAGGTCTCTGACATGCAGCTTGCAGCCAAACTTTGCCTCAAGGAGCCATAAACAATGTAGACTCTTGTAGTTATGCCTAAGATTATAATTGGGTGAAACTGCAGTATTCAGTCTTGGCGGAGCTGCAACAATGCAAGATTTAAAGCCCTGCATCAAGGTTTGAAAATTCATCCCAGTAAGTGTAGTCAGAATATCACAGTAAAGGCAGAAAATGTATCATCTCCAACAGACTGTCTCAGACAACCAGATCTTCTAATGGGTCCCTGTGTGATCAGTTTTATACAGTAGGGTAATTTGTCTTATTTCAATATCATAATGCATGCTGATTTCTCATCAAACTGGCATAATTCACATGTCACTAAAATACCCAGCTTGGGTCAGTCTAGACTGCAAATGGCCTAACTGTGTTTCAGACAGTGAGACTGTATGCTCAGTTATGCAGCAACATATTAAATCTTTCTGAACACATGTAGTACTGAAGTTGAGAGTGTTCTGATTATACTGAAAATGCCAATGTGTTTATTTCTCTATGTAAAGAATTGTCAAGTGAGCTAGCCAGCCAGCATAGTGACATCATTGGTGCTTTCTAGCTAGATGACCTGGCTTCATGCCCTGAACTTAAGATGTCTGGAGTCAATCTGGAGAAGGCAGAAGACGTCAACTGCCCTTAGTAACTCTTGCTTTCAGGTGTCATTGAGAGACAAAGTGTGAGAGTTTTATAAATGATAATAGAAGTTCAGCTTCTTCTTCACAGTCAGGGGTATGTCTGTTTAAAGTAATTTCTTTTCTAATAACCTAAAAACAGTTTTTAAATATATTTTAATTTTTAACTTTATAAGTAGCTATTAATTTAAAAAAAGATACATACCTGACAGGAGTCCTTGCCACCCTCAAGGTAGCCAATACAGATCATGTTGCTTGTGATTTGGCCTGGATATGAGTTACGGCACTGGGTGTCAGTCAGGACTGGGGCATTAAGGCACTGGAGGCGGTCAGGATAGTTAGCTTAAAATGAAAACCATCATTAAAATATTTAAAAAAGGAAAAGATGATTCCAAACAATAAAACTCATTTAAATTGACATTAAGGTAAACTTTGGCTATAGATCTAGGCATTTAACATCTCAAATACAGTGCCTTCAGAAAGTATTCACCCCCCTTGGATTTTGTCACATTTTGTTGTGTTACTACCAGAATTTTTAATGCATTGAAATGATTTCTTTCCCCTTTGATTCACCCAGCATACTCAATAATTTAAAGTGGCAAAAATATTGTATTCTGTAACAAAAATTTATGAAACATTGAAAACTGAAATATCTTGTTTACTTAAGTATTCACCCCCCTGAGTCAATACTTTGTAGAAGCACCTTTGGCAGCAAAGAAAGCTTTGAGTCTTCTTGGGTATGTCTGTATCAGCTTTGCACATCTGGATTTGGGGATTTTCGCCCATTCTTCCTTGCAGATTTTCTCAAGCTCTGTCAAGTTGGATGGGGAGCGTCGGTGAACCACAATCTTTAAGTCTTTCCACAGATTCTCAATGTGATTCAAGTCTGGGCTTTGGCTGGGCCACTCAAGGACAGTCACCTTCTTGTTCTGAAGCCACTATAGTGTTGCTTTGGCTGTATTCTGGGGGTCGTTGTCCTGTTGGAATGTAAATCTTGGCCCCAGTCCAAGGTCTATTGCAGACTGATGCAGGTTCTCCTCAAGGATATGCTTGTATTTGGCTCTATTCATTGTTCCCTCTATCCTGACAAGTGCCCCAGTCCCTGCCACTGAAAAGCATCCCCATAACATGATGCTGCCACCACCATGCTTCATGGTAGAGATGGTGTTACATGGGTGATGAGCTGTGTTCGATTTGCACCAGGCATAGCGCTTTGCATTCAGGCCAAAGAGTTCAATTTTTGTTTCATGAGACCAGAAAATCTTTTGACACATGGTCTCAGAGTCTGCCACGTGCCTTCTTGCGAACTCCAGGCATGCTATTATGTGGCCTTTTCTCAGGAATGGCTTCCATCTAGCCACTCTCCCATAGAGGCTACATCTGTGAAGTGCTGAAGAGATTGTTGTCCTCTGGACAGGTTCTCCCATCTCAGCCATGGAACTCTGTAGTTCTTCAGGGTGGTCATTGGGTTCTTGGTCACTTCCCTGACCAAGGTCCTTCTTGCCCGGTTGCTCAGTTTGGGAGGACGGCCTGCTCTAGGAAGAGTCTGGTTGGTTCCGTAATCTTTCCATTTCCTAATGATGGACTTGACTGTGCTCCTGGGAACTTTCAACACCCTAGAAATGTTTTTATACCCATCCCCAGATCTATGCCTCCTCACAATTCTATCACAGATTTCTACGGACAGCTCCTTGGTCTTCATCATAGAGTTTCTGCTCTGACATGCACTGTCAACAGTGAGACCTTATATAGACAGGTGTATTTCCTCTGAGAAGATCATGTCAACTATTTGAACTAACCACAGGTGGACTCCATTCAAGTTTTAGAGTGATCTCACAAGGAAATTGGATGCACCTGAGCTCAATTTGGAGTGTCATAGCAAAGGGGGCGAATACTTATCAACTCAAGACATTTCAGGTTTTTATTTTAAATTACATGAACAAATAATTCCAGAAGTTTCATTCCACTTTGACATTATAGAGTAATTTGTGTAGATACGTGACAAAAGAATCCCATATAAAAGTATTTTAATTTGAGTTTACAACATCACAAAATGTGACAAAATCCAAGGGGGTAAATACTTTCTGAAGGCACTGTATATAATGTTAGGTACTGTAAGGAAATAGGAACAAGCATTTATAGATAATATCAAACGCAAGTTGTGAGGCTGAAATTGGGTTTCTATCTGTTTTCTCTTTGGTTTAACATTTATGTCCCATTATAAATTGAGGGATCATCATGAGATGCTCCTGACCAATCACAGAGCTCCTCTCCACAGTGCGTGACTCTCTTATTTTAATAAGAGTACTTGATCTGCATGTCTTAGAGCAGTTCTGTGTCCTGCAGGGTAATCAGTGGCTGCATTCATGCTCTGTTAGGCAGGTAAGTGTTAGTGTGTCAGTTTGAATGTGCCACAATGAAAGTCTGACAGCATCATTTTGGACAAGCTGCATCATGGGATACCTATCCTTCCACTGATTCACTAGTTCAAGTCAAAGTCTGGTGGGTACCTTTTTGCTTATTGTAAAGAGAATGTGAAAGGAGGCACGCACCAAAAGAACTGTGGGTGGAAGATTGTTAGCCCTGTGATTTGCCATGCCATTTTATACACAATAAATCTTCCACCCATTGTTCTTTTGGTGTGTGCCCTACTTTTTTCTACTTTCATGTTAGCTTTGTTTGGCTGGAGCACCATTGGGGGGGCTGATGTGTGCTTTTCTCCCCTCTTAACTATGGAAGTGAATGCCATAGATTAATTTCATATGCTTCCCACTATAGGCGGGTAGTGTAGCAGAACGTAACTCTCTGGAGCAAGCTTAAGTGGAATGCAGAATAGTTCCTCTAACTCAGTTTCTAGTAACTGAAAAAAAAGCCAGAGAACTGAACAGTCTGACATACTGTGGGTGTGGGGTGTCCTAGTCTTCCCATAGCTACCAGCAGGAAGCATCATAGGTGGGAAGTTTGTGAGAATTGACCAAATTTGAGATTTGATAGAGTACTATCACTCTGGATTGCAATCAGAGCCTGTGCTGTAGTAGATATAGAATGAGTTATGACCTCAAAGGTGAGAATGGCAGGGTGCTACGAAGTGTTGTACAATGGCCAGTATGGAATCCAGCAGTTGCATAGCATGGGTCCATGGGAGAATATAATGGAGAAACTGTAAATATTGGTACAAGTCTGCTCATAGCAGACCAAATCTGTTTTGCATTTCTTCAAAAGAGAGAAGTACACTGCCTGAATAAAACTAGCATCTATACTGCAAAGAGAATCACTCCAACTGGTGGCATCTAGGATCCCAGTGAGCCACAATGAAATTCTCTAGGAAAGAGATGGGGCAGAGTAGGGGCATAATGGGAGAAAGTAGTCATTTCTTTCTAAAAGCACGCTAGGTCTTTATCCAGTCTCATATGCAGGGGTAAGGGTCTTATATAGTGGGTGATGTCCCCTGCAAAAAGAAAGAAATGAGACTGAAGCCCTTTGTAGGGAAGATAGCTCTTTCCAGATTAAGCATCAGAGAAGGGACCACTGCCAGATAGGAAAGATAAATGAAGTTAAGGTTAGAGACCCAGTAATAGATATTCAGAGTTTTAAGCCTGACTTCTGGGCATTGTCTTTTTTGTTTTCTTTAACTTTATTTCACTCATGTCATGGCCCCATGGATCCTCTCTCAGGCATCCTGTCCTTGTCCTGCCCACCTGAGGATCCTCGAGATGTGCCTTCACTCTGCCCCCTTCTCCGCAGCCAGCACCCCCGGTTTAACCCATCCAGGGTGGGTCACCCCTCCTCTTTGGGTGCTCTTAGTAAGGCAGTCTCTGGCTGTGGATGAGGGCCCATGGGGAACTGAAAGGCTAGTCGAGGGAACCCGGCGTATGGCATGGAGGGCATTTGCCATTGCCTGATCCACGGTGCCGGTGTTTTCCTTTTGTTCCGGCCTACCTCTACCCCTGCATGGGCATCCCTGATGGACTGGTGCATGGCAACCATGCCATACATGATTCCCAGTGCTCTGCAGCACCTCCAATCTCCACCAGGGGCCGCAGGAGCACCAGACTCCCCAATACCCTCCCCCCAGGACAGGAGAGCAGCCCAGTGGGCGCTCAATCCAATCTCTCCCCTGCCAACCCCCGGCACCCAACTTCACTCCTGAACTCGGGTTGCTGGCGTGGCACAAGGTGTGGCATCCAGCACCTCAACCCTCAGCACCACCGGGCCAATCTGGACATTGTTTTGACTGATGTAATTGATAAATGTGCTTATTCTACTGTCTCAAGATGGATTGTGGCAGATATAATGGGACATTCTGAAACAAATAGAGGGCTTAGAGAGGTATCATCCTTCTAACAGAGTCCTATCTATGGGAGATTTAATGGGAGAGCACCCCAGTGAGTTAGATGTTGTGTGAGTTGAGTGGTGAAGATAGATAACTATGTTTGTAGATGTAGCTGGGTTTGTGTCAAGTGAATCCCAAGTACTTAACCATTACCAGTTCCCACTTAAATGGGAACCAGGTCAGTATGTTCATGGAGGGGTGTTAAAGGAATGCTAATGTTTCAGTTTTGGATGTTTTAGCTTCTATCCAGACACCCTTTCATACTCTTGGAGGAGGTCAAAAGCTATGGGTAAAAGACCTCTTGATCATACAGGTACAACAGTATATTATCTGCACAGAGAGTTATGCAATACTCCTGCCCCTAGATTTAAAGTCCTTGCAAATTTGGTGACTCCCAAATTGTCTGGGTAATAGTTTATATATATATATATATATATATATATATATAGTCGGGACAAGGAGCAGCCCTGCTCTTGTGCCATGAAGGAGATGGAACTCCAGGGAATGATAGCCATTTACTGTCACTGTGGTTTATAGATTACAATATATGCTGCAGAGAAGCTTAGCAAAGGACTTTGGAAAATCTAGCCTCACCTGGATCCCATAAAGAAAATGGCAGAAAACCCAGTCAAAGGCATTGCTGTTTTATTTAAGTGGCACCAATATCAAAGGGATGTACAACGTGGTTTCTGGAGATCTGTTAGCAAGAGTAAGGTGGAAAGAAATTAGGAACTAGAGAGTTTGTCATTTTAAATTGCTTTACCCAATCTTAACTAGGGAACACCATTCCATGGGTTTAAAAAAATGCAACCTGCATAGCCAAATAGCCTTTAACTTGATGAAATTGCATAGAATTCAACGTGAAATTCTGCTACGTGGTGGTGGGTTGGGATAAGTGACAGAAGAGGAGGAACAAAATGCTACAGCTCTAAATGACAACTTTTGCTGCATTTTCTCTAGGGAAGATAGCAATCTCCTTCCCGAGAGTCATGTTAAAGTGGCTGCGAAAACAATACCAGAGATGTAAAGACCAACATTTATTGGGTAAAGGGTAAGAAAGAGCCCAGCAGCCCTCAAGGCAGACAAAGCCCTGGGATCTGATTGGATACATCCAAGAGTGCTTAGCAAATTTGGGGATGAACAGGCTACAACTCTGGTGGCCCTATTTAATTACTCACTACTATCAGGGTTTGTTGTGGGTGATTGGTGGGTGACATGTGTTGTTCTACTCCATAAAAGGGGTGAGGGACAATGAACAGCCAGTGAAATACAGACCCATCAGTCTAACCTCTGTTGTTGGGAAACTGATGCAGTCACTTATCAAAGCTGACCTTGTGGACTATCTGGAGGGTCATGATCTCAAGGATAGGAAACAGCATGGCTTTATGGCAGGGAGATCATGCCAGACTAAGTTAAATCATTTTTGACTGGGTTATGAAGGAACTGGATAAAGTCAGTGCCATGGATCTGTTGTATGTTGACTTCAGCAAAGCATTTGACTACTCTAGGCTATCAACTCTGTGCACTACAGATGACTGCTGAAGATGTTAGGGGACCTGGGGGGCTAGGGATGTAGTTAGCTGGATGAGGATTTGTTTAAGAGGAAGGCTACAGTGGATAGTGATACATGGAGTGAAACTGGAGGAGAGGGAAGTCACAAGTAAAGTGCTGCAGGGTCTGTCTTGGGTCAGGTCTTTTTCAACATGTTCATCTGTGATATTGGTGAAGGGATCAGGGGTTGGCTAGGCTTCTTTGCAAATGACAACAAACTCAGAGGAAGAGTGGATTGCACAGAAGGAATTAGAGAACTACAAGAGGACCTGCAGAGGTTAGAGAGCTGGTCGAGGGTCTGACTGCCCACATTATTCCACTATTTAAATCTGGCAGCACTAGCAATCTTAATAACTAGCACCCCATCTCCTTACTCCTTCCTCTCTAGCTTCTGAAAAAGTGGTTAATATCCAGCTTAGACTGCACATCAAAATGACTTGGACCTTCTAAACCCTGCTCAGTCTTGTTTCCAACCCCACTATAGTAACAGCGCTTGCTAAGGCCACGAATGACTGGTTGAGAGCCTTGGATGCTAGAAGTTGTGTGTGCACTCTGTTTCTCAATCTTAGCAAAGCCTTCAACATGGTAGACCACTCTTTGCTCCTCTTTGCTCTACAGAATAGTGGCATCAGTGACATGGCCCTAGAGTGGTTTTCTAACTACCTCACTGATCGACACCAACAGATCAATGCTGGGAGGGGATCTCTCCCACCTAAAAACACTCTCTAGAGGAGTACTGAAAGGATCTATCTTGGGTCCTCTCTTGTTTGCCATTTACATAATGAACTAGATGCTAGAGTCAAGTCAGCTGACATACACCTCTTTGTGGATGACACTGTGTTGTATGTAGCCAGACCTACTCTGGAACTCGCTTGTAGTGACCTCCAAATAGAATTTAACCACTTACAGAACAATCTCCTTACTCTAAACTTCTGTTAAATGCTAAGAAAACAAAGGCTATGATCATCTCCCTGTAGTAAACTCCCTTACTCTAGCATGGAGGGGCAGCCCTTAATCCACACCTTGCTCAGTGAATCACTGGGCTATATAGATTCCTTCAAATATCTGGGTGTGGATTGACTCCAATCTTTCCTTCAAAGTCCATATTGAGGAACTCTCCAAAAGGTTAAACAGAGGCTTAGGATTTTCTTCAGAATCAGGCATCTATTAATGCAGGAGGGAGAACCAGGTTGGTTCAAACAACGCTCTTGATGCTCATCGACTATGCAGACCTTCTGTATGGGCATTGCTCTAGTGTGGCCCTTGCCAAACTAGACACTCTGTGTCACCGGCCCTCAGGTTCATTACCGTGCTTCCTATTCAACACACCACTGTACCTCTACAACATTGTAGGCTGGGGCTCCCTTAGACTTACATGACAAAAGAACACCGTGCTCTGGATCTATAGCTCCATCTCTAACAAGCTGTCTCAATATATTAACATTGCCTACCATCTTGCATTCCTGGCAGCTTTCTGCTGAGAAGCCAGACTCATATCGCCCTTTACATACCCAGAGTTAGGATGCGCTTTGGTCAGGTGGCAATTAGTCAAGCCTTACCAGTCCTCTGGAATACTGCTCAAAATTTACTGCAGCTCATTTCACCTGTACCTTTAGCTGCCATCAAAAATCTTATTCAACAATCATTTATGGAGTCCTGCAACTGCTTCAGACACTGAATCTCTGACTCTCCCTCCTACCTGTCTGTCACCTCCCCCTACTAATGCCACCTTTTCACCCCATAACCCCTTACCCTTAGATCTACCATGCCTACAAATGCAGCTATGACAATCCTGAAGGTATTACAATTGCCCCCCTCCCACCCCTCCTAACCTCTCCTCCCTCCACTATCCTTGTTACATCCTGTGCCTTCAGTGCCCTTGCTTTATAGTCTTCTCCTAGGCCACATAATGCTTTGCTGGTCTAGACCTCAACCAATATAATATTGTACCCTACTGTTTGTCAGAGACCTGCCTTGCACAGAACTCACACATAGCGGTATGCTGACTGCCTTGGCACCATGCCTGTAAATTATGCTGCCTTGTTCTGTTCTCAGTGTCAAGTCTTACATTGTGATTTGTAAATTATTGTACACCACTGCACCAAGCCACACCATTCTCACTTTTAATGACTGTACATAGGCTGCTAATGTTGCTACACCTACGCCAAATTGTTGTATTGTGACTTGTTGTTGTTTAAACTACAAGTACCATCTTGTAAATGAGCCCTGCTCAATGTTGTTCTGCATGGCTAAATAAAGATATTGACTGACTGATTGATGGATTAATTGATTGATTGACAGTTGGACAGTTAATGCCAAAAAATGTAAGGTAATCCACCTAGGTAAAAAGAACCCCAAAATAGAATAATGGATGGATGTGGTAAAACTCAGTACTACAACTGAAACATGAGAACTCAGAGTCATTATTAGTGACACCCTTAAGCAGGATAGCCAATGTGATAAGGCTTACAGTAAGGCAAACAGGTTTGATTGTTGGTTGTATAGGGAACGGTATTGACAGTAGGAAGAAAGAGGTTATACTACCACTCTATAGATCCTTGGTGAGGCCACATCTGGAGTTCTGTGTCCAGTTTAGAACCTTCACCTTAGAAGAGACAAGGATAGGCTGTAAACAGTGCAGTGCAGAGTGATATAGTTTATTCAGGGCCAACAATGAAATCCTATGAGGAACAACTTAGGACACTGAATATGTATTTGTTGGAAACCAAATGAGAGAGGTTATGATAGAGACATGCAAATTCTTGAAGGAATAAGTAACGTGAGCTCCAAAGAATTGTTAAACAGAAGCACAGGCTCAAAAACAAATGGGCATGACTGGAAGATGACAGGGGGAAGGTTTAGGTGGAAACTGAGAATGTATTACTTAACAGAAAGGGTGGTGGAAATGCTTGCCGAAGTGGTGGTGGTTAAAACTGTGGGAAGTTTCAAACTTGTTTGGGGCAGAATGAAAGGTATAGTCATCACTAGTGGTGACAAACAAGGGGTATGAAATAGGAAACCAAGGGGTAGGGGTTAAATCCCCACCAAATGTCAGGCCACAGGGTTTTATGGAGACCCCTGAGCAGACTGGATGGGCTATTGGTCTTATTCTACCATCACTTTCTATGTTTCTATGGAAAAGAAATTGCTTTCCACCACAGGAATGTTCCATTCTACCAAGCACTAATATTAGGCTTAATCAGGGTTCAACCTGTAATCCTTGTATCCTGAGACAGAGCTCTAAACACTAGACCATACTGCCTCTCAAGTATAATTTAGCTACCAATACTGTACAGTTTTACCTGTCATAGATGCCGCATTACTTAGGAATATCATGTCCCATTGCTTGCTATAAATGTGTAATTGTTCCCTTACTGGGTACTTGTGTTACTTATTTCTAGTTCCTTTGCTTGTTGTGAAGGTTGTGTTATTTTACCTCTCCCAGTTACATGTGTTTCTTAAGAGTTGAAAGTTCCAGTGCTTGCTGCAGAAGTGTATTTGTTCCTTTTCTGGATACTTGTGCTACTTAAACTTTTCATGTCCCTTTGCTTGCTACATTTGTTGTGCACTATAATTGCTCCTTTACCGGAAACTTGTGTTACCTTTGCATTTCAAGTCCCATTGTTTTCTGTGAATGTTGTTTACTGTAATTGTGTACTGAAAACTTCTGTTCTTAGGAATTTCAAGTTCAATTGTTTGTTACAAATGTGTAATTTAGCTCTCCTGGATACTTGAGATACTTAAGAACTTCCGTGTCTCATATAGTATTACTTATGAAGGTCAAGTTCCATTGCTTGATACATATGTGTAATTGTACCTGTCCTGGATACTTGAGTTACTTAGGAATTTCAGTTTCATGATTGTTACAAATGTGTCATTTTACCTGCACTCCCTTACAGAAATATAAGTGTTCAGTGTACATGCAGAATGCATGCTTCATGTAATTGTGCAATGTTTGCATGCTGTTAGCATGCACAAAGTGAACCTAAGTGAACTAAGTCTAAAAAGCAATTTAGGTTTGCATGCTGCAAGCTCGACATGTGTGCAGCAGGTAAGCTGGTGCAAACATCTTCTAAAAATCTCATCAGGTTTGCATGTTGCATGCTTGACATGAGTGCAGCAGTTAAGCTGGTGTGAACAACATTTAAAAATCACATTAGTTGCACATGTTACTTACTTCCTATATGTGCAGCAATTAATTTGGTGCAAATCTCATCTAAAAAACATCATTTTCTATTTCTCATACTAGCAATTAATGTCATTAAATACATTTTGTCATTGATTTCCCATTAAAATTAGATAAACTCATTAATTCTGGTTCTTTTACAAGCTGTTTAATGACTTTTGATTGTTGCCATTAAATTTCCATTTATTTGTAAAGTATTGTTTGCTTAAAGCAAAACATGCCTAGAATATAGTCAGCCAACATCCCCATTCCAGATGTGTGAAGAGGGGCCTCTGTGTTGTAAAGCCTGACGTTTTTGTTTTGGGCCATGCAAATCCCCGTATGCATATTTAGTGCTACAAATGTGTTTCTCCATAACTGTTCCATCTTACTTATTTTCTGATTGTTCATTTTGTATGGTGCATATACATCTTGGCCATGCTCAGCAGTCTTTGTGCTGAGTAGGGTGTTGGAAGCATGCACCATACCTCACTTTTTTGTCACTGAAAGGAGGGATGTAGGCACTCAAAATGAGGGACAATGAAGGATATTAACCTTTACTATCATCAGGACACATCATGAAACATGGAGGTACAGTACCTCGGAACACAGTGGAAACCGTTCTGTTTACTTGTACTGATATTTGCACCTTAGAATTAATTTCTGCCATAAAGCAGGGGTGCCATTTATGTAAGGTGGGGCAGCAGTTGCCCTCCCTCTGTATTTGTGCTTAGGCTGTTCTTATGGTGTGGCAATTATGGTATTACATTTGGATTTAAGCTTTTGCACATTAAGTTTCCCCATGGCTTGTGTGCACTTACCCTGCAGGTGAACTCCTGACTCGACTGTGTCTGTATTGTCTCCACTTTCTCTGCCTATTAGTGGTGTTACCATTACACATGACATGGAGGAGCTAAAGCCAAGCTGGAGCACATGAGTCATGCAGTCACGTGAGTAGAAGACAGTCTATCCTGCCACAGAGTAGACAGGTTGCACACTACAGCTTGGAGGAGTCAGAGAGCACTGAACTCTCAATAGCAGTGTTGTGGTGGCATATTTTTCTTGGTCTTCTCTTAGTGAGTCTTTGTCTCCCATGGTAGCTGAAGAGGCAGAGGGTGAGCTAGAGGCTAACTCAAGACTAGGCTACCTACTTACTCTACTAGGTTTGCCTCACAAAAAAAGAGCACAGGTCCACCATGGCAGCAATCTAGGCCTAGCAACAGCAGTGACAGTGGTGTGGGCAGCCCTCATAGGCCTTGATCAGTGCAGTGCGGCAGCAGCCATGGTAACAAGCTAGGCCTAGCAACAGCAGTGACAGTGGTGTGGGCAGCCCTCATAGGCCTTGATCATCGCAGTGTGGCAGCAGCCATGGCAGCAAGCTAGGCCTAGCAACAGTAGTGACAGTGGTGTGGGCAGCCCTCACAGGCCTTGATCAGTGCAGTGTGGCAGCAGCAATGGCAGCAAGCTAGGCCTAGCAACAGCAGTGACAGTGGTGTGGGCAGCCCTCATAGGCCTTTTTCAGTGCAGTGTGGCAGCAGCTATGGCAGCAAGCTAGGCCTAGCAACAGCGTTACAGTGGTGTGGGCAGCCCTCACAGGCCTTGATCATTGCAGTGCAGCAGCAGCCATAGCAGCAGCCAAGCAAGAAGTAAGCAACACATGCTGGGTGGGTTCGTTAGCGAGCTGACTTGGTTGTGGACCACACTGGGGCTCTGATATGGTCAGTTCTAGCACCCAGCTTCTGGCAGAAGGATGAAGGAGGAGCAGACTGAAAACTGGGCTGGTGGCATGCTGGAACAGGCTGCATGTTTATACCAAAAGGTCAGGTAAGTAAAAGTAAGTCATTTTTTACAGGAGTATTGGGAAAGGAGGAAGGACTGAAATATTCATGTGCTTTTCACATTTCTGTGCCTTTGGGTGTCTTCATGAGTCATGACCCATATGGGATGGGTATTGAAAGGAATGAAGTTGGGGAAAGAAATTGGGATACTGTTTTGTTTATTGAGGTGGGGCTCAGAACTTCAGGCAGGAAAAATAATAATTAGTAACTAGATGGGTTTAAGCCCCAATCTGATGCACTGTTCCAGGGTATAGGCAGATGAATCTTATACATTTTAATTTTTTCTGATTTGTATATCACTTTTCAGTCACAACAAATAAGTTTAACCTTTTAGAGATGTCCCAGACATTCCAGAGCTTGCCTAGGGGCTAACTAGCACCTGGCCTCCACTAGTTTTTGGCTTCCCCACCTGCTGAAATCTGAAATTATTGATGGAGAGTTGAAGATTAATAAAGGCCACCACTCAACTAACAAGGGCCCTGTTAATAGAACAGTGACCTTCATCATTCTCCAACTCACCATTATAATGTATAAAATGTAATAAAAAATAACTCCATTAATTTCAAGGGGGCTCACCCCAGCAATCTGACCGATGGACATCATCTCTTAAAGACTCCTGCCTCTGACTCCCTAGTACTCAGGTAAATGACCCTAGACTTATACCCATACTTGATGGTTTAGGTCTGTAGCAGCATGGCCACATCTGCTGCACTGTGTGTGCTTGGGGGGGAGGGGACTGGCCATGTGGGTGGCTGTTGAGTTATTGCTACTTTTGTCTTTGGCCCTTAAAGTCTGTTTTCATGGAAGCATTCAAAACTGTGAAGAGAACATGGTAGGAGTATAGGCCAGACAGAAGTAATTTAAGTAGTTTTGTGGGTAACTATGCATATTGGGGTGGGAACAACCACGTGTGCTTCCATTGGTACTATATGTGTGCTACAGTTCAGCTGTGTAGCTGAGATGAGAAGGGACAAGAAAACTAAAAAGTTTAACAGTGGCTATAAGCATACTGCATGTGTGCCGATGTACTATATGCAGATTTGTATTGAAGCGAGCCATATGTGTGCAGGCAGTATAGCTTACTGGTTAAAGGCATTGAACTGCAAACCAGAAGACTTGAAGACCTGAGTTTGAATCGCATCAGTTCCCACTTGTGTATGGTGTGATCCTGAACAAATCACCTAACTTTTATGTGTGAGGCATCAGTAACCACTTACTTTTTGCACTCATGCCACATGCATAAAGTCTGTTCCAGTTTAACATAAAAAGAATTCTCTCCACACTTGCTTGCTGTACACATGCCATATGCATGCAATCAGTTCCAGTTTAACACCTAAATCATGATTGCAGCACGCATATCATATTGGGCATTTTATTCTGTGCAGCACGAAAATATTTCATATAATCATTTCTGTAAAGGCTGGATACCTGTGTTACGTAACAATTTCCAGGTCCATTTCTTATTGCAAATGCATAATTGCTCCTTTTCTATATACTTTTGTTGTCTAGGAATTTCAAGTTCCATCGTGTGTTAAGAATTTTGGGTACTGTTATTATTCCTTTCCTGGCTGCTTGTGTTACATAGATGTTTCAAATCCTATTGCCTGTTAGAAGTGTTATGTACTGTAATTGTTGGAATTTCATGCTCCATTGCTTGTTACAAATGTGTTATGTACTTGTCTTGGATACTTGTCTTACTTAAGAATTTCAAGTTCTTTTGCTTGTTACCAGTGCTTTGTTATTTTACCTGTCCTGGATACCTGTGTTACTTAAGAATTTCTAATTCCATTGATTGATATGAATTTTGTGTCTGTTTACTTGTCCTGGATACTTGTGTTTCAAGTTCTATTGCTTGCTGCTTATTCATAGGATTCATGGAATGGTTGACAAGTAAGGCAGAATACTACAGCCCATTATATGCTTGCCATATCTCAATGAAAATATTTATTAATGCCAGTTTCTCTCAAGTACTTCTCTATGTGAGATTTAAAGCTATCAATTGTCCAGCATAACTAGAAAGCTTACAAAATAAAATTTCACCAGTGAAATTGCCACAAAATCAGCAATTTCACCATGTGAAACAGTTTGCAAAATTCTCCCATTCCATTAAATTTTTTACAGGGTGTGAAATTGTGAAATTTCACCCACAGAATGTGGAATTTCACTGTGAAATGCACAACTTTGCCTGAAACAGCAAAAATTGTGCCCGAATTTCACCGTTCCGCTGATCAAATTTTGCATTTCATACCCACTAAATATTTCATGAAATGCATGAAAGTCACAAAATATTTTGCGTAATGAAGTTTCCTAATTTTGTACATCTCTAACCATAACACTACTTTTGCAGGGACTGAGTTCCACATATTACTCACCCTTTGTGTAAAAAAAAACTGCCCATTTGGAGGATTTAAACTGATCTCTTTTTAGTTTAATTGTATACCTTCTGTGATCCTCAGCACTATCCCTTCCTTCTAGGCCCCAAGGTCCTTGTTTTAGATGGATTTAAAAATTAAGCATGTGTCCCCCTTAGTCTTCTTAATTCCAAACTACAGTATATGTATCCACTTCATTCATTATTTCCTCATAACCCTTACCCTTCATGCCACTGATCATCTTTGTTGCTTTGCTCTTCACCCCTTCACAAGTTGAACGTCTCTTGGTATATGGTTCCCAAAACTGGCTACAGTTCTCGAGATGCAGCCTGACCAATGACCTGTACAGTGGCATTAAAACCTTCCTGATTGAGCTGGCAATATTAATCCCTATTAAACCTAAGATTCTGTATCATTTATTGCTGACCTGTCTATTTGGTTATCAAACTTCTTATTACTGTTTATTTTGATACCAAGGTCCTTGTCACCAATTGCTGCCTTCAGCTTCACACCATAAAGATCACTAGTGTTCTTATTACTCATGCCAAGTGCATCACTGTACATTTGTCAGTGTTGAATGTACTTAGAATTGCTAGTCCACTCTTCATTAATTTTAAGGTTCCTTCATAGAATATTCACCTTGTGACACATTACAACTGTACATTAATAATTTAGTTACGGTACAAGACTCAACAGATAGTAGAAAGCACTCACATTTGTCTCAAAATGTCAAACTTACAAGAATCTTTCTTTTCCGATACAAGAATTGCAAACTGTAAATTAATGTCCTTTTCCCCTAAGATAAAATGACTGTAACTGTCTATCACATAATTTGGCATGGATAAAAGGATTTGGTTTACTCATCATGTTCCTAATAATGGGAATTAATTTCTGCAATCTTTCTTAAACAATTCTGAAATCTATTTCACAACCTGGGGTCATCTTTAACACTAAAGGCATCTAAGAGTAATTAATAGGAATTTATATTCGGTCAGGATACTTACTCCCACTGCTCAGAGTGTTTCCCCATCCAGAAATAAGACAGCTTGTCCCAGAACCAGCACAGGAACTTGGCAGGGAAACAGTTTTGACATAAGAATTGAGGGTTGCAGCACTGGCAAGTTTGATCAGCATGATGTCATTATCTAAGTTATAAGAGTTGTAGCTGGGGTGCTTGATGACTTTCTCAGAGTTAATAAACTGTTCAGTTCCTTCATTCACTGCGATATTATGCTCTCCAAGGCGAACCTGAATACGGCTGGAGTATGGAAAAAAATAAATTTTAAGTATTAGGAACCTACAGGGCCAAGGTGTTGTGAGACAAAGTTAGGCCCTGTGGGCCATTTACTTTATCTGCATAATAATCTTTTTGCAATTCAGCTAACATTACAATCCTCTAGATATGAGCTGTAGACAATTCCCCAGAGCAGATGCAGCCTAGGGTCAGTAGTTCTGTATTCATGTTACTGCACATAATTATTTTGGAGAGAATGAAGCAAAATACTGAAAGCTTATGAGATAAATAGAGAAATGGGGTATAGCGCTATGATTCAAGAAGCTGCAATAAACCCAGATGACTTGATTCTTCAATTTGTGAGTTTACTGATTATTGCTTTTTCTCTGTTTTTTTGAGTGCTGCTGAACTGTGCTTTATTCTGGTCTTATATTTTTGAGCTAGCATCCGCTCATCCAATAGGCATGTGTTCCCTGTGTAATTTGTTCTAGACCATATTAAATTACTATCCCCCCACACACACATATCCCAAAATCCCAGAGCTTCCACTTGCATACTGTGTGACCCTGAGCAAGTCACTTAACCTCCTTATGCTTCCAGGTCGCTCCTGTAAAAAAAAGTTTTCAGCTTAGTGTGCTATACCTGGTTAAACAACTAAATAAATAAAAAAATCTGCCGGCCCATTCCTGGTCCCGGTGAACAGCGCCCACCCTCAAGGGGTGTTGAGCATCAGGACCTTCCATACCCTGGGGGACAGGATGCTGTTGTGGCAGAGTACCCATTTGAAAAGCACACCTGCCTGCTGTGGGAATCAGTACAGCAGCAAAGGCTGGTTGCAACATCTGTGGAGGCACTGTGTGTGGCTGTGGAGCGGCACAGCAGGGACTGTGCTCTGGACCATGCAGAGATGGTCCATATGTGGATGGATGTGACCGCCGCCATTGACAGGCAGACCCAGGCATTGGTCGCTGTCGTGGCTGCATTGGGCACACAAGCAGGTGCTCCTGTACCGCGCACCCCACACAGCACGCTCTCCACTCCCCGTTCCCGGCATCATGCGACACCAAGCCTGTCAACATCAGGTTCTGCTGTGGGCATCCCGAGCACCCCTGGTGCAGGTATGTTTGGCATACTACAGACCCCACTGCGGACAAGGTCACGATCACTCAGTGGGACCCCTGGTGGTCCATCGGTGCCACCACATGTGGCCCCTGCTCAGCCTGCCAGTGCTGTTGGGTCACAGCGGGGCTGCCCATGCATCCACGGTGGCCGTGGAATGCTGCAACATGACTGACCTGTCTCCCAGTGCGGGCCCTGTCTGGTGCTGCCCTGTGTGCGCTGTGCGTCATGGTGGGCAGTGTACTGGTGGGTGCCCTGCACATCACACCGACATACGGACCACCCTGCACACCATCCCCACTGCTGTCCACAGTGCGTGTGCATGATGATGCCTGCATTGTACTGTACACCAAGGTGCAAGGGTGCCCAGCATCTGACACACGTACTTGGACAGTACAGGTGGTGGGTGTGGTCTGTGGATCTGTGTGTTTGCCATGTCTGTTCCTGCTCTGCCGTGCACCTGCCCATGTACACTTTGTGCCTGGTGTGTGTGTGTGTGTGTGTCCATATGACTGTTCGCCCCTCTCTGATGGTGTGTTTGTGTGCCTGGTCCCTTCCACTCCCCTTGCCTTCATGCACCTACTGGTGTTACTCTGTGTGCCTGTGGGTTGTGCCAGGACAGTGTTGGTTGCACATGGCCCCTTGACTTACCTGTGTCATGCATAATGCTCCTCCGTGATGGTGTCCCGGTGCAGCTGGGCCTGCCGGATCAGTCGGGGGTCCCGCCGTCCAAGGGGGGGCTGCTCATCACCATCATCACTGGCACCGCTGGCGTCCCCATCGCTGTCCCCCTTCTCGACCTGAATGGCTATCCCACAGTCTTTGGCCATGTTGTGCAGGATACAACAGGCCAGGAATATCCCACAGGCCTTTGAGGGGCTGTACTGTAGGGCACCGCCAGAGGTCTAGGCATCGGACGCGTGCCTTGAGCATCCCAAACACCCACTCGATGATGTTGCATGTGGCGGCATGCGCCTCATTATAGCGTTGCTGCGATGGGGTCATGAGAGCGGATGATTAGCAGCAACCAGGGACAGATGGGTATCTGCTGTCACCTGTGTGGAGATGGTGGAGATGAGTATCATGTTCAGGTCCATATTGCCAATATCCCTGTGTGCCACTGCCATGGCACCTGTGGCATTCCCACCCTTGCCCCACGTTTGCATTTCCTACATGCGTACTCACCCACTAGATGGCCTGTGGGGATGTCCGCACTCTCGAATTGATGGCACAGTGTGGACTGATACAATATAAAGGCATCATGTGCTCCACCAGGGTGTGTGGCACAGACATTGATTATGCGCCCAGTGGCATCACACACCACCTGGCAGTTGACACTGGAATAGCCCTTCCTGTTCCTATATGCAACCCCATCGGGGCCAGGTGGCGTGCGTATGGCCACATGGGTGTAGTCTATGGCCCCTAGCACACCAGGCATACGTGCTACCCTGTTGAACTCCTGCATGTTTGCTGTATGCTCTGCCTCGGTGCTGGGGAAATGGATGTGCTCCGCAGCATGTGGCAGCAGTGCGCTGAGGAATTGGGTGAGGATGCATGACATGGCCGACTGTGTGATGCCTGTGGTGTCCCCTGTCGGCCTCTGGAAGGTGTCCGTGGTGAGCAGGCACATGCAGGCTGTCACCTTGGTCTCCACCGACAGAGTGTGACTCCATCGTGAGGGTGCCTGCATCACATCACTGCACAGCTCACAGAGCTGTCTCAGTATTGCCCTGTTCAGGCGGTACCGGCCCACGATCTCTACATTTGTGTACAGCTCAAAGCTGATGCGGGCACGGTACTGCCTGTTGGGGGCATACCGCGGACGGGCCCTTCCACGGCCACGTCCCCCTGCAGCATGCATTCTCACCCCCCTCATTACAGCTTCCATGTGGAAGCCGGCACTCTCCATCTCCCAGGCTTGTGACCCCCCTGGCTGATGTTGCTCTGTTACCCCTGCTGTCCTGACTACTACCTCCACTGCACCTGGTACACCTACTGGCCTCTGCACTCTGTGGCCCCATACACCTTCCCTTGCCCCTCTTCTGTCCTGTGCACTCCCTGGCCTGCACTGTTTGTTGCTCTGGCCTTCTCTGCCTCGTGTGTCTTCCCTGTCGTGTTCTTGCGCCTCTTCCTTGAGCCTTTTTATTTTGGCTCATTTCCGCTGGGGCGCAACTTCCGGCTGTTCCACTCTTGCGCATTGCGCAAGTATTTGAATATCGCATTGCGCTCTTTATGCATGGATCCACCCCCTTCAGTTGCGCATGCCTTCATTTGCATTGCACTGTTGCTCAGCCTGTTTTCGGTGGCGCAACTGCCTCCTGCTGAATATCGCAGAATGGCGCACTTTCGGACTTGCGCATGGCGCAACACTTTTGAATATCCAGCCCCCTAACTACATGTGTACACCATTTTGCACTTCCACACTTTGCAACTGAAAAATGGGCCCCTAATGTTTAACTGTTTTATAGTCTTAAATCATATATAACTAAATTAACATACTGACATAGGCATTTAAGGTGGACAGGGACTCCAGGTCCATCATGCCTAAGGAAAACATTTTGAGTCAAAGCACTGGAGACTGCTATCTGAGTACCAATGGTGGACCTTTGGTTCAGCCTTTATTTTAAAAAATAAAAATATCTTATTTGGCATTTGCTAGACTTGCAATCCCTGCTTTAAGGTAAACAAGTGCATTTACTAACTTTTGCTTCATAATTTAAGGTGGGAAGGGACACTAGATCCATCATGCCTGCCCCTGACCAACACAGTGTAACATAGCAGTAGAGTAATTTCAGGTGGGAAGGGAAACTAGATCCATCATACCTGCTGCTGACCAACATAGCGTAACATAGTGGAGTAATTTCAGGTGGGAAGGGACTCTAGGTCCATCATGCCTGCCCCTGACCAACACAGTGTAACATAGCAGTAGAGTAATTTCAGGTGGGAAGGGAAACTAGATCCATCATACCTGCTGCTGACCAACATAGCATAACATAGTGGAGTAATTTCAGGTGGGAAGGGACTCTAGGTCCACCATGCCTGCCCCGACCAACACAGTTTAACATAGTAGTAGAGTAATTTCAGGTGGGAAGGGACACTAGATCTATCATGCCTGCCCGGACCAACATAGTGTAACATAGCAGTAGAGTAATTTCAGGTGGGAAGGGACTCTAGGTCCATCATGCTTGCCCAGACCAACATAGTGTAACATAGTAGTGGAGTAATTTCAGGTGGGAAGGGACTCTAGGTCCATCATGCCTGCCCCGACCAACATAGTGTAACATAGTAGTGGAGTAATTTCAGGTGGGAAGGGACACTATATCCATCATGCTTGCCCAGACCAACATAGTCTAACATAGTAGTGGAGTAATTTCAGGTGGGAAGGGACACTAGATCCATGATGCCTGCCCCTGACCAACATAGTGTAACATAGTAGTGGAGTAATTTCAGGTGGGAAGGGACTCTAGGTCCATCATGTCTGCCCCTGACCAACATAGTGTAACACAGCAGTAGAGTAATTTCAGGTGGGAAGGGACTCTAGGTCCATCATGCCTGCCCTTGACAAACATAATGTAACATAGTAGTGGAATAATTTCAGGTGGGAAGGGACTCTAGGTCCATCATGCATGCCCCTGACCAACATAGTATAACATAGTAGTAGAATAATTTCAGGTGGGAAGAGATTCTAGGTCCATCTTGCCTGACCCTGACCAACATAGTGTAACATAGTAGTGGAGTAATTTCAGGTGGGAAGGGACTCTAGGTCCATCTTGCCTGCCCCTGACCAACACAGTGTAACATGGTAATATAGGAATTTATGACTGGCAGGGAATCTAGATCAATCATGTTAACTCCTGCCACCACTTCTTAAGCAGGAAAACAATGACTATGTAGTACAAACACATACTGTACCAATTTGCAGGCATTCCCTGGCCACCATACTACCCAGGGTATTCAGTCATTCCCTTGATAAGCAGAAATATTTCCAGGCTAGGCTTACAGGCTTGTGTCTCAGATCGCAAGCTGGTCAATAGGTTCATTGCTCTTGGGGGGAAAAAGTACTTTCTCATGTTCCCTGAATATATCCTCATGAGCTTTGGGGCATGTCCCCACGTCCTGCTGCTGGACACCCAGTCAAACTTCTATGACTGATCTTGTCAGTTCTCTTGAGTATGCAAAAAACTAAGATCATGTCACCTCTCAGCCTCTTTTCCTTGAGAATCTCTGGTTTTTCCTCATGGCTTTTGTCTCTACACCACAGGGGGATGGAAAATGCAGGGGGAGGGGGAAATTTGGTTTTGCAAATCCAGGGTGAGTTTGGATTTGGTTGTGAAAAGGATTTGGATTTGCCTGGTTCCGGCCTATATTGATGAGAGGTGGAAAACAGACATTTGTTCAGGAGAAAAAGACGACAAAATGTAAAGGGGCAATGGCATAACAGTACGGTATACTGTGTGAGACACACTGCTTCCTGCTGTTTAAAAATATTTGTTTGTGGCCTGACCCTGACCAACTTGCAAAATAAAAAGCCAAAACGTAAGGTGAGAAATAAAACATATCTTACAAGAGCTGCCACAAATTAGGGCCAATAGAAAAATTAATAAAGCAAGCAAATGAAAGTGACATTGTCAACCCCCTTTAGACCTCAGAGTGTTCCTAGTTTAAAAAATGGATGTTATAACTGTTCACATTCTGTCCAGACTGCTAATGTAGCTGATACTTTAATTCTTATTCCTTTCTTCTTTTAAACAGTGAAAAACAGACTGTCCACTGTACTGGTATTGCCACCCAGATACGTTTCTTTACATTCTTTGATCAACTCCAACTGCAACTTTGCTCAATGTGAGAACACTCCCAGCAAAGTATAACCACTCATTATGTAGTGGGAAATGGAGACTATTGTATCATGAGTGGTTGCACTGTTTGGAGGTGTTCCAAATGTTCAGGAAGTATGCAGTAAATGTAGATAAAGTGCTTGAAATAAAATAAGATTCGGTATAAGTTTGCCATTAGCATGCATTTCAGTTCTACTCAGAAAGGAAGCAAATAAAATAACCAACAGCATCAATGAATTTTAGAGAGAGTAAGCAATCATAAAATGTGGATTTTTACTAGAAATAATATAAAGCAAATAAAGGTTGACAGTGTCTCTTTAAGTACTGTAATATATATTAGAACCTAGTGGGCATTGGGAACGTCTCTGTTTTGCTTTCTTTTCTGTTAGGCTGAAGTTTTGGCTGACACTCAGAACTGGCTCTGGTGTTTCTTTTTGCCAGCATTGGAGTTCCCCATGATGTTTCATTCCACATGCTACTTTTCAGCTACAGACTGATTACCCCCCCCACCCCACACACACACACATACACACACCCACACACATTTTTTTTTACTTCTTTGTTTCTGTTATATTTATTGTTTTCATATTTTTACACAGGCATGACAAAGAGTCTCTTTGTTCTCCTTAGTCCATCACCATTTAGCAGGCAACATGGCTTCTTTTGTCATTTTGCATTTTTCTTATTCATTTTTTGTTTGTTTTTTCCTCTTTGGCCTTACATCCCCTCAGCAGAATAACCTGCCACACAGACACAATTATTAATTAAATTTAACCAGTACATCTTAGCTCATCATCATCACTGACATCAGGAAGACTTTGTAGTGAACCAGAGACACCAGCAAAGAGACCACGGTTGACTTTAATAAATGTCAGACCATCCATGTTTTCAGGCAACAAATGGTTGTGCAGATCCAAAGCAACACTACCAGTGGTGATGACGATTCTCTCAGCGTAGACACTAGTTGGAGGGCAACTAAATATAAATAATGGCAACTCTGTACAATACAGGCCAGATTGTTCTCTTACTTTGCCAATACATCAAAAGGCCATCTCATATGTTGAGTTTCCTGATGTCTTTCAGAGTCTTCAACCATAGTGGTTGCAGTTTGACCATGGCAAACAAAGAAGAAGTAGTGTCTTTATCAATATATGTAATCCTGAACAAATGTCACTGTCTTCAACTGTTCCACTGGATGTTTCAACTACTGGCAGTGAGGTTTGGAGGGGAGCATGCTCTGCCGGTTGTGAAATTGAAATATTACCCATCATTTCATCTGACACTTTTACAATGAGTAGGACTTTATACCTGCTGATGCCTGTGAAGCCAGAGGGAAAAAGGATGCCAGGCTAACCTTAAACTGAGGGTGTAATACTTACACTGTGACCAGAATATAATGCTTTGATTCTTTTATTTTGTATTTATTTATTTCATCTTGGATTTCAAATACCTTTGAGCTAAACATAGCTCATTTACAAAGGTTCCATGTCGGTGGGATTAGGGTAACAAACAGATGAAGGGAAGCTAAAAAAACGGTATATAAGCAGCAAAAATTGGCAATAACAAAACATCATATTAAACAGCAAAAGTAGAAATAATTTGATTCCAACAAGCACTGATAATACAGCATACAACATAGGTAAGGCAGTATAGTGAGCGGAACTGATAATTGAATATGTTGAAACCTAGGGCTGACTGTTAGCAGCTGATGGGTAAAAGTAGCTGAGAGGGAGAGGGGGGAAGATAGGGAGGAGTGAGGGAGGGAGGGAGGGAGAGTGAGAAGGGATTTGATGAGATGTGAGTCTGGGCAGGAGGGGGGCAGGAAGCAGGTAGGATCTTTATATTAGTGGATGCAGTCACAGTGGTTTTCATTTGCAAGGTACTGCTGAAGTAGTTACTTGTAGCACCCCATCTCCATAAGGTTAGTCAATTCAGAGCTTAGACCATTGTACCAGTGTGGTCCCTGGTACAGGAAGGACCATTGGCATTGGGAAGTCCGGCATCTGGGAACTAGAAGGAGCTCAGTAGTAGATGAGTGGGTGTGTTAGGTCTTGGTGGATTTGTTCAGGAGGTTTACTACCCCTGGTGGGAGGAGCCCAAGGAGAGCTTTTTTGTAAGCAGGCACATCTGATATTTAATCCTGCTGGCAAGTTGGAGCCACCCAGATTGTGAGTAGAGCTCACACGTGTGGGTGAGGCGATGAGCACCCAAGTAGAGTCTGCATATATTGTTCATGGTGACCGTTAACCTTCTGAGTAATGTGGTGGAGACAGCACCATACAGTAAATGACCAGGCCATAATCAATGACTGATAGGATTGAGCTGTGGATTGCAATTTTAAGGGTGTTAGACACCGTCTGTGTCTGAAGAGGAGCCCTATCCTAATATTGGCTGTCCTGACAACATTCTTATTGTGGGGTATGTAGGTTACATTACTATCCAGGGCAACACTTAGGTACTTAAAGCACTGGATCTGTTCAAGGGTTGTTCCTAGGCTATTTCTGATAGTAAGAGTGTGAGATTGGTGCTTGCCATGGGTGGACGAGAACAGCAACACTTTAGTTTTCTTATGGTTCAGTACTAGTTTGTGCATACTAAACCATTGCTCAGCTTGTTTGAATCCAAGCTGTAGATCTTTCAAGAAGGCTGGGGTCAGTGTGGGATGAATAGATGACCACACCATCAGCATAAAGAAGGGACCTTAGGTGACATGCTGTGGAAAAGTTGTTCAGGTAGATACTGAAGAGGAGCGGACTCAATATTGAGCCTTGTGGTACCCTTGGCCTGTAGACCAGTTGGTCAGATGCAAGATTGGTTATTTTCACCCATTGTGTCCTGCCATCCAGATAGCTTCTGAACCAGTTCAGTGCCCCGTCCATCCTCCCCCAGCTGCTGGAGGTCTGACTCTGAGCAAGTAAGGAGACTACTGAGAAATATAGGAACTTATTGTCTTAGAACAGGAAGATCAGGAGCTAAAAGGGCACAGAGACAGTAAGTAAGTAGGGGAAGAAAAAAGAA
Source organism: Neoceratodus forsteri (assembly GCA_016271365.2). NCBI lineage: Eukaryota > Metazoa > Chordata > Ceratodontiformes > Ceratodontidae > Neoceratodus > Neoceratodus forsteri. The sequence continues at coordinate 1,480,887 of CM028138.1, read as the reverse complement.
AAAAAATAAACAAACAGAGGAAAGAGTAAGTATTCCAAACAACAGTTAGGGAGCCAGAAAAAAGACATGATGGGAGTGGTACAGTGCAGTGGCTGTGGAGCAGCAGTCTTGCAGGAGATGTTCTGGAGGATGCAGTGTTGTCCCATCTGCAGGAACCTTTCTGGGCTGAGGGAGGAGGTTGCTCATCTCCAGGCTGAGTTGGCCAGGATTTGTGGGACCTCTTCTCCCACCCAGGGACCACCAGGGTCACTGCTGTTGCCTCAGAGGTTGCCAAGAAAGAGGAACAGTTGGACCACAGTGGGCTCAGGGAGAGTGAGGGTGGTGGAACAGTGGAGCATCCCTCCAGTTGTACTGTTCCACAATTTCTATGCTGTTCTGGAAAAGTGTGGTTCCTCTATGGAGGCACCCACAGTGGAGACCAAGGAGGATGCTGGGAACCTCCACAAAGGAGACCCACAGAAGGGTGGCATGGGACCCCACAGGGGAAGGAAACAACTCCTGGTGGGGGACTCCATTGTTAGGAAGGTAGAACTGAGGGAGGAAGGGGAGAGGGAGGTAAGGTGCCTGCCTGGCACCATGGCTTGGAGGGACAGGGAGCGAATCCTCAGGATCACAGGAGCAGCTGCACAGGGAAGGGAGCTGGATGTCATTGTTCACCTAGGGACAAATTACCTGGCTAAGAAAGGGATCAGAGCAGTGTAAGAAGCATTTGTGGAGGTGGGGAGGGGCCTTGGACAACTAGCACACACTGTAACCTTCTCGGAGGTGCTGCTTGTCTATGGCACAGATGAGGCTAGGGTTCTCCACACCATGGGATTCAATCAGTGGTTGAAAAATTGGTGCAGAGCTCAGGGATTTGAGTTCATTGGGGACTGGGGGTCTACCTGGACAGATGCAGGCCTATACTGGCATGATGGTCTACATCTGTCCAGGAAGGGAACCAGGATCATAGGTGATAGGTTTAAATACTTAATTGGCAAGCATTTAAACTAGCCAAGGGGGAGGCACTGGAAAGGAGCAGGGAAATCCTAGCCCCCCCCAAAAAAAAATCAGGGTACTAAGTGAGGTAGACACCAACATAGAGATGTCAATTGGGAGAAATGCAGGGTTAAATGGGGAAAGTGACAAATGCAGTAAGGACAGGGATGGGGCAAAAAGGGGTAAGACCATCAAGAAATGGAGGGTAATGAGTACCAATGCCTGTAGTCTGGGCAACAAGCTCCCTGAACTGGTGGCCTTGATGGAAGAGGGATGCCTGGATATCAATAGCAGTCACAGAAATATGGTACACAGAGAACCATGACTGGGATGTTAACATACCAGGGAACACAACCTACAGGAGAGACAGGGAGGGCAGAAGGGGGTATTAGCTATCTATGTAAGGGAAGAGATAAAAGCAACTGAACAAAAGAGTAAACAGGGAGGAGAGGGGGCACTGTGGGTCACCTTAGAGACTGGAAATGGCACCACAATCCGCACAGGGGTTGTATACAGACCCCCATGTCAGGGGGAGGGAATGGACAAGGATATGATAGAAGGCATACTTAGGATGGCAGAGAAAGGGGAGATACTGTTGATGGGAGACCTCAATATGCCAGATGTTAACTGGAGCACCTTTGCTGCAGCCACATCCAAAAGCATGGTATTCTTGATGCCCTTCAGATGGCACACCCCAGACAGCTAGTTTTGGAACCTACTCATGAGGGAGCAATCTTAGACCTCATACTCTCAAATGGGGACAGTGAGAGAATCTCAGATCTAGAAGTGGGTGGCTATTTGGGAACAAGTGACCACCAAACAGTGTGGTTCACGATAAACTCAACTACAGAGTCAAGCCATACAAAAGTGAGGGTTCTGGATTTCAGGAGGGCTGACTTAGGCAAGATGGGAGAGTGCCTTAGAAAAGCACTAGCAAACAGGCTAGAAGGAGGGGTGGAGCAACAATGGGGAAAAACTGCCATCACAGAGGCAACAAGTCTTTGTGTGAAGCAAACAAATAAATCAAAATGAAAGAAAAAGCCAATATGGTTCTCAAAACAAGTGGCGGTGAAGGTTAGGGAGAAAAAGATAGCATTTAGAAAGTATAAGGAAACACAGAAGGAGCAGGACAGAGAACTGTACCAGTTAAGGTAGAAGGAAGCAGGGAGGGTAGTCAGAATATCAAAGGCACAAACTGAGGTAAAGATAGCCAACTCGGTTAAAAAGGGGGATAAAACCTTTTATAGGTATATCAGGGAGCATAGAAAGACAAAGGGAGGGATAGTGAGGCTGAATAGAATGGATGGTGGGTTGGCAGACAGTGACAGCGAAAAAGCAGAGATACTGAATGAATACTTCTGTTCAGTATTCACAAAAAGGGAAATGGGGGAGGTGCCTAATCCAATTAACAGAAGCACTCTGGAGAGGGGGGTTGATCCCAGTCCTTTCACAGAAGAAAGGGTTCTGAAAGAACTCCTAAAACTGAAGGTGGACAAAGCAATGGGGCCAGATGGAATTCACCTCAGAATTCTAAAAGAATTAAACGGAGAACTAGTGACACCATTGACTACCCTTTATAACAAATCATGGGAGGGTGGTGTGGTACTGAGGACTAGAAGAAGGCTGATGTGATTCCCCTTCACAAAAGTGGGAACAAGACAGAGGCAGGAAACTAAAGACTTGTCAGTTTGACCTCTGTGGTACGGAAAGTGATGGAATCACTTCTGAAGGAAAGAATTGTTGAGTACCTAGAGGCCAGTGGGGCACACGACCCAAGGCAACATGGGTTCACAGCGGGAAGGTCATGTCAGATGAATCTAGTTGATTTCTTTGACTGGGTGACCAAAGTAGTAGACCAGGGAGGGGCTATGGGCATGGCCTACCTAGACTTTAGCAAGGCATTTGACACAGTCCCACACAAAAGATTAGTAGTCAAATTAACCAGCCTTGAAGTGGGTCCCAGGGTGGTAGCCTGGGTAAAACATTGGCTGAACAACAGAACACAGAAGTTAATTGTAAATGGAGTCAACTCTGAAGAAACAGGGGTTACTAGTGGGGTACCGCAGTGTTCAGTACTGGGTCCAGTCCTTTTTACGTTCACTTGCGCGCATGCACAAGGAACGTTTTGGGAGAGTAGCACACTTTGGAGGTGTGCCTCTCCCTTGCAATCCACTGCTCAGTTGAGCAGGCGTGGCGGTCCTGCACCAATGGGTGCAGGAGCTTGTGGACAGCGGTGGTCTTCGCTCAAAGAAAAACCACAGCTGTGATACAAAGCACCGCCACCGCCCCTCCCCACGCCACGCCGCCCCAAAGCTTTGGTACCACGCTGGGAGCCCACCCCAGCATGGGAACGCTCCGTGTTGTTTGCCAACGGGGTGCCCAATCCCCATCGGCCCTCGGCCCCCTCAGCCATCTTCCTGCAATGCTGGGAGCCCACCCAGCATGGCAAACGCCCCGCTGTCAGCTGACAGGGCTGCCCAATCCCCATCGGCTCCAAGGCCCCCCCAGCCATCTTCTGCCATGCTGGGAGCCCACCCCAGTGTGACAAACGTCCCGCGTCGTCAATAGTAAAAAAAAACCTGTAAAGTAAAAACAGTCCCACGCAGTCTCCCGACCTCCTCCCACAACCCGCACCCACCCACTGCGCACTCTGCCCTCCACACCCCCTCACCCCATACTTACTCCGGAGCTCGGCACAACGATCTTCAGTGGACTGGGAACACATCTGCACTCTTCAAAGCTGACCACGAACTGAGGAAATGCCAGTAAGCTGTATTATGGGCTAGATAGGGGGTTTTCAACTTTATTGCATATCTCAGGCATTTTTTGGAATTTTAGCACCAAATTTTCAACATGAGGTTTTTGGGATCCCTTCTCATGAATGATGTCACTGTTATGGCATTATTCAGGCCCGAAGGATGATTTCACAGTCAGTGTGCAGTCACTGTGTGAAATCACCCTCCGGGCCTGAACAACACCATGACAGTGACATCATTCATGAGAAGAGGTCCCAAAAACCCCATGCTGAAAATTTGGTGCAAAGATTCCAAAAAATGACTGTTTTACGAGCGTGCATTGCGCAGTTCCTATGCAGGCTTGTAAGATCACGAATTTCCAATATTTTCACTCCAGATTTTCAACATTGCCATTTTACCACACCTCCTTATGAGCAGTACAGCTGTCATTTTTCACATCCTGCCCAAAACGTGTTTCCGCCCATGTAGTGCACAGTGGCGCAGTCGGTGTGCGAAATCAATGTAAGGGACACACTAAGAAAATCACAGTGACACTGTTCATTAGCAGAGGTTTCAAAATGACAATGTTGAAAATTTGGTGAAAAAATTCCCAAAAATGACTGTTTTACAAACGTGCGTTGCAAAGTTCCCACGCACGCTCGTAGGTTTGCGAATTTTCAATATTTCCACTCCAGATTTTCAACATTGGCATTTTACCACACCTCCTCATGAGCAGTACAGCTGTCAATTTTCACATCCTGCCCAAAATGTGTTTCCGCCCATGTAGCGCACAATGGCTCAGTCGGTGTGTGAACTCAATGTATGGGACACATTAAGAAAATCACAGTGACACTGTTCATGAGCAGAGGTCTTAAAATGGCTGTGTTGAAAATCTGGTGACAAAATTCCTAAAAATGACTGTTTTACGAGTGTTCATTGCGCAGTTCCTATGCACGCTCGTAAGTTTGCGAATTTTCAATATTTTCATTCCAGATTTTCAACATTGCCATTTTACCACACCTCCTTATGAGCAGTGCAGCTGTCATTTTCACATCTTGCCCAAAGCGTGTTTCCGCCCATGTAGCGCACAATGGCACAGTTGGCAATTGTTTTAACTCAGTGTATGGGACACATTAAGAAAATCACAGTGTCACTGTTCATGAGCAGAGATCTTAAAATGGCTATGTTGAAAATTTGGTGAACAAATTCCTAAAATAACTGTTTTCTGCGTGCATGTGTGCAGTTCCCATGCCTTTCGTGAGTTTGCAATTTTCAGTATTTCCACTCCAGATTTTCAACATAGCCATTTTACCACACTTCCTTATGGGCAGTACAACTGTCATTTTCACATCCTACCCAAAAGCGTGTTTCCGCCCTATATGGCGCTACAATGGGGTAACAAAAAGGTCATGCTGAAAATTTATTGTGCAAATACCAGCAATCGCACAGGGCATTAGGGTAAAGCACCATACGTGCCAAACACCACTGCAAATACCTGCAAGCGAACATTCAGCATTGACAAATGCTTGTTAATGTCATTATAAGTGACATTGTAGAGATACTGGAAGGAAAAGTATGCCTCTTTGCAGATGACACAAAGATCTGCAACAGGGTTGATATACAAGGAGGCATGGAAAGGATGAGAAGGGACTTGGCAAGGTTGGAGGAATGGTCAGAAATATAGCAGCTTGGATTCAATGCAAAGAAGTGCAAAGTAATGCACCTGGGAAACAAAAACCCAGGGGAAGATTACACAATGTGGGGGGGGGCAGGTAGTAACAACAACACAAATGGAAAGGGACCTGGGGTTAATCATATCAGATGACCTTAAGGTTGGCAAGCAATGTGAGAAGGCGGTAGGGAGGGCTGGGGGGATACTGGGATGTATAGGGAGAGGCATCACCAGCAGAAAACAGGAAGTTGTTATCCCCCTGTACAGACAATTGGTGAGACCCCATCTGGAGTACTTCATCCAGTTCTGGAGACCCCATCTCCGCAAGACAGGATGGAGGCAGTTCAGAGGAGGCAACTAAAATGGTGCAGGGTCTGCAACAGAAGCCATATGAGGAGAGGCTAAAGGAGCTTAATATGTATACCCTTGAGGAAAGGAGGGAAGGGGGGACATGATAGAAACGTTCAAGTACCTCAGTGGAATCAACAAAGTCCAAGAGGGTAGCATCTTTCAGAAAAAGAGCTGTGCAAGAACAAGGGGACACAATTTGAAGACAGAGGGGGGATGGCTCAGGGGCAATATAAGGAAGTAATTTTTCACAGAGAGTGTGGTTGACGCACGGAACAGCCTTACTGAGGAGGTTGTGGGGTCTAAAACTGTGGAAGAATTCAAGAATGCATGGGACAGACATAAGGCAATTTTTGTGGGGGGTAGGAAGAAATAGGCTGTTGGTTAAATAGGAACTGCAGCTTATCTTCTAGGTAGGGAAATGGGCAGACTAGGTGGGCCAAGCGGTCCTTATCTGCTGTCAAAGTCTATGTTTCTATGTTTCTATAGTGATTCACAAGAGAGTCCAATCTTAGTTAATTGACCAAGGAGGAGCGGGTGGTTAACTGTGTCAAAAGCCTTCGTTAAGTCTATGAAGGCTGCTCCTACTAGTTTACCTTGGTAAAAAGATTGATGAATGTGGCTGGCGAATTCAAGGGGCGCCCTAACATCAATTCTAAATTCAAGGAGGATTCCAACATCGTTGATTTTCTTGGGTCCACTTCCAGGGATATAGCTAGCTTTTCCACAAGAGAAACAGCACTACCTTCCTCAAGAAATGTTGCCATCTGCTTTTCAAGTTTTTTCCTAAGAAGGAATCTCAGGGATATTAATTGGCTCAGCTTGACATTGTCTGTACTCGTTTCCTGAGTGGCTTCCTCAAATCGCTGAAGAATGTGGCACAATTGTGCCATCATGGTTCACTGGCTTAAACTGAGTGACACACACCGGTTCCCTATTGAGTCAGCCATGGTGTATTAATGCACTGCTTGTGCTGCTCGAGGAGCTGTTGTACCCTGCAGAAGGTGGATCTTGGGATGGGGGAACTCAACCTCTTTTTCTTAAAAGAAAAACGGTCTTCAAACATAGTATTCATCAAGTATTTTAATCCTGCCTCTACATTAAAATACTTTTTAATACTTCCCTTTTAATAATATATTTGAATACTTTGATTTGCTCTTTTAAGAAAAAGAGATCAAGCTCCCCCATCCCCAGACCCTTTGATGTAGTGCGCTGACAGGGGGCAGTACAATGAGTTAAATGAACTAGTGCAATCCTATGGGACTTTATGGACTGCTGGAAAAGGGTGAATTCCCCTTGGTGACCACATCCTGCTTTAGCAGATATTGTGGAATGTTATTGTCCTTTGTAGCTAACGCAATGTTTTGCATGCTTTAGCAACACTTTATATATTCTGAACACTTCTGTCATATTTAAGAAAATCCTGTACTACAAGACTGAGGAATGTACACATAAGATCCAACCACACATGTTCTCCATCCCTCACAGCATGTATGATACTTGTCCCATTATCAGATACCAAAAACACTGGAGACAGGTAATGAGAAGTAAGCCATTCAGCAAACTGTCTTCTTTTTTTTGTTTGTTTATTGTTTAACCCTATGTTGCCAGTAGCTGGCCCTCTGTCTCACTGATTCCTCCAGCCCATCACTTGGGTTCTCCATGGATTTACCCTCCTGAGTCCCCCATGGTTTGCCTCTCTATGGATAGGTGGTAGTGAGCCTCTTGACCCACCTTCAAAGGATCCAGATTCTCAATAGCTCATGTGAAATACAAGGTGGCACATCCCCTCTTTGTGTATCCCCTGTATTCTACAACCTGCACATGTACAGGTGGCAGTAGTGCAGCTGGAAGTGGCACCTTCCTCCTCCCTGTGTTCCCTGTATTCTACAACCTGCACATGATGGTTGGCAGTAGCGCAGTGGGACGTGGCACCCTTCACCTCCCCCTCCTTGTGTCTACTGTACTCTACAACCTGCACATGTACAGGTGGCAGTAGTGCAGCTGGACGTGGCACCTTCCTCCTCCCTGTGTTCCCTGTATTCTACAACCTGCACATGATGGTTGGCAGTAGTGCAGTGGGACGTGGCACCCTTCACCTCCCCCTCCTTGTGTCTACTGTATTCTACAACCTGCACATGATGGTTGGCAGTAGCGCAGTGGGACGTGGCACCCTTCACCTCCCCCTCCTTGTGTCTACTGTATTCTACAACCTGCACATGTACAGGTGGCAGTAGTGCAGTGGGACGTGGCACCCTTCACCTCCCCCTCCTTGTGTCTACTGTATTCTACAACCTGCACATGTACAGGTAACAGTAGTGTAGCGGGACATGGCACCCTTCCCTTCCCCCCTCCCTGTATCTCCTGTAATCTACAACTTGCACATGTATGGGTGGCAGTAGTGCAGCAGGACATGACACCCGCCCCATTCTCATGTCTGTCCTATTCTGTAACCTGCACATGTACTGGTGGCAGTAGTGCAGTGGGACATGGTACCCGCCCCAACTCCCTCAATGTATCCCCTGTATTCTACAGCCTGCACATATACAGGTGGCAGTAGTGCAGCAGGACATGGCACCCTCCACTCCCCTTCCCTGTGTCCCCCCTATTCTATAGCCTGCACATGTACAGATGGCAGTAGTGCAGCAGGACATGGCACCCTCCACTCCCCCTCCCTGTGTTCCCTGTATTCTACAACCTACGTATGTAAAGATTCTAGTAGTGGAGTGGGACATGGCACCCTCCCCCTCCCTGTGTCCCCCCTATTCTACAGCCTGCACATGTACAGATGGCAGTAGTGCAGCAGGACATGGCACCCTCCCCCTCCCTGTGTTCCCTGTATTCTACAACCTGCACATGTACAGGTGGCAGTAGTGCAGCTGGACGTGGCACCTTCCTCCTCCCTGTGTTCCCTGTATTCTACAACCTGCACATGTACAGGTGGCAGTAGTGCAGCAGGACATGGCACCCTCCCCCTCCCTGTATCCCCTGTATTCTACAACCTGCACATGATGGTTGGCAGTAGCGCAGTGGGACGTGGCACCCTTCACCTCCCCCTCCTTGTGTCTACTGTACTCTACAACCTGCACATGTACAGGTGGCAGTAGTGCAGCTGGACGTGGCACCTTCCTCCTCCCTGTGTTCCCTGTGTTCTACAACCTGCACATGATGGTTGGCAGTAGTGCAGTGGGACGTGGCACTTCTCCTCCCCCTCCTTGTGTCTACTGTATTCTACAACCTGCACATGATGGTTGGCAGTAGCGCGAGTGGGACGTGGCACCCTTCACCTCCCCTCCTTGTGTCTACTGTATTCTACAACCTGCACATGTACAGGTGGCAGTAGTGCAGTGGGACGTGGCACCCTTCACCTCCCCCTCCTTGTGTCTACTGTATTCTACAACCTGCACATGTACAGGTAACAGTAGTGTGGCGGACATGGCACCTTCCCCTCCCCTCCCTGTATCTCCTGTAATCTACAACTTGCACATGTATGGGTGGCAGTAGTGCAGCAGGACATGACACCCGCCCATTCTCATGTCTGTCCTATTCTGTAACCTGCACATGTACTGGTGGCAGTAGTGCAGTGGGACATGGTACCCCCCTAACTCCTCAATGATCCCCTGTATTCTACAGCCTGCACATATACAGGTGGCAGTAGTGCAGCAGGACATGGCACCTCCACCCCCTCCTGTGTCCCCCTATTCTATAGCCTGCACATGTACAGATGGCAGTAGTGCAGCAGGACATGCACCTCCACTCCCCTCCCTGTGTTCCCTGTATTCTACAACCTACGTGTGTAAAGATTCTAGTAGTGGAGTGGGACATGGCACCTCCCCTCCTGTGTCCCCCTATTCTACAGCCTGCACATGTACAGATGGCAGTAGTGCAGCAGGACATGGCACCCTCCCCCTCCCTGTGTTCCCTGTATTCTACAACCTGCACATGTACAGGTGGCAGTAGTGCAGCTGGACGTGGCACCTTCCTCCTCCCTGTGTTCCCTGTATTCTACAACCTGCACATGTACAGGTGGCAGTAGTGCAGCAGGACATGGCACCCTCCCCCTCCCTGTATCCCCTGTATTCTACAACCTGCACATGTACAGGTGGCAGTAGTGCAGTAGGACATGGCACCTTCCCCCTCCCTGTGTTCCCTGTATTCTACAACCTGCACATGTACAGGTGGCAGTAGTGCAGCTGGACGTGGCACCTTCCTCCTCCCTTTGTTCCCTGTATTCTACAACCTGCACATGTATAGGTTGCAGTAGTGCAGCAGGACATGGCACCTTCCCCCTCCCTGTGTTCCCTGTATTCTACAACCTGCACATGATGGTTGGCAGTAGTGCAGTGGGACGTGGCACCCTTCACCTCCCCCTCCCTGTGTTCCCTGTATTCTACATCCTGCACATGTATAGGTTGCAGTAGTGCAGCAGGACATGGCACCCTCCCCCTCCCTGTGTTCCCTGTATTCTACAACCTGCACATGTACAGGTGGCAGTAGTGCAGCTGGACGTGGCACCTTCCTCCTCCCTGTGTTCCCTGTATTCTACAACCTGCACATGATGGTTGGCAGTAGCGCAGTGGGACGTGGCACCCTTCACCTCCCCCTCCCTGTGTTCCCTGTATTCTACATCCTGCACATGTATAGGTTGCAGTAGTGCAGCAGGACATGGCACCCTCCCCCTCCCTGTGTTCCCTGTATTCTACAACCTGCACATGTACAGGTGGCAGTAGTGCAGCTGGACGTGGCACCCTTCACCTCCCCCTCCCTGTGTTCCCTGTATTCTACATCCTGCACATGTATAGGTTGCAGTAGTGCAGCAGGACATGGCACCCTCCCCCTCCCTGTGTTCCCTGTATTCTACAACCTGCACATGTACAGGTGGCAGTAGTGCAGCTGGACGTGGCACCTTCCTCCTCCCTGTGTTCCCTGTATTCTACAACCTGCACATGATGGTTGGCAGTAGCGCAGTGGGACATGGCACCCTTCCCTTCCCCTCTCCCTGTATCTCCTGTAATCTACAACTTGCACATGTATGGGTGGCAGTAGTGCAGCAGGACATGACACCCGCCCCATTCTCATGTCTGTCCTATTCTGTAACCTGCACATGTACTGGTGGCAGTAGTGCAGTGGGACATGGTACCCGCCCCAACTCCCTCAATGTGTCCCCTGTATTCTACAACCTGCACATATACAGGTGGCAGTAGTGCAGCAGGACATGGCACCCTGCACCTCCCTGTGTCCCCCCTATTCTACAACCTGCACATGTACAGATGGCAGTAGTGCAGCAGGACATGGCACCCTCCACTCCCCCTCCCTGTGTTCCCTGTATTCTACATCCTGCACATGTACTGGTGGCAGTAGCGCAGTGGGACATGGTACCGGCCCCAACTCCCTCAATGTGTCCCCTGTATTCTACAACCTGCACATATACAGGTGGCAGTAGTGCAGCAGGACATGGCACCTTCCCCCTCCCTGTGTTCCCTGTATTCTACAACCTGCACATGATGGTTGGCAGTAGTGCAGTGGGACATGGCACCCTTCACCTCCCCCTCCTTGTGTCTACTGTATTCTACAGCCTGCACATATACAGGTGGCAGTAGTGCAGCAGGACATGGCACCCTGCACCTCCCTGTGTCCCCCCTATTCTACAGCCTGCACATGTACAGATGGCAGTAGTGCAGCAGGACATGGCACCCTCCACTCCCCCTCCCTGTGTTCCCTGTATTCTACAACCTACGTATGTAAAGATGCTAGTAGTGGAGTGGGACATGGCACCCTCCCCTTCCCTGTGTCCCCTGTATTCTACAACCTACGTATGTAAAGATGCTAGTAGTGGAGTGGGACATGGCACCTTCCCCTCCCTGTGTCCCTCCTATTCTACAACCTACACTTGTACAAATCTCACTAGTGCAGTGGGATGTGTCCCCTTCCCCCTCCCTCTCCCTGTGTCCCTCCTATTCTACAACCTGCACATGTACAAATGGCAGTAGTGCAGCGAGACGTGCCACCCACCCCCTCCCTGTGTCCCTTGTATTCTACAACCTGCACATGTACTGGTGGCAGTAGTGAGATGGGATGTGGCACCCTCCCCCTCCCTGTGTCTCTCCTGTTCTACAACCTGCACATGTACAAATGGCAGTAGTGCAATGGGATGTGGCACCCTCCCCACAGGAAGAGGACAGTGCCTCCTGGAATGCTTGATCCTCCTCTTCCCTTGGCCAGCCCCTTATGACCCAGGGTAGTTCTAGAACTCAGTTCACCAGCGTCATGAGCAGTAGTAATACCACTGCACTAATGGGTCAATAACAAACAATCTTCTTAATTCTTGCAAGAGGTTTACTGCAATGTGACTTTTTTTTTTTGTTCCACAGGCTTGCCCTTGCTCAGTCCATCACCATCTCATCCAACCCCCCAGGACTTGCCTACTGCCCATGGGTGTTCACCCTGGATTACCCCCAGGGCAGGATCATTGGGGGAACCACCCTGCAACTGTCTGAATGGTGTAATGTGGTTAGTCCAATGGCAAAGTGCCTCTGCTAGCTGAGTGGGTCTTGGTGGGGACAGACATCATCATGCCATGGCTGGAGGTGGGGTTTTTTGCTAGTTGTTGTTGGGAGGTGTGGCATACGGTGATGTAAGGTGCTCACATCTGGCAAACCTTCCTGGATCCTGCATCAGCTGTAGTGCCCCTGGCCTTCGCCAGTAGTCGGTCAAGCATTGAGTGCTACCCCACCCTCCCCCCGAGGAGGAGGAGAAGGAGAGCAGTTGGTCAGATGCTCAATCCCCCAGCCAGCCATCTAACTCCCCAGGCTCATATCTAAACTCAGATCATTGGCATCACAAGAGGAAATCCAACCACTGCGCCACTGGGCCAGTTACAATGTGATCGTGTGACTCAAAACTACTACATATGAACATATAAAATTGCCAGGAGATAAGGGCCATATGGTCAATCAAGTCTGCTCGATTGTGCAGCTAGCAGCCCTTATTCTGCAGCTGCCCCTCCCTCCCCTAGTAATACTCAAGACAGTCTGCTTCTTACATGTTGTGGCAGATGGGATCAAGACAGAGTATGTGGCAGAGGAATTGTGAATAGTGAACTGTGAATCATAAAAGAATGCCCAGCAAGCAATGAACATCATATGGCCTACAGTTTGGCTGTTGGTCTACATGTTAGCTGTAATGTGTATTTGTGGCACTACTGTGAGCTTCAGAGCTTTCATCACTTTTTCATGCAATTCACAATAGAAATGTTGTACTGCCTTAGCCTTAGTGGCAAAATATTTTCTAGATGGTATTTTATATTGTGGAACTGCATTCTGCATTACTTGTTTAAAGCCAACAGATTCAAGAAAAGAGAAGGGACACAGGTTGACAGCTATAATTTCTGCTGTTGTCTTACTTAAGTTCTGGGCAATAGAATGGGTGTGATTATATTTACATGTCCTTTGAAGTGACTCTTGCATGGTTAACTGTTTTGGGTTAGGGCATGATAAGCTGAAGGAGGAATGCAGAGTAGGTAATCGAAGGGGACGGTCAAATGCAAAAGTGCCAGATGGTGGTGATGATGATGGAAATGAACGTTCCTGTTGCATGCTTTTTTTGGTTAAGGGGTGACGGAAAGCAGTTGCCTGTGCCTCCACTGTTTCATAATGAAGAAGCATCTTCTAGTGCACTATCACCTGCCTCATCCTTTATCCTACCAGACACTGAAGTCCAATCTCTTCTGTTGCATGCAATTAGGTGCATGTCTTTAAGCATCTTATTCAACTGGATATTCCATGGTACTGTTCCTGTCTTTCCCTGCTGACACCATTTTTACAAAACGTGCATATCGCATGACAAGCATTTTTAGAGTCAATACAATAGTAGTGCCTTACCCAAGAAGTGGCTTTCTTAGTTTTAACTCCTGGCATAGGTGCCTGTTGGTTAGCAGTAGCAGTGCTTTCCTTATCTATGTCATTATCATAATTATCATTGGGACACCATGCTGCTCATGTAAAAGAATGGTGTCAGCAAGGAGGACAGTGCTATTGTCCTTGTTGCCACTATTGCCACCTCCATTTGTGCTGGCCTCCCCTGATAGCCCATCTCCAGAGTTTTCACTCTCCCACCCTGCCTCCCCTTACAGAACCTAAAAATAGATTCTCACAATGTATTCATTTATTCATTACAAATTGGGTTTACAACCTTTGAGTCAGAGAGTCATTTACAAAGGCACCTTGTCGCGGGGGGAAGGGGGACAGACATCAAGACAGTTATTAAAGCGCAGATTAAAACAGATGATAACATTAAAGGTGTAGTAAAAGGAACATTTAACATTGATACACTTAGGTTACATAATGTAGTAGTTTGTATGTTACTTAGGTTACATAATGTTACAAAATTGTGAGTTACACTCATGGATATAGTACTTCCTCAGAGAAGACAGCGGGTTACATCCCTGTTTGGACCTCATAGGGAAGCAGTAGGTCTGGGGAGGGAGAGGCTGTCCAGTGGATGTTGTCGAGCCAGGGGGCAAGGCGGGCGGGAACCACAGGTTACAACAGAGGGTTAGTTGCACCTACAACAGTGGGTATTAAAGATATGATTCCGAAGGGCTATTTTGAAGGAGACAATTTTTGGCAAGCTGGAGATGCAGCTAGGGAGGGAGTTGAACCAGGTGGGAGCTCGGTAGAGGAAGGATCTCTGGGCAAGAGAGGTCTTGGTTTTGGGCACCTTGAATGTGGCCTTAACAGAGCTACGGGTGGTGACGGACGAAGATGGCTGCTGTAGGGAGGTGGAGACCCCAGGAGGGGAGAGTCCTAGCAGTGATTTCTTAGCGAGAAGGCAGGTCTGGTAGAGTAGTCGCTCCTCAAAATTGAGAAGATTAGTGGTAGTATAGAGAAGGCAGGTGTGAGTTCAGCTGGGGGCACCGGTCAGGAACCTACAGGCCTTATTGATGGAGAGTTGGATTTTGGAGAGGGCAGTGCTGCTAGCTGCAGCGTAGATGGGCAAGCCATAGTCCACGAGGGACAAGAAGGAGGAGGCAATGGCCAGCCTGAGGGCAACTTGAGGCAGGCAGTCCCTGTGCCAGTACAGCAGGCCAATCCGAGAGTTAATGGGAGCTGACAGGGTATTAATGTGGGTGTGGAAGGAGAGGGCAGTATCGGACCTGATGCCTAGGTACTTGTATGTGACCACTTGTTCTAGCGGGTGCAGAGTGCTGGGGATAATCAAGAGGGGGGTATTTCTAGCTTTATTTTGGTGGAGCATTGATTTGGTTTACTTTAGGTTAATGACCAGTCTGCGATCGCTGAACCACCTTTTGGCTTGGTTGTAAGCTTGCTGGAGTGATAATTGGAGGGAGGTGGGATTGGGATGTGAGGCAATGAGGACTGCATCATCAGTGTAGAGGAGTATTTTACCAGTACATGAGCTGGGGAGGGTGTTGAGGTAGAGACTAAAAAGTATTGGACCCAGGATGGAGCCCTGATGGAGCCCTGAGGGACCCCAGAGCGAACAGGAAGCATGCTGGAGAGGGAGCCGCTGATCTTGACATACTGTGATCTAGCAGAGAGGTAGCTAGAGAACCAGGAAATGGGATCACCAGAGAAGTCAAGTTGGTGGGTGGGGAGAGTCGAGTAGAAGGGGATGACAGACAGTGTCAAAGGCCTTGGGGAGGTCAATGAACACTACTCCTGAAAGGCTGCCAGAGTCGAGAGCAGCATGCAGGTGTTGGGAGAATTCCAGGAGAGCCATGGTTGTACTGTGTCCTGGGTGGAAACCATGCTGCTCTGGGCACATAATGTCATACTTGGTTAGATATTCAGAGAGCTGGATCAACACCACTTTTTCAAGGGCTTTAGAGAGTGGGGGGAGGATGGAGATGGGCCGGTAATTGTTGGGGGTGGATCAATCCCCACTCTTATGTATGGATGTGATTTCAGCAGTTTTCCAAGCACTTGGGAACTGACCCAGGCATAGAGACCGGTTTAGAAGGTCAGTCAGGGGGACTAGGACTTCATCCAAGACCATACGGAGGAACCTGGAGTTGAGGGGGTCACTGCTGGGGTTATTGCTGACTAAGGCTTTTAGCAGGTGCAGTCTGGCTTCTTGGGGGGATAGGGTGCACAGGTAGAATGGTGGGCGATGCAGGACCGGAGGGAGAGAGGTGGGGATTGGGTCAAAGAAGCTGCTGGGGAGGACCGAGCTTTGGTCAGAGAAGGCAGTGTTAAGGCAATCGGCTATGAGGAGTGGATCTGTGGTGGGGGTGCCACTGATGGAGAGCTGAGATGGTGGGGGGAGTAGGACTTCACATTTAGCTCTTTCATATTATCCCAGAAGGTCTGGGCTGAACCCCAAGTGGAAGTGAGGGTGGTCTGGTAGTGCTTTGCCTTGGTCCACCTAATGGCCCAAGTGTACTTATTGCGTTCTGCATTGTAGGCCTGTCTGTCAGATGCCTTTCCAGATTCTACAGCAATGTGCCAGAGATTATCTCTGTTTTTGAGTCTCTGGAGGAGGGGTGGGGTGATCCATGAGGCATTGCATTTTTTGGAGCGGATCCTGGTGAGGGGGGCGAAAAGGTCACAAGCATTACAGAAGGCATTTGTGAAGTGGTCAAGAGCTGAGTCAATGTCAGGGGCACACTGGACAGGGGACCAGTCTAGTTGGGCTAGGTACTGTTTTAATTTTCTGAAGCCACCAGGGCATGAACAGTGGTGTAGAGTGGCATGGGACACTGTTTTCAGAGTGGAGGATGACCAGAGACAGAGGACTTAGGAGTGATCACTAAGAGAGTTGGGGAGAACAGTGACATCCCGGATTTTGTAGGGGCGGTTAGATATAACAACAATAATCAGTTCATTTTGCTCACATTGCATAAGCATTACCATTGTAGTTTTCGATACTGTTATAAGTTGTGTTTTCTTTTTTTAGAGCATTTACCTTTTTACATGTTCATGTCTGGTGTAATTCATTCAGTGTTTTTTTTTGTCAAAAACTTTAAATCTGAATAAAATCTTTGGTAGCCTTTTAGGCCCTGTCCACACTTGCAATAAAAAGCTGAAAACGTATTTAAAACTGTTACTGCGCATACCATGCTGCCACATCCCCAGAGGTAATCATAACCGTAACCATGCTTCAGCTAAACTGTTTTCAAAGACAAGCTAAATCCCCGATGATTTTAACAGGGTTTAACCATAGTTTTGCAACGTAGTTTAGTAACATTAAGCTGGCCCAGTGGCATGGAGGGCTGAGACATCATGCCTTGCCTCCTGCCACGCCGACTACCCATGTACGTGGTGCGAGCGGGTCTCTGGGTGTTGGTCGGGAGGGAGAGAATCAAGCTTCCAGGGGACAGCTCTCCTCTCCTGGGGAGGGTGGGGACCATGGACCGGCACTTGACGGACACCTAGCATAGGCTAGATGTTGGCATGCCCAGTCAAGCACATTGGGGCATGGAGGAGGAGCAGCCAACTGGCGTGCAGCACGTGGATGCGCATGCTGTGTGCCATTGTCAGCATTGCATGCTCCCCCTCTGCAAGAAAAATGGAAATAGGTGCCGGCCGAGTGGCATGAAACTATCCCCTGATGGTGCCTCCCTGAGATGGCACCTCCCTTGAATTGGATCCATTCGGGTGGACTGAGTCACTCCCCATCACCCTGCCATGAAAGGAAAGTCATGGGGGCATAAGGGGAGGGGGTCTGATACTCTGGTGACAGTACTGGGGGGACAGTAGAATGGGAGAGTGAGCTAGCTGGGTCCATGGGGAGAAAGATTACTAAAAAAAAAAAAATAGTTTAGTAACGTTATGAGTGTGGACGTGAACCATGTTTGGCAACCTTAAAATGTTACATGCCGTCTGTAGCATTTTAAAATCACAAGTGTGACCAGAACCATAGCTACCCACCATTCCATTCTGACCATAGAAATAAATGTGACAACTACCGGAGTGGAAGATGGTTGCAGATTTTTGGGTTTTTCAAACACCCATTCTAAATTCTAAGTTCTTTTCTTGGAATAGGGTATGTTTCTGGGGCATTTGTCTCTATGGAGATTGATACATAGAGTGAAAACAGTGTGGGGAATTCCTGAGAAAAAACATTACTACAGTGAGTAATTTTTTCTTCACCACCATCTCCTGCTTTCTGCACCCAACTCAATTAACAGTCCACCTTGCGTATGTCTCATGTGTACCACACTGTGCTACTTTTCAGAGAAGCTTGTTACATTCCACAGCATCAAAGGCCTTGCTGATTCCCAGATAGACTATGTCCATGGACTTGCCCCTGTTCACCACCCTGGGTGCCCCATAAAAGAAGGGGATCAGGTTGCTTTGGCATGATTTGCCCCTCATAAAGACATGCTGGGGGGTGG
Source organism: Neoceratodus forsteri (assembly GCA_016271365.2). NCBI lineage: Eukaryota > Metazoa > Chordata > Ceratodontiformes > Ceratodontidae > Neoceratodus > Neoceratodus forsteri. The sequence continues at coordinate 1,462,796 of CM028138.1, read as the reverse complement.
GCAAGAACCTTGACCTCACCCAGTACTCCCCTGCAGGCCATCCTTTGTGAACAGTTAGCATAATGAGGATTCTGAGTTACTGAGTAGAGAAATCTCTCTTCATCATAACAACCCTCCAACCTGGGTTGCACCTGGAAACAAGCCTCGGCTCTCTGTGCCTTTCCTGGTTGCAACTCCCCACGTACCAGGGGATCTAGTCTCCCACCCTACTCGCTGTTCCCCCATCCCCAGGTTTACTCCCCAGGGCAGGACCACTGGCAGGCACCCCCTCTTCAAGGAATTTGGGCAATTACCCTTGGCTTGCCCCCCCAGGGCAGGACCCTATGACCGGGATCCCCAGCAGACCTTGGTCTGCAGAAAGAGCAACGATGGGGATGGGGCCATCATTAGTGGGCTGGCATTTTTACAGAAGATTTTTTTTCCCTTGTGAGCAGGGATGTGCAATGACGCCAGCATCCTGCCCACCCCCTGTAACATGATATGCAGACAATGATGGTACCCCCAGCCTCCGCCAGAGGTCCGCATTGCACCATACACTCTTCCCCCTAAGCAGAGCAGTCCCTGGGCTGCTGAATCCTTTTCTTACCCCCACAAGCTGGCCCTCTAACTCCTGAGTCTGTTCCCAAACTCAGGATATCTGTGCTGGTGGCCCAGTTCAGTTACCAAATGTTAAAATAAAAATAAAAAAACCTTTTGCCACATACATAGTTCTATTATTTTATCATTTCTGCTCTTTACTGCATTTGTCACTGGCAGAACCTCCGAGAAGGCTATGTATCTATGGCTATCCTCAGCCTACTACCTAATGCCTAAAGTGCACAATTGACCCTTTTTACACCACTCCTTGCCAGGTCATAGGCTCCCAGGTGTATCACAACACCTGGCTTACCACCTTCTACACTGGCCAGACCTCTAAGCAGGGAATTACATTTTTCTGTGGTCTCCCATGGGAGATGCATAATGGATATCTCCTCCTGTTTTGAGCTGCACACCAGTTTCCCTGTCCCACTGACTATGGAGTCATCTATGACAAGGAAGTGCTTCCTGTTAGCCTGCACTACACCTGAGCCCCTCCTACATGGGCATTCATGTGGGATGAAGCCATTCTAGGGTATTGACTGCAGTGTTATTTCCCAGTGTAGTTGTCCTGAACTGGTTCTACCAGCATACTGACTCTTTTCTGGGTTGCCACCCCTGGGAATCCTGCAAGCCAGTCCTCCTCCTAGTCCTTCTTCATCCTGTTGTTCCTACTACAGTCCATCCCCAGAGTGGCTACATGGTGTCTGCTGAGGTAATGATGGGGCTGCATCTTCCAATGCAACATGTGCTGTAATGCTTCTCTGGTGCTGCACCTGAGCCCAGTGGGATGCTATCTCTGAACTTAGGACCATGAAAAACCTGCAAACTACATATATATAGATATAAATATATATACATATATATATATATACACACACACATATATATATATATATATATATATATATACAGTATATATATATATATATATATATATATATATAATAAATATTGGATAAGGGTGGTATACAAGGATATATACCCATCGAGGGGGCTAATTAGGGCTATAAGGCCATGAGCCCAAAGGGCGAGTGGCTTCATTGCCTTAATTAACCCGTGAGATTGGTATACATACTTGTATACCATCTTCACCCATTGGATGTTGAATATAATACATTAGGATGGCTATTGTTATGGCGATCACATTAATGATCACGTTATGGTGCCTGAAGGTCTCTTGCAGCAAAGAGGGAATGGTTTGTAGTGAGTGCAGGTAGAACTTTGAGGAATTTCTGGGTTTGGGAGGGCTTTGTGTGTCTTTTTCTCCAGTTTCTTTTGCAGGTTGTTAATTGGTTTGGCTGGCTTCCTAACGTTGTGTTAATTGTGCTATTAGTGGTATCACATAAGATTTAATGTAGTACAGGGGTGTACTTTTTATTACTGTAGGTATATGCCTTTAATTGCTTGGTTAATGTAGGTTTATAGCTCTAAATAGTGCAGGCATATAGCTGTAATTGATTGCTTAGTGCAGGTATACAGGTATATAGCTTTAGTCACAGGTACACAGGGAAATAAATGATGGTCTTCTCTATGGGGAAAGATCCCATCCATGTATTATATAGACAGATATAGATATAGATGGTAGCACATTAGTGGGATGATTGACATTTGTTGCCACAATTAGGGTGACTTCAAAATGACACCTCTGAGAGGGACGACCTTGATTTTTCATCATCCGCTTTTAACCCCCTTCTCCATTTAATTTTCCTTTTTTTCAGGACTGGCCCCTACTGCCCCCCCCCCCTCGAGCTGGTTATTTTAGTTCTGGGTGGTGTGGGGGGAAAATCCCCCATACAAAAACTGTTTTACAACACAGCACTTTGGCACTCTACTTTCAGGGAGCCACAGTGCCTGGTGCCAAAGAGCCAGGCAGCAGATTTCCCATGCCCATGTCAGTGTCGACAACGTAGATATACTGTAGATATAGACAGAGATATATAGATATAGATATGTGTGTCAATTATGAGTCAGACAGAAAATGTTCAGCTATACGAATTTGTGATGACAATGGAATATTTAATGTCATGATATCACAACAATTAAGAAATTACAAGATTATTTTTGTACAAATTTCACACATTGTGCCATTTCAATTCAGTATGCATTTATGAATTTCATAAATATATTGGGTGATACATAGTGTTAGACAAGAAAGTAAGATCAGTTCTGCTTGAATATCTTCCAAATTTCACCACATTGTTTAGTTGGAACTCATTGTATTTGTAATCCAGGTTTTGTAGTTGCAGACTTTGGTGTAAACTCCAGGCTTGTTCCTCTGAGCACATCCATATCCCCAGGATACAACACCCTGCAGCTGTCCATTGCAAACAACTGGACCACCAGAATCCCCCTGAAACAAGAAAACAAGCATTATTTATTATTTATTTATTAAATTTTGGTGACTAGGTAAGTCCACTGAGACCCTGAGGTCCCTTTTTCAGGGGTGACCCAGGATTACATAGTAAAAGACAACAATACAGTGAGACAGTGTTATTTCAGGTTACAGTTGTGGCAAGAACACATTTGTAATGGCAATACTGGAGCATCACAGTACAAGAGCATGGTTATTCTTTCTCGCTAGGGTCCTGTCTGGAGCCGGAGCAGCAGCAAGAACTGGCTTAGGGAAGGTTTAGCATTTGAATGTTCCCCTTAAGCATATCCAATCAGTCGGGATGTAGGGTGTTATCTGTATTGGGTCTTGGAGATTTATCCAGTCAGTAAAACTGGTCAATTTAAAACATTTGAGTGCACCAATAATGCATATCCAGCCAGTAGCACAGTACTCAAGATAGCACGTAACTATAATCACATGTCCTCAATCAGTTTCTGTGATGACGGCCCTCACACATTTATGAAAATCAGAGTACTCATCAACTTCTACATAATCTTATCAGTATTGTACACTGGCTAAAATCAAAGGTGATTACACATTTTAATAATTTAGGTATACATCTCTCAACTTCTCTAAAATTTAGGGATGTCCCAGATTGTAGCTCAAACCTTTCCTTTCAACTAGAACTGATGATTCTGTCACTGAAGATAAGGGATCATCAACCCAAAATAATGCCATGCATTAATGTTTCTGTCATTCTGACAAGTGCTTCTTAAGAAAGTTGTTTTACAACATGCAGTTATTCCAACATCTTTGCGGGTTATTGCAGTATTTAAAGAATGTTTAACTGGGTCTAATCATTTGTGCCTGACTTTTGGTTTTTTGCACCTCCCGGGCACTACTCAGCCCCGCTCTTTTGGGATTTCATGTGCTCACCTCCTCTGCCCACTGGGCTCAACCCTCACTGACATACCTACCTCCAGGTTCCCCCAATGCCTCCTACACCCCAAGCAGTCTGACTTATCCCTGCCAGGGCCTCCCCCTCAGAGCTACCATGGAGAAAGTGTCTCTAACACTGCAGTTTGTTGGTTGGTGGGCAGGCATGGTGTGCTTGGTGGTCAGGTGGCATTGGGGAGACTTACCGGAAGCCATCATCTGGTGATGTGGGGCAGCCATTTTTCATTTTTCCTCTCCTTTCCACCCCACCTCCCTAACAGGGCTGCACATCTGTGGTGTTCTGGGAAGGATGCATGGCAGCATGTGGTCACCCATGCCGCTATGTGTGCCTCCTCTAGCTCATCACCAGAAGCAGCTTGCAAACTGAATCCTCCTTCTTGGGGAGGAAAGTGTCCACATGGATGCTTTTCACCCTTCCCACCGATCTCCACTGCAGTCACCACAGGTGCAGATAATGAACCCTGGTTCATACTGGAGTTCTTATGGGAGGTTTAAGGAAGTCAAGAAGGCAAAGCCCATATAGACCTCCCCCACAATTCAGTGATGATGACCTACGTCACCAACTTCCATAAGGAACTTATCCAATCTTTTTTTTTAATTTCCCACACTATCAGCATCCACCACTTCCTGTGTTATTCCACAGTCTAACTGCCCTACATTTGAACCCATTTCTTCTTAGTTCAGTTTTTACAGTTTCCTCAACCAGTTGTTTGTTATATACCCTTAGGTAATATGGCTTTACCACCAACTCCAAACCCAATTTCACTTTAAGATCTTCATCCCTCAAGATTTTATATAATAACAATAGATCTCCCCCTCACCCTTCTATTTACCAATGACCACAACCCCAATTTCTCCAATCTCACCTCATAGGATCCACCCTGATCTCCTGCAATCATTTTTGTAAACGTTCTTTGGGGTCTCTCCATTACCTTAACATCCTTACTAAGAAATAGACAGAACATTGTGGAACAATAATCCAAAATTGGTCTAACCATTGTCCTGTACAGAGGCACCAAGACTATGCTACTTCGTGATTGGAAGCCTCATCTCATACAGTTCACCAACTGCATGGCTTTATTTGATACTATTTTACTTTGGCACCACTTTTCAAATAATTTTGTACATACACTCCTAAATCTCTTTCACATTCTGACACCTTTAATTTTAGGCCTTGCATATTATAAGTCTGCTGAACATTATGCTTTCCAAAATGCATTATAACACATTTCTCCTTATTAAATGTCATCCCATTTTTATTTGCCCATTCCATTATGAAAATCAAGTCCTGCCCAAATATCATTCTGTCATCAAAAGTATCAACTACACCCCCCACTTTGACATCATCAGCAAATTTTAATAGCTTATTTTTACTAGATATCTTTAAATCACTAATAAAAATGCTGAACAGCAATGGCCCAAGCACTGAACCCTGGGGTACACCACTTACCACCTTTAGTGGATCAGACATGTGGCCATGCAGTCTCACCCTCTGAACTCTATTTGACAGCCACTGTTCAACCCATCTTACTGTGGCTGAATCTAATCCCAATTTAATAAGCCTTTCAATAATTTTACAATGTGGAACAGTGTCAGAATCTCTACTAAAGTCGAGCATAACCATGTCTACCTTCCTCCCTTCGTCAATAAGCTTACTAATGAATTTGTAAAATATCACTAAATTTGTTTCAAATGATCTATTTGCCACAAATCCATGTTGACTTTTGTCTACTAAATTCCTTCCTCTCATATATTCAACAATAATTTCACTCAAGATACCTTCAACAATCTTCCCCACGACAGAGGTCAGGCTCACTGGTCTATAATCCGATGTCTCACTCCTTTTACCATTCTTATAAATAGGCACCACATATGCCAATTTCCACATCTCTGGTACCACCCCCTCCTCCAGTGATTTGTGTGCTAATCTAGTTATAACTGGTGTTACTATATCCTCCAACTCCTTTAAGAAGTAGGGGTGTATCCCACCAGGGCCTGCCGCTTTCTCAACCTTCAGTCTCCTAATCCTACTTCTAACTTTTTCTTCCGTTATTATTTTATTTGGGTCAAGTATACTTTTTTCCCAAAAACCCTGTCTCCACAACTCCATCATGCTTTTTGTAGAAAGCTCCAAAGCAGCTACTAAATTCATCTAACATCTATTTAGGTTTAGAAGTCATAACCTCGTCTATATTAAGTGGACTGACCATACTGTGTCCCCCTTCTTTTACTATTTAAATATGCAAGAAAACTTTTGCTATTATTCCTGTCCATCGCCAATCTAAATTCTAAAATTTTCTTAGCATTTATTTCCTTTTTTAATTGTTTCAGAATAATCTTATACTTATTTTTAGATACTGACAAACTTAATTTCTTCATTTTCTGGAACAACACTTTCTTTTTCTTGTATAACCTAATTGTAGTTTTGTCAGCCAGGGTGTTTTTTTGCTTTTATGATTATATACACTTCTCCTATGTATGTATTTCTCTATTAATTTATTTATAATGCCTAAGAACAGCTCCCAAGACTCTTCCATATTAAGATGCTTCATTCCAGCTTCTCAATCAATACTACTCAACTTATCTCTTACAGCTGCATAGTCTCCCCTATTGTACAAAAAACTGATCAGTGTTCCCCTTCACTGTATTGGCTTTCCAAAGCATTCTAGACAGTATTAAGTTATGATCACTTGTCCCCAATTGTGGCTGAATCCTAATCTGCTTTATTACATCAGGGATATTAGTTAATATAACATCTAATATATATGTTCCCCCTTGTGGCTTCCAATATATATTGTTTCATGCCTACCGCCATTAGTTCTTCCTGTACTCTGCACTCCAAACTATTTCCTTCCATACATCCCCCCCCCATCTAATATTTGGCATATTCAAATCTCCTATCAGCACTAAATCAGTGCCTTCAGCAATATTGGTGACATAATCCAAAAAAACTTCTGTATCCTCCATTTTTGAATTGGGTGCTCTGTAAAAAGACTGAGAAAGTACATTTCCTCCCCTTTATACCCAACAACTCAACAGTAACAATTTCAATAGTCCCCACATCATAATTTACATCTATAACCCTAACTTCTAATTCATTCCTAATGAATAAGGCCACCCCAACCCCTTCTCCCATCTCTATTTCTATTTCTCAATTTATAACCAGGTATCTGTTGATGCCACTGATTTTCATCCAACCACCAGGTCTCTACTACCCCAACAATGCCCAGTTTATCTTTCCTCATTATTATTTCCATCTCAGCCATACCGATTTCATTTAAGCTTCTCGCATTAAAAAACATTACCTTACTGGCTGACATATTCTTTGTACTCTTTTTTGACAAGGGGATCTATTATTTTTGTGTTTCCTAGTTGTCCCCCTCACATTCAGTTTAAACAGTTTTCTATCTCATTTCTCAATCTACCTCCCAGAATTCTACTACCCCTATGGTTGAAATGCAACCCGTCCTTACTGAACAATCTGTCATTATTTTCAAATGTCCCCCAATGCTTAATAAATTTATAATTACTTGTCCATGTCTATCTACATAGCCATTCATTTATTAAAGCAAATCTCTTTTTTTTATACACTGATGCCCTAGGCTCTGGTAATAGTTCAGAAATCATTATCTCACATCCTTTATTTACCAATTTTTGCACTAACTTATTATAATCCTTCTGCATTTCTGGTAAGGTTTTTCACGTAATATCATTTATACCCACATGAATTACTGCTAGAGGATTTTCCCCTGCACCTTTAAAAATATTATCAACCATATCAAACAAATCAAGTGCTCCAGCTCCAGAGAAACTACTAACCATTCTATTTGTTTTGTCTTTACTACAAATGTATTGGACTATATATTTTATTATCAAATCTCCTATAACAAGGACTTGCCTAGGATTCTGGTTCCCCCCCTCTGTCTCCAGAACATCTTCCTCAGCCATTCCATTCATCTCAGTTAATTCCCTCAAGACATTATAACTATTTTCTACTGGAATACCAATAATTGTGCTTTCCTCAATATCATTTGCACTCCCCTGTATATCTTCCTCTCCCCCATCTCTATCACTAACCTGTGTGTTTTCCACAGCAACCCTCCTTATAGAGGCTGGGACTGGACCAAGTGGACTTACCCACCTGGGTTTCTTTTTTACCCTCCCTGAATCTCCCCTATTTGTCTGATGGAGCCTGTCCCTGCAATCTCTTCCTTTCCTTTTACCCTGCCCCTGTATTTCACCCTCTAGACCACTTTTATTTAGGCTTGACAAGGTCTTCAACTTTGCGGTTAACTCCAACTGGCAATCTTCCAGGATCTGCAGCCTTTCTGTAACTCTAGATAAATTTGAGCAAAGTTCATGATTAAGCACACATTTTTCACACTCAGACCCACTATAATCCATCTATTTTAGCCTTGTTAGTTTCCATTCTGCCTTTAATCTATTACTTTGCCAAATATCTCTTTATCCTTTACTTGTCCATGTTAATATCCTGGCTCCTTCTCTGATCTCCCCACTAACACACAAACATGCATGGAGGCGCGCGTGTCTCCACGCGTCTCAGCGCACTGACGTGCACTGTACATGCTTGCACTGCTCACGTAAGCACCGGTTTTTATCAGCTGAGAAACCCGGAAGTATAAGGGTAATCCACTCAGAAAACAGCTGTGTTCCCCATAGCAATTTAAAACTCCCCACAGGTATGGGACAATACAAAATTAAAAAACTAGCACACACAAGCCCCTGCTTTCTGTAGTCCCCTCTGCCCTCAGCACATAGAGGGTCTACAGTTGCAAGGTATATGAGTGATTTCGCTCCAAGTTAACTTAGCAGGACAAAAGTTGAACACACCAGCAGCACTCCTGCACTGCTGCCAGTCTATTTCGCCAGTGTACTGAGCGAGCACCCCACTGCTCGGTGCCACAGAACCATCTGGTAGATGACTTTTGTGAGACTTGTCCTGATTAGTGTATAACAAGGGTGAGAAGTATGGGAAGAGATGATTCTTGTATTGGACATCTGAAAGTCTGTGTAGCAGCTTTCAAGAGATATGCCCTGATTAGTGTATTATAAGGTTGAGAGATTTGGGTATAGAGTGTTCTTGATTCATACTCACTGAACATTTGTATATGAATCTTGTGAAAAGTGCAAAAGGGACAGATGCATCTGTGAATGCATGCTTAGCCTACATCCATGGGTCAGACATAGTAATAAATTCATGCTGCGCCTGCATCCATGAGTCAGACACAGACATGAATGCATGCTTGGCATGCATCCATGGGTCACACATAGACATGAATGCATGCTATGCCTACATCTATAGGTCAGATACATATACAAATGCAAGTTGTGCCTGCATCCATGGGTCACATATGGATGCAAATAACTGCTGCACCTGTTTCCACTTGATTGCATCCCTAGTAGACCATTTGCTCTTTTCAAAACTTGCATTCGTTCATGCCAAAAGTCACTTGCATCATTACTTTTTCAATTGCAGATGCATTTTTAGATACTAAAGTCAGACACAGTTAGACCATCTAATTCATTGTCTAAAATGTTGGTTGGACTTCCCTTTTGGTAATTGTGGCATGTGGATCTCAAATAGATCCTTTTGATAATAGTTATGGGCAGATCTTGAATGCTTCCTTTTGGTAATAGCATCAGGAAGATCATAGATAGATCCCTTTGGTAACAGTGGCAGCCAGATCTTGGATGGAAACTCTGGTTACAGTGAAAGTCAGATCTCACATGGCTACTTCTCGTAATAATAGTAGGAAGATCTCGAATGGGTTCTTTTGGTAATAGTGGCAGGTAGATCTCAGATGGATCCTTTTGGTAATAGTAGGATACAGATCTCATATTGATCCTATTGGTAATAGTGTCAGGCAGATCTCAAAGGGAACTTTCTGGTAATAATGGCAGGAAAATCTCAGGTGGATCTTTTTGGTAATGGTGGCAGGCAGATCTAAGATGGACATTTTTGATATTAGTGGCAGGTATTTCTTGAGTGGATCCTTTTGGTAACAGTGATAGGAAGATTACAAATAGATCCTTCTGTAAATTCTGCCGTACAAATGTAAAGCTTTACAACTAAACTACCTGTTGACTTAGCAAAGGCATCATCTCTATCCAAAGGGTTAATAAAATATTTTCTGCCTACTGTGCCAGTCTAAAAACAATGTTCAACACTCATTTTCAATATCCATCGTAGCACTGGTGTGCATGAAACTCGAAATCCATATAGAAGAGGGAGGATCAGATGTAAAACTGGGAAATGTTGGACTCTGTATTTTCCTGTGGTGGCAGTATATGTTGTTTGAGCATCCCAGCAAAGGGATAAAATGTATGATCTTCCACAGACTGAGACAGCTAAATTACCTAACAGAATGCTGTGTAACAAACTCCCCCATCTCCTTCCACCTCTCCTCCTTTCTTGGCTCCCTCAGGCACTGGCTGAAACGCCAATCAAACCTCACCTGCTCTTGACACCCTTCTTCCTGACACCATCCTGGCCTTGTCTCAAATGCCCTTGGCTGGGTCTCCTCTCCTAGAAGATAGAGGGGGATGGCTTGGGGCAATGTAAGGAAGTATTTTTTCACAGGAAGGGTGGTGAACGCATGAAAGCACCTTTCTGAGGAGATAGTGGGGTCTAAAACTGCGGAAGACTTCAAGAATGCATGAAACAGATGTAAGGCAATTCTTATGGGGGGTAGGAAGAAATAGGCTGTTGGTTTACTAGGATCTGCAGCTTATCCAGTAGGTAGGGAAATGGGCAGACTGGGTGGGCCAAGTGGTCCTTATCTGCTGTTAAAGTCTGTGTTTCTATGTTTTTTACCTGCCCACTGGCAGTACTTCCTCATGACCACTGGTCTTCTGGTGTCTTGCCTGTTATTAGTTAATAACTGCACACTGTGGATTGTCATTTCCCTTGCATGTACACGTCTGTCTCGTATTGAGCTGTTACCACACGTTCTTTGCCTTAATAACTTATTTCTGTGCCTTCTCATTTTTTGTACCAACATATTTACTAAATGTGAGTTTAAAATTGCTTGCCAGTCCCTGTTAAAGAGAGCATTACTCGTATGTCATTAAACACCCACATTAAACAATGCTGACTGCAAATAGCCTACTTCAGCCTATTGAAGTCAGTTGTATACCAACATTTTGTGTATTTCTGCAATGAAAATATAAGTAGAAAAACTGTCCAGCATTGTTTCTTGCCATCCTGATGTTCTGAGTTTGAAACCTGGGCTTAAGCTGTCCAGAGCTGAGCAGAGAAGGCCTGATCCGATATGTGCTCTAGATGCCCCCACTGAACCATCTTTCTCCAACCATTTATTCTTTAGGCTATACCTTGGGATAAATAGATTATAGATTTATGAAATGGGGAAGTAAATAAAGAAATGGAAATAAATGTGTTTATTTGCAGTCATGACATGCCTGGAGTGTAAATAAATCCTTTATTTATGCTTGAGGTGTGTCATCTGCTTTTATGTAGATTGCAGGCATGTCATCCAGAAAACAGAGTGCAGCAGGAGTCTAAACCAAATCTCCTGCATAGCTGGACCTACTTTAGAATGTCTGTTTTGTATGCCAGAGGTTTCATTTCATAACAAAAAAGTTAGGTGTGCCCCCAACTGCTGTTTCAGTCCTGCTTTTATTAAAAACCATATAAGCACATTTTTTAATCAGAAACCCTCATCCAGTGCTGTCGTGTGGTCTCATGGGAGATATTGAACAGGTAAATTTTTCACATCCTTAACTGAGCTGTTAGTCCCTGCTGGCGCATCATAGCGTTCACCAGGAAGATCCATTATTATCTCCATTTTAATTATTTAATTTTGGTTAAATTGGTGATATTTTACAATATTAATTTCCCCGATGCCACAGAAAGGTATCTGATCAATAGCTATTTCTCAAATAATCTGCAGGGAGAGTCCGGTATGCTCAGCACACTGAGGGAGGCTGCAGGCTGCCACAAGTCATTGAAGCAGCAGTTTCCAGCAGCGCAGAAAGGACATATGACCACCGAAGACAGTACTGAATGCAGCTCAGCCCTCTATGAAGAGTGATATTTATTTGAAGACATGCTTGCATGAAATGACAATGTGTATGCACTCTAACTTTCTGTGCATCACTGTGACATGCACTGATGTATCCCAACATGAGAAGCCTAGTAACGGCGCAGCATTTTCAGCCAAAGTGTAAATAAATCCCATCAACATGGGCAAAAACATTTTTTTTTCAAAATATCACATTTGTTACTGAACTCTGTAAGCCTCAAGAACAAAAGGCAGGATTCACGAAACTCGAGAAATACCTGCAGCTGTGGGTAAACCTCGACACAAGTGGGTTACCACTTGTGAATCCACAGGTTACCTGCAGCGGTGGGTATTCATAAAGGAGGAGCCGAATTATGACCGGCTCCATGATCTATGGCTGCTTGCAGGTGGTGTTGCCTGGGAGAGCACTGCAACTGCAGACAGTTGCTATGGCTGGTGGGAGCAGCCGTAACACCCTCCACAACTGTAGTGGCTGTGAATCGCAATCACCACTACTGTGGGGATTTTGGTCTGCAAATGTGGCTGCAGAATGGGACTTAGTTCCCAAACCCTTTGTGAATCCTGCCCAATGTGCTTTGACATTGCATAAAGGACATATGCCATGGACAGTGTGAAAATAAACAATTTATTTTTTGCTTCAAGAATTGACATCTATAGACCTCACTCATAGCTCCTCCACTCGTGTGGTCAGTAGAGGTCAAAACCTGAAGCAATGAATAAATTGTTTATTGTCACACAGCCCATGGCATATCCCCTGAATATACTGAAAGTTACAGTTACATGTTTGTTATAATAATCTGACTTTGATGCTTTATTGTAACATTTACTGCATCCAACTATGGATGATAAACTGGTTTGGACTCTGATTTGTGTATTTAATTCAAAAATCAACAAAATGTTACATGGCAAAACAGTTTGTTCACTACAAACTGGAATAAAAACAGCATACAATACTTAAAATAAATTGTTGCTACGCAGTGCTCTTAAGAATCCTTAGACATCATATGGAATACTCTGAAAATATATAATGTGTACAGAATTGCACTTGAAATTTAGATATTTCCTGATTTACTGTCTCCCATGCTTTATTTTTAACAAAATCTGCATGTAAATCAAATTCTCTGTCACTTAGTTTTATTTGCTGTGGCTGTCTATTTGCAAATGGTATCATAATCCCCTGCTTGTTCTATCATAATCATTTCTACAACCACCAGCTCTGATGTCATAGAGAAGTAGATTGTGATGTCACTTGCAGACAAGCAGCCACAGCAGCAGACTACAACCAAATGGCAAGGTTCCTGTTTTCATGCAAATGTCATATGTAATACCCTATGAATGGCATGTGTAATACCCTCTGAATGGCATGTGTAATACCCTATGAATGTCATGTGTAATACCCTATGAATGGCATGTGTAATACCCTATGAATGGCAGGGGAGCCAGCTCGTTAGCGCAGCTGTAGCACTACTGCTCGTGATGCCGATGACCCACATTTGGGAATGAGCATGGTTCATTTGGGGCTGGCAGGAGGGAGGAGGGTGAGGCATCGCAGAGGATGCTCTCTTCCTCTGGGGTGGGAGGGCAGCCAATTCCAGTGCACAACTACTCCTGGGGAACCACATGTGGCAGTGCACTCAGGAGTGGCTCAAAGGGAGGGGGGGGAGAGGCTGGCATCTGATTTGCACCATGCTTGCATGCTGGTTTGCATTACTCCCATACTAATGTCTCAGGGGCAGGCAGAACTCCCCATACTAATGTCTCAGGGGCAGGCAGAACTCCCCATACTAATGTCTCAGGGGCAGGCAGAGCTCCCCATACTGATGTCTCAGGGGCAGGCAGAAAAAGCAGGAATGCAGTGGGCTTGGGGTGGAATTACAGGCTGACCTCACGCAGGCCCTGCAACAGTGACATGACAGCTTCCCCAGAACTGGACCTTGTTCAGCAGCAGTTGGGAGTCCTGTGCACCCCACCATGGGGGCATGCCATGGAGCAGACAGGGGAAAATGCAGTAAGTCCACGAGAAGTCTAATGACAGGGCTGGAGGGAGTTGGGACCCACTAAAATGTATGAATGGAAGGCAAAGATATGCAATAGAATCTTAATTGTGTCTGTTTATTAAATATATATATATATATATATATATATATATATATATATATATATATATATATATAATTTTTATGTATCTGTTTATCCCCTTACAGTTCTGGCAACCCCCCACTGCCTGTCCCCAGTCCCAGCCCCATCACCCTTGCATCCCTTAGGACTTTCATGAGTCTCCTCCCAATGTTCCTCCCTTGCTCCCCCCCCCCAGCATAGGTAGTGGGGCCCCCTAACATCCACTGCGAATGAAACCAGTTGTGGGAGGGACCTTCCTAAGTAGCCAGATGTGGGGCCTGAGGACTTGGTGGCATCATCCTGCCACTCAGGGATTTTTCATTTTCCCCTCCGTACTCCTAGGACATCAGCATCAAGGGCACACCAAGCACGTGCCCATGCAAGTGTTCAGCGTACGGCACCTGGTGACTCCCCCTCCCACCCACTAGCTCCTCTAGCTGCATTGCCACCTGTGGTCAGCCAGGGGGCAGTATGGCAATGGAACTGGCTGCCTACCTTCCCTGGAGGAAGTGAGTACCCATCGGGATGCTCGATCCTCTTCCTCCACTGGCAGGCCCCCTGCAGCCTGAGATCTTTCCTGAACCTGGGCTCCTGGCATGGGAGAGAAAAGGAGCAATGTGCCTCAGCACTCCATGCCACGGGGCCAGTAGTTGTTTATTATACTTTATAAATGTGTTCCCATGGTGTCTGGACCTCACTAAGAATTACATTATAATCTATGAACATTGATTCCATTGATGTATCAATTGTAATTTATAGGAAGTATATTGAGAGGAATTAGAATTTGGTTATATTTGCAGGCAGTATACACAGAAACATAGAATCTGACGGCAGATAAGGACTGCTTGGCCCACCCAGCCTGCCCATTTCCCTACCTAATGGATAAGCTGCAGATCCTAGTTAACCAACAGCCTACTTCCTTCTACCCCACCTCCTAGAATTGCCTTATGTCTGTCCCATGCATTCTTGAATTCCCCCATTGTTTTTGACTCAATCTCCTCAGGAAGGCTGTTCCATGCATCCACAACCCTCTCCTTGAAAAAATACTTCCTCACATTACCTCTGAGCTATCCCCACCTCTATCTTCAAATTGTGCCCCCTTGTTCTTGCACACCTCTTTTTCTGAAAGATGCTACCCTCTTGGACTTTGTTGATTCCCTTGAGATACTTGAAAGTTTCTATCATGTCCCCTCTCTCCCTCATCTCCTCAAGGGTATACATATTAAGCTCCTTTAGTCTCTTCCTCATGTCTTCTGGTACAGACCCTGCACCATTTTAGTTGCCCTCCTCTGGACTGCCTCCATCCTATGTATTTGCAGAGATTGGGTCTCCAGAACTGGACGCAGTACTCCAGATGTGGTCTCACCAACTGTCTGTACAGAGGGAAAACAACTTCCTGTTTTCTACTGGTGATGCCTCTCCCTATACATCCCAGTATCCCCACAGCCCTCTGTACTGTCTTCTCACATTGCTTACCCACCTTTAGGTCATCTGATATGACTACCCCATGTCCCTTTCCATTTTTGTTGTTGTTAGTGTCTCACCCCCCTCCCCCCATTGTGTGCTCTTCCCCTGGGTTTTTGTTTCCCAGGTGCATTACTTTCCACTTCTTAGCATTGAATCTAAGCTGCCATACATTTGATCATTCCTCCAACCTTGCCAAGTCCCTTCTCATCCTTTCTACCCCACCTTGTGTATCAACCCTGTTGCAGATCTTTGTGTCATCTGTAAAGAGACATACTTTTCCTTCCAGTCCCTCAGCAATGTCACTTAGAAAGACATTGAAGAGGATTGGTCTTAGTACTGATCCCTGCGGTACCCCACTAGTAACCCCCTTTCTTCAGAGTGGACTTTGTTTACTATTACCCTCTGTGTCCTGTTTCCCAGCCAATTCTTTACCCAGGCTACCATCTTGGGACCCACTCCAAGGCAGGCTAACTTGTATATTAATCTTTTGTGTGGGACTGTGTCAAATGCCTTGCTAAAGTCTAGCTAGGCCATGTCCACAGCCCCTCCCTATTTCTACTACTTTGGTCACCCAGTCAAAGAAATCTATTAGATTTGTCTGTCATGACCTTCCCGCTGTGAATCCATGCTGCCCTGGGTCCTGTGCCCCTCTATCCTCTAGGTACTTAACAATTCTTTCCTTCAGAAGTGATTCCATAATTTTTCCTATCACTGAGGTTAAACTAACAGGTCTGTAGTTTCCTATTTCTGCTGTGCTCCCACTTCTGTGAAGTGGAATAACATCTGCCCTCCTCCAGGCCTCAGGTACCGCACCATCCTCCCATGATTTGTTAAAGAGGGTAGTCATCGGTGTCATTACTTCTACCCTTAGTTCTTTTAGAATTCTGGGATGAATCTTATCAGGCCCCATTGATTTGTCCACCTTCCATTTTAAGAGTTTTTTCAAAACTCTTTCTTCTGTGAATGGGCTGGTATCTACCCCCCATATCCAGAGTGTTTCTATTGTTTGGTTTAGGTACCTCCCCTCTACGTATGTGAATACTGAGCAAAAATATTTGTTTAGTATTTCTGCCTTTTCACAGCCACCCTCCGACCACCCCCTCCTCTTTATTAAGCCTTACTATCCCTCCCTTGGTCTTCCTTTGCTCCCTGATGTGCCTATAAAAGGTTTTATCCCCCTTCTTAACTGAGTTGGCTATCTTTTACTTGGTTTGGGCCTTTGCTGTTCTGACTGCCTTCCCTGCTTCCTTTTGCTTTAACTGATACAGGTCTCTGTCCTGCTCCTTCTGTGATTCCTTGTACTTCCTGAATGCTATATTTTTTCCCAACCTTCCCTGCCACCTCCTTTGAGAACCATAGTGTTTTTTACATTGTTTTGCTTTGTTTGTTTGCTTCACACAAAGGCTTGTTGCCTCTGTGATGGCAGTTTTAATTATTCCCCATTGTTCTTCCACCCCTCCTTCCTGCCCATTTGCTAGTGCATTCCTTAGGCACTCATCCATTTTGGCAAAGTCAGCCCTCCTAAAGTCCAGGACCTTTGCCTTTGTATGGCTTGACTCTGCTGCTATGTTTATCTTTAACCATACTGTTCTATGGTTGCTAGTTCCCAGATGGCTACCCACTTCTAAATCTGTGATCCTCTCTCCATCTCCATTTGAGAGTACCAGGTCTAAGATTGCTCCCTCTCAAGTGGGTTCCAATACTAGTTGTCTAAGGCATGCCCCCTGTAGGGCATCTAGAATGACCCCACTCTTGGAAGTGACTTCAGCAAATGCACTCCAGTTAACATGTGGCATATTCAGATTCCCATCAACAATATCTCCTCTTTTTCTGCCATTCTAAGGATACCTTCTATCACTTCCTTGTCCATTTCCTCCCCCTGAGATGGGTGGTCTGTATACAACCCCTGTGCAGATTGTGGTGCCACTGCCTGTCTCCAAGTTGACCCACAATGCTTCCTCTCCTCCCCGTTTACTCTTCTGTTCTGTTGCTTTGATTTCTTCCCTTATGTAGAGAGCTACTCCTCCTCCTCCTCCTCTTTTACCCTCTCTGTCCCTCCTGTAGATAGTGTATCCTGGTATATCTACATCCTATCATGGTTCTGTGTGTACCATGTTTCTGTGACTGCCATGATATCCAGATGTTCCTCTTCCATCAAGGCCACTAGTTCAGGAAGCATGTTACCCAGACCATGGGCATTGGTACTCATTACTCTCCATTTTTTGATGGCTTTACCTCTTGGGGGTCTCGGACTTCTTGAGAGAGTTGAACCAAGTGGCCAGATTGGAGTAGTGGGGACTAGAAGATGCCCTGGTGCAAAATGGGTTTTTGATAGGAGTTTGCCCTATCTGGTTCCCATACCCAAGGACTCCACTGTATGTGGGCAGATGACTCAATCGACCTCAGGGTCTCATCCAACCTGGGTGGTGTTATGCAATGCCAGGTCTATTAAAAACAAGACAGCAATGATGGCTGATCTTGTTGGGTCATCAGACCTGGCTTGCATCACCGAGACCTGGCTGGATGAAAACTCTGGCCCTATTTTGGAGTCAGCAATTCCGGCCGGGTTCTTGGTGATACACTGCCCGAGGTTGGATCGTTGGGTGGAGTAGTGGCCATTGATTTTAGATTGGAATTGAGGCTTGTGGAGGTGCCAGTAGTGGAAGGCTCGGTCCTTTGAATGTATCATCGGTGCAGGTGTGGGGTGCAGGATTCTTCTTGTCTACCGTCCACCCAGGGGTGAGAAGCAATTCCTGCAGGAAGTCATGGGCTTCATCATCAACATGGTGTTAGAGTCCCCCAGATGGATGGTACTGTGGGGACTTCAATGCCTGGGTCGACAATGAACTCTTGCAGTTTGGTCAAGACTTCCTCCAGTTGATGAATTCATTGGGCTTCTCACAGGTGATTACCTCTACGACCCATAGGCACAGTCATTCCTTGGACCTAGTCTTTCTTCTGGGTATGGAGACCTCTGATCTGGTGGTGGAGCCAGTCAGTTGGTTGGACCATCACACCATAAGGTTCAATTTTCAGGCCCCCCATATAGGTCTACCCCTACGGAGATGGTCTGGTACTGTCCTTTAAGGTGTTTATCACCCAATGGCCTATTGGTGGTGCTGGACCTATCGGGTTTGCTGAGGAATAGTGGGGACCCAGATGCCTTAGTCTGGGGTTATAATGATGCAGTGACTGAGGCTCTGGATTGTCTCTCTCCTGTCTGTGTTTGTCTCCTTACCCAGTGCCCTTGGTCCTTCTGGTTTGATGAAACCTTGGATGAGCTGAGGAAAGTGGGACAAAGGCTGGAGTGTCACTGGTGAAAATTAGGCCCAGATGCTGGCAGACTTAGATTGGTAGCCCATTATAAGGACTATCAATCAGTATCTGCTGTAAGAAGGCAGCGTTCCTGTCCAGGGAGATTGCTGTGGCACAAAATTGACTGGCTCAATTCTTCTGAACCGTAGACAGACTGTGCAGTCCAGTCTGTCTGCAGTTTCAGAGATCATTGTCGCAAGGGAAGTGCAATGAATTTGCTCACTTTTTTGCCGATAAGGTTGCTGACATCAGGTCTGAGATTCTCACGGGATGCCCCAACAGGGCGGACGGTGATCAGTGGGAGGTGGCAGTTCCTCAGACTTCCTGGTCTGACTTCGGCTGACCGGTGATCAGGATGTCGTGAAGATTATCCAGTCTTTGTGGCTGACCTGCTGTGGTTTGGACCCAGGCCCAAAGCGCCTCCTTGTGGGGTGTGTTGAGACCATCGGCCCAGTCCTTGCTGAGATAGTCTGGTGTTCATTAGAATCCGGGGTGTTTCAGAACACCCTGAAGGAGGTGTAGTGGTACCCCTTCTTAAGAAACCATCTCTCGACCCAGACTGACTTGCCAACTACAGACCCATCTCTAACCTTCCCTTTGTGGGTAAGGGTATTGAGAAGGTGGTCGTGTTGCAGTTGGAGGATCATTTGACCATCCATGACATCTACGATCCTCTCCAGTCCAGTTTCTGGAAACGCCATAGTACCGAGACTGCCTTTGTTCAGGTTCTCAGTGATCTCCTAACAGCAAGAGATCGGAGGAGCCATTCCATCTTGGCTCTTCTTGATCTCTCAGAAGCATTTGACACTGTGGACCATGGGGTGTTGGTCGGGAACCTGACATCAATCTGTGGACTGTCTGGTACAGTCCTCAGATGGTTTCATTCTTTCCTCACTGGCAGGTTTCCGGGAGTTGTCTGTGGGGTTTACTCCTCTGACAAGGTTTCCCTGCCATGTGGGGTTCCACAGGGCTCTGTACTGTCCCCCATGTTGTTCACAGTGTATATGCTGCCATTGGAAGGCATTGTAAGGTAGTATGGGCTGAGTTTTCACTGTTATGCAGATGATACTCAGCTCTACCTGTCCTTTGTGCCCAATCAAAGGGGAGCTGTCTTGAGCTTTAATGACTGCCTTTCTGAGATTGAGGACTGGATGAGTGCCAGCTGGCTGAGGTTGAATCCAGATAAGACTGAGGTTTTGGTGGTGGACCTAGGCCATTGGGTAGAGGGGCTGTCGGAGGGGCAAGCCTCGGGGCTTTGGCTCAGTGGTCGCCAGCTGATGACCTCTGAATGGGTGTGGGATCTGGGTGTGATTCTTGATGAAGGACTGATGCTTAAACATCAGGTGTCATCCATTGTCAAGACTGCCTTTTACCATCTAAGGAATGTAGCCTGGATCAAGCACCTAGTTCTGCCCAATGACCTACCAGTTTTGGTTCACGCCTTTGTAACCTCTAGCCTTGATTACTGTAATGCCCTGTACCTAGGGCTACCAGGTTGTTATCCACCACTTGCAGCTGGTGCAGAATGAAGTAGCTAGGCTGTTGACTGGGCTACCTCATAGCTGTCATGTCACACCGGTGCTGCATGATCTGCACTGGCTGCCTATTCAGTGGCAGATTACCTTTACGGTCAGTTTACTGACCTATTAGGCCCTACATGGACAGGGACTGAGTTATCTGCAAGACCTCCTTAATCCCTATTGCCCCTCCCAGCTGGCTCATTCCACCGATGAGGGATTGCTAGAGATTCCCATGGTTCATCTGAAGTCATCTGGGGACTGTGCATTTGAATTTGTGGTCCCATCTCTGTGGAGTTCTCTACCTCATCAGATTCGACAGTGCCTGACAGTAGAGAGCTTTAAATCTGCATTAAAAACTCATTTGCTTACTTTGGCATTTCCTGATTTTATTTGATCTGTTGCAAAAGTTTTTATATGCTTAATTGTTTTTATGTATTTTATGGTTGTACTAGCGCTATGGTTTTGGAATAGCACTAGTTTATAAATAAACAATTGTTTGATTGATTGATTGTAGCACCATCCCTGTCCTCATTGACTTTGCTTTCTCCATTTACCCCTGTCCTGCTCCCTACTGACCTTTCTACCTTGGTCTTTACCTCATTTATTACCCTGTTTGGTAGGGGAGGTTGGGAATTCCCTGCTACTTATCAGTGCCTTCCCCCTTGACTAGTTTAAAAGCTTGCCAATGAAGCATTTAAACTGATCACCCAGAAGACTTGTTCTCTTCCTGGATAGATGCAGATCATCCTGCCAGTATATGCTGGTATCACTCCAGGTGGAACCCCAGTCCTCAGTAAAGCCAACCCCCTGTGCTCTGCACCAGTTTTTCAACCATTCATTGAATTGTATGGTGCGGAGTACCCTCGCTCAACCATGCCATAGACAGGCAGCACCCCTGAGAAGGATACTGTGTGTGCTACTTGCCTAAGGCCCCTCCCCAACTCCACATACTCCTCCTGCACTGATCTAATCTCATGTTGAGCCAAGTCATTCATCCCTAAGTGGACAATGATGTCCAGCTCCATCTCCCGTGCAGCTGTTCTCATGATCCTGAGGATGTGCTTCATGTCCCTCCAAGCCATGGTGCCAGGCAGGCACCTTACTTCACTTTTCCCTGCTCCCCCCAGTTCTATCCCCCTAATAATTGAGTTCCCCACCAGGAGCTACTTCCTCTCCCTGTGGTGTCCTCTGCCTCCTTCCTGTGGGCCTCCCTTGTGACAGTTGTCTGCAACCTTCTTAGTCTCCTCTGTGGGTACATCCATAGGGGAGCTATGCTCCACTAGAATGGCGTATGCATTGTGGAGTGGTACAACTGACTGCGTGTGCCTCTGTTCCATCATCTTCACCCTCCCTGAGCCCACTGTGGTCCAACCACTGCGCTTTCTTGACAACCCCTGAGGTAGTGGTGGTGGCCTTGGTGCTCCCTGGGTGGGGGAGATTCCTCTACTATTGTCCAGTGTGGCCTGAAGATGGACAACCTCCTCCCTCAGAGCAGAGAGTTGCCTGAAAATAGGGCAGCATCTCAGCCTCCAGAAAGACTCCTGGAAGACTGCTGCCCCACAGCCAGTGCATTGCGCTACTCCCTGCATGTCTGTCTACCTTCCTGTTTATCCTGTGTAAGGTTTATTTATTTATTTTTGTGTTTGTTGTATATAAATATATATAATGTGTATACTTATATTGGCAGTGCAGTGTGCTGGTAAGGATATGACAGTGGTATGCCCCTGCCCTCTTGAGGAAATGATGTCAGAACCCCTGGTATAAAGCAAATGGCACCAGGGGTGGGTGGGGTGAGGGGAAGGGAGGATGTTGGGCCCCAACTATGCCCTCTCGAAACAATCAGCTAAAAGCTCTGACCCACCACTATGATGAGTGTTGACCTTCCTGTCAGCAAGACAACCTGCACAACAATTTAACAGAGAAAATACCCTGCTAAACAGAGAAAAATCAAGCAGCTGAGTCAAACACAGATAAACCTCCCCAGCCCCAATACAGCCTGGTGATTTGTGTTCTCAAAGCAATCAGCCCCAAGTCGGCTGTGTACAAGGAAAGAAAAAGTAAACAGTATTTCAATGCTCTGGGTTTAAACTCCCTATCTCCAAAGCAGTATTGCAAGCCCCTTCATTCAAAAGAACAATAACGTGTGTAAAATGTAAAGTAATGTACACCGCCCTCTGATGTGAGCAAGACTGTCTTTCCTGCTGATTCTAAGTTCAGTATTTTCTCCTTTCCAGCTTTCAGTTAGAGGTATACAATAATTTTGTAAGGGTCAGTGTTACATTCTGCTGTTGTGTAAGAAAAAAGAGAGCAGGGGAAAGGGAGTGGTGAAATGCAAAATGGGAGGGCTAAAACTTTTTCTTCAGCATAACTAATATTATTCTTCAATGTAATTTATTTTCTGACAGCCTAAAACAGGTTTTAAATTTGTTTTGTTTTTTAGCTTTATTGGTACCTATTAATCTGAAACAGATACATACCTGGCAGGAGTCTTTGCCTCCCTCAAGATAACCAATGCAGATCATGTTGCTTGTGATTTGGCCTGGATATGAGTTGCGGCACTGGGTGTCAGTCAGGATTGGAGCATCAAGGCACTGGAGACGGTCTGGATAGTTAGCTTAAAAATAAAACAATTATTAAAATAATTTGAAAGGAGTAGGACATTATAAACAGTAAACACCACCCAGTAGTCATTTCAACTAGGGAATTTTTTTTATCTGGAGTCCTTCAGAAGGATATGGGACTCTCCCTGAAGTTCAGAAGTGGAAACTTGAGGGTAATGTTAGAAAGTCCTTCATCTCCTAGAGGACTGAACACATTAGAGATTTTGAAGTACTGAAAATGCCGGTTTGCAGAAATTTTTTAGAAGTCTCAGCAGTTCATATGGTTTTCTGCATAGTTTGAGAGTAGGCACTTCAAAGGGAAATAAACTGCAAAGCTGCATATCATTCACAAAGTTGGTAATTCACTTAGTTTTCCCTCACAAAGTGGCTGCTTAGTAAAGAAAAAGCTATGCAAGGCAGCACTTTGCTAATGAAATGGCACTTTTTAGAGTTTTCAAATTAAAACCTTTCCCCATCACACCACCTCCCTCTGGATCAGCCACATCAGCACTAAATGAATAGAATTCCCTTCCCCCAACCCATATAGCATCTGTAATGCCTTCTTTCCACCCAGAAGCTACAAGACAGTAAATATTAATACCTCCCCTTCTCCCCATACCAAGTACAGTAACACCCCTCCAACTCTTCTCCCACCCCACCAAGGCTGCACACTCACTGTAGCAGCTATTTCAGCAAAAAAAACTGTAGGAAATTTGGGGGCAATTACTAACGAGTTGTGCCCATTTTCCAGATGCAGCTACACACTTCCACCACAAATGTTAGACCACTAAAAGGTGATCTAACTTTATGACACAAGTACCACACCTGCATTTGGATAATTCATGCCAGCACTATAGCTGTGGGCAAAAGTGCTGTAAACTGTGAAACATATCTCAAATGCATCAAGATGTATGTAAATAAGATGCACTTATCGTGAAACATTTACATGGCCACAGAACACATCCAAAATACTCATGCAACACCCGTGGCCAGATTGTTGAAGATGCTGGCCACTATGTCTACTAACAAACATTTTGTGCCTCACCTTAGCTGGTTGACATCTGGCTGAATGAGACTGTGCAGAGAAATACTGTTATCATGTCCACTCTTCCATTCAGATTGGGGGAGTAATAGTGGTGATGTAAGAATGAGGCAGGTGGGGTGGTCTAAATATGGGGCTGGTGGGGTGATATGAGGTGAGGGTTGGCAGGGTGCTCTGAGGAGGGGGCTGATGGTACTGATGAGCAGTGGTGCCTTGTGAAAGTTGTATGAGGAGAAGGCTGGTAGGGGTAGTGTGAGGATGCAGCTGGTGGTGGTGGTGTGAGAAGGATGCTGTTGAGAATGGGATCAGGAGGCAGCTGGCAAGGCTGGGATGAGGAGACAACCAGCAGAAGTATTGTGTGAATGTCACTAGTGGGGAAATTGTAAGGAGGTGGACGGCAGGGGTGGTAAGGTTAGAGTCTGCTGCTGTATTTCTATTGATTTTTTTCTAGACTGTTGTCATCTCTGCTGCAGCCTCTCCATTTGATGGATGATCAACCAACCTCATACACAGGTAGCCCACATATGGTTCTTTCCACAGTTAGCCCTGATGATGGCTACATCAGGGGTTAGCACACTCCTCCACACCCCCACTCCACAAGTAACAAACATTTGCTTGGGACTGGGGATCCATGGGTGGAGGTCCAGGTTACTGGTTGTTATCTCTTGTTCAATTTTCTCCCACTTTGCCCCTTGCACCTCCCCAGTGGTACAGTGTATAGCCATACTATAGCCGTATGTGCACGTGCTTTCAGCAGACTTACACACCACAAAGAAAGGGATCACATTACCAGCTCAACAGCCAACTGCTGTAGACATGTCCACTCCCAAACTTGGGTTGCACATGTGGGAGTATGATGAGCTTACCTGGACCACCAGGCAGCCTTATCAGGTGAGTTACCAGACCATGGTCTGAAGGTCTGGGTCTTCATTTTCATTTGTAAAGCTTGACTGCTGCTTCAGTTCAGCAGGCTGTAAACCCTACCCACCCCCATCAACAATGTTGGGACTTCAGTTTCTGAAATTCTGCAGAGTCTCCTGCTTAGCCAATATATATTGTCAAGGATACCACATTTCTAGGAATGTTTAGAGTCAGTTTATACAATAATATCTAAATGCAAAGGCATGATGCCAAAATTCTGTTTTCAACTCCATCCTGCAGCAATATATGGTAGCTTTACCATGAAAGATTGCAAGTTTTTCCTTTCCTGGATGCTTGTGTTACTTAGAAATATCAAGTTCCATTGCTTGCTACAAATGATGTAGTCAATGGGACCAATATTCAAAGATTAGTGTACCCACAAATAGGACTTTTGGGTGGGCTAATTCTGAATTACACTGGCACTCCCAGTCAGTTCATATTCAGAGGCCAAATGCAAATTAGGGTGTCCCTTCATGCATATTGGCACAGTGGTACCTTCAAAGGTTTGTAGCAGTGGTAAACAGCCCCAAATGGGGTGCTATTTACAGCATCAAAAAACACCTCTTACACCCCCACTTTCCTGAAGGTAGGCAGCTCTAATGCTGCCACCTGCTCCTGGCCTATGTATGTACAATCATCCCTGGTGTTCAGTGGCACCCCTGCCCCCTATCACCTGTTTCTTGTATGTTAAAGATATCCCTGCTGTCTACTGGTAACTCCTCTCACCTAAACACCGAATAGTGGCACTGTGACACTGAATATTAGCAGACTTGAGCACTGTACAGTGATAAGACATCACTGTACTGTCATGCAGTCTGCTGTGTTGTGATGCAATATGCTGTTGCATTCTGCTGTTTTATCACTGGTCCCTCCTGTATTGTGTTTCTTTAGTATGTACTGTACGGGTACTAGGCACTTTACATTGTAGTACAGTACATGGACATAATGACATTTATGAGATGTATAACACTGTACGTGCACCCTGCTGGGCACCACTTCAGTAGCAGGCAGTCACAGCTGTCCCCCCAACTCATCCTGTGCCACGCCCCATCCTATATGCCCTTGGCAGCACAATGTCCACCCTGTCCCAGTAGGACAAGTCACTTAGACTAGGTCCTGACTGGTCTTAGTGGTGCCCTTTGCTGCATTCACAGTGGGACTTTTAGAATCCTGAAAAGGGGATGTTGCAGCCCTGCTATGGTACAAGTCCCTTGTGACCTGGTAGCACCCTGATGTAGTTCACAAGGATGGTGCAGACCCACTTTGGTGCAGTGGCCCCCCATTCTGATGCAGACCATGTTTCAGAATTGGGAATACGGCATCTTTTGATGCAAGGTGCCAATTGCGGCAGAAATGTTTGAAGCAGGCACCTTATGTCAGTCTAAAGACTTTGAGAATTGGGTCCATTGTTTGCAGTGCTGCGCCTAAGTCCAGCTGACCAGACTGGATTCCCTCTTCCACTTCTTCCTTCACTTTGGACTGCCCACCCCGAACCCACCATTGCTCCCTTTATACCTCCTTCTCCCTTCCCCCTCTTGAAGTCTGGTGCCTCACTCACTGTACCGCCTTCATTGCTAAATTCTGGTTTGTCTCTCTTCCCTCTTACTATGCCCCTGTCCTCTCTCCCCACTTCCCATTATATCCTTCAGTACTCTGACTTCCACTCCCTAGCACTCCCTACTAGATCATTCACAGCTATCCAGGCTGCCTTCTCCAACTGTTTCCTAAAACTATTGAATTATCTCCCCCTCTCAATCTGCTTTGCCTTTTCCCTATGCTCTCGCTCCTCTCTTCTCCTCAAACTCTCTTCTCATTCTTTCAACTGCACCTGACTCCTTTGTACCTCTTTTCCCCTCCTTCCACTCCCTCCACCTTCCCCATGCCTTGGCTCCCTCCCCCTCTAACTCTAACTCCTCCGCTTAGCTCCAGCAGCCAACCCCCCCATTCCCCCCTTCAAATAGACTCTTATTGAATATCTTCTGGTATGTTTCGTTACCACCTGTCTGCATTATCTTCACTTTGAACTTAATTTGCATCCTCTTGTTGTCCTCAGGATGCATCCTGCTATATCCATGCCTATGTACATATTTTGCTTAATGCCTTTAGTGCTGCTTGTTGTATGATGCTTAGTTATATTTTTTTACCCACTATGTAAATACTGTTCTATTTGTTATTCATGAACCTACGCAACACTCCCCCGGGACACATCTAGAAGTGAGCTGCTATCAGCTCAGTATGTGTTTCCTGGTGAAACTTTTGAAATAAATACTGTTGTGTGAAATGATAAACTACCAATGATGATACAATGACATTACCCTGGAAAGCTGGGAGGACTGAGATGTTACAATTTAAAAAATAAGATGTCATCTAGCCTCTATGGCAAAACAACTGACCACAAGGGTCAGAGGATAAGGGACAATATACAGTTTTTAAGGACGCATAATGAAGCAGACTTGGCCTAGCCTTCTACGCTATCACACCTCTTCTTCATCCCAATATGCACAGGCGTCTGCTCTAATCCATGTACAGTACCTCTGGCACAATGGAAATGCCAACCTGAATATTTATTTTTTTATATGTTTTATCAGTAGAATTCACAAACTGAGGTAAGGCCATTAGGGCCTTATTACAGGCCTGGAGCAAATGGATTTAGCTCCCCTCCTTGCCACCTGTCATGGCTGCCTGTACACCGTTCTTAGTGGTCTAGTGTCCTCCTGCGAGTGCCCACCAGTGAGGTATATTATGTCTATTGGTCAGGCACCTGAGGGGCAGGGGAGACTAGCCCACCAGTGAGTTATAGCATAGCTATCAGAGTAGAGATCAGGTGGTGGGGGATACTATACCCCCAGGGAGGTGATCAGGGTGGAGTATATTAGACTCCAAGGAGGTATATTATATCTATCAAGTGGGCACCCAGGTGGGAATATTAGTCCACCAAGGAGTTACACTATAACTATCAAGTGGGTGATCAGGGAGGCAGAGGAGAGTAGACCACCAGGAAGGTATATCAGAGTTCTCTGGTGGGTGATGGAGGAACACTGGCCCAGCAGGGAGCTAAAATATGACTATGGGGTGGGTAATTGAAGGGGCAGGGGACACTGGACCACAAGAGAGATACAACTATTGGGTGGATGATCAGGGGAGATGGAGGACACTGGCTTACCAGGGATGTATAGTACTGCTATTGGTAAGTGCTACTGGTAGGTGATTTCAACCTGTCAGATGTGAATTGGAGCATCTCAAATGCTGCCTCAGCCAGGAGCTGGGACATCCTGTACTCTGTGCAAGGGGCAGGCCTCAGGCAGCCAGTGCTAGAGCCCACCAGGGAGGGTGTAATTTTGGACCTTGCACTCACAAATGGGGACAGAATTAAGGAAGTCAGGGTGGGAGGACACCTGGGATCCAGTGATCACCACATTGTGTGGTTCAGCATGAGTACAGTGGCAGAGTCAAGCCACACGAAGGCGAGCATCCTGGATTTCAGGAGGGTAGACTTTACTAAGATGGGGATATGTCTCAAGCATGCCCTGGCAGGGAGGGACAAATGAGGTGGAGTGGTGGAGCAGTGGGCCCATCTGAAAGGAGCCATAGTGGAGGTGACAAACCTTTGCATTAGATAAGTAAACAAGGACAAGAGAAAGCCACTGTGGATCTCAAGGGAAGTGGCTGGGACAGCAAGGGAGAAAATTATGGCTTTTAGGAAATACAGGGAAACACAGTGGGAGGAGGATAGAATAGTGTACCTGGATAAATAGAGGGAGACAGGGAAATCAATCAAGAGAGCAAAGACACAAACAGAGACAAAATAGCACAGGAGGTAAAAAAAAAAGGGGGGACAACACTTTTTTAGGTACATTAATGAAAGGAGAAAACCAGGGGTGAGATATTAAGGCTGAAAGGGGAAGAAGGGGAGTGTGTGGAAGGGGACCTGGAAAATACTGAACAAATATTTTTGCTCTGTATTCACAGAAGAAAAAGAAGGTGAAGGTCCACATTTAGGCAACATGAACAAATATGGGAGGGAGTTAGACACCAGTCCATTTATGGAAGACAGAGTCCTAAAAGAACTCACAAAACTGAAGGTGGACAAGGCACTGGGACCAGATGGGATACCTCCTAGAATATTAAGAGAACTATGGGAGGTGCTGGCAGCACCACTGGTAGTCCTGTTCAATGAGTCATTTGATATGGCAGTGGTTCCGGAGGACTGAAGGAGGGCAAATGTAGTCCTTCTTCACAAAAATTAGAAAGGAGGCTGGAAACTATAGACTAGTCATCCTCACCTCAGTAGTGGAGACAATTATGGAGTCACTACTTGAAGAAAGGATGTTGGAACACCTTGAATCCAGCAGAGCACAGAATTTGAGGCAGCATGGATTCACAGTGGGCAGGTCATGTCAAACAAATCTAATTGATTTCTTTGACTGGGTGACTAGGGTCATGGATGTGGGGGAAGTGGTGGATGTGGCCCACCTGGATTTCAGTAAGGCCTATGATTTGGTTCCACATAGAAGCCTGAGTGGGTAACAAGGTGGTAACTGAGTTAGGAACTGGTTGAGTGACAGAAGACAGAGGGTCATGGTAAATGGAGCTCAATAAGAGGAAAGGTGGGTGATCAGTGGGGTGTCACAGGGATCAGTTCTGGGGCCAGTCCTGTTTAATGTCTGCATAAGTGACATTGTGGAGGGACTGGATAGGAAGGTGTGCCTCTTTGCAAATGACATTAAGATCTGCAACAGGGTGGATACTCCAGGAGGGGTGGAGAAAATGAGGAGGGACCTAGGTAAACTGGAGGAATGGTTTACTCTAGAGTGTGGCAGCTGAGATTCAATGTGAAAAAGTGCAAAATCATACATTTCGGGAGCAAGAACCATGGGGAGGATTACATGATGAAGGGTGGGGTGGGACATACTGATGGTCACCAAACAGAAAAGGCATTTCAGGGTAATCATGATGACCTAGAGGTTACCAAATAATGTGACAAGGCTGTGGGGAGAGCCAATGGGATGCTGGAGTTCATAAGGAGAGGTATCACCAGCAGAAGAAAAGAGGTGTTGATGCCACTGTACAGATCATTGGTGAGGCCCCATTTGGAATATTGTGTCCAGTTCTGGAGGCCACATCTCCATAAGGACATAAACAGGGTGGAGAAGTTCAGAGAAGGGCAACAAAGATGTTGCAGGGCCTGCACCAAATGTCATATGGGGAGAGACTGGGAGACCGCAATATGTATACCCTGGAGGAGAGGAGAGGAGAGACAGAGGAAATATAATAGAAACCTACAAATATCTAAAAGGTATAAATGGGGTGCCAGAGGATAGCATCTTTCAGAAAAGCAGATGTCCAGGAATTAGGGGCATGACATGAGGTTGGAAGGGGGTAGACTAAGGGGTGATGTCAGGAAGTATTTCTTCACAGAAAAGGTGGTGGATGCATGGCATAGACTCCCAGCAGAGGTGGTGAGGGCAAACACAGTGGGGGAATTCAAACATGCATGGGACAGGCATTGGGGAGCCCTAGCAATAGGTATGAGGAAGTAAAGCCAGGGTTCAAGTAGGGTCTACAGCTTTTACAGTAGACAGGGAAAATGGGGAGACTGGATGGGCCTAGCAGTCCTTATCTGCCATCAATTTCTAGTTTCTATATTAGATGACCAATATATGGGTAAGCACAGACCATAAGATCTGGTTTGGGGAGGTAGTAATTAATGAGACACTAATGGCTAGCTACTGCCTCTCCACACCTAGGAATATGCTGGTGCAGCTATATGTGAGGGGCAGCCAGTTGCTTTGCATATGCATACTGGTGATTAGCAACTCACTAACCATACCATCCTATATGGCGCTTTCCGCTACCACACAACTTTTCAGGTATTAAGCCATGTAAACGAGTTACTAACACATTTAGTGAGTGCCATATGGCTTCCAGTATCACAGTCCTTGACTACAAACTGTGATTTGTAGTGACAGTGCACCCCCTGGGATCCAGTACTTTAACAGATGCATGGTTTGGAGCTGGAAACTGACACAAAAAGCAAGTAGATTTTTACAATTTCCTCTCAACCAGCAACAAGGTAGCCTACAACAATTAGCATTTCTCAGTTCCAGAACACTTCCCAATCATGTTTTTCATAACTGCTACTTACATGGCCACTGCCCTTACCTCCCACTACCTCAGCTGATGACTCTGATTGAATCCTTGGTCTGAAAAACTTTTCATTGTATGTGCTGCTGACCTAAACTCCCACCTGCTCTCTATCTTCACATTTGTACAGTGTATATGCACAACAGCCAAATAACACTATTCCACAAATATCAACCTTTTAAAAAAAAAGACTTGGCCATTAAGGTCTGTCCTCTCAGGTCACTGTGCCTGACCAGTGCTCTATCTACTATCACCTTCCTGGTTGCAATGGCTGTTTGAACTGGCACCAGTCACGTAGCTTACTCTCTCTCTTTCTCTCTCTCTCAGCCTTTTTTCAACTTTAATGAGTGGCTGCATCTTCCAACAATCAAGGATATATATTTAGAATGGCAGAAGGGCAAGGGAGACATCCATGTGTGGCACCATCTTCTGATCAACCAGTGAGTGACAGACAATCAAATGGAAGGGGGAGAGTCTTTCTGCCATTTCTTTGCTGACAACTATTGCAGTCTAATGATTAAACATCAGCACTGCAATGCTGACCAAAACTATTTTTTGTTTTATTTCTCATTTTGCATGCTTTTTGTATTGGTTATAAATTTAAATTAAAATTGCTTATTTTACTTCACTATCCTAATAGACCTCATTCATAATCACAGTAATGTACATCAGGGCATGTTTTATGCTGGGATAACAGCACGCTTGGTCTTCAACCCTGCTAAAGTGTGCCATTATCCCAGCAAAATGTATACTGTGAACTGCCTTATTGCTTAATTCTCTAATCCCATCCTTTTATGCTGATAAAAAAGATGTGCTCTTCTGATCAGTGATCAAGCTTCTTATAAAGGACCCTTACTTCTGCAATCTTTTATTAACAAGTAAGCTGTGTCCAAATATAGGATCATCTTGTTTTAACAATAAAGGCATCTAACAGTAACTAGTAGAAACATATATTTACCTGGATAGTTAGTCCCACTGCTCAGTGTGTTTCCCCATCCAGAAATGAGACACATGGTCCCGGCACCAGCACAGGAATTTGGTAGGGCAACGGTTTGGGCATAAGCATTGAGGGTTGCAGGTGTTGACAGTTTAATCAACATGATGTCATTATCGATGTTCCTTGAGTTGTAATTGGGGTGCTTGATAACTTTTGCAGAGTTGATAAACTGCTCAGTTCCTTCATTCACTGCAATGTTGTGTTCTCCAATCCGAACCTGGATACGGGTGGAGTATAGAAATAAAGTAACAGTGCATTAGCGCCTCCATTAAAATCCATGGTGTAGTGAGACAGTGTTATGCACTGCATCATGTCATGCTTGTCTCTATATTACCCTAACAGCAATGATCCTAAGGCCATTAATGTTTAATGTATCAGTTGGGGTTAAAGCAACAAAAGTGAGGAAATGAAACATTAGGGTTGAGCCCCTAACCCCCCCCACACACATCATCCACAGACTGACAGGAGTTGTGTAGCCCAACTCTCACCCCATTCAATGTGTAAGCAGGCTGACATGCTATAGTAAAGGAGAATGGGGTGAGAGTTAGGCCTCATGACCCCATGGCACACCCTGGTGTCTGTCAGTCTGTGGAGGATGGCTGTGTGGGGGGTTAGGGGCTCAACCCTAAGGTTTCATTTCCTTACTTTTGTTGCTTTATACCTAACCGATGCATTAAATGCAGTTTTTTGCCATGAATGTCCTTACTTTTTGAAAAAGTGTAATATAAGTACAGTAGTAAAAAACATGCATTGGTGGGAGCGTGGGGCCCCACCACGTTGCCCATTTTTGCATAACAATATGCATCTGTGGGAGCATGGATCCTCTGGGCCTGTGCTCCCACTTACGCATAGCTCCAGAGCCATACAGCAGCTCTATAGGGTAAGGAACCCTTGTACCAGCAATTTGCCCATATCTGGGGAACCATAACATATAGAAAACAAATTTAAGTGCCATTGTAACCATGACAGTGGGTACTTCATGCAACCATGAATGACCGAAGCCGTGTCTCACAACATTTATGAGATATGGGCACCAAAAAGCACTGGACAGGCACTCTTTGAACCCTTGTGACACTAATTTGGCAATATCTCATTAATCGTGCAACCCACAAAAAAAAATTCCACTGCAGGCCTACTCTATGGTTTCAAATCTTGTTCCAATGGCATAGATCACTTAAAGGTGACCTAAGCCATCAGTAGCAAAAAGTCTGTATCTCGCTTCATTTCCGAGATACTGGCGCTGAAAGGCATGACAGACACCACACTGTAAGCCTATGGGAAAAATGTCAACTTCATCATGGCATATCTATGCAACCACTTAATTCCCCAACACCTAAACATCATAATTCACACCTTTAGGGCATCCCCTCAACACCCTGAAAATGTCAAGTAAAAAGATCAAACTGTTAATGAGATATACAGTTCTAAAGTTTTGACACCTTTAAATATTTTTCGGTCATGAGATAGCAAAATCCTCAGCCACGAGAGAAATCCTAGTCCATGACCTAACAAAATCTTAGTCCATGAGCAGACATCTGGTCACACCAATCTGGTCCATCTGGTTGTCCACACCAATCTGGACCATCTGATCATCCCCAGGGACATCTGGTCATGAAATTCTGGCTAGCTGGTCATCCCCTCACAAAATGAAGCTCGCAGACTAGGATCATCTCGCGAATCAGGATTTTGCAGGCTCACGAACAAAGATTGTTATCAAGTCACGAAAGAAGAATTTTTGATTTTTAAAAACCTATTTTTTGACAGAGATGAAGTAAACCAAAGGCATGTCTTTGTATAGGGGGTCACCCTGAACAAAACCCATGCCTCATTTTCTCTAAAAGTCACCCGTGGAGAAAGTTATGACTTTTTGTTTGACTGGAAAACTAAAAACAAGATGGTGGCTCGCGAATGAAGAATTTTCTGACAGACTAGGATTTTTCGTTCGTGAGCTGACAAAATCTTTGATCGTGAGGCCATTTATATTTCTTAAAAAATACATATAAATTTTGTACTGAATTGAGCATGCTCAGAACTCAAAAATTTAAAATGTAATAACTTTGGAATGGATTCATATTTTTTTAACAAACCAGTGCTGGATTGTTACTTGACTCAAACTCTTTCTACATTCCAAGTTTCAGACCAAAAGACCACATGGTGTGCTCACAGCGTCACAGGCAAAAAAACATGTCAAAACTGGCGAAAAGTGCATTTTGTGGCGTTTTCCTGCTCAAAAAACATATGTCCAACCAAAATGCAACTTGGTAAATCAAGAGATTCACCATACCAGACTGCACATGCCAAATTTTGTGCAAATCTGTTGGATGGTTTCAAAGTTATTAATGTGCAAAATTTGAGGTTTAACAGTAAAGTGCCTACTCAACCCTAACTATAGGGGTGCGACCGCGCCCCTGTAATATATATATATAAATATAGATAGATAGCTATAGATATATCAGTATAGCCATAGAAAACCTACTGCTTCTATACTGATAACATAAATAATACTAGTATATGATAATGATATAATAATGACAACAATTATTAACAACTGGACTCTAGGATTTTATTTAAAAAAAAATGTTTCTAACACCAACAGTTCCAGTATTAGACCTTTCAAGTGATGATTTCTTTAAAATGTGATCACTTTGGAACCTTTAGGGCTAGAGACTTAGTTTTTGTTTTTGTATGAAAGCTTGCATTCAGCTTAGTAGACATAATGATAAGATATTACTACAGTGACCATATATCGATATAAGAAAATAAAATGTTACATACTGATATAAAAACATAAAACAGTTCACTAAATTTTTAAACTGCAGTACTTTTTAATAACATATTATATCAACATGTATAGACATGTAGCAACACAGAAGAACCGTATCCTTAGGGTTAATACATCTTGATTGGATGCCAAGCTTCTATTTAAAAAAAGACAATGACTTTGCCAGCCTGGTGGTGTTGAGGGTTGAGGTGCTGTAAAGCATCTTACCTCATGCCACACCAGCAACCCAAGTTCAGAAATGAGCTTGGGCTGCTGGTGTTTGACCAGGGGAGGACTGGGAGAGGATTTCCAGAGAGCTGTTCTCTCCCAGACTGAGGAGATAGGTTATACTCCATGTAGACCACCACCTGGTGGAGGCCTCATGTCAGAGCAGGTGGGTGGATGCTGATGTAACATCAGATGGGTGGATGGGAAGTGCGCCGGGACCATGCGTGCACCTCCAGACACATGCGCCTGCCATGATGCCACAACTCTGGGTTGGGAGAAAAATGTGAGAAGAATCACATCCCCCTGCCATCGTATATGATGGCCCCCAACACATCCAGGTTCTGCTCTGTGTGGATACCCACCAGCTTGATTGTGGAGGCTGTGGAGGGAGCGGTTGATGAGACTGGGGGTGTTTGGGCACAGAGCCCCACAAAAGACGCAAGGTGGTGGTAGTGTACATTTTTTTAATGATTAATAGCTTAAATGCTACAGCTTTCATAATATAGTTTCAAGCATTATAAAATACATTATAAGATTATTTTTGGAGCTGGCATGCTGGTACAGTGGCAATAGCCAGGGTTCAGGAATGAGTCCAGAACATCAGAGGGTTGTCCCAGGTGAGGAGGATTAAGCATCCATCAGACAGCTCTCCTCTTTCAGGGTAGAAGGTTATGGAACTCAGGCAATAGTCATCTGGGATTGAAATCCCACTGGTACTGGGCTGTCAGTATTTCCAAAATCAAGACTAACGTCAGTTGGGAACAGAGTATGCTCTGTAGTGACCCCATTACTATGGAACGGTTTACCCACAAATATTCATTCTGCCCCTTCGTTTACCGTCTTTAAAAGTAAATTTAAGACCTGGCTCTTTTCTCATGCTTTTATAGGAGACTGAATTGTTATGTTGTGCACTATGTTCTGTAATTGTATTCTTATTATCATGTTGCATTTGTTATATTACTTTTATGTAAAGTGCCATAGTTTTTAGAAAGCCATTTTTAAATTAAGCATATATCTATCTATCTATCTATCTGTCTGTCTGTCTATCTAGCTGTCTGTGTGTCTGTCTGTCTGTATGTCTGTCTGTCTGCCTGCCTGCATGCCTGTCTCTCTATCTTTCTATATCTATCTATCTATCTATCTATCTATCTATCTATCTATCTCACTATCTAGTCTGACCCTAGTAATGGCTAGGGGTCTGTGTGCTGACAGTTCATAGCAGCTGTGGTATTGGTGCCATGCAGTTGTTGGCAAAGAGGGACTGGAAGCATGCCTGATGCTGCCTATGATGTCATTGCATGTCCACTCCACCTGGGGAAACAAAAGTGAAAAACTCCCAGGACCATGCAGCATGACCCCACTCTCTCCTTCACCCACTCCCACCAACTGAGGGCAAGACCCAGCACCCAGATTACCATAGCCTCTCCTCCCTCTCCTCTGGTGGGGGGATGCACTGAATGGGTTACATACAGTCTGTCAGTGTACAGGTGAGTCTGTGGGTCAGTGGTGGGACTATAATGGCAGAATATGGGGCACATCCCTGCTGGCCTCACAGATCTATAAATAGAATGGGGAAAAGGTTATTATTTGGAAAGGGTTAGAAGATACTAGTGGTTCTTCTGTTAAAGAATAAACACATTCTTTTATAGTTTTGCCTTGTCAGAGGCTATACAATTCTACTGCTTTATGACAGTGCAAACTATAGAGCAATGCAGAATATGTTCTTTACAGTTTAGTAACCAGGAAAACCATAATGACTAGAATTACTAGGATAGATAGGACATAAGGATGCTATTAGCCCATTGAGAATGTCCACCTGTATTTATGGGTTTAGAATAAAACAGCCTATCTAATGTATTTTTAAAAGAGGTGAAACACTCGATGCCTACCACCTGTTGTGGAAGTCTGTTCCATGCTTGAGTTGTTCTAACAATATAAACATTTTCCCCCTTAGCTGTGATAGCTCTGGGTACATGTAATTTTTTATTGTGTGACCTTAAGTTGCCTCTACTGGTACTATATTTTAATTCACATTCTATCATTAGGTTTTCAGACTGTAGTAATTGGAATAGTAATAAGAGGCCACCCCTTTGTCTTCTTGCTTCCAAAGAGTGGAGACCAGTTTGTGTTAATCTAGCATGGTAGTTTTTATTACATAATCTGGGTATGATTTTTGTAGTTGACCTCTGCACGCTCTCAACAATTTTAATGTCCTTGACTAATGATGGTGACCACACCTGAGTTACGTAATTTAATATTGGGCGAATATAACTTTTTTATATTGGTATAATGAATTGTTCAGAGTTATACATAAATGTACATTTTATACCAGTAACCATACTTTAAGCAGATTTAGCAACAGTTATACAATGTTCAGAAGGTGCCAGGGTATCAGTCATTATTACTGCAAATCTCTTTCTTTATGTGAACACTTTAATGTAGTTTGATTAAGAATATAAGTGTATTTTGTTGTTTTTTTTCCCCAAAAAATGTAATACAGCGCATTTATTGGCATTCAGGGTCATCCCATTCATGGAGGCCCATTTTTAAATTTTGCCCAAATCACTAATCAAGGACAGATGTTTTCTGAATGTGTCAACCTCACCCCCAAGTTTTGTGTCATCTGCAAATTTCATAAGGATGTTGTTTATGTCCAGCCCCATATCACTAATGCAAATGTTAAAGAGAGTGGGTCCCAACACTGAACCCTGTGGGACACCACTTGTCACATATCCAACACTGGATGTGACGTTATTAATATGGACACATTGTGATCTATTTTCAAGAAAGTTGTTTACTCTTTTTGCTATTTGTTTGTTAATTCCTAAATTTATCAGTTTAAGGACCAAGTTATAATGAGGTACCTTGTAGAAGGCTTTAGAAAAATCTAGTAAAATTACATCTGTGAGTATATCTGTGTCCAAAACGTTTACTTATTTGGTTATAAAAGGTTATAAGATTGGTAGAATAAGATCTTCCCCTAATGAAACCATGCTGATTTTTATCAACTAGGTCTGCATTTTCTAGACATATTTCTAACCTTTGTTTAATTAAACATTCAATAATTTTACCACAATATGAGGTAAGACTAATAGATCTGTAGTTTGAAACATCCCATCTATGACCTTTCTTATGAATAGGGACAACCACTGCGCATCTCCAGTTATCGGGTTTTATGCCTTCTCTTAGAGATCGATAATAGATGATTGACAGTGGATAGGGCAATAGTAAAGATGTATGTTTTAGAAACATTGCACTTATGTTGTCAGAACCAGGATTAGATGTACTTCTTAATAGAGTTAGTACTTTATATACCTCCTGCAGTGTAAAAGGTGCTTCAAGAACAAGTCATGTGCCTTGAATGTCAGATACTTGGAGTTTGGGGGGAAAGCTAAACAAAAGTAATTGTTAAATGTATCTGTGACCAATTTGTCATTGCCAATTATACTATTATTTTCTAATATTGGGCCCACTGCTGCATGGGAATTTCTACAGTTTGAATTTATGTAAGAAAAAAGTAATTTGTTGCCTTTAGAATGCGCTATGTTTAGTTCAATGCCAAATTTAGTCTGTTTAATTTGTTTTTTTACTTCCCCTTTGTGCTTGCAAATATTTCTGTTTATTAATGTCTGTTTTGTTTTTCTTATACTTAGCATGCAAGATCCAGGTCCACAGCCAGGTGGACTACAGGACTAGAGCATTGGAAGTTTACTTGACTTTCTTAAGGAAGAAGTGCAATAAAATAGGTAAGAAATGTGACCCTACCTTTTTCACATAAAAGATTCCAGGTAACTTCCATTTTTATTTGCTGGTAAAATAGTCTAGTTCTGCCAAAATGTTAGTATTTTATAATTTTGTTTAATTTACATTTTTTTCTCAGTAAAAAATATAACTGCTACATTTGACTTAGAAATATCATTGCAAATATGGCAAAGCTTATGATCAAGAAAATAAAAAACCTCATAGTGTGCAGCATAGGGAATGCTAGAAAAGTATATTTGACATGTATGCTTATTTTTAATTATTATTGTTGAAACTAGCTTTTTGGAAAATATTTTTGTTGCAAGGCTATCTTAATGTGTGGTACTCAGAACTGTGCTCTAATGGACTTTGAAAAAGTGATCTCCTAGTTTCTAAGCTGGTACCATACTCACTAGTCCACACTCCCTCCAACATGTTATAGCAGATATGAAAATTACATATTCACCATGGTTAAAGTTCACTTACGATTGGTAGCAGTGAGCAGCAGAAACAACCCACTGGTTGGAAATGAGAGAACCACCACAGAAGTGGTAGCCAATATTCAGTGATACTTGATAGGGCACAGAATTCTTTCGGCACTCATAGCCACCAACAATTTTATCATCATCCAATGGGAAAGCAGCTGAAAATAACATAGATTTATTTGCATTCATTTTTTAAAGACCTGTATGTTAGATTGAAGAGAAGATATGTAACCAAACCATATTTTGTTGTGAAGATCTAAAATATTAACAGTTCCTATCCATTTTCAGAATACTGTATAATATGCTGTATCTTCCAAGGTCTATAAATTACTCCAGCTGTAAGTGAATCATTGTTTAGATGGATGGAGCAAGTGGCATTTTTGCTTGACCACTTTGTGTGGTGGTTTGAGGTGACGTGACCCAAGGTGCCATTTTTGACACTTTGCTGGCTTTTGTGATGAAGGTTTCTTGCACATCACCATGAAGTGGTAAAATAAATTCTGATACAAACCAACCATAGTTTGTAAATCAGACACCTGCAGGGAACCACTGACATGTGTCATAACAAGATACAGCATGCTGGAGTTGTAAGCCCTTAGACAATCTGGCCCACAGAGCATGCATTGTGCAGCAATGATGAGCATTGCTCTTTCACACTTGTCAGATCAGAGTGTTCTCCTGCTCTTCAAAATTAGCAATGTTTATATTACTATTGAAAAGGACAGGGGGCAGAAATATAACAATAATTGTAAATGTTAGATGCTACTATTGTATTAAATATTGAATACAAACAAATTATTGTAGTTTGTGAAATAAAGCAACTTTCACGTCTAATAAACATGTCTTTTGTTGGGGTAAATATTGAGATTAAAATGGAGCAATCAAATGTTGTTTTATTTGCAACCATTCACTCACTGTTTCCCACAGGAAATTACAGAGCAAAGAGTATACCAATTCAGATCTCTGTGTCAGCAGAGGGAACATACTGTACGGGCTCAGTAGCACTACCAAATACTCTCCAGGACAATATCCTTCAAAATTGTTTAATGGGCGAGTGAGTATTGTACAAAACACTGGGACAACTCCCTTACTGTTTTGGTAGTGGCCATGATCATTAACTTCCAGCTGGACAGTTATACGATGTTAGAAATTCCCTAATATGTAAAGTATTATCCATAAGATAACACTGTGGGAATTGTATCTACCAGAATGCACTGCAATATGATTGCTGAGTATGGATGCATGTATCAGACAGTGGGGCCAGTGCTCATCACCTTTTGTCCCAGAGAAGAAATGCTACAAACTGCTCCCTCTCGCTCTCTCTCTCTCTTTCATATCTAGCTACAGTATTAATTAATCTATTGCAGGCATCTATCTGGAATTAATGATCAGGGTACAAATGTGACTGCATTGTTTGGGAGAGGGACAGTAGCATGCCAGGGATTTTCAAGATGAGGGTTCAGAAACAATTACTTTTTTAATAGTAATTCATGAATAAATAAATGTCAGCAACTTATTATTTTGTATAGTTGCACACAGAATCCACACAGAGACCATAAAAAAACACAATGACCACAAATATGGGGACCACAGTGTTTATAGTTATGTGCTTTTGATAAATGTTATTTGCATATTTTAATAATGCTGTTATCCATGTTCTGTGATTGAGATAACAGGTGTGTATATTTCTAAACTGTTTTCTTTTTTAACAGCCACAAAGTTTAGACATGGGTAACCCACATCTGCCTCTTGTCATCACAAAATTAAATACTTCTTCAACCACAATGGCTTGGAAAATAAACTACATAATCACACATTGTGTTCATGCTGCAGCCTAGCACTTATGTGATAAATGTCACTGTAGCCACATGCCTGAACATGTGGGTATGAGCACAGTTGTTGGCAAACCTCTCAACATTTCATTGCTCAGATGATGAACGCTTCTTGTAACCATGTGTGAAAATGTAGCCCCACCTGAGACATGTTATCACATCACAGATCAGAAACCACGTAAATGCATTGTAATGTTCATAATGTTGCTTTCCTAGAGATGCATATATTAATATGAATCTTATACTTTTGAATATTAGTTTAGAAATATGACAGCTCCATCTCCATGTTGACTAGAAGTCTTCTGAAAGGAAAATTCATTAGGAAAAACTGTCTCCCAGTCTTCCATACATAACCTGTGATCATTGTCATTATTATTAATGTCATTTGTTTCTTCTTCATATGAGATCTCTCTAGGACACTTTTGGAATGGCTGGTTTTCAAAGTTAAGTTTTGCTCATTTTAAAATGAATGTGTGATTCTTGTACAACAATTATGTGGCTAGCTTATACTCAGTACTAATGTGTTCAGTCAAAAACAGTCTAATAAAAAGGTTTTCTTATTAGGAATCTTTCCCCTTTATACACATATATAGTGGTTAAAATACATTTCTCAAAAATACCTGTGGCTCCCAGTAGAACACAAAATACAAAAAGCTTCATCTTTGGTTGCTCCTTGCTATTCCTACATGGGTAAAACTAATGGCAGGTATTTATGGGGTAGGCAAGTTCTTTATCAGCTCTCCCTCAAGGTCATTTTTCAATATTCACCAGATGGTCAGAACAGTACCATATTTAAGAATGACAAAGGATTAAGCTTATCAGTAGCATCAGCGTGGTAAAACCACATCTGGACATATGACCTGTAAATTGTACAAGGGTTCTGCTAACCATCTAGTTATATGCTTCAAATATTTGACCAGGAAGACACAGTCAGCTGAGAAACAACTCATCTCTGGATGCATTTTAGGGGACTGGGATTCATAAACATAAAAAACACTGAAATAGAAAAACTATAAATACTGTACAATTTATTTAAAAAAATTCACCTAAAAACAACAAAGGGGTTAAAATGGTTTAGAAATTCAGAGCTGCACAGACTTTGTGGATTTTGTGTGTATATTCTACCCCCTAATTTGGGGTCATGGGTTTTGGTTAGGGCTGCTCCAGTGGCTTGTGGGTAAAGCCCTTTCCTTGTTAACTTGAAATCAGGGTACTGCATGCACTTCTGGAGACCCAGTCTCTGTAAAGACATAGACAGGATGGAGGCAGTCCAGAGAAGGGCAACTAAAATGGTGCAGGGTCTGCACCAGAAGACATATGAAGTGAGACTTAAGGAGCTTGAAATGTATAGCCTTGAGGAAAGGAGGAAGGGGGGAACAGGATAGAAACTTTCAAGTACCTCAAGGGAATCAACAAAGTCCAAGAGAGTAGCATTTGCCAGAAAAAGAGGTGAGCAAGAACAAGGGGGCACAATTTGAAGATGGAGGGGATGGCTCAGAGGTAATGTGAGGAAGTATTTTTTCATGGAGAGGGTTGTGGATGCATGGAACAGCCTTTCTGAGGAGGTTGTGGAGTCAAAAGCAGTGGTGGAATTCAAGAATGCATGGCACAGTCATAAGGCAATTCTATTGGAGGTAGGAAGAAGTAGGCTGTTGGTTAACTTGGATCTGCAGCTTATCCATTAGGTAGGGAAATGGGCAGACTAGGTGGGCCAAGTGGTCCTTATCTGCCATCAAATTCTATGTTTCTATATTTCTTTGTATCACATCCCATCTGGGAAGAAAGAACTGGTTGCTTTCATATGCTATTTTTACTTGAAAGAAGTGACTGAAAAAGTAAAGGCTAAAATGTTAGCATTTGTGTATTCATTTATTTAAAATCTGATAACTGGGAAAAGCACCAATGAGCTGAGGCTCATCTCCAGGTTTGGCCTAGGGAAGGGTAACATAGGATACACACTTAACACTGAGACAATACTATTACAAGTAGGCAAGATTAAGGGTCAAATGGTTACAAGACCCAGCGCAGTGGGTAACAGCCAGCCAAGGAGTACAATTTACAGACAATATTGAAAATGAAAGTACAAATCAGACAAGGTTTGAAACACCAGATAATAAATTAAAGGTCCTAGGCAATAGGTATGAGACCATGTGGTGTAATTCAGCACCAGAATGCCATCTTAAAGAAGAAGAAGATTAGGCTACAAAGGGATGGCAAGTAAAGAACTAATGAGGAAGGAGAGGGGAGCACAGAGAGCACAGTGGGTGAGGAAGAAGTCTGAGGAGCCTTTTGATTGCAGATGGTATAAGGAGACACAAAGGGATGAGAACAGGGGATGTATCATGGGAAAGAAGGGGGAAGTAGGAAAAGCAATAAGGAGCATGAAGGCATAACCTGAGGAGAGACTAGACTAATTCCAGTTTAAATTGATACTGAACAATTCAGCTGGGGGTACCAGTGGATGGGTGCTCAGGGTAGCTTTAATCCTTAGTAGAGACACTGAGTTAAATCCAGGACCCAAAGCTGGGACAGTAAAAATTATGTACAATAATGCACAAAGCTTGGTAAACAAGATGGGTATGTTTCGAGTATGGGTTGAGATGGAGACACCTGATATTATTGCTTTATCAAAAACATGGCTAACTAACAAAGTTGAAAATGATGAAATTTCATTAAATAACTATTATAGCCATAGCAGGGATAGAGAAATGGGGGGGGGGGTAATATTATATATTAATAAATCTTTGGGCCACTTGAAAATATGTTACTCTAATAAACTTGAAGATATT
Organism: Neoceratodus forsteri; assembly: GCA_016271365.2. Taxonomy (NCBI): domain Eukaryota; kingdom Metazoa; phylum Chordata; order Ceratodontiformes; family Ceratodontidae; genus Neoceratodus; species Neoceratodus forsteri. The sequence continues at coordinate 1,418,905 of CM028138.1, read as the reverse complement.
GAATGTTTGTTAATTAATATATTGTCATTGGATTTAATGATTGAGGTGATTTATTCACCCCCCTAAAATGAAGACAATTTATTTTGAGAAATTAGCTAAGACTATAGCCCAAATCACTAAAGGAAAAAAGTTAATCATAATCAGTGATTTCAAGGCAGCATGGGGATGCAAAAGAGGTCAGAAATTGGGTGAGTCATTTCAAAGCCTAAATGTGGAGCAAATTATATCAAAACCAACTAGGAGAGGTAGGGTGGATAGTTTAGGAAACATATTAAATTTAATTTTTGTTTCCCCTGAGTTTGCAGTATTAGAAAAGAATACTAGTCCTCCCAGCCTAGGAGATCATAATGTAATATACTGCATTCTTTGCACTGAGACAAGAAGTTTAAATACTCAAAAATCAATTGTTTTGGTAAGTAGATGTTTCAAAAAATATGATAGGCAGTATTTTCAGTTTCAAATGTCAAACCAAAAATGGTATAGAATTTCCCTCATCCCAGATTTGGATATGGCTGTAGAGGAATTTACAAAGATGTTCCTAGAGGTGTGCAATTAGTGCAATCCTTTTAAAAAGAAAATGAGGAAAACAAGTTACTTGCCATGGATAAATGATAAACTAAAAAGACTTATCTACCATAACAATTATTTATGAAAGAAAGCTAACAAGAACTTAACTCAAACAATATGGGACCAGTTTAAGAAAAACTGAAACAAAGTAACCCAAGAAGTTAGGAAAGTAAAAGCATATTATTTTAAACATCAGATCAATGAAAAGACCCTACAAACTATTGGGCTTTATTGAAATCTCTTATCAATTTATCCAATCAACCAAAGGATATAAAAGTCTCGGGCAATGGAGTCATATACAGTATGACTCTGATAAAGCAGTAGACATTTTAATTAAGTATTTCATTGAGCTTCCAGACCTAAATATACATGGTATGAGAAATATAGAAGAGGAACTTTTGAATCTGAACAAGATGTTAGTTTGGAAGACCAAAACAATGTGCCAAATTTCAGATTCAAAAGAATACCTAAAATTCAGGTCATAGAAGAAGTAAGAAAACTGCAAATAAACAAGGTTAGCATTTTTGGTGACACTGATGTGCATTTAGTGAAGGATTTTATATATGAGGTTGCTCAACCTTTGATGGATCTTTTTAATAGAAGTTTAATGGACAGTTATTTTCCAAATCCATGGAAGTTAGCCAAAATTGTATCTATTCACAAAGGGGGTTCAGATGTTAGGCCTACACATTTTAGACCAATTACTCTTTTGTTTATTGTTTCTAAATTGCTAGAAAGGATTGTTCATAGCCGGTTTATAAGCTATTTGGAAAAATATAATAAATTGAATAATTTACAGTCAGGCTTTAGCAGAGGCTTTTCGACGAATGCCACACTCACGGAATTTATAGATTTACTCTCGTCTCCCTTAGGGGAGTCGAGGCCTATGGGCGTGGTGTTCATTGACCTCTCCAAAGCCTCTGACTTAGTTGATCATTCTATCATATTACATAGGTTGAAGTAAGTTGATATAGCAAATGAATCACTGAAATGGTTCCATTCTTACTTAGAAAATAGATCCCAGATGGTGGTGGTGGAGAGTAGGTATTCTACATCCCTTCCAATGTCTTGTGGTGTTCCTCAGGGATCCATTCTTGGACCCCTGTTTTTCATTATATATTTAAATGAACTTCCTAGTTTAATGAAGTCTACCTCAATTAGACTTTATACAAATGATACAGTCCTGGTTTCTGAGGGAGTAAGTGTTGGGGAGGTCGAAGCTAGGCTACAGTCAGATTTTGATATTTTGCAAAAATGGTTTTCCTTTTCAAATTTGATCATAAAGTCAAAAAAGACTCAGACAGTATTGTTTAGTTCAGCACCATCTGGGAAAATGTTTAAGGACAAGGCTTTGCAGATAACAGTATAAAGTGGTAGTAAGCTGAAACAAGTCTCAGCGTATAAATATTTGGGGGTTATTATGGAGCAAAACTTATCCTTCAAACAGCATATTAATGGATTAATTGGTAAAGTTAATTCTAGGATGGGTGCTTTAAGGAGAGTAGCAAATTATATTAGTAAAAGAGACAGACTAACCATAGTCAATCAACTGATTCTTCCGTTGATTGACTATGGATGTCATGTTTATTCTCATGCAAAGCAAAATTTATTTCATAAATTGGACATTTGCTACAATAGGTTGGCTAGATTTGTTTTACCGTGTAAATATAACACTCATCATTGTTTGATGTAGAAAGCTTTAACATGGTCATCTTTGGAATTACATACACAAGAAAGCTGGGCTAACTTTGTCTTTAAAATTTGTAAATCTACTTCTTTGACACCCTTAGCTGGAAAGTTAACTTGACCCTTGCATCAATTTAATTTAAGGAAAGCAAGGGCTAGAGAACTTGAAGTTCTGAAAATAAAAAATACATTTGGAATGATGTTATTTCAGTATAAAGCATCTATAACGTGAAATAACTTCCCGATAATAGTCAAAATTCAAAATGTGACAGTGAGAGAGTTTAAAACAGTGATAAAGCAGGAAAAAAAATTTCACTGTAATTGTAATAGATGAAACATGTCTACTCCTGGATTTTTTTATAGTGATTAACTGTATTTGTAACATTTGTTTTTAGTATTGAATTGTATTGTTTTTTTTTCTTCCTTTTTATGAAACGTTGTTGTATTATGTCATCAAACAGAAGTGCCTTCAAAAGAGGACCTCATCGGTCATAATGGCATTTTGTGAAAGTGTAAAATTCACTTATTCTAGTAGAAATAAAATCTTTTACTACTACGACTAGTACTAGACTAGGAAGTAACAAAGGGGGACAACACATTTTTTAGGTATGTAAGCAAAAAAAAAGACAACTCATGGTGGGATTCTAAGGTTAAAAAGGTGAGTGTGGCATGTGCAAAAGGATACCAGAAAAAGGTAGACACTCAGAACAAATACTTTTGCTCAGTGGTCAATGAGAAAGGAGAAGGAGACGGAGGAGAGCCACAAAAAAAGTATCAGGAACGGTGGAGTGAGGGAGGTGGACACTAGTTATTTTTTGGAGGACAGAATCCTGCAGGGACTCAAAAATCTCAAGGTGGACAAAGTGTTGGGGCCAGGCAGCGTGCATCCAAGGGTGTTGAAGGATGTCAGGGAGGTACTGGCTGCACCTCTGACAGTCCCATTTAACAGCTCACTAGAAACAGGAGTGGCTCTGGAGGAATGGAGGAGGGCAGATGTAGTCCTACTTCACAAACATGGTAGCAGGGAGGAGGCTGTACAACTATAGACCAGTCATCCTTACATCAATGGTGGGAAAGTTAATGTAATCAAAATGTCTTGAATCCAGTGTGTTACAAGACCTGAGGCAGCATGCATACATAAGGGGGGGAGGTCATGTCTAACAAATTTGATAGATTTCTTTGACTGGGTGAGTAGGAAATTAGATCAGGATGTGGTGGTTAGAGATGCAATGAAAACAAATTTTGCCATCGAAACTGCTGCAAAATCGGCAATTTCACTGGACTAAATGTTTTGCAAAATTACAGCAAAATTGTAAAACTACACCTGCAATTTTGCACATCACCACTGGCCACAAGTCTATAAATTGAACCCCTTCCCACACACACACAAGTTACCCTGCACCCCCCCATTTGTTTTATAAAAAAAAATTTCTCCCTCCACTCCCTGGTGTCTAGTGGTCTTCCCTGGCTGTCACTGGCCATAAACATAAAATAAATAAGCACCTCCCCCAAAGTTACCCTGGCTTCCGCCTCTGTTTATTTAAAAAAAAAATTCTCCCTCCTCTCCCTGGTGTCTACTGGACCCCCCACCCCACCCATCAGTGAACAGCAGCACCCATCAGCTCCCCAGTACCTCAGTCACGACTACAGCCCATCCCTCCACTCACCTCCATGGCCGGTAGCTCATCTGAGCGTCACTGAGTGTTTGAATGAATGAGAGTGTACCACGCTCATTCATTCATTCAAGCACTCAGTGGCACTCAGTCAGGCTGCCATCTGTGGAGATGACTGGAGGGCTATGCTGGTGGCCCAATCGGGGTACTGTGGGGGGAGTTAGGTAGGTGCTGCTGTCTATTGATGGGGTGGGGGGGTCCACTAGACACCAAGGAGAAGAGGGTGAATTTTTAATTTTTTTTATTAAACAAATGGAGGCAGCAGGGTAACTTAGGGGGTGCCTATTTAATGTAATTATGGCCAGTGATCAGCCAGGGGTGGGGGGACCACTAGACACCAAGGAGATGAGGGTGGATTTTTTTTTAATTAAACAAATAGAGGGGACAGAGTAACTTGAGGAGGCTTATTTTGTGCAATTTTGGCCAGTAATTGGCTGGGGGGACCACTGGACACCAGGGAGAAGTTTGGCCAGTGGCCACTAGCCACGGTGGCAAAAAGGGTTTCACAGCGGGAGGCAAAATTACTCCTGCAAGCAGGTAACTTTAGTTGAGGGTGGTGAAATTTCACCCGCAGGTGCGAAGTTTCACCTGCAAGCAAAATTTCACTGGCTTGGGGGTGAAATTTTGCACCCAACTACAGGCAAAATTTGGTGTTTCACTCAGTGGAATATTTAATAAAGTGTGCTAATTACACTAAATATTCTGCTGGGCAGAATTTTCCAATTTTGCACATCTCTAGTGGTGGTGAACATGGCCTACTGAGATTTCAGTAAGGCTTTTGACAATGTTCTGCATAGAAGACTCTAAGGAAACTGGGCAGTTTAGGGGTGGGTCCAGAGGTGGTAAGCTGGGTAGTTTAGGGGTGGGTCCAGATGTGTTAAGCTGGGCAGTTTAGGGGTGGGTCTGAGGTGGTAAGCTGGGTAAGAAACAGGTTAGGGGATAGGTGACAGAGGGTGGTAGTAAATGGATTTCACTCTGGAGAAAGGAGGGTGACCAGCGGGGTGCCTCAGGAATTTATATTGTGACTCTTATCACGTGGGAACTCGAATCAACTTGACTAAAAACAGGTTTTCTGTACAGTCTGATAGGGTGATGGCACAACGGTGGTGGCTGTAAGAGCCAGTTCTGTGCTGCCTTCCTTTAAAACTGAGAATGTGAACCATGATCAGTTGTTCAGATCAATCTCAGTTATTTCAAATTCAAATGAATGACATCAACAAGGATAATTAAACGGTAAAGCAGCAAAGTTAAAAGTCATATTAATAAATAATCAATACACAGAAAGATTTAAACCATACAATAAAATTATGCACTATCTGCATAAGTGCATTCTAAGTTACAGAGGTGCAAGACAGGATCAGTTTTCTAGAGATATTGTTCAGGGATTCCAGTGGTATAGCCATTCAGAACTCATTCATTTATTGAAGTCTTTTTAAATTATGTAGTCTAATGTCATTTGGGTAAATGTTACCATTGCAAACATTATTGCCTTTTTGGGGGGAAAACAACTAGCCAGTTTCTTCCTCTTTACACCATTGATAATAACATTGATCACCAACTGGAAGAATCCGCTATCTCCTTTCCTGCTAAAATCGTGGGCAGTCAAAATTATATGCACTATTGAGAGCTTTCTTTACACTTTCATAGCAGTACATTTTCCTGAGGGACTGTTAGATCTTGCAAATCCAAACAGTGATTTCCCCACCAAAGATACTCTAAACTGGCACAAAGTTATGTTGTGTTTATTCTGCTCACATAAAAATAAATATGTTTCTAGATTAGCCCCTGCTTTGACATTTTTTTTGAAACTTCCAACCCCTGAAGACTGGCAGTTTTAGCATAGCCTTTTCAAAGTGTATATCTGTGAGTCATTGCACTGCTTCTCTGACAAACATTACTTTATTAACAAGTGCCTTCACTATCCAAATACATAGACGCATAGACAGTGTCAGCAGATAAGGGCCTATGGTCCACCTAGTCTGCCCATTTGAGTTTGTAACTTCAGTTTATGTTTTCCTAGAACTCTGTTGCCCCTTACCCCTGACCTCCAGAATTCCTTTATGTCTATCCCATGCATTCTTAAATCCTGTGATTGTTTCAGCCCCCACCACTTCCTCAGGCAGGGTGCTCCACTTGTCCACCACCCGTTCTGTGAAGAAATTCTTCTTCACATTTCCTCTGAATCGTCCTCCCTCCAACTTCATCCCATGCCCTCTTGTCCTGGAACATCTTTTTCGCTTACCAATAGTGTATTCTTGCACCTTGTTCCTCCCTGGAAGATACTTGTATGTCTCTGTCATGTCCCCTCTCTCCCTCCTCTCCTCCAGGGAGTACATATTCAATTCCTTCAACCTGTCCTCATAGGACTTGTGATGCAATCCATGTACCATCTTTGTTGCCCTCCTCTGAACCTTCTCTACCCTATCTATGTCCTTACGTAGGTAAGGTCTCCAGAACTATACACTGTACTCCAGGTGGGGCCTCACTAGTGTCTTGTATAGTGGAATCATGACCTCCCTTTTCCTGCTGGTGATGCCCCTGCCTATGCATCCCAGCATCCTATTAGCTTTACCTGCTTCCTTGTCACACTGTTTCCCTACCTTGAGGTCATCAGAGATGATAACCCCATGATCCCTTTCCTGCTTGGTGCATGCTATATCCTCACCCCCAACTGATATATTGTGCCAGGGTTTTTGTGCCCCATATGCATTATATTGCACTTTTTTGCATTGAATTTCAACTGCCAAACCCCTGACCATTCTTTAAGTTTCTGCAGGTCCCTTCTCATTCTGTCTACACCCACCAGTGTGTCTACTCTGTTACAGAGCTTTGTGTCATCAGCAAACAGTGAAATTCTGTCTTCTAGGTCCTGTGCAATGTTACTGATGAAGATGTTGAATAGGACCGGTCCCAGCACTGATCCCTGTGGTACCCCACTGGTCACTTTTCCCTCTGTGGAGTGACAGGCATTTACCACCACCCTCTGTGTCCTGCCGCCCAGCCAGTTACCTACCCACCACACTACTATCCTGCCCACACCCATATTCCCTAGTTTGTGTAATAGTCTTCTATGTGGCACAGTGTCAAAGGCCTTGCAGAAGTCCAGATAGGCCATGTCACTGCCCTTCTCTGATCCACCTCCCTAGTTACCCAGTCGAAAAATTCAATGAGGTTGGTCTGACATGACCTCCCCCTGGTGAAACCATGCTGCCTTGTATCCTGCAGTCCATTGACAACCAGATGTTCCACCAATCTCTCCTTCAGTAGTGCTTCCATGATCTTCCCCACTACCGAGGTGAGGCTGACTGGTCTGTAGTTCCCCACTTCCTCTTTGTTCCCACTTTTGTATAAGGGGACTACATCTGCTGTCCTCCAGTCTTTGGGTACCTCCCTTGTTTCCAGTGATCAGCTAAACAGGATAGCCAGAGGTTCAGCCACCACCTCTCTGAGTTCTTTAAGGACCCTGGGGTGCACCCCATCTGGCCCCATTGCTTTATCAATTCTTATTACTTCCAGTTCCTTCAGGACCCTTTCTTGTGTAAAGGGACTTGTGTCCATTTCTGGACCATTCTCACCTCTTGTACTCCCTTCAGACCCATAACCCTCCTCTTTCTCAGTAAAGACTGAGCAGAAATACCTGTTCAGTATGTCAGCTGTACTGTTGTCATCCTCCATGCAGCCCCCATCCTCCCCCTTCAGTCTCACTATCCCTCCCTTTGCCGTTCTTTTTTCACTTATGTACCTGTAAAAGGTTTTGTCCCCTCTACACACTGATTTGCAATGTGCTCTTCTGTCTGAGCTTTGGCTTCCCTTACTGACCTCCCTGCCTCCCTTTGCTTCTCCTGGTACTTCTCCCTATCCCCTTCTGCCTGTGTCTTTTTGTATTGCCTGAATGCAATCTTTTTGGCTTTCACTTTCTTTGCTACCTCTTTGGAAAACAATAATGGCCTCCTCTTGCTTTTCCTCTTGCTAACCTGCTTAATGCATAATTCTGTTGCTCTTGTAATGCCCATTTTAAATACTGCCCACTGTTCCTCAACCCATGATTCCTGCCCCATTCCCCTTAATGCCTCTTTCAAGTATCTCCCCATTTTCCCAAAGTCTGCCCCCCATGAAATCCAGGATACATGTTTTTGTGTGGTTTGGTTCTGCTCCTTCTGTGATTTCAAACCACAATGACTGGTGGTGACTGTTCCCCAGGTGCTCCCTCACTGTTACCCCATCACACTGTCCCTGTTTGTGAGCACAAGGTCCAGTATTGCCTTCTGCCAAGTTGATTCCATGAGCAGTTGCTTGACGAAGGCACCCTGAAGGGAGTCCAGGATAAATCTGCTCCTAGTTGATGCTGCTGCTGGGATGCTGCAGTCCACGTCTGGAATACTGAAGTCTCCAACCAGTACTACCTCACCCTTGTCTGCCATCCTTTGGATAGCTAGTATCAGTTCCCTATCTGTTTCTTCCTCCTGGGCTGGTGGTCTATAGACCACACCTGTGCGGATGGCTGGCCCCATTTTCCTTTCCAGCTTAACCCACAGTATCTCACCCCCATTTTGTTCCTCCTGGATCTCTGTGGCCCTTATGTCATTTTTCACATACAGTGACACTCCTCCTCCCTTCTTTCCTGCCTGGTCTCTTCTGAATATGTTGTAGCCAGGAATGGCCATCTCCCAGTCATGGTTATCGTTACACCAGGTTTCTGTGATGGCCACAATCTCCAGGTCTGACTGCACCATGACAGCCTCCTGATCTTCCATCTTGTTGCTAAGGCTCCTGGCATTGGCACACATGGCTTTCCATGATTTGACCTCCCTAGACTGTTTAGCTGTTCTACTCCAGCCTCTTCCCTGGTTGTCCTTTATCCCTGGTTCTCCTTGCTGTCTGCCCTTTTGCTGATTTTTGCCCCTTTTCTGCCTATCCACCTCTTGGGCACTAATCTCCATCTTTTGCACACTGCTTTGTTGAGATATCCACTCCTCCAGTTCACTGGTTCTACTGCTAGCTGTGGGGGGGTGAGCAAGTAGGTACCCTCCTTGCTGGCCTGCCACCCCCCTTGGCTAGTTTAAATGCTTGTCAATGTAGCATTTAAACTTATTATTGAGTGCTTGGATTCCCCTTCAGGATGGATGCAGGCCGTCTGGCTTGAACAAACCTCCATCCCTTCAGGTGGGTCCTCAGTCACCAATGAATCCAAACTCTTCCTCACAGCACCAGTTCTTCAACCATGAGTTAAAGTTCCTGGTGCATGCACCCCTATGCTTTCCCATGCTTCTCGCAGGTAGTACTTGTGAGAAGGTGACAGAAGTAGCTACTTGCTTGAGACCCCTCCCCAATTTTCTAAACTCTTCCTGAACTTCCTTTGGCTCCCCATTTGCCAGGTCATTAGTACCTACGTGGATAATGACATCCAGCTCACTCTCCTGTCTTGCCTTCACAGTGATCCCCAGGATCTTCCTTCCATCCCTCCGTGCCGTGGCACCTGGTAGGCACCTCACCTCCCGGTCCTCCCCTTCCCCCTCCTGTGTTCCTAGCTGGATCCCTCTTATGATGGAGTCTCCCACCAGGATTCACTTCCTCCTCCTCTGGGGTCTACTGCTCTCCCCACTGAGGTCACCTCCTTGGCTAACCTCCACATCCTTTCCTTCCACTTCTCTGGGTGCCTCTATTTGGTTGCCCCCATTTGCCAGTGTGGCATATGAGTTCTTGAGTGGAATAGGATCTGGGATGTGCCTCTGCCTGACTGACTTAACCCACCCTGAGCCCACTGTCATCCAAGTGCTCCTCGTTCTTGGCATCCTTAGAGGCAGCGGCATTGGACTGGGTGGTCTCTGGATAGGGGTGATGGTACTCCTGACCCAGTTTACTTCCGTTCTTAGTCTGGCTACCTCATCCAGCAGTCTATAGAGATGCATGCAGATAGGGCAGCACCTCAGTGTCCAGAAGGTCTGCATGAATATGGCTGCCCTGCTGCTACTGCATTGCACCACTCCCCACATTATACTGCAATTATACTGCTATTCCACTACTTGTCTGTTACTGAAGCTCTCCAAGTTCCCTTTTTATTAATTTACTGTCCTAAAAATCCTGCCACTGATCCTCAGATACTTTTCTTTAAAAAATAATAAAATAAATAAATAAATGAGTCAAAACACTTGTTGTGCTGAGGGTGGGCTTCTTCCCCTTATGCCCCTCCTACTCCACACCCCCTACTATCCCCTGTGTTTAGCTCCTGTCAATCAGATTTAACAGGGCATATAATTAACAGTTGGGGAAAGGGGAGGCAGGCAGAAATTTGCAGCAATTAAAGACAGCAAAGAAATAGCCCACCACTATGTTTTAAATTTTCAACAGCCCAAAAACAATTCTAAGTAAAGACAGCAAAGAAATTACAGTGTCACTAAAAGCTCACAATCTAAGTTTAATAACAAAAATAGCAATTACCAGTTACTGTAAAGCACTGATATGAATATGTTTCCTTCCCCTTCGGGCTTCTTCTGTCAGGTAACCACTTTTCCTCAGTATGGAATTTAAATTCTGGAACCACAACATAAGATCAGACCGCTTAGAGGCCCCTAGCCAGCACCTTTCAGGAATTCTCCTATCCTCCAAGTTTTCGATTCCCCAGTAGTTTAATGCTCTTAGACTTGCTCCAGTTTCTATCGTTTTTTGACTTATTCATTTATGTTAATAATATCTGAAAAAAAACATTCTCTTCTAATTCTCACCTTAGCCTTCCTCTGTGAATGTAACATTTGCATGATCTGAATGAGTTTAGGTTCAATTAATGCTAATTTAGTACAGTATCTCCCATAATTTTTCTCTAATTGAATTATTGAAGGCTGGCTTGATATCAAGGAAGGCAAGAAAGATCTTAACTTTTTCATTTGGCTCATCATTTTCAATAAAGTAATTTAGTGTGAAGACTTGGTTAGTAATACCATGCCCTGATCTAAAACCTGCTTGCAAAATATTTGTGACCCAGTACTCCAATCCATTCAGAATTATTCCTGAGAAAAATTTTAGAGCTATGAAGTAAAATGTTATTATAGGGCTGGCAGTATAGCCTAGAGGTTAGAATAATGAGCTGTGAATGAGCTTGGTACATCCAAAAGACAAGACCTGGGTTTGATTCTCACAACCTCCACTTGCATACTATGTGACTCTGAGTAACTCACTTAACTGCCCAGTGCTCCCAGGCTGCCCCAAAAACAGGCACGTGTACCTAGTGGGCCTTACCTGGTTACCAAAGACTAAAATAAATAAACTGGTGATAGACTGCTGTTTTTGTTAAATCTCCCTTTTGGAGACTGGTATGAGAACGCCTATCTTCCAGTTTTCCAGAATTTATTTTTTTCTACTTATCAGTATGAATCAGCTGATAAATACTTCTTCCCACCAATCAGAGTGGGCCAGGAAGACCATGGCTGGTATGTCATCCTAATCAGGTGCTTTGTTTCTTTTTTGGGTCAATGCTTGTTTAACTTCCTAGGACTGATTGGTAGCCATTCAGAGTCCCTATCACTCCTTAAAGGGAAACATGTGTCACTAAGCACCCCATGCCAAAGTGTGGGGCTGCTCTCATTGACTTTTTGTGCAAAACCTTTTTTTTTTACTTATTGTTTACAGTGGTATACTAGATTGTATCAGACTGTTTCTGTTGACTTGTAAGCAGACATTGTTTTAACTATAAATCCAAGAATCCCTGTAACTGACATCAGTGGAAAGCTGCTGCAATAGGAGATTCAATAGTCTGCAGTGCAAATTAAAATTTTGTTAAGCTCTGGTCTTTTGTTTTCTGGTCCCACTGTCCTCCCTCACCTAAGTACAGTCCCAAAGGGTGGTACAAAGACCCAGAAGAACAGCAGTACTGGTAACATAGAAACATATAATTTGCCAGCAGATAAGGACTGCTTGGCACACCTAGTCTGCCAATTTTTCCCTACTTACAGTATCACAGTAAATATCTGATCAGATCTTATAAATGTTAAATGTATATTTTTCACCTACTGCTTGTAACTAATTTTGCGTCATCCCTGACAAAAGAAATGTCTTGTCTCAGTGGGCCTACCTGGTCATCAAAATTCAAATAAATAAAAGATCTAACATGCACTGTAGCAATTGAATCTCCAATTGCTGCAGACCTCCTCTGATGTCAGCTGCAAGGTACTATGAGATTTGTCATTACAGAAAATACAGCTTTCAGGTCAAGAGAATCAATCAGGCAAAATCTAGTATACTGCAGTAATCAGGAATTAAAAAAAAGCTTTTTTTTCCAAAAGTGCAAATTGTGACCAGCCACACAAGTGGGTGTGGGACTCTTAGTAATGACTGTTCCCCTTTAAATTGTGATCTGCCTGACTGGTAGTAGCTTCAAAAGGGATATACACCAAATTGCACTGACATAAGATGCTCAAATGTGCAACCCATTGACTTGCTGTTATTGAAAAAAGGGTATTTTAATCTTATTTTGTGTGCCAGCTACCATGAAGTTATCAAAAATATTGGCATATTTATCAAGGATAACATTCTGTAATTTAGGCCAAAGTGCATCATTATACTGTTCTTTCTCACTTTAATCAAGGCCCTATCATTCTTTTATGCCTTCCCCCCTCGTAAGCCTTCCGTGGGCTTACGAGTAGTAAGCTGGGTGCCATAGGACATCCTTGTGTAATGCCTCTGCAGGCTTCCGTGGCTGGTGTGAGCCAAGGTACCAGTGATGTAATGATCAGAACTTTCTTTAGCAGCATACATCAGCTTGGAATGTTGCAGTTAGAGCATTCTAAGAAGTTGTCTCAGTAAATAGTAGTTCAGTCAGAGATTCATGAGAATCCCAGTCAGAGTGCTGAAGGATCCTAGAGTCTCCTAACAGGAAACTCACTCAGCATCTCCAGTATAGTGTCAAAGGCTGTCCTATACAGAGCCCCTTCTGAAGGAGTACAGAAAAGAACAACATCTGGCATGTGGTCTGTGAGTAAATGGGACATTTGGAACTGTATGAGTTTTTCAGAGCCACTGTTTTATTGTTCTAAATGTAACCCCCCTATAAGTGGGGGTTACCAAAAGCCTTCCTTGGGTGTGTATAAATGCCCACTGCCAGTCTGGTGTTTTGTGTCCTTACAGATTTAAAGGTGTCAGCATGTGAGTGCACTGTTAGCTCCCATGCTTGTTTCTTTAAGAGACATCATTTTCATAGTTTATAATTAATCTGGGTGAGGGCCAAGTGTTCCTAGGCTTGTGTCCCACCTGGGCTGCAGCATATTTGCTTCATTCTGCCATCGCTAATTGCACAGAGGGAGTTCTATTATGAACTGTGATTGTTTGTCAATTATCTGTTTTAATAATAATGATAATATAGTTTGTCTAACCTGCCTCCCTTTGCAGCATGGACATTTCTGTTTGCACCACTATCTTGGTTCTGGACTGCCAGTTTGGTCCCTTCAGTACCTTTGGGGGCTCTAACATGGAGACTGTCCCCAGAGATCTTGCGGGAGTGAATTTCTGTAGGAATTGTAGTTTTTCCTCCTTTGGCACCTAAGTGGACCTAGAGGGGGAGCCCTTGCTGTGACAGACAGATGAATCAATTAATTGAACCTTTTGGATCACTAGGAAGTCCCAGTGCTGCCTGCAGCAGAGACTGTGTGTAGTTAGAGTTGGGGAGTGAACAGCTGGAGTAATTAAAGCAGCTGCTCCTGCGTGGTAGCGTGGAAGAAACGGTGGGAAGGCTGTATCTGGCCTGCCTGCTATCATCTTCCTAAAGTGAGGTGACTTAATCCGAACATCAGACTTTATCTGAACTTGCGACCTTCTTCCTAAATTTGGCTAATTTAGTCTAAAAGGACCAAAGACTTGCTTTTGTGCGATCAGCCTGTCAGGACTTTCAAAATGAATGCAGAACATATGGTTTGTACAGCGACACTGTGAACTGCAACCAGACTGTCATCTGAACTGTGGCATTTATCTGCCTTTACTATAAGTTTGCTGAATGTGGACAGTGGGTCACAATTTGGTTCCCAACTTTGCTGAATGTGTCACATTTGCTGAACGCTGCATCCAGCAACATTACCGGACTATCTCTGAATTTTCCACCTGGTCTGGGCCACAACACCTCAGCCCTGACTGCCACTCACACTGCAGAGTTTCGATCGACAAAAGATCTGCCTGGGAATTTGGCTCCCTGCTCAACATGAATGAACAGGAACAACACCATAGTGAATCATGTGGGCCCGGCTTCTCCTGGCAAACCAGCACTTCATTCTGACATCTCCATTTCATCCATTCTGCAACCTGGTCTGGGTATCATGAGTAACCATCATGGTAGCTCCCTGCAACATAGCTCAAAATCACAGTGTGTCATCTGATTTAATTGTTTCGATTGATTTTCATGAACTGAGCCCTCCAGCTCCAAAATAGAAATATTGGGTTAACGTGCATGTTGTGTTTCTTTTCCCTAAGGGTCCCAAAAACAGCTGCAATGCAGGTCTACCCTGGGCAATGCTTCAGGCTAACCTGTAACTTCAACTGGGTACCCAGAGTGTGTGTGACTGTGCTAGAGGGACTCTTAGAGGCATGCATACCTAATCTGATTTAATCTGTAATAGAATCAAGCACCAGATTATGCCCCCTTCCTTGTTCGTGCCCCCAAATAAATCAGATCTGAATCTTTTTGCACTTAAACTGGTTGTGGTGTACCTCTGTATAGACATCATTGCAATATTGTCTTTTGTTGTGCCAAACCTTATTTTACAGGGGGTCTCCAGGGCCGAGCCAGCTGAGCCAGCCCTCGTGGTAAATGCAACAAGTGTGGGGTTGAAGCTGTATTCAGGCATTAATTATAGTTGTGTATTCAGTGAACAGTCTGTGCCACTAGAGGGAGAAGAGGGAGTAACAGTGTCCTGGAGGGCTGTATCCAGGGCAGCTACACTACCACTAACCCTGTCCTCTGTGTGGGGCACCATTCACAAAATGCAGGCCCCTGAACCTGCACTTGGTCCCACAGGCAGGGGTAGGATCCCTTGGGTTAGTGCCACCTAAGGGTTACATAAAGCAGTATCTACAAAGAGACAGAAGAGTGTCTGAACAATATAGGAAGTAATTTAAACAAATTCAAGACCACATTAATTGTGAGGACCATGTCAGAAGGATTCTCAGCATCCTTTTCTAGGGACAAGCATGAAGAAATTTTCCCTGTAGGTTCATAGGTGCTGGAGCTAGTTCCCTGTGAGGTAACTGACAAGTTAAGAGGGAATCAAGGATAAATCCTCTGTGCCATTGCATTCCTTCAGCCAGAGCTCATACAAGGATGCTGAGCTTCACTGAGAGTGCTATTTCTGTTGTCCAGGGAGGGCCAAGAACCTTTTGTTGAACTGGGAATGACGGTAGGGCACAAGGGACCCTGCATGGAGCATAAACTTTGTGTTTGCCCTGGTAAATCCTTAAGGGATGCTGTATGGGTGAAGCCACTGAACTGCCAGTCACCAAACTGGGTAAAGTAAACAGAAATGTATTTCTGTACATTCTGCCAGTGAAAGCGGTCTTTCCCTTGAGAAATGCTGCAGTCAGTAAACTGTGACACAGAAATTGAGTGCCGAAGACTCCATGGGGTTTTGTGTCCACAAGATTTTCCTACAAATGGGTCTCAGTCCAGTACAGAACCATTAAATAAGTAGAGGAGGAGTTGTAAATATGTAAATCTGGGGTTAGGATTAAAGATAAGGACCTGAAGATGTTTATGATGTAAATTGGATCTGATGCTGTGAGGAAATAAAGATGTTAAAATTGATTTGTTAAGAAATAAATGTGACTACTAGTTGATGCTATATTTAGAATATACAATCCAGTTATTTACTAGTCATTCTGGCAAAAAGCTGCCCCCACTGTTGTCCCAGTTGTGGTCCCACACCACAAGGTGTATCTTTTATAGGCACCCATCCCATGGTAGATAGCTCCTAAACACCTTGCACTGGGTGTTAGATCAATGCCCAGCACTTTCTTAGGTTCACTAAGGTTAGCCTATCAGAGGGCTGAAGTGACTTTTTTGTTAAGTTGTACCTTTTATGGGATTCTGGTGACACATTTGATGAGAGTGTTCATACAACAAGTTTTGGACATTGGATCCTCTCCCTCCTTACAGTAACTGTTCATTTATCATCCTGGGCACTGGTGGATCAAAGCTGGTCATTATGTCTTACTAACAGCCAGAGCCCCGACTTGAATCCTCTCAGTTGCCACTGAGTCTGGATCACTCCCATGGCCCAAAGCACCTCAATCCTGGGTTACTTCTGCTCTTCCCCATACTTCAAGCAGAAGAAGACTCACTTTTGGAGCAGTTCCTGGCACAGCTCGCTGCAGTAAAACTAATTGTGTCTGCTGTGCTGAGGACCTCAAAACAGCGAAGGCTTCCCTCGACACATTGGTTAAGTGAGTAGAGGACATTGAAGCCCTAGTAAGCATCCTGGAAGATGGAGCAGATCTGGAAGAGAGGGAGGAGGTGGTGGTGCTCTACAAGAAAGTTCCTCATTTGGAGGAAAATATTGATGACTAAGAAAACAACAATCTGCTCCTGGTGGGCATCCCAGAGCTAGAGGAGGGCAGGGACCCAATACAATTTGTAAATTGACTCTTTGTACAACTGGCAGGACCCCAAGAACATAGCACCTCATATGCAATCAATCAGATGCATAGAGCCTTAAAGGACAACTAAACAGGCTAATTAAATGAAGCGAAGGCAGCAACATCCAAAAACATAGGGCTGTAGATTAAGACTTACCTGTGATATATTGTGCTTCATTTTCTCCATAATCTCATTTTAGCAGCATTTCATCAAATTTGAAAAATGTAATAGCGCTGACTTTTTCAAAATGCCCACTCCCAGTAAGATGGCCATGACATGCTTATGTGATGATGTCATCAGAGCCACAGTACTCCAGAGTAACCATAATATTTCAATAGGGGCCTATTAAATATATTACTTTTAATTCCATCAGTCTGCATATATGGTTAAAGTCCTTTGGTAACCAGTGACAATAGTGACTATAAATGAGTGACTGTCAAAAGAGCGACTCATTTACAGCACTACCCTGTTGAGCTACCCTACAAGGGTAGTGATGGCATAGGGATGAGTGAGGGAGGGTTACGAGGGTGATCGGAAGGGCAGGTATAGAGAGGAGGGTTTGTGTGGGGTAATGTGGCCTACTGCCACTGGGCTAGCCATGTGGTGTGGTGGTGAGAGTGGCTAGTTTCAGTGCAGCAGGTACTGGGTTTGGCACTGGGGACCAGGAAACATTTTGTTGCTTGTGCTGTGATTTTATTTTTCTTGGACTGTCTCCCCCTCCTTGACATGCACCCCTCTGGAGTTGGTTATATTAAATCAGGGGAGTGTGGGGGGTATAAATCCTATTTTTAAAGTTGCCGGATGTGGTGTTCCCCACAAGTGTGCATTGCCATTGTGCTTTTTGATGATTTACACTCACTCTAATGGTGATCGCTGTTTTTCAGTCACCATTATGACATGGAACCAAGTCCTTTATCATGCGTGATACCGTCTCCACACATTCACAGTAAAGAAGTTTATCCATATATGCAGTCTGAGGGAGTTAAAAGTAATATATTTAATAGGTCCCTATAGAGATCCTGTGATCACTCCAGAGTGCTGTGGCTCCAATTACATCATCACTTAAGCACGTTGCAGCCATCTTAGGCTGTTACTGAGAGTGGGCACATTGAAAAAGTCAGTGCTATTACATTTTTCAAACTTGATGAAATGCTGCTAAAATTAGTTTATGGAGAAAACAAAGTACAGTCTATCACAGGTAAGGGCTTAGTCTACAGCCCTACGTTTTTGGATTTTCCTGTCTTCATTTCATTTAATCTGCCTGTTTAGTTTAGACCAATGCCACAGAAGGGAGAAAGGCCGAGGGCATTGATTATAAAATTGCTCAACTTTCAGGATAGGTTGTGGATACAATAGACAGCAAGAAATTGCCCAGCCCTTCACTGGAAGAGTTCTAGATATTATATATTCAGTGACTGCAGGCAGGCAGTAAGGGATGAGCAGAAAGTGTACAAAGCCAATACTGCTAAATTGCATGCTGGTGATGTTCTTTGCTGTCTTCCCTGCATGTTTCATTATTCAGCTACCCACAGGCAGCCATCTGTTTGAATCAGCAACAGTGGTGGCTCAGCAATCACCCACTGTGCTTCTTAACTTATTCCCTGTCAAACGACCACAAAGGTCGGCTACAGCAATGGAACAGTAGCTTGTACTAATTCAGAATGTCCTTTGATCTTACAAGTTGATCTCTCCAACAGACATACGCCAGTGAAAATTAGTCTTCCTGTTTGTAAGAGGTGCAAATTGACTGCAATGCTTTGATCTGTAAACTGCTAGTCTAGGTTCTGAATGCACAACCAACCTTTATATCTTTCATACTGCTCAGCTTTTTTCACTTTGACCTGAGGAAGAGAGTTTTATCTCTCATAAGCTAGTCTTAAAAATAATTTTGTTAGTCCAATAAAAGGTATCACCTGCAACAGATTTGTTGTATTTTTTCTCTATATTGTCCTAAGCAATCTTAGTTTTTGCATTTTCCCTGTTGGAAACTGCTTCAGAGTTTTTGCAGTTGTTGAGTACCTTACTGTGTTAAGAAGGGGGGTAAAACCTTTTATAGGTACATTAGGGAGTGAAGAAAGATGAAGGAAGGGATAGTGAGGCTTACTAAAGGGAAGGGAGGGTGGGCAGAGGATGACAGTGGAAAAGCAGGGATACTGAATGAATACTTCTGCTCAGTATTCACAAAAGAAGAGGAGGGGGAGGTACCTAAATCAAACAATAGAAGCAAGTTGGATAGGGAGGTCAATACCAGTCCATTCACAGAAGAAAGGGTCCTGAAAGAACTCTTAAAACTGAAGGTGAACAAAGCAATGAGACCTGACGGGATTCACTCAAGAATTCTAAAGAACTAGGGGTGGAATTAGTGACACCACTGACTACCCTTTTTAACAAATCATGGGAGGATGGTGTAGTACCAGAGGACTGGAGGAGGGCAGACGTGATTCCCCTTCACAAAAGTGGGAGCAAGACAGAGGCAGGAAACTACAGACCTGTTAGTTTTACCTCAGTGGAAGGAAAAATGATGGAATCACTTCTAAAGGGAAGAATTGCTGAGTTCCTAGAGGCCAGTGGGGCACAGGACACAAGGCAGCATGGATTTACAGCAGGAAGGTCATGTCAGATGAATCTAATAGATTTCTTTGACTGGGTGACCAATGTAGTAGACCAGGGAGGGGCAGTGGACATGGTCTACCTAAACTTTGGCAAGGCATTTGACAGAGTCCCGCATAAAAGATTAATATACAAGTTAGCCAGCCTTGGAGTGGGTCCCAAGGTGGTAGCCTGGGTTAAAAATTGGCTGCACAACAGGATACAGAGGGAATAGTAAACAGAGTTTACTCTGAAGAAAGGGGGGGTTACTAGTGGGGTACCCCAGGGTTCAGTACTGGGACTGGTCCTCTTTAATGTCTTTTTAAGTGACATTGCAGAGGGACTGGAATGAAAAGTATGTCTCTTTGTAGATGACACAAAGATCTGCAACAGGGTTGATCCAGAAGGCGGGGTGGAGAGGATGCAAAGGGACTTGGCAAGGTTGGAGGAATGGTCAAATGTATGGCAGCTTAGCTTCAATGCAAAGAAGTGCAAAGTAATGCACCTGGGAAACAAAAATCCAGAGGAAGAGTACACAATGGGGGGTGAGATAATAACAACAACAGAAATGGAAAGGGACCTGGGGGTAGTCATATCAGATGACCTTAAGGTGGGCAAGCAATGTCAGAAGGCAGTAAGGAGGGCTGGTGGGATGCTGAGATGCATAGGGAGAGGCATCACTAGTAGAAAACAAGAAGTTGTTACCCCTCTGTACAGACAGTTGGTGAGACCCCATCTGGAGTTCTGCATCCAGTTCTGGAGACCCTATATCTGCATGGACATAGACAGGATGGAGGCTGTCCAGAGGAGGGTAACTAAAATGGTGCAGAGTCTGCACCAGAAGACATACGAAGAGAGATTAAAGAAGCTTAATATGTATACACTCGAGGAGGGAGGGACATGATAGAAACTTTCAAGTACATCAAGGGAATCAACAGAGTCCAAGAAGGAAGCATCTTTCAGAAAAAGAGATGTGCAAGAACAAGGGGGCACAATTTGAAGATAGAGGGGGGACTGCTCAAAGGTAATGTGAGGAAGTATTTTTTCATGGAGAGGGTTGTAGATACATGGAACAGCCTTTCTGATGAGGTAGTGGACTCAAAAACTGTGGGGGAATTCAAGAATGCATGGGACAGACATAATTGAATTCTAGTGGGGGGTAGGAGGAAGTAGGCTGTTGGTTAACTAGGATCTGCAGCCTATGCATTAGGTAGGGAAATGGGCAGACTAGGTGGGACAAGCGGTCCTTATCTGCCATCAAATTCTAGGTTTCTATGTTTCTATGTGTACTTGGGAGGTTGTTTGATAGTCTACTGAACTGATCTGGGCTACCTACCTCTGAAAGGACTTCTTAGTAACCTCTGAAGGGACTGTTTGGGCTGTTTCTGGCTTCATGAGGTGAGTGATCAGAGTAGGGATGCTATGCATTCTGAACTTTTCCTGCCTTACTACCTCTGCCACCTACTTGTCACATTTATGTCATCATCCCAGCTAGTGTGACATAAAAGAACCCACCAGCTTAAACAATTGGACAGCCCAGTCTCAGCTGCTGTGCTACTACCAACTGATTACCACTTGTACACGGAAGTGAGTGGAAGCTTAAGGCTCCCATTGCAGGCAGATCTCTGTCTCCATGACTAGAGAGCAAGGCCACACTCCAAGGCTAGCCTTTACTCATGAGATGGGTGCTACCACCATGGCTCCCCCATCCCCCATGTGGGGGGGCTGTGTGCCCCATAACCCCCATCTCTAGATAACCAACTCCAAGTCGAAGTTGGTTAGGGGGGCACAACATCAGGAATTGCCACATCGGCAGACCGCGGACCACCACAGTGACCAATCTTGACCTGGCGAGATTTGTCACTGTGGTGGTGTTTGACTTGGAATTGTCACTGTTGTGTGGTGATAACTGATCAACTACACTCTAATAGCTGGATTTCAAGCATGGCACTCCTCAAGCGGTACTCAGTGGGGCCATTCACATATCTTATTTTGTTAAGCCCCATGGAACTGGACTTGGCAGTATAAAGCACTGTTCCACAGCTGGGCTTGCTTCGCTTGTTCTGGAACTTTGTCTAACCAACAGTCTGCAGTTCTACCACAGACTCTCTGCAGTCCTCAGAATGGCAGTTCCTTAGTCTGCCATCAGATTTTCCTTTCCTTTTTTTTTTTTGTCATTTCTTCAGCCAAGACACCATATATTAACTATTAACATTTATTTCTGGACTGACAGTTTGGTACTTATCTAGTTTTATGTTATTTTTTTTGTAGTTTGTTGCCTGTTCTGGGGGGGAGTCACTTACATGCAACATGTGTGAGCATTGCAAGCCCTGGCCTTGGATAGGCACTGTGATCAGAGGATCTACCCCAGATTGGGATTATTTTGGGTTAGTAGGTGACATAGTTGCTCTCATTTCCACCTAGACAATGTCAAGTCACAGGAGAGATGCAATGGGTTCCCCCAAGGGGACCCCAGTCTAGGCCTTTACTATTCTGGCCAAAAGCAATAGTTGGGATACTCTACACATTAATGTGTGTGGAGGAAGGATATCTGGGACTACGTGTGTGTCTGTTGCTTATGTCAGGGTGGAGTGAGGGAGTTCTTTTTTGTTCAATCAATCAATCGATCACTCAATCAATCAGATTTTATTTATAAACTGCTTTTCAAAAGCCAAAGTGCAATAAAGAATCCTTTAAATATTTACAAGTTAGTAAGGCCCTATCCAAGTTTCATAAGCTCTCTCCATTAATAGACATAGGGGAAAAGGGTCCCGTTGCGCTCCTCCAGGTTGCTTCTCAGCCGCACAAAGTCTCAAATCTATACAAAGCTTTGCAAGGTTGGGATAATAGATCACTCTCGGGTGTTTGCTTCTATTGGGTAAGGGAACTAGGTCTCCCTGAGGATGTTAATGTGTGGGAAAAACTTTGGATTTCTTTATATAAGCTTGTCAAGCAGGACAGACTCAGATTAGTACATTACAATATCATGCATAATTTGTACTTGACACCATCCAAGCTGTGTAGATTTGGACTGTCGCAAGTACCAATGTGTAATAGATGCAAGATGGATGTGGGGTCCCTTTATCATATACTATGGTTGTGTCCACACATTAAAGTATTTTGGTAGGCTATCAACAACTCTCTGGACCCTATCCTAGGTTTGAGGGAGCTGTTTACTCCGGAAGTGTGCCTAGTAAATTCTTTCCCAGTAGGGTACCCCAGATAGTAGGAAAGCACATATGGCTTTGGTAGCAGCAACTGCCAAACTAACTATAGTGAGACATTGGATGGATGAGAAAGCACCCCTAGTAGTGGAATGGTACAGAGAGTGTGTTTTGGCTTTGCAGTTAGAGAGGCATATAGCACTTATGCGAAGCAGAAATAAACTTTACCTCATTGGGGAAGTTTAGAGCCATCATGGTGATATAGAATCACAATGTAAGTAGGATTGCAGTATTTAACTATAGTTACAATGTTGATAATAAAGCGCAGTCTGCGATGTGGGTGGGGGAAGGGGGTGGGTTTCCTTTTCTCTTTTTTCTTCCTTTTTCTTACTTTTATGTTTTCTTTTCTTTGATGTAAAAGATGCACCTAATATTCTCAAGTGTATATGTTTGCTTGATATTGATATTGTATATTGGTGCTGAAATCAATAAAGAGTCTAAATAAAAAAAAAAAAAAGCCAAAGTGCATATACGGTATATATCCAAACATTCAATCAAAAGGAAATGTCGACTAAAAAGGCAGCAGTAATAAAACTAGACATTGTCCCCAAAAGCCAGGTCAAATAAATAGGTTTTTATTGAGGAATTAAAAATCTGAGTGGATAGGCACTCTCTAATCCGATGAGGTAGAGAGTTCCACAGGGTGGGGGCTACAAAAGAAAAAGCCCTAGCACCTGATGTCTGAAGACAGACCCCAGGAACCTCTAGCAATCCCACACTGGTGGAGTGGAGTGGGTAGAGGGGGCAGTAGGGCCGAAGGAGGTCTTGCAAGTAACCCTGTCTCTGTCCATGTAGGGTTCTATAGGTCAGCAACGCGACCTTGAAAGAGATCCTCCATCACACTGGCAGCCAGTGCAGTTCATACAGCACAGGAGTGACATGGTGTTCTGCAACTCCAGCTGCAGGCAATGGAGATCCACCCCCGGTAGCCCTAGATACAGAGCGTTGCAGTAATCAAGACGAGAGGACACAAAGGCTTGAACCAATGTAGGAAGGTCCTCAGGTGGAACAAGGTGCTTTATCTGGGTGATGTTCCTCAGATGGTAAAATTAGGACTTGACAACTGCCGATACTTGTGCTTTTAGTGTCAGTTCTTTATCAAGCACAATGCCCAGGTTCCATACCTGTTCAGAAGGTCTCAACTGGTTGCCCCCAAGCACAAGGCCAGAGGGCTGCCTAGAAGTCAACTTCTCTACCCGCTGACCTGGGTCCACCACCAACACCTCATTCTTATCTGGATTCAGTCTTAACCAGTTAGCACTCATCCAGTCCTGAATCTGAGTGAGGCAGTTATTAAAGACCAGGATCGCACTGTTCTGTTTGGGTACAAAGGACATGTAGAGCTGAGTATCATCTGCATAGCAGTGAAAACTGAGTCTATACTGCCTTATAATGTCTCCTAATGGCAACATGTACACCATGAACAACATGGGGGACAGCACGGAACCCTGCAGCACCCCACAAGGCAGGACAAAGGTGGCCAAGAAAAAAAAAATGACACCACCCTCTTGGTCTTGCCTGTAAGGAAAGAATAGAACCACCTGAGGACTGTCCCTGACAGGCCACAGAGTATCCGCAGGTGTTCCAGCAACACCCCATGTTCCATGGTGTCAAATGCCACAGAGAGATTAAGGAGGACCAAGATCGAATGGCTCCTCCTATCCCTCGCTATCAGGAGATCATTTATTACTAGAACCAATGACATCTCGGTACTATGCCTCTTCCTGAAACTGGACAGGAGAGGATCATAGACTTCATGGGTGGTAAGAAAGTTCTCGAGCTGCAACATGACTACCTTCACAATAACCTTGCCCAAAAAGGACAGTCTGGATCACAGGAAGATTTCTTTAAAAGAAGTGTCACCATGTCCTCCTTCAGGTGGTCCAGAAACACCCCTTGCTTCAGTGAGCACCAGACTATCTCAGCAAGGATCAGTCCAATGACATCCATACACCACACCAGGAGGTGAGTTGGACCAGGATCCAAACTACAGTAAGCCAGTCACAAATCCCAAACAGTCTTCACAATAACCACGATCACTGGCTGGTCAAAATCTGTCCAGACAGACCGGGTGCCTGCGTCCTCACATCAACCGCCGCTATACTCATTTAAGCAACTCAAACAGATCTCCGACCTGATGGAGGACACCTTATCTGATAAAATTGAGCAAACTCATCACACTTAGATTGTGAAGAGGCTCTCTGGCCCTGAAGGCAGGCTGGATTGCACAGCCTGTCCATAGTCCGAAAGAGCTGAGCCGGTTGATTCCTTGCTGCAGCAATCTTCCTGGACAGGAACTCTGGCTTCTTACAGGAGATTTCTGATTGATAGTCCGAATAATGGGCTATCAACCTAAGTCTATCCTACTCCAGGCCAGATTTCATAGAAACATAGAAACATAGAAGTTGATAGCAGATAAGAACCATAAGGCCCATCCAGTCTGCCCATTTCTTTTTCTGCCTTATGAATGTGCCATTGGTCTTTGCTCTGTCAATGGCCTGTCTATTCAAACTCAGCTGTATTGCTCCCTTATGCCTATCCCATCCCTGTTTGAAGCCCTGCACTATATTCATATCCACCACTTCCTGAGGTAGGCTGTTCCATGCATCCACTACCCATTCTGTGAAAAAGAACTTCCTCACATTACCCCTTAATCGGCCTCCCTCTAATCTCATGCTGTGTCCTCTTGTCCTGCTGTTTTTCCTATATTGAAGCATGTTAGACTCTTTCATCTTATTAATGCTCTTATGGTGTTTGAATGTTTCAATCATATCACCTCTCTCCCTCCTTTGATCTAAGGTATACATATTGAGCTCCATTAATCTGTCCTCATATGTTTTCTGATGCAGTCCCTGCACCATTTTGATTGCCCTTCTCTAGACTGCATCAATTTGGTTAATGTTCTTGTGAAGGTGTGGCCTCCAGTACTGCATGCAGTATTCCAGATGGGGCCTGACCAGTGTCTTGTAAAGAGGGATTATTACCTTCCTCTTCTAACTTGTGATACCCCTACTAATATACCCCAATATCCCCCTAGCCTTACTTACTGCTTTAGTGGTCTGCTTGGATGATTTCAGGTCATCGGTGATGATGATGCCCAAGTCTCTTTCTTCCCTTTTGACTGTCAGCAACTCCCCTCGCAGCCTATAGGTGGCTTCAGGGTTTCTCTTCCCCATGTACATGATCTTGCACTTCTTTGCATTAAACCCCATTTGCCACTCTTTCAACCATTTTGCTAGTTTACCCAGATCTCTTCTCATTCTACCCACCCCTTCTGGAATATCTACTCTGTTGCAGATCTTGGTATCATCTGCAAACAGACAAACCTTACCTTCCAGTCCATCTGCAATGTCACTGATGAAGATATTGAAGAAGATTGACCCCAGGACTGATAGCTCAGGCACTCCACTTGTGACTCTCTGTTTTCAGCCCACCAACCAGTTTGCCACCCAGTTGACCAACTTCTGACCCACCCCAAGCCTACCCAGCTTATAAATCAATCTTCTAAGTGGAACAGTATAGAAAGTTTTGCTGAAGTCAAGGTAGGTGACATCAACTGCTCCCCCTTGATCCACCACTCTGGTTACCCAGTCAAAGAAATCTATGAGATTAGTTTGACAGAACCTTCCTTTTGTAAACCCTTGCTGTCTTGGATCCTGTGCTCCTATGGATTCCAGGTGTTGCACTATCCTTTCCTTAAGGAGTACCTCCATAATCTTCCCAGTACTGAGGTAAGACTGACTGGCATGTAGTTATCTGCCTCCTCCTTGCTACCACTCTTGCGGAGTGGGATCACATGAGCCCTTCTCCAGTCTTCTGGGACCTCTCCTGTGCTCAGAGACTCACTAAACATTTCTGATAATGACTCTGCTAGTTCCACCCTTAGCTCCTTTAGTACCCTGGGATGTATGCCATCAGGTCTCATTGCCTTGTCCACCCTGAGCTTATCGAGCTCTTGTAGGACCCTTTCTTTTGTGAAGGAACTAGTACACACCTCCTTCCCCCCTGTGTCCATTGTGCTGATCTGTGGTCCCTGTCCTACCTTCTCTTCAGTAAATACTGAGCAGAAGTATCTATTTAGGATAGATACTATTACATGGTCCTCCTCATCACATGCCCCTTATCCCCTTTTGATCTTAGCAATACCCCCTCTGGACTTTCTTCTTTCACTAATGTAGCTATAGAAAGTCTTGTCACCTTCTTTTACTGTTTGTGCTAGTGTTTCCTTGGTGTGGGCCTTTACCTGCCTTACTGCCTTCCCTGCTTCCTTTAGGGAAGTTTGGTATGCCTCCCTATCTTCATCCTGCTGCATTTCCTTGTATTTCCTGAAGGCCAGCCTTTTGGCTCTGACCTTTTCTACTACTGTTTTTGAGAACCAAAGTGGTATCCTTCTTCTTTTGAACTTCCTTTTCTCTCTAACACAATGAGATGTTGCCTCAAGTATTTCCACCAACAATGTTCCAACCTTTGCCCAACTCTCCTCAGCTCCCTCAAAGTCCCATCCAACCAAGGGGACCAAGGGAGGAGAGGAAGAGGGTGAATTCGGACAGGAGCTACAGAATCCAGGGCCCCCAGCACCACACTATTATAGTGCAGCACTAGGTCTCCCAGATCCAAGTATTCTGATGGCTTACTCGATGGGTCCAGCACCACTGAGGTCATGCCATGAATGACCCTGACACATGGCCATGGTGTGTGTGGCAGTGGGACATGCTACAGGACCGTCCTGCAGCCAACACCACTGTGGTGTGGGGGTGATGTCGCCTGGGCACCTGACAGCCTACACAGCTGTGTGTGCATCTGGTCACAGTGCACCTGTGTCTGGCACAGTTGCACTGCTGTGCCAACATGCCTACATGCCTTGTGTGCCTGGTGCACACTCTGTGGTACATGGGTCCTCTTTGTGGGTGTCTTCTGTGTTCAGACACTGTCCCTGGGCTGCCTTGTGTGTATGGTGTTATGGGGGTAGGTGTGCATCTTGCTGTGGTACTCGTGGTTCATGCTGTGCATTGCGCTAATGCAGCTGTTTCCTCTGTCCACTACAGAATGGATTGAGCAGACTGGCACAGGGAGAGGGGGCCAGGAGCTGTCCCAGGCCACATTGGGAGGCAGCCTGAGGGTGCCAGCCATGCTGCAGCGGGTGCAGGAGGGTAGCCCCGAGGCCAGGAGCCTGTTGCATGAGTACATCTCTTTCTTCATTTGTGCTGTGCCTCTGTTTTGTGTTGTACCTTCACTGGGCTGTCATTGACTGTGCTGGCAGGTTGGCCACCATAGGCATCATGCCATTGCTACTGTGGAATTGTGCGGTGTTGCACAACAATGTTTCATGGTGTTGCTGTTATGTGACTGTCTGGATGCCATGCCCTGTGATGGGGGGTCGTTATGTGCCAGTGTTGGCATGTATGGCTGGCATTGACATGCTGTCCACATTCATGCTGCCCATGTTCGGCTGGTCACCAGCCATGTGGGTGCTTTAACTGCAGGCCACTGCATGGGCCATGCATGGCAGCATCTGTCAGTCCACCCCTGCTGGTGTTTGCACCCTGTGGGCTCTCCTGCAGGTTGGTTTTTCCCTGGCATTGGTTGGCCATTGGCCGCCTACCATGCCTGCAGTGTGCTGCTCCTAGGCCTCTGTTGTTTGGTGTTGTGCTCTGCTGTCTGGTACATTGCTTTCTGACTGTGGGCATCATGTCCTGATGTTTGGTCTCCCATGTGCATGTTGTTGTGTGGCCCACACCCACCACCATCTGGGGGACTGCCCGTGTGTCTGCACTGTCTCACTGTCTGCAGTGCTGGGGTGGGTGGTGCTGTCCATGCCTTGGTGTTGTCAGGGCCTACATCTCCATGTGTATAGGATTTTGGGATGTTGCCTGTGTCTTCTGAGCCTGCCCTTTGGGCAATGGTCGGTTGTGCCTACCATTGTCTTCCTCAGTGCAACATGGGCATGGCTGTCAGGACATGCTGTCCATCCCTGTATAGCCACCTGTGGCTGCAGTATGCCTCCTAGCTGGTTTCCCCACACTCATATACTCCCCCTTCTTCTTGTAGGTCCACTCCGATCCTCACTGTGGGCTACAGGGCCGGAGAAGTCTAAAGGCAGTGAGGACCTCCTGCGGCTCATCGTGCACCAGCAATGCATGCTAATTGAGCAGCAAGTGGTGCTCATCGCAGAGACCCGGAGCATGGCCACTGTTCTGGAGGTACGTCTGCCAGAACCCATGAGCTCCCAGCCTTGACCTACATCAAAGCACCTTTGTTTCCCTTGCCCCCTCCTTCCTGGACTGAGTTTTTTCTGTTGCCACCCTTATCCCTCATTGTTTGTGTTCGCATCCCCATCCCCACCTGTGACATTGCTTTGATGTATTTCCTCCACCGCTGTACATATGTTTTGCTTTGTATATACTTTGTTGATGTTGTTCACTAGTTAGCTGTAATTTAGTCACCACTGTAGTATAGTGTGTAGTTGTAGTGGTAGCGTAGTTGGTCATAGATATTGTAGTGGTAGTTGTAGTGTTAGTCATAGTAGTAGTTGTAGTCATAGTGGTAGGTCCTGTTCTGGTGTCAATAGTGTTTCGTGTACGTTTTCTTATGTATTTCTTGTCACTTTACATTACATTGCTGTTTGGTTTGTGTTGTTCACCTGTTGATTGCCTGCTTCGGTTCCTTGTGGCACTTATACTATATATACCTTTTTCATACTTGCAGTGTGTCCTGTGTCATTATTGTGTGCCTACCATTTGCTACAGGGTTGTTCTGTACTTTGGTTCTGCTCATGGGTCCTGGTGCCCTCTGGCCTTTCCCCTGACTGTGTATATATATCAGTGTCTGGGTTCTGCACTGCTGTCTGATCTTGGAGTCCCTTTCCAGTCTGTGCTCCTTTGACTGTGGCCCAGGGCTAGGTGGCTCCATCTGCATTGTGTTCCTGTTGTTGTTTTCACTGCCTGCCTTGGGTGATATATTCAGTGCTGTCTTATTTGCCATATTCAGTGCTGTGTTATTCCCAGGCTATTGTTGCCCTGACTCATGGCCTGGTTTGCCTGGATTCCTTTGCTTGCTATATTCAGCTTGCTTTTTGCTCCAGGCTATGTTTGCCTGCTGGACAGTGCTAATTTAGCCCAGGGACAAGGTTTAGAATATCTGGCACAGAGTATTTAAATATCCTATATGGACCCTATTCAAAACTTCACTTAGAAGAACCTCAGGTAAATTTTAACAGCTTCTATTCTAGCTGGGGAGCACATATGAATTAATTATAATCAAATCTGTCTACATTTGTGAGAGAAAGACCACATATAAGAAATATGAGCATGCACAATCGATAGCCTTCCAATCACCTTGGTGACCATGATCTATTGATACTCTCCTCGTCTAAACCTGCTTGTGATTCACTGTTGTTGGTGATGACTACAAACTTTCCAGTATGTGTCCATGTTTATGATTTTATTCACCCCTGTTGGCACATAAGCCTGGTTCCTTCTTTCTGGTTTAATGTCAAAATGACGACTGCCGAACTGCAACCCATGAAGAGGGCACAAATCCTGCAGCATGATGGATCTGCAAAACTGGTTCACCCCCCCATGCCCTCTTTATTTTATATACTAACTCCAGGGAGGGGCATACTTTGGGGATGGGGAGAACTGCTGGTCACCTGAAAGTGTCGGTACTGTAGCTTCATCCCCTTCTTCAAGGTCGTGGTTCCACAGTCCCCATTTTGACAGGCTACCCTTTATTCTGTGGTTATCTGTAAAATGATCTGGTATAGCAACTGTTGTGCAGTATGTTTATCAGCTTTCTTCACAAAGTTAGCATGTTTCATACATTTTCAATACTATGATTATACTGTAGTTGTATGAAAATGAAAATCAAGGAAATACTGTCTGCACCCAATGCTGTTGGGCAGCAGAAAATTAATCTCTAGTGCTGCCAAGAGCACATTCTCACTGTTGGCAGTCTACAGTATGTTAATATGCAAGGGTCTAGGCCTTGCTCTTAAATTTTTATTGAAAAAAGTGATATTAAATGCTGACAATACTCTGCTGTTTTTGTTTGGTTGCTTGTTTGTTTGTTTGTTTGTTGAATTTTGTTGACCCGGTAAGCCCACTGGGCCTAGAAGTCCCTTTTTCAGGGGTGACCGGGGAGATGGGGATACAGATGGTAAGCAACTGAAACTGAACCAGATTAAGCTGTTGGTGGTATTTTAGTGTATGAGGAAAATTTGGCCAGGACACCAGGGATATTCCCCTTCTTTTGCTGCAGAGGGTGTTGAAGCCCTGAAGGAGAGATGGAAGGTCTCAATCAGCACCAGTCTGTGGGAGGAGATGGTCAGGTTTTTGGAGCTCCTGAATCTATACCAGATCTATCTGCGGAGGTTCGACTTGAAGCAAATGATCTTTTACAGGATGCTTTATCATGAGAATTTGATTCATGACCTTTGAATACCATGATGGCTGATGAGATGGCTGCTGAAGAAACAAAACTACAAATTGAACTTCAGGAAAAAAACAGCAATTACTGAAAATGACATCAGTGGCTGAATATGAGTTTCAGATCAGTAGCACTAAACTTGAGGAAAAAGAGAAAAAAGGAAATGTTCTACTGCTAGTCCATTACAAGGTACAAGTAAAAGACTGCCTCTGGATAATACACCTGAATCCAGACTGAAGGGCTCAAGCCAGAAAACAACCAATGGTTTGGCCCAAGGTCCAGTAGTGCAAGAGGTAGAGTTACAAGATGACTCAGAAGAATGGTCTTCTGAAAATGCTCTACAAAGAGTAGACTGGTAATATCGGGAGAATCAATGGGTTCCTGATTCTTTGATACCCATTCCATGCTCCCTAGAAAGTTTTGCATTGAGAGAGAGAAAGGAGTTACAGTGTTACAAACTCCAGCAAAACAAAATGTATCTCTTCAAAGCTCTAAGTCTGAATTGTCTTCTACTACAGCTGTGCAGGATGAAGTTGAAGCAGTTTCTGTGGTTGTTAGGCTGGACTCAGAAGACCTTTCACGAGAGGACTCAGAGGTGCATCATTGAGCTGAAAATGTTACAGAACATGGAAATAATGAATCTTTACCTCCTGCAGAACAGGAGCAGGTAAGGGGGGATAAAATTAGCTCTGGTCCACCATGGCCTGTTCTGCTGAGTGCTGGTCAGTGGGAAGGGACAGACACAGGCACAGATATGGCTTCAAAACATGCTCCAGGGCCAAGATCTTATGTGGGGCTATTTAGAAAGCCAGTAGAAGTGGCTAAAAGATGTTTCTTAGTTCTTCTCCACTACAAAGGTGCGGCTTCCATTCCCCCTGATAGACTCTGGATGGGGACAACTTTGATTAAAGACTCATTAGGATTTATACCAACTGAAATCTATGCATTTATTTATGTACCTGGTGACCATAGCTATGATATTAACTTTTGTACTATGCCCCTCTTAGATAAATTTTGGAAACTTTATTATGAAGTAAAGGACTTGGAAGTTTGGCAAGACTTTGTGGATATACCTATGACAAAGCCTACAATTAAAACTGTTGCAATTTTATTTAGGAATGAAGGAGTAGATGTGAATGATATTGTTTTTTGATCAGAGAAAAGATGCACTATTTCAGAACATCCAAGGCCCATATTGGATGATAATGGGTTTGGACTGAAGGGGGTGGCATTTTCGGGTACAGCTTAAACAAAATGAATCTGGTATCCAACATTTGCCCAGTTCCTTTTATCTAGGAAGGGATGTGGGATAGGTTTTTTATGCTGTGCAACCTAGAAGTTGCTATAGGTGTGGCTCTTTACAACATTTAAATTCAGACTGTGACAGTATTAAATGTTATAATTGTGGGGTATTAGGTCATTCAGCAGCCCAGTGTACAGCCCCCCCATTTGCAATTCATGTGGAGACGATGAACATGCTTTCCAGGATTGTCCCTGGGCTGCTCATAATTCTGATGAAATCTCTGACCATGATTTAAGATTATTTCAAGCTCGTAGACCCTTTAACCCTCAGCAGATGGAAGTGGGTACCCCCTTTTACCAGCCCAGGCATAGAGGAAGGGAGAGAGGAGGTTATAAGGAGAGTAGAATATGAGGAGCAGCTCCTGGAGGTAGGCCTCTGGTAGATAAGATAGTTTTGGCTTCAGTGATCAGTACTATAAACTTGAGAACAGGAGACAGGGAAGAGGAAGGGGAGTTGGCAGACATAAATGATGCACCTTTCATCACTCCTCAGGAGTCACCTAAAAGATTTCCTTCCCATTCTTACACTCCAAATCATGACTTAGGTTCTACATATTTGGAAACTTCATCTGTGATAGCTCAAAGGGAAAACCAAATAGATGCAGTCCCTCCTCCCCACACATTCCCATAGCTGATTCAGGAGAAGTAACTCATGGAGCGGCATTATCACCACTACCCCTTTCAAATCATTTTGCAGTGTTCTCATCATGGGGTGAACAAGTGGAAATGGAGAGCCCCATGGAGGAGGAGTTCCCCCTCTCCCTCCAAGGGTTGAGGCTATCCCACAGGTAGAGGTACTAAAGTCAGGGACTGAGGTATTTTTGAAAAGAGTTACAAGGTCTAGTAGGAAACTGACGAAGCCTCCTCCCTGAGCAACTTCATTTAAGAGTGACGAGCTTAAATGTTAACAGTAGTAAATCTGAGATAAAAAGAAAAATTACTTTTAGTATTTTACAGCAGTTTGAGTTTGTTGTGTTTATGCTACAAGATACCAGGTTACACACACTGGCAGAGGTTGTTCAGGCTACCAACGATTGGAAATGGGGGTTATCAAGTTGGTCACCCGGTGTGGAGACCTGCAGTGTGGTGGGATTTTGTTTTCATTCCCTGGATATATCTGTTTTGAGTTAGTAGATATGACCTGGTAGGGCCTTGTTACTAGTTGTACTCATTAATTCTTTATACTATAGACTTATTACGATTTATGGGCCACAAACTAAGGCTTTACGGATTGAATTACTGAAAAAAATTCAGCCATACTTGTATACTACTGGACAATTATTTTGGGGTGGAGATTTTAATGTAAATAAGCAAACTGCTAAAAATTCATCAAAACAGTATTGCAACAAAACATTTTTGCAACAGGTTGTGTGGCAAGCAGATTTGAAAGATGTGCACTGTTAGGGGAAGCACACTGCACAGTCTACTCTTTTTAAAGGAAGTCTTTCATCTCAGATTGATTTTATGTTTGTTAAACAATCTCTGCCAGTGTTTCAGGCTATTTCCTTTCCTATAGAAACATCAGATCATGTTTTGCTTGGAGTGCATGTGGCTGTACTGCCTAGTAGGGAAACAGGGACCGGGTATTGGTGCATGAATGTTTCACTGTTGTAGAATAACTTAGTCTTTAAAGAACATACGTCCTTAGTTTCAGATAAAAAAAATCAATGATTTTGTTATATGAAGATATCAGTTTATGGTGGATGGATTTAAAAGCTTTGCTCACTAGTTTTTTTTGATGTATTAGTATAAGGCAGGCAGCTACCATACAACAGAAGTACCTGGCGCTAAGAAAAAGGCTGGGTTATTTATTGACAAGACAAGTGTTAGAGAAGGTAGATCTTATGGAAGAAATACTGCAACTTAAAATTGAAATGAGAACTTATCAATTTACAAGAGTGACTTCCTTAATGAAAGAGTAGAGTTTTGGGATGCAGGGGAAATCCATGAATATTAATCCCTTTTTAATTGTCACCAAAGATGTGAAAAAACACATATCAAGGGTTTGATTTCATCTCATGGGTCATTGAAAAAATAGAATTAAGAGATAATGAAGGTATTAGTGGACTTTGTAAATGATAAATTTGGGGAACCTGTGGCTGACTCTGATTTTGCTTCTCAAATTTTACAGGCAGCAGACCCCCCTAATTTGGAATCAGGGATGGGGAAGGTATGACAGCTCCTTTTTCAACTCTGGAGTTGACTGAAGTTATGATTTCCCTGCATAAAGGGATATCTCCAGGGTCAGATGGGCTTCCTAGAGAGCTATATAAATATTTGTGGGGTATTATACCATTGGAAATGCTTTTGTTTTTTCATTTTTTTCTTTCAGACAATTTTTTGCCTATGGCTATGTATAAAGGGTTGATTTTTTTTTTATTTAAATCAGGGGACCCTACAAAAATTGGTAATTGGCATCCCATAACACTATTGAACACCAATTTTAAGATTTTTGTGAAATTATTAGGAAATAGTTTAGCCCATGTGATGAGAGATTTGATTAGTCAAGTACAATTTTGTTCCATTCCGGAGAGACAAATTACAGAGGCATTACTTCTAATAAGGGAGATAGTAGAAGGAGACATGGGGTATGGACAGGGTACACAAAATGAATTTTTGCTTAGTTTAGAACAAGCCAAAGCTTTTGATAGGGTATCTCATGCATTTCTGTGGCACTGTTTAGAGAAATATAGGATACCTTTGAAGTTTATAGACTGGCTGCAGTTATGTTATGCTTTGGCTTACATGAGGCCATGTGATAATGGATTCCAAGGACCTAAATGTTTGATAAGGAGGGGGGTTAGGCAAGGTTGTCCACTAAGCCCCCTTTTGTATGTATTTATGTTGGATCCTTTACTATGGATTATATAGAAATCTCCTAGAATTGAGGGTTTGACTAGGGTTGGGATACAGGACTATAAGGTGTTAGCATATGCCGATGATCTTTGCTGCTTGCTTAAAAATAAACAATCGTTTGAGATGGTAAGGTACCTTATTCAGGCGATAGGGAAGATAACTAAGGCAGTTTGAATGTGGAAAAAATGAAATGTTTAGATCTCATAGGGTTTCCAGAAGAACCTAGATTGGTGGGAAGGTGTCAGGTAGCAATGGCCCCTTGTAAAATCTTGGGCATATATTATGGAGGTGGTGATATGGCAAGATATAATTGGGATATGATAATCACAAAAGGGAAAGAGATGGTAGGATGCTGGAATTGTTGGAAATTGTCTAAAAAGAAAAGGGTTTATTTGATAAAGACTTTTTTAACCCCGCTATTTTTATATATCAGTTATGTTTTTTTTGGTCCCCAAGAGTTTAGAAACCCCCCTTTTGGGGTGTTTTTTCTCCTGTTTTGGGGGAGCAGACTTAACCCTTTTAAGCGTAACATGCTTTATCAGGACATTAAGGGGGGTGTGAATGTGATTAATCCCATTTTGTTTTTTTATACAATATTTTTATATCATAATTTTCTTCCTTTACTTAAAAGTTCAGTTCCACTGTGGGGCAAATGGGGTTATGTCTTATTACAAGGGGTAATAACTGAATGGAAGGCAGGCCATTTTTTACTTAAAAATGAAAGACATCCTCGATTGATTAAATGATGGGAAGGGGTAGTGGGTGGGTTAATTAAATGGGGTATTAAAATAGACATGATGCTTCATTATATGAGGAAATAATTGTATTTGGAAGTTTCAGCTACTCATTTTATGGAATATCCAGTTGCAGAGTTCTCGCAAAAACAGCAAGATAGTATTGCTCAATATATAACTGATGTTAGGCTACTAGATAAATTATGGGATACAGTTTGGTTAGGTCTGCATAAAAGGATAAATGTCAAGGATAATCATAAACATAAATCTTTACAGGACAGGTATTGTCCTAGGGAATACTGCATTCTTCAGGTAGAGACAATGGATCATTTATATTATAATTCATCTTATGTTATTGAGTTTTGGGATGGTTTAAAAAATAGGTGGAAAGGAAAGTTACAAATTCCTCCAGATTCCCAGCTACTTTATTTCAGGATAATTCCTCACCTGGTGATACAGCTTCATGATAATACTCTCCGTATACTTTATGCTCATATGTTATATTGGACTTGGACTGGCTGTTGCCGATTAGTTTTACAGCAACAAAGTATTTTTCCCTTTGAGCTTACCCAAATGCTTTTGAGAGATTTACAACAGTGGAAATTAGAAGAACAGCTGCATGGGGACCAGGATAGTTGGTCCTTATGGTGGTCTGATATGGATTTTCTTCAAATTGATGTTAGAGGGTGTAATGCTGACCACTGTTACTTAAATGATGTTACTTATTTTTCTATCCTTTATTTTTTTTTTGGTGGATGGTACACTATATGTAGTATGGAATGATATGCAATTTGGAAACTATGGATTTTGATTCTTTAGGTGAAAGTGGAGCGTAATTTTTATAAATAAATCCCTTTCAATTGTTAAGGGTAAGAAGAAAAGGGGTTAAGCTATCTATTTGTATGGTTACATTTCCTGCAATAGTTATGTATAAATAATACTATTATTAAGGAATGTCCTAGTTTATGAATGAACATAATATTTTTTTTTTGATTCATTTATGTTTTGATTAATTTCTGTGATTTAACACTGTTATAATTAATTTTTTTGATAAAAAAAATTACCCTACCCTTACAGTGGGGGGGGGGGGTCCATTCAGTATGAGGTTATGTTTTGGGTTTTGTATTTTAAAGAATAATAACATATGTATGAATGTAATACTTATTTGATTTTTATTATGATTTGTATATTGATACTGTATGTGTTAACACTATTATATGTGGATATGATTTTGAAGTTTCAATAAAAAAAAAATCCCCTACTCTTTTCAGTAAGTGCCATGGGATAAACATCCATCTGAACTACCACCAATCCAGGCAGATGGGACCTCGGTTTAATGTCTCATCTGAAATGCGGCACCTCAGAAGTGCAGCAACCCTCTCATGCTGCACTACAGTGTTAGTATTGGGATATTAACCCAAGTGCCAGATGTGGGAACTGAACCCACAGCCCTCTGATCTCCCGGCCTCAGAGGCGAGTGTGTTACCTACTGAGCCACTGACACTGACTTGCTAAAAGCTTGTCATGACACAGTGGAATAATGTAAATGGACACATTTCCTGTTTTGGCCACCATGATCTCTCGTTCTGTTAGTATTGTACCACAAAAATTGCAATTTGTGCACTTGTGAGGAGAGTAAAGTACTGAGGATGAAAATGTTGCTACTTTGACACAAACCATTACTAATATAAGGGCCCGGGTCACCCCTGAAAAAGGGACCTTTGGGGCTCAGTGGGCCTACCCGGTCACCAAAATTTAATAAATAAATAAATAATATGTACGGTCACTGTATATATGTTCTTTGTAAGGCATTGTTTAGATATGCAGAGTACTTCTTAAAATATCAATGCATTACAATGCCGTTAATTATACAGCAGAATCAGCCAGGACGCAATGTGGTGCCTGGCAGTAAATGACGTCACAACCAACTGCATGGTGAAAGGACACCATTGCGCTTGAATTGCACTGTTCCCCAAAAGCATACTGCAGTGCACGGCAGTAATACTGTAGGGTACTGCATTTGGTTGCGCTGTATTTTCAAAACAACTGGATGTGGTGTTTTTGAAAGGTATAATACTATATTCTCCATACATTCCTTTTACACATAGCAGGCTCAACATAGACGTTCATATTGAGGATCCCTCCCCCCCCCCCCAGTATGTACAAATCCTGTAATTAGAAGGACCACATTGAGTTGGTGAATTTTTGATTCCATAACCATTCAGCCTCTGGCCTGCAAGCAAGGGCCTTAATGTTAATTGTGATGGTGATTCTAAGATATAGACAATGTCTGGCAGGAAATAAATGAATAACATCAGAAAATATTTCTTTAGGCCACTGAACTACTGTCACTTAATTCCAGTATTGTCCAAGAAAGACTTAGGGATTTATTCTCAAAACAGATGGAATGCTGCAAGTCAAGGGTGCACTGAACACACAGACACATGGGGTTTGCTGCATTCCCTGGCTGGCAATTAGAATTCTTGAGCCTGTGTGCCACATTGCATTAATTAGACCATTTTTTGCTGGTCTAACTTTGCAGACCTTTTTACAGGGTTTGTGCCACATATTTAGCACAAGCTGCCATAAAGGGGATAAAGTGTCACAAAAGCGCATGACTTATGAGAGTCGAGTCCTTGAGCTTAGCTATGAGGCACCTACCTAGAGTTTACAGGCAGTATAACTCATTGCTAATCCACTGAGAAATTCAATTTCCAACTGAAGAATTAAACTCATTTGGAAACATTTGTTAGTATATACAGAATGTTCTTGTGTGAAACTAACATTAATCTGACATCACCATTTTCCAGTTGCAACTATTAAGCTGTGGGTTTCACAAATAATACCTTACATTCTGAACATTGTTGCATATTTAATATCAGAAAAGGTTTCAAATTCATATAATGTGCAAAACATAGTATTGATATGACTGCCTCTTCAGTACAAAGGTATTTAGTTAGAATATTTTGTATCATGAATCCAGGACACGTAGTTGCAGACTGTGGTGTACACTCCAGGTTTATTCTTCTCAGCACATCCTAATCCCCAGGACAGAATGCCCTGAAGCTGTCGGTTACACACAACAGAACCTCCTCCTCCTAAGTCACCCTAAAAAATGTAAAATAAAATGTAAATTGACAAACAATATTGTTTTCAGTATTTTATTAAAAACTAAGCTTTAGTAATAAATCATTTTGATTTACAATACTTATTCAATTGTTATGATTGTCTGCCTTCAGTGATAGTTGAAAAATTGAGGCTAACTTGTACAGTATCTTCAGCAGAAAATGAGACAACATAATAGTGCATGCTTACCTGACAGATATCCTTGCCACCCTCCAAGTTACCAATGCAGCTCATGTTGATAGTGATTAGGCCAGGATAGAAAGCAAGGCATTGACTCTATTTCAAAACCGGAGCATCAATACACTGGAGTTGATCAGGATAATTACCTTTGGGGAAACCATTGCAGATATTTTGAATCATGCTAAGAGATTATCATTTTCTCTGGTATAGAAAGAATACGCTCACTATAAGACATGTACATTGCTTTAACATGCACTGTAGGTAAATGCATCTCATAATAGTCTTTATAATTTCTATTAATGTTTAAAAATGTTAAGATTGTAACTGGTGTGGTATAATGTTTTCATTTATTCCATTTTAAGAAAACACAAGAGGAAAATCCTGATATAATAAACCATGGATTACCAAACTAATGTCAGTTTGGGATTTCTGAACATGTTGCACTGCTTGGAAATTAAGTTACATCAGGAACATAAATGCTGACAGATAACAGGATGCAGTCTGAACTTTGGCTCAGGACACAGCCCTATTATATGCACCAATATTTATTTTTATTTATTTAGTTTTTGTTGACCGAGTAAGTGCAATAGACAAATCCTGCCTATTTTCTGGCACGACCCGGGGAGGGGGATACAGATGGATGACAACTGACTTTGAACCAGATTAAGCTGTTGGTGGTATTTATAGTGAATGAGGGAAATTTGGCCAGGACACCGGGGACATTCCCCTACTCTTTTCGATAAGTGCCATGGGATCTTTAACATCCACCTGAACTACCACCAATCCAGGCAGATGGGACCTCGGTTTAACATCTCATCTGAAAGACAGCACCTCAGAAGTGCAGCACCCCTCTCATGCTGCACTACAGTGTCAGTACTGGGATATTAACCCAAGTGCCAGATGTGGGAACTGAACTCACAGCCCTCTGATCTCCCAGCCTTAGAGGCAAGTGTGCTACCTCCTGAGCCACTGACACTAATATAAGCAGCCTATCTAGCTCTTTAATAAGATTACATGAATGGCAGCAATGGGGTAGACTGTATATGCACTGCAGTTCTAGATGCAGCTGGAAATGATCCAGTGGTGGCATACGTTATGACTGTATACCAAATGCATTACCATACTTAACTGGTAATGGCACAATGATGGCTCAAGGTAGGATACATAACATGGGCAGTGTGGCCTAAACACAACTGGAAACGGCACAATAATGACCCAAGATAGGGTAGGTTACATGGCCAGTGTAGCATAAACACAACTGGAAGTGGCACAAGAGTGAGCCAAGGTAGGGTAGGTTAAAAGGGCAATGTGGCACCAGACATAACTGGAAGCGGTATAAGGATGAACCAAGGCAGGGTAGGCTGCATAGGCAATGTGGTACTAGACATAACTGGAAGTGACACAAGGGTGATCCAAGGTTGGGTACTCAGCATAGACTGTGTGGTGGTAGACACAACTGGAAATGTCCCAGTGGTGGCCTATGGTAGGGCTGTCTACAAATGCATTACTAAACACAACTGGAAATGACACAAGGGTGAACCAAGGCTGGGGGCCGTGTGACACTATACATAACTGAAAGTGACAGAAGGGTGTTATGTAGGCAATTTAGTAGTAGACTTGACTGGAAATAACATAAAGGTTACCCAAGTCCTTTTCTCATAGGGACGTCAGTGTGTGGGACCCAAGTCCCTGGTAAGAGTGGATGATGCATGTTCTGCCAATACACAGCACAGCATCCCTTCTTCCCTGTGTCCTCAGCTGCTCTGCCACCCATATGACTACAGGATGGAGCAGCACTGCAAGATGTGTCTCTCTCCCTTCCCAGAGTGCAGCCTCCACTGTGATGATCAATCTTCCTCCCCCAGATAGCCTCTGATGACCTAGGCATTGTGAGCTGTAGCCCTACTGATGCACTGATGGGCTGGGTAACATTTTGAGACCTGCTTATGAAGACCTAGTGTCAAATGATTTCCTTTTGTCTACTGCATGACAGGCTTTACACAAACCAACCTTGAGTCACCCTGTGTCATTTTGAGTTGTATCTACCACAAAGCCAACACACTTTACCCTACCTTGGATCACATCCAGATCATTTTAAGTTTTTTGTGTGCTACACTGCCAATGCAGCTTGCTTTTGGGTTACCTTTATGGCAGCTAACCCCAGGTTGTGTTATCACTGGGCCATTCAGGGAAGGGTCTACTACCTGAACTATTTATGCAACCCACTCTTCCTTTGATCAGCCCTAGCTAGTGTCAAGTTATACATACTACTGCATTGCCTATAGAGCCAACTCCACCTTTGGGTACCACTGGGTCTGTCAAGCCAACCTTAGGTCACCTAAAGACCATTCTAAGAAGTGTCTATTTCTGCAGTGCCCAAGGATCAAATTCTAACTTTAGTTACCCCAAAGTAGTTCAAAGTTGTGTCTTGTACTGCACTGCTATATAAGCTATCTTATTTTGTATCACACTGGTCAATTTTTTATTGTCTCTAGTACCACACTGCCTAAGCAACTGCCCTGCATTGCATCATCCCTGGATCAGTTTTGAGCTATGTACTGTACTGCATTACCTGCAAAGTAATCCTACCTTGAGCCACCCCGGCTACATTACAGTCTAAGTGCATACATCATGCATACAGAACATCAACATCTTTTTTTTATAAATACTTATTATTATTCTCATCATATTACCTATGGGGTGTAGGAAGGGCTAGCAATATTTATTTTTCCTGGTGAATTACACATTTTGGAACTGCACCAACAGGGAGGGAAGCTGCAGTACTGGAATGCTTGTAACCAGCTAATGAACTGCATAGTAACTGATATCACTCAAATAAAACCATTTGAATCTCATCAAAAAAGGAAACTAACCTGTAAAGTATTTCTTTGTAAAACAAAATCCTTCCATTAGCAGCAGGCCAGCAGGAGAGCTGAGTCATACTATAACACATGCAATTGAAAACCTAGTTAATACAGATACAAAAACAGTTTACATTATGTTGCATGTGTAGCAATGTTCTGTTGCTTTATGCTACCAGACTGCACATGTGTTGTATGTATCAACCTGTATATTTGGGTTGAGTAGACACTTTTGTATTAAAAAACAGTTTCTAGCAGTTTCTGACTTGTGTTACTACAGCTGAATAAATACAAAATTAAAAAAATAACAGAAAACACAAATTCCACAAAACTAATATGTTTCATGTGCCACCAAAATCCACAGTGCCAAAGTGTAGCAAAAAAATCACGTATTTGTCAGTTATTAAGGGTACAGATTTGGTCTATACAAGTTCATAAAGCCTCCATAAGAAGAATAAACAATGCCACCACATGGCAACATAGTTTCACAGCAAATTAATACTTCCCATGTTTATTATAAGTGAGAAAATGGGTATAAAAAATCCAGAAATCTTATCGTTCAAGGGCCTTGGAACTGAGCTCTAAAATCCCAACATAAAAGCACAGCAAACAGATCCATGCCTTTACTAACCTATTAACTTTAATCAGGCACAGCTGTTACCACACATCTATATTTGCTTACTTGTATTTTTTTTTTAATGAAGTATCTGTCATTTCTGACCAGACACAACATAACAATTATGACTTAGCATGAATAACCTTTCTTTTTCTCCTTTTTTTCTAATGTTTTATTTACTAATCCTACTCAGCCTAATTTCATAATTGTTATAATGGGTTCTATGTGATTTCAGCAAAAACAAAAGAGTGAGGACAAAAAAAGTGATGGAACAACCGTGAACTCAAAAACAGTGGGCTCAAAAACAGTGGGCTCATTTAGTAGTGCCTGCACAAAACAGTGAACCAGGAGCAGGACGGCAGTAATTTCATACAAACCTGATGTCGATCCAGCTATAATTCTTATGTCTGCATCTGTTTCAACAACTACATCCCTATCTGGTACTGATGGTTTTTCTTCCTTGTATTGATATAATTCCTATGTATTTCAACAATATTTTTCTGTTTTGTGTATATACTGCATATTGTGTATTTAGTTGATATTTCTACTACTTGTGGCCAATGCTCTTATGTAACATGCACCTATTTGTACTTGTCTTGTATCACCCTGTACTTTCTGACCACTGTTGATGTACAGTACTGTATTTTCCTTGTACCACACTGTATTTACTGTCTACTGTGTATGTACTGTATGTAACCTGTACCCTCCTGGGTCATGCCTGAAAATACGCATTTCTGTGTCTAGAGCACCTTCCCCAATATCAAA
This sequence comes from Neoceratodus forsteri, assembly GCA_016271365.2. Classification (NCBI taxonomy): domain Eukaryota; kingdom Metazoa; phylum Chordata; order Ceratodontiformes; family Ceratodontidae; genus Neoceratodus; species Neoceratodus forsteri. The sequence goes on along the minus strand of CM028138.1, from coordinate 1,375,695 downwards.
AGCAAAATAAACAAATAAATGTACGAGAATAAAATTAGGAACAGGGCATCCTGTCTCTTCTGTCTGCCACATTATTCTGTGGGGGCTCTGCCCCCTGCACCCTCCGTAAACATATATAATCAACTCCAGGGAGTGATGAACTTGGGGACCAGGAGAAACACGGGGTGGGTCAGATAGCTTCTTCCCACTTGGGGGTGGGGGTGCAGCTCTGGGAGGGATGCATGTAAAATATAACAAGGTGGGGGGGAGAGAAGTTGACTGCAACACTGTACCAAACAAATGTACAAAAAAAGTAATTGCACAAATCAAACCCAGTTCTGTTTCATATATCTGCACACACAGACACTGACCTAAACTTCTATGCTACGCTGCCAGCATACCTTGGAGCACACACAAATGCCTCTTCTTATCCTAACTAATATTAACACTACTGCTCTGCCACTGGTGACTTGGTGTAATGACCACATTCACTCACATTACTGGCACTCTAAAGACACAGCCCAATTCCAAGATGGCTTCCACATGGCACAAGCTGATTTACCCCAAACCCCATGACATAAATCACACCTTGCGCCATGCATTATGCCATTTGCTATTCTAAAAGGTGCCTTGCGCCATGCTGGATGTAGGTTGTGCCAAATGTGGGTTTTGGCACCCACTATACCACAACACACAATGGCATGGTGCAAGGGTGGGTTATGGCAGAAACTGCACCCTATTCCAAAAGGGTGGCTGCCATAACCCACTTGCACAATTCCAGAAGCCGCAATGGTGCAGTGGAGTTAGACCATCATGAAGATGATCTAAGGGGCATCCATCAGTCTCAATCAATGGATATCCACTCTGCAGCACCACAGTACAGTCCCAGAAGTGTCCCCTGTGCCCTCCAAGACAGCCATGCCCCCAACCCCCTGATTGTCGGGGACCCCAGGGTCCATTTTCTGCTGTGCCTCCTGGAAGTTTGTGCCACCTGTCCAATGCCCCCATGCCCCCTGGTGCTTGTTGTGGCACTCTGGGGTGAGACGGCTCCCCATGGGGCAGTTGGCGGTGACCTGCAACTTGCAGCATGCAGGGCCATTGTGCCATGCCCATGGCACCAGCTTACAACTGCTGCAAGTCATAGGTCATAGGTGCTGTGGACTCTGTCTGTCTTGTAATACAGCACAGGGTCCCCAGCATACAGCTGCATGGTGCAAGTGGCATACGCCCTTGAGTTGCGCCATGTGTCTCAGAATCGAGCCCACAGTCACCAACATTCCCGTCGCTCTTTTTATTTCACCCAAATTCATTCACTAAAATTGCAGGACACCCAATAATGCACTTTAGGGTGTGTTTTGTGCTGGGATAGTGGTTTCAGCCTTGTGCTTTAACCCATTTGAGCTGTGCTGTTATTGCAGCATAATGCACAATTGTCATTCCTAACTGTTTAAATATATTGCAGCCATGCATTGTTTTCTGCTACAAAAAGTGTTTATTATTGAAATGTTTTCCCAGATGTTCATTTCATTTTTTGTAGTTTGCTGATAGGGAAATGAAAACCCTGTGAAATTTGCATGAGGCAAAAAAAAAAAATTACATAATGCCAAAGACACACCACTTTTTCATTGCATTTGAAATAAAAGACAACAATGGTACCATCATGTCACTTAATAAAAAAAATTGAACATAATGCAGTATTGTATGCATCCCAGTTGTGAGATACAGAAAATGCATTTTTACAGACAGATTAAATTAATCAAGTCTCTTTAACTTACTCCCACTTATCTGTGTATTACCCCATCCAGAGATGAGGAACATTGTTCCAGCACTGGGACACTCAGAGGGCAGAGCAACTGACCTAACTTCAGCATTGACAAGAGCAGGACTAGCTAATTTGATCAGCGTAATGTCATTGTCCAAAGTAGCAGCATTATACTTGAGGTGCTTGATAATGTTAACAGGGTCAAACAGTCCCTCAGTCCCATCATCAGCAGCAAGGTAATGTTCACCAAGTCTCACCTGCATATAACTAAAATATTATTATATAAATTAGCATACACATATTTCTAGGTAACAAATTAATTATCCATATCAAGTTGTAATTGTACTTTTTGCTATTTAGGTTTTGTTTCCATGTTTCAAACTCGTCAAACTAGCTTAGTGATCTACTTTTCTAACAATGTTAGCAGATAATTAAACCAAAAATGTATGATGTGTATTTTGTACAAATATTTTCAGTTATCTCTATGTCTGTCACTAATCTGAATCTTTTATTGAAATACATAAGTGGACAGGAAAGAGCTGTAGTAAGTGAGGCTTTGCTAGTTTTAGAGCAAAATATATTCCACAAACTTAAAGGATGTTTTTCCCAGACTACTGATGGCAATTCACCTGTACTGTACAAACATTCATTGACATGTTCCAAAACATGGAGGGAACCTGCAATAACCCTGTATTGTACAATGTGCAGACCTGTACAAATGGTACAAGATAAACAGTGGTCTGATGCATCAGTCATTGCTCAGATCTCTGCAGCTATTCAACTACAACCAAAAGGGATAGAAAGGGTTGGAACGTTGGCAAATTTCTGGGAAATTAATATCTACTGTAGAAAAACAAGACTTTGCCAGCAGAATAAGGCCTTACAGTATATCAAGTCTGCCTGATAAGGAGGTCTAGACTATGCATCTTATATGTTCAGATTCCTCCAACCTCTCCCCTGCCCCCAGTCTACCCCCTGTACTTGTGCCACCTCTAAAAGCTCTCCACATTTTTTGTGGTGACCACTATCTGTGGTAGCTTGTTCCACCTTTCTTCCCTCCCCTTTCTGTAAGTAGTCTTCCTGGCATTTCTCCTGAATGTGCCCCCTGCTAATCTGCAGCCCTTCCCTCTGGTGTTCCTAATCTCACTATACCTAAACAATTCACTAGAGTCCATCCTGTTATTAACCATTATGTATTTGAAGCTCTGTATCATGTCCACTCTCTCCCTTCTGGTCCTCAGTGAGAATATGTTCAGGATCACCAGTCTCTACTAGTATTTAACCCTTGTTACTCAACAATTATAGTGTTGTCTCAAAAGGATGAATTACTTGGCCTTCTGCCTTGTACTTTCTTCTCTCAACAATCATCTTATTGCCGCATATAGTAAACCAACTAGAACATTATCATCTTAATAACCATATCTGGAACTTTTATACTCTGAGGCCTTAGATGGAGATCTTCATAATGCCCTCGATATTTTATGTTTATCACTGAGTTCAACATACAGTACTATGACTATTATGCTGAAAAGGACATCTGAATTAGACAAACATCATTTAGAAGAAATGTTTACACAAATTAGAATGATGGAATAAAATAGAAAGTGGGTAAGAACATTGAATAACTAAATTATTTGCAGACTCCTTTGAGCAGAATTCTGGGGCTGCACTGGTACTATAACTTTAATTCTGCTGTTGGTCACACACTACTAGAACTCCTACAAAAGTTAAAAAAATGAATATAAAACAGTGATTAAAACTCAGTAAATTAGCCAGGGGTAAGCTTGCTATGCCCTTAACGATTCAATGAACTGGAGAGGTGTAGCCTTCTCCTATTTAGCAAGCTTCCCTCTGGTCAACTGTGAGCTTCTTATGGGCCAGCACACAGTATATAAATGCAGCCAGAGAGTGGTTTACAAACAAGACAAATAGAGAAATCAGTGGCACCTCAGCTCATATTGCCGTGTTAAAACTGAAAGTGTAAGAACCTGACCAATGACTGGCTTAGCTTGCCACCAGTGGTCAGGCAAATCATGAAGAAGCCTTTACCAGTGGCTCCCATCTGTGCATCAGAGTACATTGATCACAGGTACCTGGGGTAGAAGTTGACTTTGGTGGGGGGGAGAAATTGTACAAAGCCCACCTGCAGTGGTAACAACATTCCAGGTATCTACCAGCATGCCATGCTGGCAATTAAGAGTGTAACTGGATCACACACCGGTTAGAGAATGTTAGAGTTGCTCCTAACTCAGATTGATGAGTGGATGCACCCTGTGGCAATACTAACACAAAGGGTAGTGGCACGGGGTCTTCAGACTGCTGTGGAGTGGGGGGTACCAAGGGATTGCTCACCTTGAGACATTTATGTAACAATAGCCTAATTTAATGCAACTTCACCTTGGTACACCCCAAATTGGAAGTTACAGACAAAGTTGCCAGGTGACAATGACAAAGGCTAATTTCCTATTAAATAGAAAAAATCTGCAAATTTATTCACTAGGGTGAATTTGGCAAATTTGCCTTAACTTTGTTGATAAATTAAAAGTTCACAACAGCTCTACCAATGATGCATGTAATATGCCAAATTAGAATGTTAATTTCCCATGACGGATTCATTACTCTGCACAAAAAAAGCAGTTTCCCATAACAGATACAGTACCCACATTGAAACAGCAGTTTCCCATAACAGATACAGCATCACACAGTGAAACAGCAGTTTGCAGTGACAGATAAAGTACCCCACACTTAAAAAACAGTTTCCCATGACAGATACAGTATCTCACACTGAAACAGCAGTTTGCAGTGATAGATACTGTACCTCACACTGAAACAGCAGTTTCCCATGACAGATAATCCCACACCAAAACAGTAGTTTGCAATAAAAGAAACAGTGCCCCATAGAGAAACAGCCATTTTCAGTGACAGATACAGTATCCCACATTGAAACAGTAGTTTCTCATGATATAAACTGTACCCCACACTGAAACAGCAGTCTGTAGTGATGATACGGTACCACACACTGAAACATCAGTTTCCCAGTACAAAGACTGTACATCAGACTGAAACAGCAGGCTCCCATGACAGATACATTACCACACACTAGAACAGCACTTTCCACAGATAGATACAGTACCCCATATGGAAACTCTAGTTTCCAGTGGCAGATACAGTGCCCCAAACAGAAACAGTAATTTCCCTTGACAGATACAGTGCCCCACACTGAAACAGAATTCTGCTATGACCAATACAGTACCCACACTGAAACAACAGTTTGCAGTGACAGATACAGAACCCCACACTGAAACAGCAGTTTCCCATCACAGATACAGTACCCCTCAATGAAACAGCAGTTTCCCATGACAGATACAGTATGCCACACTGAAACAGCAATTTCCCATTACAGACACTGTATCCCAAACTGAAACAGCAGTTTCCCATGACAGATACAATATCCCACACTGAAACAGCAATTTCCCATTACAGACACTGAATACCACACTGAAACAGCAGTTTTCCATGACAGATACTGTACCTCACACAGAAACAGCAGCTTCCCATGATGGATACAGTACCTTACATTGTAATAACAGTTTCCCATGACAGATACAGTACCCACGTCTGAAACAGCAGTGTCCTATGACAAATACTGTACCCACACTGAAACATCAGTTTCCAGTGGCAGACAATGTATCCCACCTGTCACTCTAAAGGAAGTGGAAGACCTTTTACTGCAGTTGGATCCAAAGAAAAGCACTGGTGCTGACCTTATCAACCCGTACTTCCTGAAATTAAGCTACAATATGCTATCAGTTCCCATAACACACTTCTTTGACATGTCTCTAGCTCAAAGTGCTTTCCCTGACATTTGGAAAATGGCTCACGCCATACCACTCTTTAAGTCTGGTGACCCCACACACTTAAACAACTATGGGCCTATTTCCCTGCTCCCAACCCTATCCAAACTTCTTGAAAAAATAGTGAACTCACAGCTAAGGAACTATCTGGACTCCACAAATCTACTCATGCCAGTTCCGTTTGGTTTCAGACTATGCCACAGCACTATTACTGCACTAGTCAATGTCTCTAATGATTGGTTTAATGCACTGGATGGCAGAAAACATGTATGTGTCTTGTTTCTTGGCTTGAGCAAGGCCTTCAATACACTGGATCATACTCTTCTGTTGGACACCCTACGCAATGCTGGCCTGGACCAGGCTGCTTTGAAATTGTATGTTAGCTATCTCATTGGTCATCAACAGCAAATCAATATGGATGATGACTTCTCACCATTGAAGACTCTCCCGAGAGGTGTCCCTCAGGGATCTATCCTGGGCCCACTCTTGTTTGTCATCTGTATTAATATTAACACTGGTATAAATTTGACAAGTATCCACCTGTTCACCAATGACATCATTATTTATATAGACAGACCAACCCCTGAATTGGCATGCAAGGACCTCCAACTTGACTTTGACAGACTACAGATGAATCTCCTTCACCTGAAATTACTACTGAATGCCAAAAAAACTAAGGCAATGTTTTTACTTACATGCTGCAAGAGCAGCTCACACCCCAACACTAAACACTGTTCCTAAAATGACTACCCTCTTAGGCAAACCGCTAAAATTTGTGACAACATTTAAATATTTGGGTGTGTGGGTTGACCACAAGTTGTCCTTTATAGACCACTTAGAAGACCTTATGAAAAAGCTAAAACAGCAGCTCGGAATCTTCTTTAGGATCTTGTGTCTACTCACTAAGGAAGCCAAAACAAGACTAGTACAAGCCACCTTCCTACCTCTCCTTGACTATATAGACATTCTGTATGGACAAAGTGCTAGAGCTACTCTTTCTAAGCTGGACATACTGTATCACTGTGCACTTAGATTCATCATTGGTGCCCCTACTCTATGCACCACTGCTCCTTTTACTCCCTTGTCAGATGGACCTCTCAATCTCAGGCGGCACACAAATGCAGCCATTTGAACCTTCAAAGTTATTACCAAAAGGCTACCTCCATATATCTCTGACTGCTTGTCTATATGTGCACCTGGAAGCTATGCTCAGAGGAGGTTATCCTACGTTAACACTTATTCCCAAAATCAGAACTAGATTTGGTAGCTCGTCCATAGGTCATGCTCTTCCCTCTCTGTGGGACAAGCTTCAAAACATTTTGAAATTGGCTATTCCAGCAAAGCTAACAACTTTTAAGACCATGCTCAAGCAGTCCTTCACAGAGTGCAATCATTTACAGTATGATTGGTTGGAATGATCAGAGATGCGGTACCTACGAACCTTCTCAATATTAGCTTACTCTCCACCTCCTGCCTCTATTCTTCCGTGATGTCCTTATAAACCTCTCCTCTTGATGCACAAGTAATCTCTTCCATTTCTTCTTTCCCTCCCTACGTGTTATGTACCTTCCCTCCCTTACTCTGTTCACAGGTCTATCTGTACCTCACCACATTAATGTGTGCACAATTGTTCCCTTGACATGTTAACTACTGTTGGCATAGTTGTTCCCTGGACATGTAAACCACTGTACAGGACTGTACTATTGTATATTTTCCTGTAACTGTTTATGTGCTCAATGTCTTGTTACCCATCCCTACTCTGTATACAATGTTTATTTATTATACTATTATTGTATTGTCACTTTTCCATTGCCCAGGTCCACCTTGGAAATGAGTTTTACTCAATGGTGTTTCACCTGGTAAAATAAAGATTGATTGATTGATTGAAACAGCAGTTTCCAGTGACAGCTGCAGCACCGCAAACTGAAACAGCAGTTTGCAGTGACAGATACAGAACCCTACACTGAAACAGCAGTTTCCCATAACAGATACAGTACCCATACTGAAACAGCAGTTTCCAGTGACAGATACTGTACCCACACTGAAACAGCAATTTCCAGCGACAGAGACAGTGCCTACACTGAAACAACAGTTGCCAGTGACAGATACTATACCCCACAGTGAAACAGCAGTTTCCAGTGACAGATACAGTGCCCCATACAGAAACAGCAGTTTCCAGTGACAGACACAGTACCCACACAGAAACACCTGTTTCCAGTGACAGATACTGTACCCCACACTGAAAGAATAGTTTCCAGTGACAGAGACAGTACCCACACTGAAACAGCAGTTTCCAGTGACAGATACAATACCCCATACAGAAACAGCAGTTTCCAGTGACAGATACAGTACACCACACTAGAACACTATTTTCCCAAGACACATTCAGTACATCACAGTAGAACAGGATTTTTTTGTGACAGATACTTTGCTCATACCATTCATTCATGTCATGTGCACCTTCGAAATTCACTTACGATTTATAGCAGTGAGCAGCAGAATCTACCCACTGGCTATAAATAAGAGTTCCACCACAGAAGTGGTAGCCAGCATTGAGGGATGCTTGCCAGGGGATTGAGTTCTTCTGGCACTCATAACCACCAACAATCTTGTCATTCTCATCAAGGGGGCAGAAACTAATAATTAAAACAAGCAGAATGAATTTGAATCCGGTGGCTCGGGTTTACATCAGAGGCAAGCAAATGTTTCACTTTGCAAGAATAGCTCTATGATGTCAAAAGCATATGGATGTAGTTTCTGAAACCACCGTTAATCAATCCAGCAATAATATTTATTTTTATAATTAATGCATAGGCTCTAAACACTTTCTTTAGAAACAGAAGAACTGCATTCCATTTCTCTTCACTGAACTGTATTTAAAATATTTCTACATGAGTGCACATTAAGTTTTAGAACATCTCATTTCCAGATGCATCTTGGTGATAGGACAGGAGTCAGTTATTTTCCAGGTGCATCCGGGGGAGAGGGAAGGGCAGGTGGGTACAAATTAACATAGCATCAAACACATTAGACAGGTAAATGCAGGTAGGAAATATACAGAATTCAACACAAACAACACAAACTAAACTACTGTCTTGCACTAAGACAGTAGTTTGTCTTGCACTAACACAAACTACTGTCTTAGTGCAAGACAGAATGAAACCATATAATGTAACACTTCTCTTGGTACTGCATGCATTACCAGGCAAGAACAATATTGTGCCTGTGTGCTTGGAAAAGCTTCCCTGGGGAGGTGGTGGGGGCAAAAATGATAAGGGAATTCAAGAATGTATGGGATAGACATAAGAGTACTCTCACACTAAGGAAGAGCGAATAAGCCGCAGATCAACAAGGGTCTGCAGTATTGCATTTGGTAGGGAAAGGGGGCAGATTAGGTGGGCCACACTGTCCTTATCTGCCAAAACCTTCTATGTTTCTATGTGTGAAAGGTTACATAAATTGATGTATATATTCTTTATATCTTTTTCTACCCCCACTGGCTTCTTCCCATTAAGCCCCCAGCAGTCTCATTGTCCCAGCACCAGTGGCACCTGGTGCTGAGAGTGGCATTGTTCTGGGAGTATAAGGTAACTCCCAGAACAACGCCACTGGCTCAGTCTAAGACTAAACCAGCTATGTGATGGCTGCTGGCCTGGGCGTGCTGCAAGCTACTCTGTAGCTAGTTCATAATTTCAATTGTTATTTTCTGTTTATTTTTTGCTTTACTTTTGTTTTCCTTGCCGTTCTCTCATCTAAATTAGTGAGGGCTGAAAGTGATTTAGTGAGAGTGTACTTTAGAGTGTTACTGGGACATTTGTATCGACTTTGTAGTGTGCATTGTGGCTGTTTCAATTTGGTTCTGATATCGCCCTGAAATAAAAAGTTTGTTAGGCCTTCTGTCTTGTTCTCTGAGCACCTTACTGTATCCTGCCTGGATCTCATCTGGATTTATTTTTGTCTAGAGGTGATTTACGATCTGCTGTTTTCTTGTTTTGTTTGGTCTGGGCAGACTAGAAACTGGTACTAAGAAGTTACAAGGGAAATTTGAAGAGAGGAGGTGAATTGTTGGGAGAATTCGATTGACTGTGACCAGCGTTGTGTAATGGAAGACTGCCCAGATTTTGGTTTTGGCTGGGGACTGAGTGGTAACTCGAAGGTCCTGGAATAGCATTTTGGTGGGTGTAGCAACTTAGATTGATATTGTGCAGTTGAGAGGGGTCCCGACCCTGTGGGGTGTCTGTTGGCTGAGGCCCATGGCTGAATGGGGGACTTGGCATTGGTTTGGTGGGTAGCTGGCAAATAGAATTGACGGTCCTATTAGGCTGTCCACGGTGCTTACCAGTGGGTTGATGCCGCTGGGGATCCACAGTGGTGGCTGTGTGCATTTTCAGTCATGGCCCCCGCTCCTGCACCAGATGGAAGAGGACTCCTGCTATAAGCTCATTATATTTGATTACGGTCAGACCTTTTAACTTCTATCATTATTTCTGGTGTATTTTGGAAGGCAGTGAGAGTGCCTGAGGGTTTCATCAGACTTTCCATGTTGTGAGAGGACCTGGAAGCTGTAAATCATTCATGACATTTAACTGTGATACTTGATAATGATTCCATTCTAGTTCAGGTAGTGAGAGTACCTGTAGAAAAACGTTTTGGTATATTGACATTATCCCGGCTCAAGTAGTGAGAGTATCTATGCTTTGTTGTCCACTGTAGGCTGTGAGATGGCCCTAGGGGGCTAAAGAGTTTGCTACTTTGATTGAGTTGCTTTACATTTTTGGACCTAAGTTACAGTTCCAAAACTCATTTTTATTTTTATGAATGGTTCTCCTGTGCTAACCTAACCACTGTCTTGGACCTTGAGATTGAATAACTTATATTTTATTTTTGTACATTTTATATATAAGGGTTGGGTGATTGAGGGTTATTTATTATAATATGCTAAGGATTCATTTTGGTTTAGAATAGGGGAATATTTATTTGTAAGAGTTTAAGTAGAATTAGATTAGGTGGGAGGGGTGAGTGATTGGGGTGTGATTGAGTTAATATTGGTGTGTGCGACAGTACCTGCTATATGTGCTGGGGAGCTAGGAATACGGTCAGGCAGTACTCCCCTTGAGATTAAGAGACCTCTGCCCATTTGATCATCCACCACTCTTGTTTGAAGTTTACTCTAGATGTCATGCTTTCAGCATCTTGAGGAGACAAGGGAGTGGACTGAGCGGGGGATAGTGGAACTCTGGAGGGGGATGGGAAAGGACTGGACGGATTGGGGCAGTGAGGACTAGGAAGTGCTCTGGGGCAAAATGGACACAGGAATGAGGTTATCCTTGTCTTGTGCCCATACCCAAGGGTTCTGACTTATTCAGGCAGAAACTGGGGCAATCCCTGGACTCCAGTCCCTTTCAGGCCAGGTCAATTAAAATAAGACCACAGTGGTTACAGATCTTGTGGCATCTGCTGACCTGACTTGTATCACTGAGACCTGGCTGGATGACAGTGCTGGCCCCATTTTGGAGGCTGTGGTTCCGGCCGGTTTCTTGGTGATTCACCACCTGAGACAGGACCATTGGGGTGGGGGGTTGCTGTCTGTTTTAGACAGGAACTGCATCTCAGGGAGGTGCCAGTTGGAGTGACCAACTCCTTTGAGTGTATAGTGGATGCAGGTGTAGGCTACAGGACCCTTCTCATTTACCGTACACCAGGTGATGGGAGGGAGTTCCTGAGGGAGGTTGCAGACTTCATCGCCAAGGTGGTATTGGAATCCCCCAGATGGCTGATTCTGGGGGATTTCAATGCCTGGGTCAATACATAGATACATAGATACATAGATACATAGACAGTGTCGGCAGATAAGGGCCTATGGCCCACCTAGTCTGCCCATTTGAGCTTGTAAGTTCAGTTTGTTTTCCTAGAAGTCTATTTCCTTACCCTGACCTCTAGAATTCCTTTATGTCTATCCCATGCATTCTTAAATCCGTGATTGTTTCAGCCCCACCACTTCCTCTGGCAGGGTGTTCCACTTGTCCACCACCCGTTCTGTGAAGAAATTCTTCTCATGTTTCCTCTGAATCGTCCTCCCTCCAACTTCATCCCATGCCCTCTAGTCCTGAAACATCTTTTTCGCTTAAAAATAGTGTTTTCCTGCACCCTGTTCCTCCCTGTAAGATACTTGTATGTCTCTATCATATCCCCTCTCTCCCTCCTCTCCTCCAGGGAGTACATGTTCAGTTCCTTCAACCTGTCTTCATAGGACTTGTGATGCAACCCATGCACCATCTTTGTTGCCCTCCTCTGAACCTTCTCTACCCTGTCTATGTCCTTACATAGGTATGGTCTCCAGAACTGTACACTGTACTCCAGGTGGGGCCTCACTAGTGTCTTGTATAGCGGAATTATGACCTCCCTTTTCCTGCTGGTGATACCCCTGCCTATACATCCCAGCATCCTATTTGCTCTACCTGATGCCTTGTCACACTGTTTCCCTACCTTGAGGTCATCAGAGATGACAACCCCAAGATCCCTTTCCTGCTTGGTGCATGCTATATCCCCACCCCCCAACTGATATATTGTGCCAGGGTTTTTGTGCCCCATATGCATTATCTTGCACTTCTTTGCATTGAATTTCAACTGCCAAACCCTTGACCATTCTTCAAGTTTCTGCAGGTCCCTTCTCATTCTGTCTACACCCTCTGGTGTGTCTACTCTGTTACAGAGCTTTGTGTCATCAGCGAACAGTGAAATTCTGCCTTCTATATCCTGTGCAATGTCACTGATGAACTTTCACCATTTGGACAAAACCTTCTCCAATTGATGGATTCATTGGGCCTAACATGGGTTATTACCACTGCAACCCATGAGAAAGGGCACTCACTGGACTTGATGTTCCACCTAGGGATGGAGATCTCCGATGTGGAGGTGGAGCCAGTCAGTTGGTCTGACCATCACGTCCTGAGATTCAGTTTTGAAGCCCCCTGAAATAGGCCTACCCCAAAGGAGTTGGTACAGTTCCGTCCTTTGAGAGGAGTTACCTCAGAAGGCCTAATGACGGTGCTGGACCTCTCAGGATTTCCAGGGGATTGCACTGATCTGGGGCCTGTCCTGTCAGCCTATAACAGGGATGTTACTGAGGCCTTGGATATCAATGCTCCTGCTCGTGTTCACCTTCTTACCCCTCACCTGGGTACTCCTTGGTTTAATGGGGAAATCTGTGAGCTGAAGAGGCAGGGGTGAAGGTTGGAAAGACACTGGTGGAAAACTCACCTGGAGGTGGATAGGCTTAGATTGATGGATAATTATCAGACCTATCAATCAGCAATTTCCCGTAAGAAGGCAGAGTTTCTGTCCAGGCAATCCAGACTGTCTTCACTCTGGTCAAGTGTTGTCACAAGTGCAGTGTGAGGAGTTTGCGCAGTTCTTCGCTGATAAGGTGACCATCATCAGGGATGAGATCAGTCAGTGCCTTCCCACTGGACGTTGCAATGATCAATTGTGTGGTACTAATACCCGACAGACCTGGTCCACCTTTAGTCAGCTGGTAGTTGTGGATATAGTGTGGATCATCCAGACTCTCTGGCCAACTTACTGTAGTTTGGATCCGGGCCCTACACACCTACTAGTGGGGTGTGTAGAAGTTATCAGCCTGGTCCTTGCTGGGATAGTGGGGGTTTCACTGGAGAGAGGGATCTTTCCAGATCCCTTAAAGGAGGCAGTAGTAATCCTCCTTTTAAAAAAACCCTCTCTTAACTCGACTGCCCAACTAACTACAGACCGATCTCGAACTTGTCCTTTGTAGGAAAGTTATTGAGGATGTGGTCGCTCTGCAGCTGGAGAACCATTTAACTAACCACAATATCTATGACCCTCTCCAGTCTGGCTTCAGAAAAAGGCATAGCACCGAAACAGCCCTGCTATGGGTACTTAATGACCTTCTGATGATGGGAGAATGGAGAGCCCACTCTATCTTGCTTCTCATTGATCCCTCAGCAGCATTTGACACCGTGGATCATGGGTGCTACTCGAGCACCTGTGGTTCTTCTGTGGACTGAGGGGGGCAGTCCTCAGTTGGTTTCGGTCTTTCCTTGAGGGTAGATCCCAGAGAGTGGCATCGGGGATTTATTCCTAGATCCCTCATGGGCTACCCTGAGGGGTTCCACAGGGCTCGGTGCTGACCCCCATGTTATTTGTGGTGTACATGCTCCCATTAGGGGACATTATAAGATGGTACGGGTTGAGTTTTTATTGCTATGCCAATGATTCTCAACTATACATGTCTTTTGTGCCTGAACAAGAATTAGATTCTGCTGCAGTGTTTAATAACTACCTACTGGAGATTCAGAACTGGATGAGTGCCAGCTGGCTTGGATTGAACTCAGGAAAGACAGAGGTATTAGTGGTGGACCCTGGTTATAGGACAACAGGGGCATGAGCGGAAAATCCATCAGGATTAAATCTGAGGGGACCCTACTTATTGCCTCTGGCCAGGTGCGAAACTTGGGCGTGGTATTTGATGAAGGCCTGACCCTGATGGTGCAGGTTTCCGCTGTAGTTAAATCTTCCTATTACCATCTAAGGAACTTAGCCCAAGTGAAGCACCTGGTCCTGCCCGAAGATCTTCCTACCTTGGTCCACGCCTTTATCACCAGTCATTTTGATTACTGTAATGCCCCCCCCCAGGGCTACCAGGGGTGGATATCTGCTGCTTGGAGCTAGTGCAGAATGTGACAGCCAGGTTGTTGACTGGAACTTCTGGATCCAGTCATATAACACCTGTGCTGTGTGAACTGCACTGGCTGCCAATACAGTGGCAGATTACCTTCAAGGTCACATTGCTGACCTATAAAGCCCTATATGAACAGGAACCCCACTACCTGAAAGAACTCTTATGTCCTTACTGCCCCACCCATTCACTCCGATCCTCTGGTGAGGGTTTGCTAGAGATTCCCAGGGTATCCCTAAAAACATCAGGAGGAAGATCTTTTGCCTTTATGGCACCTACTCTGTGGAATTCTCTACCTTGCCAGATATGAGAGAGCCAGACCGTAGAGGGTTTTAAAAAGTTGTTGAAGACTGGGGGGATACTGGGATGCATAGGGAGAAGCACCAATAGTAGAAAACAGGAAGTTGTTATCCCTCTGTACAGACAGTTGGTGAGACCCCACCTGGAGTTCTGTGTGCAGTTCTGAAGACCCCACCTCCGCAAAGACATAGACAGAGTGGAGGCTGTCCAGAGGAGGGCAACCAAAATGGTGTAGGGTCTGCACCAGAAGACATACGAAGAAAGACTAAAGGAGCTTAATATGTATGCCCTTGAGGAAAGAAGGGAGAGAGGGACATGATAGAAACTTTTAAGTACTTCAAGGGAATTAACAAAGTCCAAGAGTGTAGCATCTTTCAGAAAAAGAGATGTGCAAGAACAAGGAGGCACAATTTGAAGATGGAGGGGAGATGGCTCAGAGGTAATGTGAGGAAGTATTTTTTCATGGAGAGGGTTGTGGATGCATGGAACAGCCTCCCTGAGGAGGTCGTGGAGTCAAGAACAGTGGGGGAATTCTACAATGCATGGGACAGACATAATGCAGTCCTAGTGGGGGGGAGGGGTTGGAGGAAGTAAGCTGTTGCTTAACTAGGACCTGCAGCTTATCTGTTAGGTAGGAAAATGGGCAGACTAGGAGGGCCAAGCAGTCCTTATCTGCCATCAAATTCTATGTTTCTAAGACCCATTTATTTAACAGCCTTTCTCAGGAATTTATTAAGTGCACACTGGTTTGTTTTATTGTTTCTAAACTGTAATCTTGTGTGTTTTTATTGAGTACTGTAAAGGCACCCTGAGCAAAGGAAGGGTGTCTTATACAAATAAGATGATGATGATGAATGGATTTTGACTCTCTGACTCCTTCCTTCCTTCCTTCCTTCCTTCCTTCCTTCCTTCCCTCCATCCTTTCCTTCTTCATTTTTTCCAGCCTTTCTCCCTCCCTCCCTCTCTCCATCTTCTAGTACTGCAATTCTCCCTCAACAATCCAACAACCTGCTTGGTGCACCTCAGGGCCACTGTATGTACAGAGGGTGATTTTCCTCCCTGGGCTTTGCAATGCCACCATCAGCAGCATCCACTGGCCCTTCAGTCACTGACAAGTGGAGACTCTGTCCCCACAAATTATGCCCCAGCATTGTATAATAACACACAGCCACTGGGATGTTCAGGGAATGAGATAGTCTATTTTGTAAGTACAGTATACAGCAGGCTGATATTTCAGGGAAATCACAAGACACATTTATACATAAAACATATAAAGGACAGGAATATTTATTAAAGGCCACTTGAGGACTGAGAATCCTCTTGCTTTACCTGCTGCTCCTAACAGGAAGAAAATCAGCAAGCACCTCATTTTGATATCCAGCTCTAGAAGGAAAGAAACTGCAGCTATGTATTGCCAAGTAACTGATATGTAAGGCTATGCCTAAAGTTCAGTGGTCAAGCAGCCAGCCACTCCCACTTCCTGAGCTATATAAGCAGCAGTTCCTCTAAGCCTCTCTGTGAAGCATTTTTTCTTTGCAGCTGGAGGCTATGTTGGTTTGTCCTCTGAGCTGGCTGGGGCCTACCCCCCCTCCCAGCCTGCTGTTTATGTGTGTGTCTGCTGGACTTTGGTGTTTGTTTTCTTGCTTCTGGTTTGTATTCCTCCGGCTGTGTGCTTCCCTGTGTGTTTTGTTTCTTTTTTGGGCCTTTCCCTGTTCTGTTTTGCTGTGTTTTGGTTTAGTCTTTTTTGGGGGGGGCTTTTATTTTCTAAACTCCTAGCATTCTGCTACTACAGCGCTCATACTGCTGGCCTTCATTTGCACCTCTCAAATTACTTGCACTACTACTGCGAAGTCAGAGCTCATGCTACTGCTTTCAGTTACCTACGATTGCAGCCACTGCTGTTTACTTTCATTACTATTGTACCCAGTGCCTGTGTTTTAACACTGTGCTTACTTCGCTCAAACTATTGCAATGCAACTGCTTTCATTACCTGTGTGTTTCGGCTCAGCCTTAGCTGCTTTATGTTGTATACCCAATTCTTTTCGCCTGACACAGTTTACTCTGGCCCTACCTGTGCTTCTCATTTTACTTGCAGCTTCCCTGCACTGCCTGGCTACACCTGCTTTCAAGCAGTGTCTCCCTGTTTTATTGAACTTCTAACTCTGAGGTCAGCCAACTAGCTCCTGCTGAGGCTGTTAATATAGCTTGATATTAAAAATCTGTCTTTGCCGCTGAAAATCCTCAGAGTCTGTCACCTTGATTTGACTTTGTGCTGTCTGTCTGGCTTGCTCCCAATTCAGTTGTTTAATTGCTATACAAGTTTGATATGCTGGTTTACCTATCATGACTACTGCTTACTGACCTATGTGCAGGTCTACACTTGCTTCCGCAGCTGTTACTCCTTGCTTACACAATCCATTACTTCATGCATACTGCCATCCCTTTGGCTTCGGCCTGGGATTCTGCTGCACTTGATCTTCATTTGACCTTGCAAGGTCTCAGCACTCCATGCTCATTATGATCTCAGCATGCCATGCTCATTCAGCTCACCAGCTTTTGGCTCAATCAATTTCTGGAGCATGCCAGCCATTCTAATCTGGCGCAGGGTTCCTGCAATTGATGTTCTCGCTCTGCATTTAGTCCGCATCATTGAGTGTGTCCAACTTGGGCCGGGATCCTTCTCATCTGGCCCATAGCTGGGAATGTCCTCACCCCAGCCTTGGCTTTAGCTGCCTGCTATGCGACAGCAGCTCCTGGTGTAGAATTTAAGACTAGTGGTGAAGGGTGGTTACGACGATCTCCTTTGGCTCCAGTGTTCCACTATAACGGTTGCCCATTGACTTTAGTGGTTTCCCTAGCAAGGCACCTTCACCACATTCTCCCCACGACTGCCTCAGGTTCACCTGGTTTCATTTAGGGTGGACAGGCCAGGTGAGTGCCTCAGCAGTTGTTGCTCTCCTCCTGCACCTTGGATGCACGTATTGTTGCAGAGTTTTCTCACAACCTTCTATGACGTTCCCGCTAGAGGGTTTGAGTGAGAGCCTCCCTTCAAATTGGAATATTTTCCACCTCCCTTTAATTGGGTTTTCCAAATTGCAGCTACAGAGCCTTCACTAAATTAATGTTCTCAAGCCTGAAGGGAAGAAACCTAGGCCTTGAATCCCCAGAGATTTCCTCCTCATAGGGTTTTTTTTTCTCTCCTCCATTGCCTCAGGTCATAACTCTTAGTTAGCATAGTTGTTTTCCCTAATCTCTTTAGGCAAGTTCCGTTGTTGGATGGAGGTGGAGGATGTCCTGCCATTCCCTCTCTCCTTACAGGACTCCCTTCTCTCAATGCAAGCCATCAATATCATGCTACACAAACCTGGGCTGTTACTACAACAACTCAGCATATCATAGAGTTATCAAACTGCCTATGCGTCTGTACTACTACGTTACAGTTCCTGCTTCCATGTCACTGTTACTGCTTGCATTATGCTTCGTGTTGCCTCCATTTTGGGGATGATACTAAATTTTTTGGGGGGATTCCTAAGGTACCTTTAGCCATGGGAAACATCCCATGGCATCTCTAGGAGTGGAACCCTCTCTGAGAGTTCCTTGCCATTGTACCCTACAGGGTGGTAATTCCTTTGGAATAGAGAGTGCGAATGGCCAAACCAAACTAAAACAGTTGCACAAACATAACACTATACTGGCTGGTAGGTCAGTAAAATGTAAGGCTATGCCTAAAGTTCAGTGGTCAAGCAGCCAGCCACTCCCACTTCCTGAGTTATATAAGCAGCAGTTCCTCTAAGCCTCTCTGTGAAGCATTTTTTCTTTGCCCCACCATCCTCCCCTCCTCCTCCTCCTCCAGTGGCAGCAGTCTATCCTAGAGGTGATTCCTAAGGTACCTTTAGCCATGGGAAATGTCCCGTGGCACCTCTGGGGGGGAACCCTCTCCAAGAGTTCCTTGCCATCATACCCCTACAGGGTGGTAACTCCTCTGGAATAGAGAGTGTGAACAGCCAAAACCAAACTAACACAGTTGCACAAGCATAACACTATACTGGCTGCGTAGGTCAGTGAACTCTTTTTGTTCATAAATATCTAACAGGTGCCAACAAACTGTCATGTTAAAAAGTTAACTATGATTGATATTTTACTGAAGTTTTCCTGTTAAAAACTGAAACACACCGCTGCTTCTCATGTGTGACAATTTGCTACTGCATGGAAATTTCACAACACTGTTTTGCCTCATTTAACCTCTTTCTTTGACATTGTTACTTCTTGATGTGAGTTCATTCATGCACATCAGAATAACATTATATCATATATTTCTCACAATAATAGCCAAACACCTTGCATCTTTTTGCATCATTTTTATAAAAAATTCAAACAAATTGCTCAGGCTTCAAGTATCCATTATTGCTGACTGCAGCGGATGAATTACTCAGAAGGTGTTGTGTGTAGAAATACATAAGGAAAAGAAACCATTATGACATGGAGAGTCCTCATTTCACATGTTACAGTCTTTCTACGTAAGTGTGTAATTAAATGTTTTCCATGTATATAATTTTGGGGGAGTGGGGGGTGTCGGAGGGCCATCATCCAGGCAGGAAGCACACATGAGCTTTCTCAACTCTGACTGCATTGTTTGAGACAATAGGAAATAATGGCAGGCTTTTGCTATCCAAACTGGCATAAACAGCTGCACAGCATTTAGCTGCACCGTTTAATACCAGATGAGCTATGGGTCACCCAAAATTGCAGCAAACAGGATCCTTGAAGTGAAAGAAGCCTGCAGCCAACAAGGCTGGGGAATTCTCAGGTTGCATGTGAACCAACAATCCCAATGGGACCTTGGAGCCCTTGAGGCAGATGATGCTCAAGTCCATGTGGGCCATGGCCTTGAAGATTGAAAAGACTTTTCAAAAGCTCAATTCGTGTAACTCAGCAATTAAGGAGCCTAGTGGCTTTGTTGCTGATGCTGACAAACAAACCACAACAGCTCTCACAGCAGTAGCTACACTTATTAAACAGAACAGGCAACTTTGGGGACAACTGGAGTCCCTTGCAAATGAACTGCAATCTGGCAATATTTGCATCATTGGTATCCCAGAGGGCACAGATGGGACTCATTTAAGGACTGGCTACAACAAAAGTTAACTGTGCTGTAGGGGTTTGACTGGATAGCTCTGAAAAGTCCTACTGTGTTAACCACAGGATCTGACCACAGGCACCATCTCAACCCTGTACAAATCTGCTGAAACTGCTGGCTCAGAGATCAGGGATTTGCTCATAACTGCAACATGTGCAGTATATCCACTGGAAATTAAGGGGTCGGACATTAAGCTTTAACCAGACTTTTCATTCCAGACCCAGGCCTGGAGGAAGTGTTTTGATGCCACTCATTAACATGTCTGAGCTTTCAAGATTGTGCATTCTTTCTTGATCCCACCAGGCTACGCATTACTTAGGAGGGTGAAGCTTGGCAATTTACTGACCTGCAAGATGCAGGTTAGTGAATTCCAAAGATTGAGGCTAAATTTGGGACCATGTCAATGGGCACGATGATGCACAGTTAGAATCAGAAGAAGACAGAAATGTATGGACTACCCTTTTATTTCTTTATGGGACTATGACCTAAACAAAAGTTATATGTTTTTAATGTTTACGTTTTTCTTCTCTGGAAGCAGAATATATTGATTACTGCAAAGTGGTGTGGCAGTGGGGCTGATGTTAGGCATGGGGGATTATGACATTTTTCTCTGGGCTAAACTTTGGTAAGATGGCGGCATGGCCATGGCTGTTAGCCTTCCATTTTGGGAGCCCAGTATGCTTTTTATCCCTACGCACTTTGTAGAAGAGTTTGAGCTGTCACCAACCAATCAGGAACAATTTATTTATCTATACCAATTTCACTTAAACCAGATTATGCAGCTGATGCCATTGGAACAAGTTTAACAAAACACAATATTTAGACACAATACAGCTTGTATTTCAGATTAATTATTTATTTATGCTACTCATTATTTATTACTGAATCCATTTGCCTGAAAATGGGATCTTTGCTCCTGAAGAGTTTATCTATTCCTGTTGCTTTCTCCCTACCTGAGGTCATAATGCTCTACTTGTGACATCACAATTACTCCCATGGCAACAGAATGTGATGTCGCAATAAAGAACTATGACATGAAATAGGGAGTAAGCTAAAGAGGCAGATGAACTCCAAGGGATATAGAGCATGTTTCCATGCAAATTTCTCAATAATGAATAATGGGGAGGAGAAATCTATTGAATACATACAGAATGTAAGCTAAATTGTACCTAAATATTATGTTTTTCAAAGTTTTCTGTGCGGCATCATCAGCTCTTTAAAGTATGCAAGTGCTCTTAATAATTTGCTAGTTTGCATTGCAAGAGTTTCACCTTAACCTTTTTTACTGTTTAAGCTTAAGTTGAGGGTAAAGAAGCTTTTAGGTGTGAGTTTACTTTGTTTTACTACCTAATTTCAACAAGGATTAAATTACAATCTTTGGATTTTGGTATTACCCACTACCTGCATATTCCATCTATGTTTACCTATAGCCATTGAATCTGGTTTGCAATATATTGAACTATTTGTTCTGATTTCTGCTTCAGGATTACCCGCAGCTCTTGTTGTTCAAGGTTCTGTGTCATAACAGCGAACCATTTCACGCGACTCACAAAAGAGCGAATAAACCATAGTGAAAACCAATGTGGCACATCACACTGAACCCTGAACACAAACTTGGCGTACATGGAAAATAATGCAGAAGGCTATGCCCCCTGCACCCCATATTCTTAAATAATCATCTCTGGAGGAGGGGTGGACACTGGAGGAAAGAAGAGGTACAGTGAATGGCAAAATGTAAAAAAAAAAAATCTGTAAATGACAAAAAATGTACCTGTATGCTGTCCCTAACCTGGGAGTACCAGCTTTGCAGACAGTGTCACTACCTGCTATGCTAGGTGGGTAACTCAGTTGCACCATGCTCCACATCCCAGTTTAGCCCATCCCTCTTCTTCCTTTCCTCCCCCCTTCCATTGCTATTCCTTCCCCTCACTGTTATTCCCTTCCTGTCTTGCTTTTCCCTCCCCTCACTCTCCATTCACTGTCACTCGTCCTGAAAGCAACCAAAATGAGTTGCTCATTTTAGAGTCTCTCATTTTGGTTCACTCATATGACATGGTACTGTTGTTCAAGAATACATGTCTGATATGCTGTGCACTTCAACAGTCTCTAAACTGCAATATTCATTGTATTTCTGTACCTATTGCCATATAAGAGAGTAGAGGTTATAGTTTTTGTATGACTAATGAAAACTAATAAACATAACAGTTAAGAACATGTATATGATTTTGGCCCTGTGGTTGAGCTCTCATTTCATTTTTGCCTATATTTTAAGATATGTTGAACAAGATTAATGAAAGCTGTAGAAATCCTTGAGTGTGAAACAGATGGCTGTTTATCACTTTTCAGGAATGAATGCTGTTAAAGTAAATTCATTAGTCAAACAGAAAAAGATGTTGTTTCCCATGACCTTAACTAGATTTGTTACTGCCAGTGTTTGAACAAATACTTGGACTACTTTTTCCTTGAAATGTTGAAGATAATGAAGAGTGAAGACAAATAAACACTTTTTATGACAATGAACTAGGTTTTACAAGATATGACCACCTCAATGATTTATGTCCATTTCAATTGGCTTTCTGGAGAGACACCTTGCAGTAGATGTTGTTATTTATTATATTTTAATTAAGCGTTATGCTCATACTAGTGGTGGGCAGAAACTATGAATTCAGAATTTACAAAACAAATCTGTGAAATTTCAACTGTTTTGCAAATTTTCTAAAATTCTGACTTTGGCTAAATCTGAATCTTCTGAATGTGTTAGATGAATTTTCGCCCCATTCTGTGAAACCTTCTGGCTCAATTGCAGAATAATACACATGAACTGTGGAATGACTTCTATGAAATACAATCATTCTGCAGTTTCATCCATCCATCTGCAGTACATGCAATCATTCTGCAGTTTCATCCATCCATCTGCAGTACATGCAATCATTCTGCAGTTTCATCCGTCCATCTGCAGTACATGCAATCATTCTGCAGTTTCATCCGTCCATCTGCAGTACATGCAATCATTCTGCAGTTTCATCCATCCATCTACAGTACATGCAATCATTCTACAGTTTCATCCATCCATCTGCAGTACACACAATCATTCTGCAGTTTCACCAATTCATCTGCAGTACACACAATCATTCTGCAGTTTCATACATCCATCTGCAGTACTTGCAATCATTCTACAGTTTCATCCATCCATCTGCAGTTCATTGATCAGATCATTGGAATTTCTTTCATAAGTTAACCACATTAATCCACAACTCATACATTCATTTCACTGTTCTAAGTTAGAATTTTGTGAAACTTTCCAAAGTGCATTCCAAAATTCCATGGAAGCAAAAATGTTGACTTTCACGCTAACTCTGCCCTGGCAGAATTTTATTTTCACACAGTGTTAGCTCATAGTCATCATCCCCATCTGTCTTCCTCCCCAGCCCAATTAGCCACCTCCCACAGGACTAACCTACCTCACTCCAGTAAGTCTTTTAGCTTTTCCCAGCACCCTCCTACCTCACTCCCATAGTCCACCACTTACATTTCCCTGGACTTACCTCACCTACAGTAAGCCCCATGCCTTTCCCAGCCCCATTCTGCCTCATTATCCCAGTCTATCACCTGTTTTCCCCTGGACTTTTCTCATCTCATTAACCCCCACATGACTTTGAACAGTCCCCTTCTAACCATGTCTTTGGCTACAACTGTACCTTACTCCATAACCCTACCACACACCTCCCTGGACTTACCCCACTTCTAGCAAGCCCCATACCTTTCCTCAGCCCTCTTCTAAATCAGTCCACAGCCACACCACACACCTTCTCTAGGGTTTGCCTCACCACCATGGAGCCCAGCTGGATATCTTCATCTTCATGATGCCTCCCTCCTCCAGTCCCCTCCAACTACTATACTGAGGACTTGCCTCATCACCAGTAAAGCTCCATGGTTTTTCTTAGCCTCCTTCTGTCTCTCTCCAGCCTCACCACTCACACTCACCACCCCAGTACTTGCTTCACCTCCATTTTTGCCATATTGGTGCTTGGAAAACAGGAGATGCTGGAAGGTTTGATACATTTTATTTGACCAAGTGCCTTGTACAAAGATGAAATCATACACAAGCTTTCGGGGCCTCACAGGTCCCTTCTTCATTTGAATAGCAAAACTGAGCAGCATAAGCAGTATTGAAATACATTGTGAAGCAAGGTATAAAAATAATTGCAGAGAATTACAGTAAGGGTAGAAAGGCAGGAAGTGTAAAGTTATTTGTAGGGGAGGCTAAAAGGGAGTTTAGAAGTAATGAAAGGTACACAGAACAACAAAGCCCTGAAATAAACAGGGTGTACAGTCTGTCTATAGTTGCAAAGTAATAAACATAGGACGTATGAGAAGAACTATGGGGGGTGGCAATGAATAGAAACAGGTCTAAAACTGTGTGGGATGACAGTAAGTGTAAAGATGAAAGGATGCTAGGAAGAGGTAATTAGAAAGTGACAAAACAGGAACACAGATAAGAAAGACCTGAGATACAAGGTGTAAAAAAGTGTAAGGTCTGTTTCCACAGACTGTTTTTCTCAGGCCTTTATTGCTCTGTGTTCTTTACATCTGTTTATAGCTTCTATTCAACCTCCCCTATGAATATCATAACACTTCCTACCTATCTATCCTTTCTGCCAACTTTTGTTTTTACAGCTTGTATCTGAGCTCCCTTTTAGCCTCCCCTACTTTATTTATTTATTTTTTTTTATTTAGTTTTTGTTGACCGGGTAAGTGCACTAGACAAATCCTGCCTATTTTCAGGCACGACCCGGGGGAGGGGGATACAGATGAATGCCAACTGACCTTGAACCAGATTAAGCTGTTGGTGGTATTTTTAGTGAATTTTCATTCACTGCTACCCCAACCTCTCTTAATAATTTCATTGGCCTTATATGGCCCTTATCTTTGCCCACTTCCCTGAGACAATCTCTTGTTACAGCTACAAGCCCCTCTTTGATATGCTCCACCTGCTTACAGAAGGGCTTACCTAAACATATATACAACAGGTGTACCTAAAAATCATGTGCACTCTGCCCCATGAACTGTGTGATACAGACACTGCAAGATATCCTATGCCGGTGGCCATGCCTGGGCTGTATGAAGCCATGTTTGCTTATAGAGGCCCATGGCATCCATGTCATGGGGTGTTGGGGACTCAAATCAGGAGGATAAAGAAGTATTTAGCTTGATCACATGACTGAGTAGCCCAAGTGAAGTGGCATGGTGCCACGCTGGAAAAGCAGCAACACCGGGTTTGCAAAAATAAATCTATTTGGGGCCATAATTGCTAAGGGGAAATTCTATATTTAAATTGGATTTCCTTGCCTATGTAAGAACTTCCCTTCTGACTAAAATACATATTCTGTAGATTCTGTTACAGTTTGTGTATAATCCCAGTGTATATAAGGAATTACCAGACACTGCTATCAATGCAATATCTGGCCATGTGTTTGGGGTAATTGCTTAATTTCCTTTTGGATATTTGCTGGGGGACAGTATGGGTGAGGTACTGCCACCCTCCATCCATAATTAGTGGAAGCAAATAAATGTTACCGTTAATGATTAAACTCCATGACACTGAACAAAACTGCATTTACTTAGCACTCTGGTATCTTATCATAGTTACCCAACAATAAGGGTTAGCTATTATGTTTCCATTAGTTGCTGCTGTCACTAAAATGTACATTCTGTATATTGAATGAAAACCCAGCTGTGAAACTACCAATAAATTGCAAAATTTTATTGGCAAACAGCTGTGTGTTATAGTGAGTACTCAAAGAAGAAATAAATCCTTTTACTTATTCTCCCTTTAACAAACATGATTTGATGATATGGGATATGTTCATACCTACATAGTTATGAACATACGAACATATGAAGAATGCCATTAGATACAGGCCTGGTGGTTTATCTAGTTTGCTTGAGAATGAAACTAGCAGTCTGTTACACTGCAGCTGCTCCCACCTCTCCTACCCAAATATCAGTTTCATGCCCATACTTGCTGATACCCCTCCACAGTGCCTCATTAGTGACCTTCCCCTTGACCCTATCCAATCACCACTTAAAACTGCCTACCATCTTCAAGGATACTACTTCCACAAGCAGTGCATACCACCCTGTCACCACTCTCTCTCTATGTGATAGTGCTTTCTCATTTCTCTTCTGAATCTTCCACCTTCCAACTTTAAATTGTGCCCCCTAGTGTTCCTCCCTGTCCTTAATCTTAAAATTCCCTCTACACCATCTTTATTTATACCTTTCATATATTTGAAGGTTTCAATAATTTGCCCTGTATCCCTCCATTCCTCTTGTATCTTTCTGTAAAGCAGTTGGACAATAATTTGAACATAAAGTAAAGAACTTGGTCATATGATCTCCTATGTGATGCTGTTGTGGTAAATATCTCATTCTGCATTTATCTGGTTTATGTTGATAGTGGTGCTAAACAGTCATTGTTATCTTACCTTTCTTTAGGGTGCAGATAAGAATTTTTCAACTGATGATACTATTGCAGGCATTCTTGTCCTTCTGGCACAATTAACATAACGTGCTCTTCCTGGGCCAACCATGTGGTCTGATTTGACTCCTGCATTTATCACAGAATGTAGTAGTTTGCTTTCAGAGCTCCTTTGTGAGGTCAGATTATATAACCTCAGTACTGCACAATCTGTGCTGACTGCCAATTCAACTGAGAATTAACTACGCCCTATGCAAGTGACACTTAAGGGCTTTAGGAGGCTGGGTATCACTAATCTCTGTGAACTGCTGATGCCCCACAACCCTCTTACAACCCTTTATTCTAGGAACCAAGGACCTCTCATTGTCTCTGGCAAAAGATAGAAATTAACCTTTGAAAGTACTCGTGCCACTGAACAGACAGGGTGCAAAGATGCATGTACTCAGGTCAAATTAAGAGACTTAAACATTAGTATCTGAATAGTCTGTATACCTGCTATTCAAGCTTTCTCCTCAACTGTCCTGCAATGTCAAATTTCATTAGCACACTGAAAAAGGAATAGGCATTATGTCTTTCTACAGAAGATTAACAACTAATTCCATTGTGACCTGCAGCCAATAGTCCAGTTAAAAATTGCCACAGTCTACTTTAGCACCTACCCACCAACTGAGACAGAGCAGTCACACTTGGTTCCCTGCTGTGAGACAGAGCAGTCACAATTGATTCCTTGCAGTGAAAAAGAGCAGTCACACTTGGTTACCTGCTGTGACAGTGCAGTCACATTTGGTTCACCACTTTGACACAGTGCAGTCAAACTTGGTTCCCTGCTATGCGTCAGAGTAGTCACACTTGGTTCCCTGCTGTGCGATTGTGCAGTCACACTTGGTTCCCTGCTGTGAGACAGTGCAGTCACACTTGGTTCCTCATTGTGAGACAGTGCAGTCAAAATTGTTTCCCTGCTGTGAGACAGTGCAGTCACACTTGGTTCCCTGCTGTGAGACAATACAGTCGCACTTGGTTCCCTACTATGAGACAGTGCAGTCACACCTGTTTCGCTGCTGTTAGACAATGCAGTCACACTTGGTTCCCTGCTGTGAGACAGTGCAGTCACACTTGGTTCCCTGTTGTGAGACAGTGCAGTCACACTTAATTCCCTGCTGTGAGACAATGCAGTCGCAATTGGTTCCCTACTATGAGACAGTGCAGTCACACTTATTACACTGCTGTGAAACAGTGCAGTCACACTTGATTCCCTGCTGTAAGACAGTGCAGTCACACTTGTTTCAATGCTGTTAGACAATGCAGTCACACATGGTTCCCTGTTGTGAGACAGTACAGTCACCCTTAGTTCCCTACTGTGAGACAGTGCTGTCACACTTGGTTCACCGCTGTGAGATAGTGCAGTCACACTAGGTTCCCCACTGTGAGACAGAGCTGCCACACTTGATTCCCTGCCATGACACATTGTAGTCACACTTGCTCCATGTTGTGAGACAGTGCAGTCACATATGGTTTTCCTGTAGTGAAACAGTGCAGTCATACTTGGTTCCCTTCAGTGACACAGTGCAGTCAAACATGCTTCCCTGCTGTGACACAATGCAGTCACACCTGATTCCCTGTTGTGACACAGTACAGTCACACTTGTTTCCATTCTGTGAGACAGAGCAGTCACACATTGTTCCCTGCTGTGAGACAGAGCAATCACGCTTGGTTCCCTGTTGTGAGACAATGCAGTCACACTTGGTTCCCTACTGTGAGACAATGCAGTCACCCCTGTTAGACAATGCAGTCACTATTAGTTCCCTGCTGTGAGACAATGCAGTCACACTTGTTACACTGCTGTGAAACAGTGCAGTCACACTTGGGTTCCCTGCTGTGAGACAGTGCAGTCACACTTGTTACACTGCTGTGAAACAGTGCAGTTACACTTAGATCCCTGCTGTGAGACAATGCAGTCACACTTGGTTTCCTACTGTGAGACAGTGCAGTCACACTTGGTTCCCCAAAGTGAGACAGAGCTACCACACTTGATTCCCTGCCATGACACATTGCACTCACACTGGTTCCATGTTGTGAGACAGTGCAGTCACACATGGTTTCCCTGTAGTGAGACAGTACAGTCATACTTGGTTCCCTTCAGTGACACAGTACAGTCAAACATGTTTCCCTGCTGTAACACAATGCAGTCACACCTGATTCCCTGTTGTGACACAGTACAGTCACACTTGTTTCCATTCTGTGAGACAGAGCAGTCACACATTGTTCCCTGCTGTGAGACAGAGCAATCATGCTTGGTTCCCTGTTGTGAGACAATGCAGTCGCACTTGGTTCCCTACTGTGAGACAGTGCAGTCACCCCTGCTAGACAATGCAGTCACTCTTAGTTCCCTGCTCTGAGATAGTGCAGTCACACTTAGTTCCCTGTTGTGAGACAGTGCAATCACAGCTGGTTCCCCGATGTGAGACAATGCAGTCACACTTTGTTTCCTGCAGTGAGACAGTGCAGTAACACTTTGTTCCCTGCTGTGAGACAGTGCAGTCATACTTGTTTCACTGTTGTTAGACAATGCAGTCACACTTGGTTCCTTGTTGTGACACAGTGGAGTCTCACTTGTTTTTCTGCTGTGAAAGAGTGCAGTCACACTTGGTTCCCTGCTGTGACAATGCAGTCACACCTGGTTCCCTGCTGTGAGACAGTGCAGTCACTCTCAGTTCCCTTTTGTAAGACAGAGCAGTCACACCTGGTTCCCTGCTGTGAGATAGAGCAGTCACACTTGGTTCCCTGCTGTTCAATTGTGCAGTCACACACGGTTACCACTGTGAGACAGTGCAGTCACACTTGGATCCCTGCTGTGAGACAATGCCATCACACTTGGTTCCCTGCTGTGAGACAGAGCAGTCACACTTGGTCCCCACTCTGAGACAGTGCTGTCACACTTGGTTCTCTTCTGTGACACAATGCAGTCCCACTTGGTTCCCTGCTGTGAGACAGTGTAGTCATTCTTATTTCCCTTCTGTGAGACAGAGCAGTCACACATTGTTCCATGTTGTGAGACAGTGTAGTCCCACTTGGTTCCCTACTGTGACAGTGCAGTCACACTTGGTTCCCTGCTGTGAGACAGAGCAGTCACACTTGGTTCCCACTCTGAGACAGTGCCGTTACACTTGGTTCTCTTCTGTGACACAGTGCCAGTCGCACCTGGTTCCCTGCTGTGAGACAGTGTAGTCATTCTTAGTTCCCTTCTGTGAGACAGAGCAGTCACACTTGGTTCCCTGCTGTGTGACAGTGTAGTCCCACTTGGTTCCCTGCTGTGACAGTGCAGTCACACTTGGTTCCCTGCTGTGAGACAGTGCAGTCACACTTGGTTCCCTGCTGTGACAAAATGCAGTCAAACCTGGTTCCCTGCTGTCACACAATGCAGTTGCTCTTGGTTCCTTGCTGTGAGAGAGTGCAGTCACACTTGTTACACTGCTGTGAAACAGTGCAGTCACACTTAGATCCCTGCTGTGAGACAATGCAGTCACACTTGGTTTCCTGCTGTGAGACAGTGCAGTTACACTTGGTTCCCTGCAGTGAGACTGTGCAGTCACACATGGTTCCCTGCTGAGAGACAGTGCAGTCACACTTGGTTCCCTGCTGTGAGACAGTGCAGTCATACTTGTTTCACTGTTGTTAGACAATGCAGTCACACTTGGTTCCTTGCTATGACACAGTGGAATCTCACTTGTTTTTCTGCTGTGAAAGAGTGCAGTTACGCTTGGTCTCCTGCAGTGACACAGTGCACTCACACTTGGTTCCCTGCTGTGACAATGCAGTCACACCTGCTTCCCTGCTGTGAGACAGTGCAGTCACTCTTGGATCCCTTTTGTAAGGCAGAGCAGTCACACATGGTTCCCTGCTGTGAGACAGAGCAGTCACACTTGGTTCCCTGCTGTTCGATTGTGCAGTCACACTTGGTTCCCACTGTGAGATAGTGCAGTCACACTTGGATCCCTGCTGTGAGACAATGCCATCACACTTGGTTCCCTGCTGTGAGACAGAGCAGTCACACTTGGTTCCCACTCTGAGACAGTGCCGTTACACTTGGTTCTGTTCTGTGACACAGTGCCAGTTGCACCTGGTTCCCTGCTGTGAGACAGTGCAGTCATTCTTAGTTCCCTTCTGTGAGACAGAGCAGTCACACATGGTTCCATGTTGTGAGACAGTGTAGTCCCCCTTGGTTCCCTGCTGTGACAGTGCAGTCTCACTTGGTTCCCTGCTGTGAGACAGTGCAGTCGCACTTGGTTCTTGGCTGTGAGACAGTGTAGCCACACTTGGTTCCCTGCTGTGACCAAGTGCAGTCGCACTTGGTCCCTTGCTGTGAAAGAGTGCAGTCACACTTGATCCCTTGCATGACGGGGCTGGTGTGTCCTGAATGGTGGGTGTTCTCAAATAGTGGTGTAAAAGTAAAGAAAGGAGATCACTGGTGAACGTTAGCAGGCAGGTCAGTACTTTGCTCACTTTAATTAAAAAAGAAAAACACTAATTCCTCCACACTTTTTGCACCTCTCCCACTCTCAAAGTAAAATGAACCCCCATTCCCAAACTACATGACATCCATTTCCTGCCCTCTGTCCAACCCCAAGGAAAATATAATCCAAATCACTTCATTCCCTAACCTACATAGCATATCACCTTTCATCCTCCACCCAAAGGAAAAATAAACACCTCCTACCCCAACCCACACAGGATTCCATCTCCAACACTCCTTCCTACTGGCCCCAAGGTCAAAGTAATCAATTGCCCTCTTCTCCAAACTTATGTATATCCTCATTTCCTACTCTCCATCCCATAGAACAACTAAACTCCCTTCCCCCAACTACTGTAGGACTCCATCTGCTACCATCCACACCAATGAAATAGTAACCACCCCTCCACTGAACCCATGTCAGACTCCATTTCCCCCTCCTACCACCAAGGAAGTGCTGACTTCATTTAAAAATTAAAGATGTCAGACAGTGACTGGCACAAACCCTCCTCACACCACTATGGTTCAGTTGATATCTGAATAAATGACAGGGAGAACATGCTAAAATAGAAGTAGTCTAAAGATGTAGATAATTTCAAGATGTTTGACACACAGTGAAAATAAATATCAATCAAAAGACAAAACCTAAGATGAAGCAGGAACTGATGGATAGATTAGAATAACAGTGGAGAACAGTGACACATGCATAGTGTCACAGATTTAGTGGCCATTTAGACAAAGCAATTCCAGTTGTTACTGCAGACAAGGTCTCGCAATTGGAATGTGATGTATGTATTGAACAATATTGCATAGCAACTTTTAGAGCTGTGCGGAGTGAGGAAGTTCTGAATTCTTTGAATTCTGATGAAATTTTGTGAAATTCTATGAAATTCCATGGAATTTCATTTAGATTTACAAAATGTTTCCAATGTATTAATTTGGTCATAACTTGGCCTTCTGTTGACCTATAGTTCAGAAATTTGGCATGCATAATGTCTGGGAGAAGTTCTAGTTGATGTGCCAAATATCATGAAATTAGGATGGATTGTCTCAATATTATAGTTGCTCAAAGTCTCTCATTTTATTTTTTGTGGGCAGATTCATGACAATTTTTATCTGCCTATACCCGTGCTGTCTATTGGGCCAGAGATCTTAAATATGTCATGATTACTTGATGATAGGTGTTCTAAGACTGTGCCAAATTTCATGACATTTGGATGGTTTGTCTCAAGATTATAGGTTCTCAGAATCTGTCATTTTACTTTTTGTGTGAAATTTCATAAAACATTTTATCTACATATAACACAGGCACATTTGGAGATATACATGTGTTAATTAGCACGGATAACCTTTTTTTGTAATGGATATAGAAACTTCTAAATATGAAGAGAATTGGATTAGAGATTTTTAAGTAAGGGGTTCAAACGTTTACTATGTAAATAGTTGTAAAATGTTGTAAAAACTCAAAAATTTCTCTGCTCTTGCAGGCATAGACTTAGCATTTGACATGCATATCCAATGTGTATCCTGGTGTCTAATACAACTGAATAAATTTGTTTAGCAGTTTTAAATCTACAGTGGAGAAAAAACTGGAACATTTTCTCAAATATTTATGGTAGCATATAGAAGAGACATCCAGAATTTTTATTTGCCAAATTTAACATTGACAATGCATGTATGATTACTTTTTTTGATAGAATATACTTAGCTTTTTGCAGTCCTGTTGTTCCCCTCTGGGTGATTATTTTGCCCCCCCACCCACCCTTAGCATAGCCAGACTGACTCAGTAGAACTACTGAACTACTGAGCCTACTGATATTCTTTTTGTTCTTTACAGTAGCAAAATCTCTTAAAATGAGAGTCACCTACTCATTTTCCTATCAACCTATCCTGTTGGAATAGACAGAATTCTTTCTTCCTTGTACCCCAGACATTGACTTCCCCATTACATCTTTTTGAGTACCTCTTAGTCCGAAACTTGAATGTACATCAGGCTCCCTGAATCATCAATTTACTGAGTGTGATCTTTATATATCCTGTATTCAAGTTGGAATTGTTGACTCTCTGTGCTTCTTTGCTCCAACTTGGAGGGGGGGGGTCTACCACTGGTTTGCTACCCAGCTCAGCTATCTATTTCTTGGTGAAACTGTGCATCTAACTCCTGAACCTGGTGATCCCCTGCACTACCTGCCACTCATGCCCTTATCATTTAATTTGAATCCTCCTGACAAGGTTGAGTGACATTAGTAAATTCCAGTTTTATGGAATTTTCATGCACTTCCACAATTTCACAAAGACTCATGGACTTTGACTTTAAATACAGATGTTATTTTGTTATTTCTGGAAACAAGAAATTAATGAAATTGACATACCCAATCTCCTTGTAAGGTCTAAGAACCTGCCAAATCTAATGGAATTCTATTCTCTAGTGTTTAAGTTTCAGGGGTTTATAAATTTGCAGTTTACATTCTTGAAAATGTTAATTTAAAAATGTTGTGAAAGTTTGAGTACTTTTAATTTAGTTCCATTTAAAACTGTACATATGAACTTTGTCAAAACTGACCATGTGTAACAGTAGTTTAAATGTTTCAAATCTGGTTACATTTGGATATGTTGTTTTAATATTAGAGTGAAATAACTGAAATTTAAATTCTGGCAACATTTTTGACAGGCTATAGCTCAGTCCCATTTGATGCTAGAAATGTGAAACTACAGTGCTTGCTATAGATAAGTTGAACAGTACCCTGGCAAAATGTGGTATACACGGTAGTAACAGGCTGAAGGCAGCTGGCAGCATGTGGTAGTCAGTATTTGGCATGTGGTAATGTGAATACATTCTTCCTGAATCATAAGATGCACCAGGTGACATTATTTTTGTGTAAATGATGTTGTTAAATTAACCTTTGCCTGCAGGTGTCTCCCTCATCTGGAAATTATCTACCACTGTGACTAGTCTTTTGTCTGCAGAAGATCGGTGACTAACAACTTCTATATTCTGTGTCCATAGTTAAAATAAAGGTACATTTTAAACTGTTACATGTGCCAGTCTCTTTAGTTTCAAGCATAGAATATGATAGCACCTTCATTTTTTTTTAATCCTAAAGTCGTGATTTACCGATGCAAGGTTGTAGCTTGCATTGCCATATGTGCTGGGAGTGCCTGGAGTGTTTGTGTACCAGCTGAGTTGCTCACTGTGAGAGTTTCATTGTTGCAGTAATATATGGAGACATTTTACTGGAAGATTCAGGGAAAACGTAAACTGGTAATTCAGGACCCCCCCAAACATTTGTATATTGTGTCACCTGTTGTACTTGCTAAAGGTGCTCCGACATGCATCTGGGCTGGGAGGCTTCCCCATGGTGCATTGTAAATTCTTAATTTTCTATTTTTATTTCCCAACGTCTACATTGCTAGTCTATGCCTGAACCCCCCCAAAAAACTCTCCCTCTATGGTGGACCCCCATCTACTCCCACTAGCAAGCTCAATGAAAGGTTGGGGTTTGGTAGCAGTGTGCATGTCTGTTTCTGTGGGACCATCTAATACCAATTGCAGCCATCAGAACACAGCATCTGATCTGCCCTATACCCAAATTATGTATCACAGTGTCTACAAAAATGCACATTGGTTGCACTGTACAAGTTCTTACACCACTTTGTGGGTGATGTTTATTCACTACTGGTTGGCTATTCTTGAGCAGCGATCCCTGCATAATACCACTGCTTTGTTGTCTCCTTTGACATTATTGCATTATATTTGAAATGCTCTGATCAGGACTGCTTCATTTATTAATTACATTTCATTAGCAAATCATTAGCCAGTTGAAAACAACCACATGTGTCATTGGTAGATACAGCACAGTAAAACATTTTTTATTAGAACACAAAGTTACTGCGGCATCGTAAGCAATTTAATTAAATAACCAGGAAACTTGATACAATTAATTTTTTACATTGGCTCTGTTGTTTTGTTTGCTCTTCCTCCAAGGATACATTGTTACTAATAATGTATGTTTACAGGGAATAGTGCAAACTGAACCAGTCTTGTGCTGTTCACACCAATACCTCCCTGTGCTGGCTAGAGTGCAGAAACAAACACAAGTGACAGTTCTGCAACATCTGGTCATGTAGCTAAACTGAGGTCTACATTCTCCAGTGCTGTCAGTCCTTCACCTTTGACCAGTGAATACATCATTGTGTCACAAGCCTATAACGTACCTGCTACTGTGCATGTGAACTATCAGAGGGACTGAGGGTTATCATTATGAGGAGATAGATGTGGGTTATGAAATGGACACCTCTGATACTCACAAAAGAAATATGTTTTCCAGCACTCCTTCTAAGGTAAGTACTCTTGGTAAAAAAATGGGAGGCAAGCAGATGGAGTGAAAAAAAAAAAAGAGTTGGCTGGTGTGCATTCTACAATGTTGAGGGAAGAGAATGCCATCTTGGAGTGCTGAAACCAACACTATGCCAAAATTGCAATATAATGAAATCATGATAAAAAATAATGTGCTGAGCTCACAGGGGATCAGGCATAATAATCCTAATGCTGAAACTTCAAGGACATTGTTAGATGATGAAAACAACACACACACACACACACACACACAGTCACACATACTCCCTGCCAGATGTAAGCTTTCCACAGGCCATTATATTCCAACCCTGACTCAGCAATATGTAATTTGACATCAAAGGACAGACACATCCTCTGTACAATAAGCCTTGACAAAATTATAAAATGTTATGGGGAAAGCATGAATCATTAACTGCATGTAACTGTATTATGACTATCCAAACTAGTGGAGCCACATTAGAAGGCATACTGAAGGAAGGTGAGGCTAGGAAACTAAAGGAAAAGAATCTGTTCAATGGAAAAATACTACATAATATTTTCCAGTGTCAAGGTTTCCGTGTGCAAGAAAGTACAAATGAATGGCTCAGTGAGCAGTTCATAGCCATATAAATTACATACAAATATACAAATTTGCCAGCAGAAATAGGCCACCTGGTCTATCAAGTCTGCTTGAGTGTGCAGCTAGCACCCTCACCTTGCAGCTGCCCTGCTCCCCTCCCCTCCCCTTTCCAATTATCCCCTTCACCTTTTTCAATCCCCTTTTGAAACTACCCACTGTCTTACAAGCTTCCACCTCCTCCAGTAGAGCATTCCATTCTGCCATGACCCTCTCTGTGAAAAAGTGTCTCCTCATTTCCATCCTAAATCTTCCCCCCCTTCAATCTAAGGTCATGCCCTCTCATGCCCCTTCCTCTCCTCAGCCTGAGTACCCCTTCAGTACCTGCTTTGTTTTATCCCCTTTATGTACTTAAAGGTCCCAATCATATCCCCCAGGTCCCTTCTCTCCTCCAAGGAGTACATGTTCAGCTTTTTCAGCCTCTTCTCATTTGGTCTGTCCTCCAATCCCTGGATCATCTTTGTTACCCTGCATTTTACCCCTTGCAGTAATTTTGATCTTTCTTCAGATATGAGTGCCAGAATTGCACACAGTACTCCAGATGCAGCCTGACCAATGCCCTGTAAAGAGGCAGGATCACCTCTCTGCTCCTAGAGGAGCTCACTCTCATGATACAACCCAGCATCCTGTTGGCTTTCACTGCCGCCCTCCTACACTGTTCTGTATTGTTCATCTTCCCCATTACAATCACCTCTAGATCCTTCTACTCCTCAGTGGAACATAGTTGCACCCCTCCCAGCTGATAACCCCTCCCTGAGTTCTTTGCTCCAAAGTGCAGGACTTTGCACTTTTTCGCATTGAACCCCAACTGCCATGCTTCTGACAAATCTACCAGTTTAGTCAGGACATTCAGCAGTCCCTGCCAACCTGCTATATTCTTCACCACTGCCCCCAATTTGGTATCATCAGCAAATAGACTGATCTTATACCTGATGCCATACAAGATATCCACTATGAATGTTCCAAACAGCACTGGCCCCAGTGCTGATCCCTGTGGTACCCTGCTCATCACAGCCCTTGGAGATGAGAGTCCTCCCCCACACCACTACCCCCTGCTGTCTCCTCTGCAGCCAATTCTAAGTTCATTTAACCATCTTAGTCCCCACTCCCACATATCTCAACTTCCCTCCCAACCTCCCATGCGGCACTGAATCGAAGACCTTACTGAAGTCCAAGTATATGACATCCACAGCATGGCCCCTATCCAATTCCCTCATGACCCAGTCATAATACTCAACTAGGTTCACCTGGCAGAATTTTCCAGAGACAAATCTTTGCTGGTGACTGTCCTGGAGCTCTTTGTCTTCCATAAAGGTCACCAGCCTTTCCCAAAGTATTGTCTCGATCAGCTTCCCCACAATGGAAGTTAAGTTTACTGGTTTGTAATTACCTGGCTCATCCTTTGGTCCACTTTTATGGATGGTACCATGTGGGCCATCCTCTGGTCATGTGGTACGCACCCTGTGTTGAGGGAGGTATTAAATAGTTCCATTAGTGGTCCAGCCAGGGTCTCAGCCATTTCCTTCAATGCCCTGGAGTGTATTCCATCTGGTCATAGTGCCTTATCCACCCTCAGAGTCCTAAACCCCTCCAACATCCTACCCTCAGTGATCACCCCATCTGTTACCCCTCTCCCCCTGCACATCCTGCCCTCTCCTGTGGTAGCTTCCCTCCTTTCTCCTGCATGAATACAGAACAGAAGTACTTATTCAGTGCTTCTGCTTGATCCACCCCTTTCTCTGCCCACCCCCCCATCCTTTCTGATCCTCACTATCTGGTTCTTGCTGCTCCTTCTCTCAAGTATGTATCTGAAGACATCCTTTTCCTTTTCCCTGATGCCCTGCACAAGCCTTAATTCCCTAGAGGTGTTAGCTACTCTGACTCCCCTGATAACTTCCTTGGACCTCTTCACATACTCCTCCGTCCTCCCCCTTCCTGGATTTCTTGTATTTCTTGAATGCTGCTTTTTTAGCCCTCACCATTTCTAAGACCCCTCTACTTATCCAGCTTGGTTTGTTAGCCCTCCCCTTTTTGCTCTGCAATCTGGTACATGTCTCAGTAGCCTCCAATATCCTCAGTTTGTTTTTTTCTCCATTTCTGATTCTCATCCCAGTGTGGCTGTATTCCTTCAAGATGCCCACTTAAGATTTCATGCATCCAGCCCAGCCCGGTGGCACTAAGGGTTGAGGCACTGGACGCCACACCTCACACCACACCGGTGACCCGGGTTCGGGAATGAGCCCAGGTCATTGGGTTCAGCTGGGGGGGAGAGAGGATTAAGCATTCAATGGACTGCTCTCCTCTCTCAGGGGAGGGATCATGGGTAGCCCAGTGCAACAGTGGCCCCCGGTGGAGACCGGTGGCACTGCTATGCATTGGGCTTGTACACTATGGGGTGACGTCAGGCAGCTGCCTCTCTGACATGGTTGGGGGCACTTACATCAGGCTGGGTAGCATTGCACATCCCACATTGGGGGGGTTGTAACAAGAACATGGAAAAACCCATCGCCGAGGATCAGGTGATGGCCCCTATCCACCACGCCCATCACCGGGCTCTCCATGGGTGGTCTTCAATTTCCAGGATCCACTCCTCATCTGATGACAGAGTCTGACTTGGAAGTTCACCCAGGTAGGAGGGGTGACCCACCCCGGATAGGGTTAGCTGGGTGTCCGTCATCAGAGAGGAGGGAGAAAGAAGGCTTAGCTCAGGGATCCTCAGGTGGGCAGGACAAGGTTAGGATAGAAACATAGAAACATAAAAGTTGACGGCAGATAAGGATCACAAGGCCCATCCAGTCTGCTCATTTCTTTTTCTACTTTATGAACGTGCCATTGTCCTTTGCTCTGTCAATGGCCTATCTATTCAAACTCATCTGTATTGCTCCCTTATGCCTATCCCATGCCTGTTTGAAGCCCTGCACTGTATTCATATCCACAACTTCCTGAGGTAGGCTGTTCCATGCATCCATCACCCTTTCTGTGAAAAAGAACTTCCTCACATTGCCCCTTAATCGGCCTCCCTCTAGTCTCATGCTGTGTCCTCTTGTCTTGCTATTTTTCTTATATTGAAACATGTTAGACTCTTTCACCTTGTTAATGCCCTTAAGGTGTTTGAATGTTTCAATCATATCACCTCTTTCCCTCCTTTGCTCTAGGGTACACATATTGAGTTCAGTTAATCTGTCCTTATATGTTTTCTGATGCAGTCCCTGCACCATTTTGGTTGCCCTTCTCTGTTTGGTTAATGTCCTTGTGAAGATGTGGCCTCCAGTACTGCATGCAGTACTCCAGATGTGGCCTAACCAGTGTCTTGTAAAGAGGGATTATTACCTCCTTCTTCCAACTTGTAATACCCCTACTAATACACCCTAACATCCCCCTAGCCTTACCTACTGCTTTAGTGGTCTGCTTGGATGATTTCAAGTCATCGGTGATGATGATGCCCAGGTCTCTTTCTTCCCTTGTGATTGCCAGCAACTCCCCTCCCAGCCTATAGGTGGCTTTAGGGTTTCTCTTCCCTATGTGCATGATCTTGCACTTCTTTGCATTAAACCCTAGTTGCCACTCTTCTGACCATTTTGCTAGTTTATCCAGATCTCTTCTCATTCTGCCCACCCCATCTGGATCATCTACTCTGTTGCAGATCATGGTGTCATCTGTAAACAGACAAACCTTACCCTCCAGTCCATCTGCAATGTCACTGATG
Source organism: Neoceratodus forsteri (assembly GCA_016271365.2). NCBI lineage: Eukaryota > Metazoa > Chordata > Ceratodontiformes > Ceratodontidae > Neoceratodus > Neoceratodus forsteri. Next base: position 1,336,280 of record CM028138.1, on the reverse strand, counting down.
AAGATATTGAAGAGGACTGGCCCCAGGACTGATCCCTGAGGTACCCTACTTGTGACTTACATCTCTTCTGACTGTATACTGTTTACCACCACTCTCTGTTTTCTGCCCATCAACCAGTTTGCCACCCAGTTGACCAAAGTCTGACCCATCCTGAGCCTACCCAGCTTATTAATCAATCTTCTATGTGGAACAGTATTGAAAGCTTTGCTGAAGTCAAGGTAGGCAACATCAACTGCTCCCCCTTGGTCCGCCACTCTGGTTACCTAGTCAAAGAAATCTATGAGATTAGTTTGACAGGACCTTCCTTTTGTAAACCCATGCTGTCTTGGATCCTGTGCTCCTATGAATTCCAGGTGTTGCACTGTCCTTTCCTTAAGGAGTGTCTCCATAATCTTGCCCACTACTGAGGTAAGACTGACTTGTCTGTAGTTCCCTGTCTCCTCCCTGTTACCACTCTTGTGGACCAGGATCACATGTGCCCTTCTTCAGTCTTCTGGGACCTCTCCTGTGCTCAGAGACTCACTAAACAGTTCTGATAATGGCTCTGCTAGTTCCACCCTTAGCTCCTTTAGTACCCTGGGATGTATGCCATCAGGTCCCATTGCCTTGTCCACACTGAGCTTATCAAGCTCTTGTAGGGCCCCTTCTTTTGTGAAGGGACTAGTGCACACCTCCCTCCTGCCTGTGTCCATGGTGCTGAGCTGTGAGTCCTGCCTTACTTTCTCTTCAGTAAATACTGAGCAGAAGTATCTATTTAGGATAGATACTTTTACATGGTCCTCCTCCTCACACACACCCTTATCCCCTTTGATCTTAGCAATAGCCCTCTGGACTTTCTCCTTTCACTAATGTATCTATAGAAAGTCTTGTTACCTTCTTTTACTGTTTGTGCTAGTGTTTCCTCAGTTTGGGCCTTTGTCTACCTTACTGCCTTCCTTGCTTCCCTTAGGAAATGCCTGAGAGAGGACCTTGGGCCATGACCAGAGGGGAAAAAGAATTGACAAAAAAAAAAAGAGTTGATCCATCCTACCAAAGTCAGCCTGTCTGAAGTCCACCACCCTGGTCCCTGTACCCACTGCTTCTCTGCTCATATTAAATGTGATCCACACCAAGTGGTGGTCACTCCCAGTCAGCGGGCCATCCACCCCACCTCCCTTACAGCCGCCTTGTTGGCCAGAACTAGATCCAGTGTATTCCCTAACCTTGTTGGCTCAGTGTCCATCTGTGCCAGGAAGCAGTCCTGGAAGGCATCCAGGAGGATTTGCTCCCCAGCACTCAAGGTGGCTGGGGTACCCCAGTTCACTCCTAATAGATTGAAGTCCCCCCCGATTACTGTGTTACCTTTCCCACACACCTTTTTAATTTGATCTGCCAGCTCCTTGTCCAGGTCTTCCCCTTGAGTCAGTGGTCTGTATACCACCCCCATCCTGAGAATCCTATTCTTCCTATTCTTCATGTCCTGGATTTGCATCCACAAGACTCTGTCCTACCCTCCTCCCCCTTCCCATCTTCCCTTGCACACTTTATCCCTTCCCATATGCACATTGCTACCCTTCCCCCTTTTCCTTTTCCCCAATCCTTCCCTTAAATCCTATACCCTGGGATCATTAGGTCCCAATCCTGGTATTGGTTGGCCCATGTTTCTATGATGGCAGCTATGTCCACTATTCCCTCTGCCAACAGAGCCTGTAGTTCTGTGGTTTTCCTCCCCTGATTCCTTGCATTCAAGGAGAAAACCCTCCAACATGTTCCCTTACAATCCTTATCCAATTTCATTCCCTGCTTTCAACCCAGTTTTTATGGGAGGTAGGCTCATTTGTCTCCCTTCCCTGGAGAGCCTTCCCTTCATCAACCCACTTGCCCCCCCCACCCAGTTTGAATTAACCTTTGTTTTAAGTATTCTTCTAACCTCTGTTTTAGCACCCCTTTCCCCTTCCCTCCCTGCTTAAACGTAATCTGCCCCCTGCATACAGATCCCTATTGTCCCAGACCCTGCCCCATCCTCCCACTTACCCATACCCCTTGGATCAACACCAATTTCCCAGCCAACTTCTGTATTCATCTATCCTACCCTTCCTTGCTGTACTTGCCCTGGGTACTGGGAGTGCCTCAGAAAAGGCAAATGAGCTCCCTACCTCCTCACTCAACTTTCCCAGTTCCATGAATTTCTTCCTAACCACCTCTACCATTTCCCTTGCCAAGTTGTTTGTACCGACGTGCACCACCACATGTGGTTCGTGCCTTCCCCTCTTTGTCCACTTGAGAATAGCCTGTCCTGCTTTATCTGCCATATACCCAGGTATAGACTCTACTCATATGCAACTATGTCATTCCCCTTTACTCCCCCATCTGACCCCTACTAGCATGGAATCACCCAGCACTAGCATGTTCCCCCCTCGTTTCTCATCCCTCACCCAAACACCCTTTCCTTGTGCCTGTCCCATGAGTCTACCCTGCCTTGTACATTTGCATCCCTATCTGTACCCTCAACACCACCCAAGCCACCTCCCCAGTCCTGCCCCTTCCCCTAACACTCCCTGTACCTGACCTGTACCCCTTCCCACCTGGAGCTCCCTCATACTGAATACCATCCCTACTCTTCACCCTGACCCCCCCTTTCATCCACCGCTGTACTGTAACCTCCATGTCCACTCCCACAGCCAGACCCTTTTTCCCCCTTAACCAGGAGATGCTCCCCCTCCCTCAGAGCTGTGCCTGCTGGGAGACACACAACCTCCTACTCCCTCCTGATGCCTGATCCTATCTCCATACCCTGAACTATTGAGTCCCTCACTAGGAGAATATTCCTTCTTCACTGGGATTCTCTGGCCCTGTCCCATGTGCCCTCCTCCTGGTGGGTCTGCCCTTAATCCCTGGTCACAACCTTGGGTTCCCTTTCAGGGCTCTCCCTCTCCTTGAGAACATCATATTTGTTCTTTAGTTGTAGTGGGTGGGGAGTTGCTTGAGCTCCACCTTCCTCAGTCTCCCTGAGCCCACTGTAGTCCATCCAGGCCTCTGGTTGAATACCCTCTGTGGCAGTGGCTGGAAGTATGGTGGTCCCTGGTTGGGGCCAAAGGTCTCCAGTACTCCTACCAACTGTGCTCAAAGCCTGGCAACCTTCTTCCTTGGCCCAGAGAGGTACCTAAAAATGGGGTAGCATCGCAGTTCCCTGAAAGTTCTTTTGAACACCACTGCTCTGCACCCACTGCACTGCATCACTCCTTGTACCATTCTATGTACTCCTTAAGTACACATCTACCCTCTTTCAGAGTGTTTTCTACAGTCTCTCTCCCTTTTACAGAATTTGTTTATGACCCAGGTATTTTTCCGCAGCCCTTGCCCCTTTCTGCTCTGTGTCCCTGTCAAACCTATCCCATTTCTAACAGGTGAAATTGACAAGATCATGCAAATTAAATGTACAGATGTCCACTTATGTGATATAATCAGCAGCTCCTCCTCCTTTTGCTTTAATTTGCTCTTTAGCTATCAGCTCACCTCTGGGCAGAGCCTATATGTTCTTCCCAACTAACTAAGCATTTCATTTTGTGTGGAAGTAGGGGTGGATGGGAGGGAAAAAAAGTCTCAGAGACAAAATACCTCCTGGACAGATTCAAACTCACACTCCTACCTCTCCCAGCAGCAAGCAGAATGAACAGACAAAATGCCTCTTTGAACAGTTAAAGCAGTGGCCAGCAACAGTTAAAGAGTTAAAGATTCAAGCTAATCCTCCTCCAAACAAGCCAGTAACAGTTAAAGAAGGATTCAAGCTAATCCTCCACCAGAAAAAATGCCTCCTGGACAGATTATTGCATTTGATCATGGCTTTGTGGACAGACAGACCATGTACCTGTCCTGTGTTCTCAAATTACATATAACACTGTGTCTGGAATTCTGACATCAGGCATTCAGTGCAGCTATCTTTTATTTGCCTGCTCCTTTCAGAAGCTCAGTCTAGCTCCATCCACTATCCCCCATGCCCAGGATTAACCCCCCCAGGCAGGGCCACTAGGCAGGCACCCCCAGTGGACACTGGGTAGGTGAGACCTGGCTGAAACCCCCGGGTCAGGGCCACTGGAGTGGGATCCTCTGGTGGACATGGGTAGGCAGTGGGATGGTGGCAAAGCTGATGTCATGCATGGGGGCTGGCATTTTTTCCTTTTTGCTGCAAGGATTCCCAGGGGTGGGGACATGCAATGATAAGCAGCATCCGCTTCACCTCCTGATGTGTAGATTCGACGGTACCCCCAACCTCCACCAGAGGTCTGCAATGTGGCAGACACTTAACCCCCCTGGCCCAGAGAAGGAGACCAGTCACTGGGATGCTCAATCCTTCCCCCCTTGCTGACCCTCCAACTCCCAAGTCCATCCTCAAACCTGTCAAGTCAGGATCACAAGCAGATGCCTTGCCACTGCACTGGTGAGCTGGCTTGTGTCTACCATTTTTATGTTCAGGCTGCTTCAACAGTTGCATTTATTGCCATTATCTGGCACAGTTATGCTCTGCATTTTACTTTTAGCTGGATTTCATAATATGTCATGTTCCACTCATCGATAATTTCAGCATTCTCTGCTGGCATTCGGCTATGACTACACTGTAATAATGACAGGCCACAGCTGGTTACTGTTTACCTCAAGGAAGTACACAATACAGTAATTTTCAGTACCTCTACACCCTCCAACCAATCAAAACAGAATGCAGCCTGTCTGGTTGAATTTGAAAACAAAAGTTCTCCCCCTATAAAAAAATGAATCTTTAGTTATTTACACACAGTTTTCCCATAATCATTTATTTATTTATTTATTTAATTTATGTAATTCTGATTTGCATTCAGAGTTTTAAAATTAACCTATAGTAGTTGCCTGCTATATTGTCACCTGCTTAGCATCAGGGAACAAATCAGGCTGAAAAATACATTTCATGTTTATGATAGGTAAGGGGCCATATTTCTGTAGTCTCCTTTATGTTAGCAGTAATAACACATGGATACCTAATATAATTCACTGAAATTAGATGCTGCAAAATCCCCTTAATTTGCATTAGTGATGTCATAAGCCCCATAGTTCACAGGCTTATTATGTTAATTTCAAGATTTTTTGATACCAGCATTCTACCCCCAGCAGTTTAAATGGCAGAGGATATATTTTGGGGGGAATATATTGATTTCAAACTGTTCAAATCATGGTTGTCTTTTTTTGGCACACCACTGTGTTATGGCAGAGAAGGATATACTAGAGAAGGATAGGAAGAAGCAGAAGTGGCTATATCTCTTCCCATGCAAATTCAGAGTTGAAAAACTAACCAGTGATGTCATAAGCCCTCGCACCTCACTGCCAGAGGAAAAGCTACAAGCTTGTCCTGGGAAGCAACCCACTATTCTGCTACTGCAAATTAGCAGACAGTGAGGCTTTCTTCCCCTGTTGAAACTGCTGCCTGGGATCCTCTGAACTCCGGTTCATTGCAGGGCCCAGAAATCTACAGAAACAGCCAAAAGCTGTATACCCCCTCAGGTGTTCCGTGCCCACCTGGGGCTCGCACCTCACCACCAGAGGAAAAGCTACAAGCCTGTCCTGAGAAGCAACCCACGATTCTGCTACTGCAAATTAGCAGACCCTGAGGCTTTCTTCCCCTGTTGAAACTGCCGCCCAGGATCCTCCAAACTCCGGTTCGTTGCAGGGCCCAGAAATCTACAGAAACAGCCAAAAGCCATATACCCCCTCAGATACATTGGTATTTGGCTCCTTTGGACATTCTGAATTTTCAGCTTTGACACTCTGCTTGGAGGATCTCAGCCTCACTGACTTCTTCCTGCTGGTCTCCATTTTACCTTGCTTCATTAGAGATGTTTATCAGCACTGCTGACCATGGGACTATCCTTTTTTGTAAAGCAAGAATTTCATTTTTTTTATAAGTGTCTACTTTCTCATTTGTAGATTATACTACATAGCCACTAGAGGGCTACAGCAGCTGTCTTTTCTGTTAAAGAGGAAACACATTATATTTTCTACTTCCTCTTCTGCTCTAGTGGACCTGGGATACCTCTCTTTCTGAGGACCATCCCAGGGTTTTTCTGCCTGTTTCTCAGGCCGAACCATGTTCATCCACTAAGGCTGCAAGACTTGAACGCCTGTCCCCACTACCTTTCTGTACTGGTGGAGCAGGGCTGGAAACAGAAACAAAAGCTGCAGACCAATCTTGCCACACTGGATTACAGCCTTGAAACACCTCACTGGCTCAGCTGCAAAGAGTTGCTCCACAGGTACGTTCAGTGCCAAAACCGCCTCTCAGCAAACAAAATGATTTTGAACTTGTGACACCTGATCGCCGATTGGTCTAGGCTTCTAGTGACTTTTACTGCCGCTGTTGTGGCATTTAGATCTACCAGGGGAAGTTACAGCTGGTTCCTTGGTGTGTCATTAGCTTTACTAGCACTCACCTCAATTTTTCAGAACCCTCATCCCTCCCTAAAGTGGAATGACCCTTGCACTTCTCCCTGTCCTGCTTCCAGCAGCTCCTTTCAGGTAGCCATTCTGGACTATTAGACTTCTCAGCTGTCTCTGCCAGGGAGTGGGACATCTCCCAAGCTGCCTCTGCAGAGTACTCTACCATCCAGACTCGAGACTTCCTACTCATGGCAAATTCCTGCCAGAACACTAGTGGCTGCAACACTGGGCCAGTATAACACCATGAGTGGGTACAGGCCTACCCATCAACACTGCCTCCCCTATCACCCAAAAAATAGTGTTTACAAATTACATATAGAATAGTGGATGGGTGAACATCCACAACAAGGCTGTGTTTCCATTGAGGGAGTTCATGACATCACAGAGACCTCGAGAGTGAAGCTCAAGAGGTCTTGTTGATGTCATCAAGTGCCCAAGACGGAAATGCAGACTTAGTTGTGGATGTTCACCCATCCACTGTTTTATATAGTATATGTTTTTTTTTTGTTTTACATAATTTTTTTTCCATTACTTGCTGTAGGCGCTGCTCCCATTCCCTCTGGTGCGCCTGCTCGTGCCCGTTCCCACTTATGCTCCATCCAGCTTCTCAGTTTCTCCTCTGCACATCGTTAGTTTTAAAATCAGGGAGAAAAAATAAAGAAATTGTGTTTTCAGAAAGGGAGCCATGTATGGCTCTCTGTGTCCCAAGTCCCGACTTCAAAGTCAGTGGCTCCGCTGCTCGGCACTCGCTAAATCACGCTGCCATGTTTTTTTTTTTCTAGAGAGCCTTGTCTGAGCCAATCAGGTGGCAGCTCAAGGGTAAAAAGTTATTGTACTAT